>OY728150.1:2009296388-2010546388 GCA_963277665.1 Viscum album
ATAAAATATTTCTAGCAAGAGAAAGTTCTATTCAGTTACTATTAATTAAAGTGAAAAAAACAACCCAACATGCCCATTTATCCACCAAAACACATGCAAATTTCAGCTAAATATTTTACAAACCACTCTAATTTTTTACCAAATTACCCCTTTTCTGTTGTTTTCTAAAATTATACCACTTATTACAACCAATTATTTTTTAAAAATTGTTTAAAATGTTATATGATCAACAAGAATGCATTATAAAAGTTTCTAACTACTCTCAAATAGTAGTTAGAAACATATCCATGTTTAAATAATCGGTAGTTCCCATGTTTTGTATAATGGGGTCATGTTAATTTCGATAACAAATAACCACCTACATGGAGTCATACCTCTCACATTACTTTTACTATGTTAAGGTTCCTTTTATGGAATATATACAATTAATTGTCACAAGTAAGACTAAGTATCCCCACAATCATTGTCCAAGAATATCTTAAGAGGACATAATCAATACTTTATAAAAATAATTCTAATGTAATTCAAATAGAAGCAACTCAAAGTCCTAAAATATTAAGGTGTAGTTAGGTTACCCACATCATGAATGTTAGATAACTAATTCATGAAATTTTTTGTATTTCACTATTTGACATTTTACAGTTTTTAAAACCGTGATATTGTATTCTTGATGATCATGATGAATTTTATACTATTTTAAGCAATTAATTAGTTGTAATAATATTTTAAATTTCTGAAAAGTACATGGATGTTGTGGTTATTTTTATCCAAAATTACCTGATTCTAATTATGAAAAACATGAAATGTTTGATATATTATTATATTTGACATAAAATGTTTATTATTTAATAATGTTTCATGAAAATAAATAGATGATATTGATTTATCCCAAGATTTACCCTCATGTAAAACCATATTGAATAATGACTTTTAAGATTAAACTGTAGTCAAATTTTGAACTGAGATAGTCGAGCTCACTAGATGAGTCTTGATTCAATAAATAATATATAAAAACATATACCAAATTGAAATATATAGAAACAATTATATATTTACATTAAAATAATTTAAACTAATAAATATGTGTTAACATTAATTTGTGTCTTAAAATATCAACTCTTCCATTATGTTCATGACATCCTCAATTATTTAGGATTATAATGATGAATTTTTGGAGTAGGTCAAAGCTCATGTTCAATAAAAATTGAGTCCAAAATCTTGGATGTGTTCTAAAATCAAGTATCATTAGAGTATCACTATATAAATTTACTTACCTACTCTAGAATTTGGCAGTGTCGAATACTTTCTAGTGTTGTTCCTTATCAATCTTGTGATTTTTTCAAGTTCAATTCTCATTTATTAGAGGCTGTTATTACATTCCAGATATAAGATCATTCAATATCAAAAATCATATGTTGGATTATATATTGATATATGTGTGAGTGAGTCAGTATATGCTAGGTGTATATGTTGATATCTCAATCTTGGGTTAACTGTGTGCCTATGATTTGTCAAGAACTCTATGTTTGATAGTTTTCTTGGTTAGTCACTTATTATAATATCCGTTGTTTCATATTCCTTGATCTATTTATGCCAAAAATCGTTTTTTAGATTTGGAATTTTGATACTATTGACTCTGATTTATACCACAAAATTTTTTGTTTTGATGACAACAATATTGTTTAGATAATTTTATTTTTTTATTGAATCATAACAATATAGATATTGTTGTGTATATTTTCATGAATTAATAATTATGTGTTCAATTTTGGTTTCAATGACATGAATCTATCTTTATTGTTTTTAATTTGATACAACTAAATTATAATTTTAGTCTAGTATTCGCTAGTTATCTTTCATCTTTTATGGAAACGATTACGTTATCTAAATTGTTTAGTGATTATTTAATTTCTGAATTTAAAAATGATCTTATTAAATAATTTACATATTCCAGATTTTATTAGGATTTATCTAATAATTTCTATAATAATTGTCTCTTGATCATCATGTGATAACTTGAACATATTCTGTATGTTTGATTAGGATACATATTTTATTTATTATTTTTAGGCATCCACTATTATATTAGATATTTTTTCACATGTTTTTTTGTTCAAATTGATTTATTGTGTTTTTCGTGGTCACACATCATCTATAAGTCGAAGGTTTGATCACTTAACTTGTAATCTTTACGAATGAGACTACCATATTGGAGAAAATTTGGTTTTTCATGGTCACCATTTTCATTTACTATTTTTTGTGAACAGTAATGTGCATTGCCTTTTATAAATCATTAATAATGCACCTATTAGATGTGTTTTTGTTGTTTTATAGTTTCTGACATGTTGTGTTTTCATTACTTTTCTTATTCTATTTCATCATAGATTAATCATTTTATGGTTTTTCAGTTGTACTTTGGCTTTCAGGGATGTTTTTTGTGGAGTGGTGTGGTGTTCATGGTAGGTCTCCAGCACCAGATTTAGAGCCGTTATTCAAGGGAGGGTGGTGGATGATTTATGAATTTTATTTGGAGTGTTTGTTAATGCTAGGTTCTTTGTTGTGGTGTAGTGTGTAAACTATAAGATTGGATTTTGAATCCATATGATGGCACAAGAAAAAAACATATGGTAATATATTTTTCCTCAGGAATGTAGGTTTTTTATCATGTTTCATTGATAGAATAATCTTGAAAACACCAAACATCGAGTACTATGTAATCATCTCAGATGTTTGTGGTGTCTGTTTCGAACTTTTAAGGGAGGTGCGAATCGATTTTTCTAGAATGTGGATTTTATATTTGTAACGGTTTTCCACGATGATTTTGATATTATTTTTTGAGATAAAGCTATGCAAATAATTGGTGGATTTTTTGACAGCCACATTATGATAAAGATGGAATTAGGATACTAGAGGTATAGTATGTTGTTTTATTTGTGGTTTTATAGTTATTCTATCACAATGTTATAGTTTCTTGGAATTGGGAACCTTTAAGCTCCAATTTGATGTGCCCATATTGGATAACAATACATTATTTTAGACTAGACTATTATTATCTATAATATTTTTTAAAATATATTTCATTGTAAAACATTTTTGACATTTCAATGATTATTTCTCTCTTTGAAGAGTCAGTTTCTCTTGCAGGTATTTCAATTCTTACAAAATTGTAAGTCATTTAATAGAAGAACCTATAATTTAAATAAATATAAATTGTATATTGATTGAATGCTGATATCTCATTGGTATATTGATGTCTGCAGTTGAAAAGTGTAATTTTAATGTTACTGGGAGTGTGAGAAAAATACATTTCCATTGGGAATCACTGTAGAAATAGCCAATGATGAATGATCAGGGATGGATTCTAGAGGAGTATTAGATGCACCTAAGTTTCTATATTTTTCATGGAATATGTTGAGTTTCGGTTTCGAATGTATATCTTTCTCTATTGTTTGAGTTTCCGTATTTTTTTTTTGACTTTTTTATTTTCTTTTTTTGGATTTTGTGTTGGCCATGTACTACCATTTTGAATAATTATTACAGATATAGGTTGATTTTTGAAGACCATGGATGTATTCTAGGGGAGTATGATAATAATCATGGGCCTTCTGGCATGGTGGTGGATATGGATGTGCACGAGACCCTTCCAAAAAATACCCTTTTTTTAATCCATGTTAAGCATGCTTATATCTAGAGTTGGAGGTGACAAGATTTAATGGATGGGTCTATGTAATGGATGGAGCACTGGAGCCTGAACTAACTAGATGGCATGGAAGGTTCACTATTATATATGGGTCACCTAGAGGTGGTGGATCAAATTGGTGGATCTAGTGTGGGGGGGGGGTGTGGTGTTGGGGAATCCAAAAATTTGTATAAAATATTTTGTTATTAATATATTCATTTTTTTCTTTAAAGATGTGTTAATTTTTTTAAATTTAATAAATAAAACCTATGTGTAATATATAATAAAATAATAAATATAATATGAAATTTTATTAGAAATAATACATTATAATATTTATTCAAATGTAATTAATAAACAAATATATATTATATATTCTTAATATTATTACCATCAACTAAAATTTTGAATATAAACTGTTGCTAAAAACATTAACAATCATATATATTATTTGTTGGTATAATTATATTTGTAACAAAACCATTTTATCTCTAATAAAAATATTTAGTGAAATTTTTTTTACCAAAAATTTTGTGATAGAGACATGTATGTTGCTAAAACATTATACCAATAGAAAATTTACTTTTACCAACATATATGTCCTCATTAGAAAGAATGAATTATTTTTTAGTTCTTTTTTGTTTCAACGAGATTGGGAGCTGAGATCAGGTCATCCATGGTCGTCCCACATAGATCGCATAAGATTGTTGGATTTTGTTGCATTTTATCTCAATGAAGTCTCTTCTATTGAGGCTCACATAGTTGTTTTATAGGTCATTCATGACAATTTCCCAGATTACATCTCTGGTCTTCCTCCAGAGAGAGGGAGAGGTAGTGATAATGACTGACCTTTCCAGGTACGCAACTGATATTAACTCTTTCTAACCTTATAGAACCAGCAGAGTTGAATGAACTCATTATTCAGTTATACAACATATTAGAGGAGGGGTTTTTCACCCTACTATTTCTCTATGGTCATTCCTAGTTCCATTTACCAATAAAGTGCAAGGTTCGGATCTGTTATGTGTGGAATAATGGAAGCTAAACTTGGTAACGATTAATAACAGATACTTTTTTATCATTTGATTGATTTTTTTGATCATTTGATTGGAGAAAAGTGGTTTTCAAAGATGAATATTCGGTTGGATTACCATTCTCTCAGAATCTTGGAGTCTGATAAACCAAAAATGGCCATTAGGAGAAGGTACGACCATTAAAATATATGGTTAGGTTTTTCGGTTTGACTAATTTCCCTATTGTATTTATGGGATTGATGAATCATATATTCCACAAATATCTATACACTTTTGTAGTAGTTTTCATGGAAAATATTTTGGTTTATTCAATGTCTGAGAAGGAGCATGACCACCATCTGAGATTGGATTTAGAGATTCTGAGAAATCAGAGTCAATAGGGAAATGGATCAAATGGTGTTTATGGATTTGAAAAGCAATGTTCATGGGGAATGGAATTTCTAAGAATGGGGATCGGTTGATATAGATATGGTAAAATCTATTTTTCATAGAGGGAACCACACAATATGGTTGAGATACGATGCTTCCTCTGTCTTGATGGATACAAATGATGATCTTTATGGATTTCACTAAGGGGGTGTAACCATTGACTACTCTTAACATGAAGGAAATTAAATTCTAATGGAATGAAAAGTTTCTGTCTTCATTTGATGAAATGAAACAACATTTGACATCTGCTGCTATTATTATCTTACATGTTCCCGAAATAGCATGTGCAATGTACTGTGATTCTTCGGGTGCTGGTGTTGGATGCGTGCTTATGCAGGAAGATAATGTGGTAGCTTATGTATCTCATTATCTCTGACCACATGAGAAGAACTACCCCACTAAGGATTTAGATATTTCTACAGCGATTCTTGTTCATAGGTGTTTACGAAAATATCTATTTCATGATATGTTCACATGTTTTTCTAATCATAAGAGTCTGATCTATATCCTTTCTTATACGAACATCAATCTTAGACAGAGATAATGGGTAGAATACATTCAGATGTTTGAATTTGAAATCCCTTACACCCTAGGGAATGTGAATATTGTTGGAGACACTATATGAAAGATGGTACAATCACAAGTTGTCTCAAAATCAAAGGATGAGAGGAATCTTATGGTGAATTTCACTTAGTTGAACAAGGATGCCCATTGGGATGTTTCAGGCATGGTTATGACCTATGTTAAGCTATAATCATCACTCATAGAGACTATCATGAAATTTATGCAATAGGCTGATCTGTTTCAAAAGATCTGGGAAAACCTTTATGGATGGGAGATAATACTGGGTTGGTCTTTTTCATCTAATGGAATAGTTCACTACGGGAAGAAAGTTGTCATCCCGAAACATATGAGATGTTCAATCATTTTTTATTTTCATATAACATCATGGGCTATTTATCCAGGTTCTACAAATATATATTATTACATGAGAAGATTGGTCGGGTGGCCTAGTATGAAGGATGAAAATTAATATTATGTGTCCCATTGTTATAACATTCAACGGAAAAAACGTAGTGCACTTGAATCCTTGTGGCATGTTTCAGCCTCTTCCACTTCTATTTTGGTTGTGGGTAGAGTTTTCCAATGAATTTTTTGTTTTGTTACCATAGATACCCTAAGGAAAAAAATGTATCTGGGTGTTTGTTGATTGGGTTAAAAGGTTTTATCATTTCATTATGATTAAAGACACCACTAATGTCAAATATCTAGGTAACATGTATGTGCAAGATATCATAAGGTTACATGGTAGTTTTTCATCCATTGATTCATATAAGGATCATATGTTTACGACAAGGTTCTACAGGAATCTTCATGAGGAAATGGGGACTCGGGTCAAGTTTTGAACAACTTACCATCCACAGACAGGTGGCCAAACAGAGGTTGTAATTCATATCCTAGTGGATATTATTTGTGCCAACATCAGGGATTTTTCAGGATCATGGGATATCCATCTTGGAATGGGTGAGTTTATTTAATATAATAGTTAAATTTCACCAATCATAATTGATACTTTTGTAGTTTTTTATGGTTTATAGTGCAGATCACCACTTTGTTAGGAAGAGGTTGGGGAAGTAGCACTGGTTAGGTGAAGACTATTTCATGAGATGTCAGAAAAGATTCAATAGGTGTAAAAATGTCTTTTTATAGCCCATAGTCCACAAAAATTATATAAATGTTGGAAGTGTCATCCTTTTGAGTTTTTTATTTGTAACTTTATTTTCATAAAATTTACTTCTTAGTTGGGTCAATATCAGCTTGGAAAATAGGGAAAGCTATCTCTGAGATATATTAGACTATTCGAGAGCACTGAATATATCAAATAGGTTTCCTATTGAATAGAACTGCTGATTCAGTTAACAAGAATTGATGACATTTTCCATATATCTCAGTTCTGGAAGTATCACCCTGATCCCACTAATGTTCTGAGTTGAGAAGAAATTGAGTTAGAACGAGTTTTTTTTCCTGGAAAAATCCATGGAGATCATTGAATCTCAAGAGAAATTCATTCATGATAATTTGATAGTATTTTTCAAAATTAAATCGTAACATGGATATAATTCTCATATACATGGGAATGAAAGTCATTTATTATGGAGTAGTTTCCTAACCACTTTCCAAATTATACATCTTACACATGACTTCTCGGGGACAAAATGTCCTTATGGTGTGTTTTCTGTAACAACATGATACCTTAATCGGGTATGTTTTCCCATATTCAATGTTCCCTTCTTATATTGGATTACATTTATGTTATTTACTGGTTTTATTTCAGTGAGAAGAATAGGTACACACTATGTACATGGAAATGGTTTTAGGTCATGAATGGGGAGATCATTATGTGAGCTGGTATATATTGTGTACCTGAAGTACATGTTTTGAAGGGTTTAAATATCAGACTATTAAACCGTATAAATGGGTTTTTTTGGGTAATATATCCAACATGGAATTCACATTTTGACTAAGGGGTACACATCATAACCCGATGATTGTCAAATATTAAAATGGAAAATCATTTATTTTTTTGATCCACTCATCTGTGTTTTGTTTCTCTCAACCCTAGACTATTCCTAAGAAATTATCATAGGTTCCTTCCCTTTTATACAGATCCTATCGGCTTCAGTTCATCATTTTATCAATGGTTCATCTCTTTGGTTAAATGTTCTTTCTGATTCATCACTGTGATTGATTTTGATAACACCATAGACTTGCGTTTTTGGATATGCTGATAAAAATTTAATGTACTCATGTTGTCCTTATGCAGATTCATTTTGAGATCGTGTCTCTAAGGACGTTCCTTATCTTGTTGCAGTGTGGTGGGTGTTCTTTATCCACATATGATGGTTTCCCATCTTCTACAAAACTCTTATGTTTATATTTTGATCTATCCCGATACGTGATGATGTGATCCTAGGGCCTTGGTTGATGTTCTAGAGTTTTGTGGGTTTTAGGATCCTATGGCAGGTGACTGAGACTTGAAATTTTAGTTTTGTTGTTCCATCTCTACCCTATGATGATAAACCCACTTGTTTTTCTTTGAAAACTGCTTTATAAATTGATTTATGAAATTGGTATGATTATTGTGTGTGTAAAATAAGGGTTTTTGATATACAATGGGTTTTCCTTAGATTTTGATAAACTCATTATAAATAGATGAATGGGTTTCAAGGCATTGAAATGCGTTTGTGAAAAAAACTTGTCTTTGGAAGGTTTTGATTTAGTCCATCATCCATTACAATGTGATTATCAAGGATTATTTTCTTGGGTATTTCCTCTATTTCCTAGGACAATTGTTCAAGGGGGCCAATATTGGCATTTTGGGGGGTTTACTCATTACATATCCCTAAATATCCTTGGATTGTTGTTATATGATCAGATATGTGCACTTGATTCTTAGGGTATGAGTATTTTTCTACATAGACCTATATTATTCCTTGGGGATGTGATACCTAAGATTCAATTTTTTATTACATGGATTTCTGATATAGCTTAATATTCATGTTTTCGCTTTTGGAAAATGATATGAAAAATTTACATTGAAACTATTATACCCACTTTTGTTTACAACTACAGAAAAGGAAAATTTTTACCATGTTTTCAATAAATATTCTTTAAATATTATCTTCCAATGTTTTGAATTTTTATTGACAATACATGAATTGTTATATAGGTATGTGTTATGGAACACCTTGGTGGGATCCTACTGATTCAATTAGCTCACACCCTACACACTGCTTCGGTGGTGTGTGGTCCTTTGATTGTCTTCCAGTTCTAGGAAAGTTAAGTCATTTCAGTGAAGTGATGAGGTTCATGTTAGTTGTGATGCATAGCTGGAAGTGAGATGGTTATATTTTGTCCATTCCATCATTGGAGTAGCTATTTTTAGGTGAGGTTCATGTAAGCTTGTTCAAGATCAGCTTGGGATTGGTCAAGAGAGAAGCCCAATGACACCACCTTCTTTATAAGCTCCAACAAAAGGGCTTCGCACGAGGCAAGTCTACTAGATGAGTCCATCACTTCCTTTCTCTGAGTAAATTATATTTTTTACAGCCCTATATTTATACTAATCATGTGATCGCTTTTCAATGTCTATAATAGAAATGGCCACAATTCATAGCGGTATTTTAAAATCAATAATTGTAAAAATCATGAAGTTGAAATTTTATATAACCATAAAAATACATTTAATTAGATCAAGAGGAATTTCGATTATTGAATGACTAGGTTGTTACAATCTTTCCCCTTAAGAAATTTCGACATCTAAATTTCTTTTTCCCACACAAAAATAGATGTGGGTACATTTTCTTCATCACTTCTTCTGATTCCCACGTCGCTTCTTCAAAATCATAATTTTTTAACATCACCTTGAAGGGGGAATTTCCTTATTCTGGTATATAATTTTTTAAGAGGAATACATGAAATACATCATGTATTTGGGCCATGGTAGGTGGAAGTGCTATTCAATAGGCCACATCCCTGACACGATCAAGAATCTCAATGGGACCCATGTACCTAGTACATAACATCCCTTTCGTTCCAAACCTCATGAACTTCTACCATGGGGATATTCATAGAAATATCATGTCTCCAACTTCAAACTCACGGTCTCGTAAATGGTTATCTACATAACTCTTCTGTCAACTCTAGGAGACCTTGATATGTTGCTGAATGGTTTTCACATTCTCCACCATTTCCTCATCCATTTCATGTCCTATGATCTTATGATCACCAACTTCATCCCAACATGCCTGTGTTCTGCACCTCTTCCCATATAGGGCTTTATAATGTTCTACTCATATGCTTGACGGGAAACTATTATTGTAGGTGAATTCACCTAGTGGAAGATGTTGGTGCCACCCTCCTTTGAAGTACATATAACATGCTCTCTACATGTCCTCAAGTGATTAGATTGTCTTCTAGGATTGGACATTAGTTTGAGGATGATAGGTCATACTGATGTTCAGATCAGTATCTAGAGAATGTTGAAGATTCCTCAAAAAATTTTAGGTGAATCTTGGATCTCGATCAGATAAAATTAATATTGGTACTCCATATAACCTTACCACATCCATAATATATATCTGTGAGTGTTGATCCTATGAGAAATCATCCTGAATTGAAATAATGTTTTGCAGAATTTTTAAGATGATAAAAAAAACATATATTTCATTGCTGCATTTTTATGTCTTCAAATGACCAGTGACAATTTCCATGGTGTTGTTCTCCCATTTCCATACTGGTATAGGTAATGGTTTCATCATCACCATAGACATTGGCCTCTCTACCTTCACTTTCTGACACACCATACACTTTGATGTATTCATAGTGATCTCCTTCTTCATATAATCGAAACAATAATTCTCTCATAAATCTTGATACATCGTTGTGTATCCTAGGTGAATAGTTAAATTTGAACTACGCACATCATCTAGGTGTTCCTTCAATAACACCAGACTTGATGGAACACATAATCATTTCCCAAATCTCACAATTCATTATTCATTAACATTAAACTATGTGGATTTCCCTTTTCTGATAGCTTCCTCTATCTTATGAATTCCCACATCATTCTTTTGAGCATCCTTTAACATTTCTAAAAGAGATGGTTGAGCAATCATATGTGAAATGATTTATGATTTTCCCTTAATTATCATTCCCATGACCATATTAATCAAATCTAGAATAATGGGTCCTTCTAAATTCTCATCAATTATAGAATCACTGGGCCCTTTCTATTTAGAGAATCCACCAACTTATTCACATTCCCAAGGTGGTAATGGATTGAGTAATCATAGTATTTGTTCAGCTCTGACCATCTTTGATGGTACATGTTCAAATATTTCTTTGTGAATATATACATGAGGCCTTTGGGGTCCATATATATTTCACACTTCTCCCCAAAGTGATAATGCTTCCATATTTTTTAAGAGAAGATCAACGCAACCAACTATAAGCCATGTGTTAGATAATTCTTCTCATTAAAATTCAATTTATTTGACTAATAGGAAATGACTTTGTAATTTTTCATCAACACACAACCCATTCCCTTCTTCAAAGCATCACTGAATACCACAAAAAGCTCCCCACTTATTGGTAAAGTGGTCATGGACACAGTGATAAGAATCCTTTTTAACTCCTTAAATATTTCATCACATTCATCACTACAAGAAAACATTACTCCCTCCCAAGTTAGATTGGTAAGTGTGTTGGAAAATTGTGAGAAATTTCAAACAAATCGTCGATAATTACAAGCTAAACCCAAGAAGCTACGGATATCTATTACTCTTGTTTGCCTCTTCCATCCATCAATTTTCATCAGATTTAGAGGGATCCATAGATATCCCATTTCTTGTAAAAATATGTCCCAATAATGAGACCTCCTTCAACCATAACTCACACTTTCTGTACTTTCCATAGAGATTCTCCTTCTGCAAGGACTCTCATAAAGTTCTTAGATGCTCCTCCTTATCCTCCATGGGATTGGTGTATATATGAAAATCATCTATAAATACTACTCCAAATTTTACAATGTAATCCCTCATGAATATATTCATCATGTCCATGTAGATATCTGTAGCATTAGTGAGTCCTAAAGGCATTACTATGAATTCATATTGCTCGTATCCTATAATAAAAGCAGTCTTCGTGATATCTTCCTTCATCACCCTTACATGATAATATCCCGACCGAAAATCCACCATGGACAAGTATTTTGTTCCACAAAGTAGATTAAACAAGTCATCAATTCGTCGGAGAGGATACATGTTCTTTATCATGATTTTTTTAATAGCATGATAATCGATTCAAAGTCACATTGACCCATACTTCATCTTGACGAAGAGGACTGGTGCACCCCATGGTGATGCACTTGGGCATATAAACCCTTTATCCATATTCTCTTGTAGTTTTTTCATCATCTTCTCATGCTCCAAAACATCATTTCTATATGGAGTCTGGAATATTGGAATCACCCCAGGTATAAGATCAATTGAGAATTCATCATCCTTTCTAGGATGATGACCAGAAAAATCCCCAAGAAACACTTTAGAAAATTAATTCACAATAGGCATTTCATCACGGATGGTTGCCTCCTTAGACTCAATCATCTGAGCTAGATATGTGTGATCATAGGATAGTAATATCCATGCATGAGATTATGGAGCTAAAGAAAATTCATCTTCCTCAAAGAACTTGTATAGAATTGGGGGTCGATTCTCCACATGGGTAGTGATTTTCATCTCACTGCAAATTATATTTGCTATATATAAGGAAAGCCAATCCATTCCAAAAATTACATAAAATTCCACCATAGGGAGTATGAAAAGGTTCACCGGGAAATTCATTCCACAAATTATGATAGGGGAGGAATAATATTAATGGGATGCAATGATTTACCCATTTTCCATAATCACCGACCTCATTACTTCAATGATTTTTGTTGGTGATAGGATTGTTCTACTATACTTTTGTGATATAAATTAATGCTTAGAACCAGAATAAAAATTTACTTTCTCTATTATTGAATGAATAACTAGCGTACCTGTCACTACTTTGTTACTGGAGTTTACTTCGGCATTAGTGATGGAAAAAGATCTCCCTTGTAGCCTTGGAGGTTGTTGGTTACCTCTGAAATTCATGGTCGCAGGGAACTGACTTGCAAGATGCCCTGGTTTCTTCCAGTTGTAGAAATGAACAACACGTTGAGGTTTAAACAGTGCATTCTTCTCCTCTGTTGTTGTCGCGAGTTTTTCTTGTCGGCAGTTAACAACCTGGTGCCCTTCTCTTCTAGAAATAAAGCATTTCCTCATCACCTTTAGGGAATTTTTGTGCTACTTGATTCGACAACTTTGGCATGTGGGGTGATAAATATTCCTAGCACCATTGGACTTATCTATCCAAGCACCAACATTGAAGTCCACCATATGCTTCTTATCCCCATGTCACCCCTGAGATACTCTAATCTCCATTTTGACCTTGAGGTCACATCATGAAATTTCTACATAGTTGTTGAAGTCACAGATCTTTAGAACTTTTCGTAGGACAGGTTTTAGCCCACCAAACAAGCAGTCAACCTTTCATTTGAGGGTAATGTCAAACCCAGAGGCATATCATTCAAGCATTTCATCCCACAAAAGAAGCAGTCAGCCTTGCATGCTTAGTATTTTTGATCAAAGCCCACAATTTATCACCTCCACCTTCTATATGATAAGCAGCCAAAAGAACCCTCTCATTTTTGGAACATTGAAGGATAGATATTACCTTTTCAATGTAGTTGATCCATTTATCATAGATTGAGGGATCAGACGATACATTAAAATTATGAGACCTTTGTCTCATGAAACTCTCGATAGTAACTTGTTCTTTCATAGGGGGGATTAAAATTCCTCTTGACCGATGTTTCTATTCATAACATGAGTTAGTTGGGATAGAAGCATGACATTGTTTGTGATTCCCACTCCCATTAGATTGGACATCTCATTTCCACATTCATCACATTGATCTTCAAATCGGTTGTTAGCATGAGTCCTCCTATCACCAGTCATTTTCTGGAATGAATGGAATGTTAGGGGTAACACATAAAGGGTAATCCAAGTACAAAACTGATGAATTATAATTTTGTTTATTTCCTTAACTTATGAATCCATAGGATTCAATCTATGTTATCCATGATCTAATATCTAACATATAATCTTATGTTCATTTTTTAATTCCCTTAATAATGGTTTATACTAAGATTATGAATTTACCGAATCAAATCCCCAGGGAGTGTAATTACTAAGAGTGCATCAAGGACCATTGTTGTGATTCTGTTCCCATTCGTGTCTAGATCAAAGTGGTGTTTTCATATTTTACCCCTATGATACATTTTTGCCAGAGCCGCCTGTATGAGCTCATATCCAGACAGGGATGTATTTTCTTAACAATCCAGTTACTTAATACTCACCAATATTTAGAGATGTTTTTGTTATACATATTCTTGTCTCTAAGCCTTCACTAGTGTTTTCTAGTCCTAATCCCAAAAATAACTAAACCTATCATTTTATACCAACTATAAAAACCCTGCTCTTTATTTCATAAATAAAAATTATTTATTACATAAAACATTCAATTGATACAACATAATAGATAAAGAGTTCTAAGTCTTTTTTCATAAAAACATTACATAAAAAGTTAAAACATAGAACACAACATCTTATTGAAAACATCTTTTACATTACCACTGAATTCCCTCATACTTAGCATTTCATGGGATAACCTGAGGACATGCATAAGAAAAGGGTGAGCTATATATCCCAGTAATGGAATAAATATGGAATAACATGATGAATAAAATAAATTTTAGACAATTAGAATATCAATGTAGCCAAAGAGAAACATGAACATAAATTAATGATAATGAATGATATTCATAAAGTGGAAATGTGGCAACAACCCTTAACATGGAATTGGCATGAGCGAAGGCTCATATCAGATGAAGCATGAGTAAACCGTCATTGCACATGATGAATGAGTAAAACCTCATTGCACTTAAATTAGCATTAGTAAAAACCTATTGCACATGATATATAATTAAACAATACATAACACAATGCATTGGATCATTATCAGGGTGCACCCTTCTTATACATTTCATTTAATGCCTATGTGTGCCACATGGATCATGGAATCGATCGACATCATAAGTTATTCCACGAGTATATAATGCGGAATAAATAAGTGAATGTACCATTCAATATGTATTTGTTTATAATGGTTAGTTCCCTTGATAGATACATGGTTATAGTATTCACTACACAATGATCATCGCTTGGAAAAACTTGGTGCAATTTATACAGCATAACGACGTGACATAAGGATTCATGAAAATGGTTGATGAAAGAGAAATGGGTGCTTCATAATATATACATGAAATGGAATGTAAGGGGGTAATATGGATATATGTCCCAGAAAAAACATAATGGAATTTAGATGCATAATACAAAATAATTACTCATATGTAAAAAAATAAAGAGAAATCCCTCATGGAATTTCGGCATGGTAATAGGTGTACATGGGAGGATTTAATGAGAGAGAAAGGGGTCACCCATCATCTAAAACTAATGATGAGAGTATGGGGGAGGTGAAATATAATAACCTGATATTTTTTATTGGAAAAAATGGAATACCATCTTAATTAAAATTAGACAAAAATGAGAAAGGAAGATATCCATTACTTGGAAGTGTGATCCCGAAGTCTCAGGATAGTCATCAGAGAGGCTTCATGGGAGCTTGGGGTACCAAGAGAGGATTATAGAGAGAGAAGTTCAGGGGTTGGTATAACTACAAAGTATTTTAGTGATGAGGAAGTTGGAGCTTAGGTGGGATTACATAGGTAAGTATATGTAATTCATTATTATGTATTTTTGGGACACCTCATATTAAACTATTTAATAATACAACCCATCCCAGGGTTTCTAAAAATAGTTTTTTCCAAAGGGTATTGGAAACAAATATTTTATAATTGCAATGGACTAAGATATTAAAATAATTGGGTTTCTGTAAGAACCCAGATCTTCTTTTCAAGTAGGTTTTTCCTTTTTCTGGAGTTTTTGAGAAAAATGAATTTTTAGGAAATTTCAGAAGTACACACCGAGTACTTTCTGAGTACATGCCATGTACACTTCCCTGGCTCGAATCCGTGTGCTGGTCGTGTCTGGGCCACACACACGGTGTGTAAGGCTGAGGTGGAGGCCAGTTACTTCAGAGTAATGAAACTTGAAGTACACGCCATGTACTCAATAAGAACATGCCTTGTACTTTATTTTTTTCATTAAACAGACCAGGGTCGTTCCTAACCCCCAAAACCATCTTCTTCTATAGTTTTTGTCAGTCTGAGAGTAACCGTACGGTCGAATCTTCCCTGATCTCCCACCTCATCGTCCATTCTCCGATTTGAGCACGTTCGATTGCGTTGGGATCATAGCGGTGAGTTCTTCCCTTTGTTTGAGCCTTGTTTCTTGATTCCTACTCATTTCCATGTTATCATGGGATGAACGTTTTGTGTGTTTTCTCAGATCAATGTTGTTCTATGAGGAATCTGTTGTCGAGGATCGCGTATATCGATCTCTTCGGATCGAGGTATGTGGTTTGTGCCTTTTTGTAGAAATTTGATGAATATTATGTGCAATATACACCAATACCCTTGAATGGGTATTGTGTGTTTCATGTTTTTCCCTTGTTACATTCCTTCTTTGCTTGATTGCTTTAGTAGAGGTTATTTATTGTGATTAGGGTAATTTGTTTGTGCTCAGATTGCCTTTCCATGCTTGTTCTGTCTGTTTGGCATTTGCCAGTTGCCATGCCTAGTTGTAGGATAGAGGAACTGTTGTTTTATTATTATTAATGTTGAGCCTTAGTTGATAACCAAGTAGTTCTTGAGGTTTACCAGGATGTTACACACATGCTTCGTTTGTTTTGTTATACTAAGGACTATGAGAACCTAGAGTAGTAGACCTAAGGGAGAATTGACGGAAGGGATTCTCCAGAGTGTCTTCTAATTACAATACGAGAACACATGGGGAATTAACGTTTATTGCTTCCCTAGAGAGTCTGTAGATCCACGATGTGGGCCACAAAGGGACATAATATTGAGTTCTTCCCCAGAGAGCCTTTAGCACAATACGAGACTATAGGCGGAATTGACGGTGAGTCCTTCCCAGAGAGTCTACATAATTACGTCGCTGAACCAGAGGGGTGAGACTATGTGTGCCTCCCAATGGCTTGCAATTACTTAGAGGTTAAATCATAGGGGCTTGACTTTGAGAGCTACCCAGAGGGTTACCTGTTTTCTTCTTGTTGATGATTGCTTGTGTGTGTGCTTTACATGTCAGAACTGTGGATTGTAGCTGCTTGTGCTTTTCTGTTTACTGCTTCTTGTTTTATTACTGCCACGTATTCATTGACTGTTAGGCACAAATCTTTGGCTTATTTCTGACTAGGATTGTATCTCACACCATGTTTGGGCCATGCATTTGGGCCCATGTAGACTATGTTGCTGCTGGTATAGACAAGGGAAAGCACCCTTCTTCTTCAGGATATTGATTGCACGCAGAGCTGGGGATCATGGGACCGAGCCGTGGCTCGTAATGCTAAAGAGCATACTTGTTTTTATTTTTCACTTGGTTTCAGTTGTATTTTAGCACGTTGTTGTGTTTGCTGTTTTCCTTAGATAATTGTACATGCTACATCATTGTCATCATAGTTATATATCTTCATTGTTTCCGCTATTTGGTTTCTGTTGTTCTGCATGTTGTTTACGGGTTCTACTGTTTATTGTTGTTTTCATACATTGTATACCTTGCCGAATGAGGGCATAGTTTCCCCACCGACTCACCAAGGCCCTCGTTGCTAGTCGGCAGCCTCTGGCATTCGGGGAAACACGCTTGAGGTCATGTGGCTATCCAGGTACAGGGCACCAGTTGAGGGGCTCCGGATTCGATACATTACAAAGTGGTATCAGAGGGGTTCTTTTCTCTTGCTTTACTGTTTAGAGACTCTATCCAGGGATAGGATGGATTCGGTACTTGACATTAATCTGTGATTGGGATTAGCTATCTTGTGTATATATAAAAGCCATACTACCTCGTTGATTGATGTTTTTATGGTTTTGAGATTTTATGGTTGCTATGTTTTAACCTAGAGTGATTAGTATGACTTGTGCAGTTATAGTTTTGATATTTCGGTTCTATTTCTGTATGAACCCAATGAGATTAGGGTATTCCATCTCATGCATCATATAGGCACTTGTAGAAATCACATTTCATGCATTCTTGTCCTGCCATCTAGGGTGAATTAGCAATTGTATGTTGTTGTGATAGGCCTTATGTAGATTATGCATGCAGTTGTGATGGATTCTTGATAGATTCTTGGTTGTTATGTTAGAAAACTGTTTGTTTAGTTCCTTGCTTAAAAATAAACGCCGAATTTTGGTTCTTGAGGTGTTATGGGCCCTCATGGATCAGAATTTGGCATCTTTTCCCTTTTTTTAGTGTTTCTAGAATTCTGTGCAGTTTCTGAGCTACTACCCAGAAAAAAACCCAGAATACATGGCGTATACTTTTTAGATACATGCTGTTTAGTTTTCTGGCCATGTCACTGACCGTGTGAGAAGAATATGGTGTCGTAGGGGTAACTTCGGGAACACGCTGTGTAGCATTGTTACACTACGTGTGAGTTTGGAGCCGTGTACCCAGTCATGTCACTAACAATAGTAGTTGGGGATGCTCAGGTAGAACATGTCGTGTCCATAGGGAACACGCCATGTAGTCCTGTCTAGGTACCCAGCAGTGTCACGAACAACACGGGCCGGTGTGACCTTCTTTTGTGCACGCTGTGTCCATAGGGAACACGCCGTGTAGTCTTGTACAGGTACCCGGACATGTCACGAACAACACGGGCCGACATGACCTTCTTTTCCACAGGTCGTGTTTGTTTAGAACACGCCATGTAGTCTTGCCCAGGTACCCGGCCGTGTCACGAACAACACGGGACGATGTCACCTTCGCCTATACACGCTGTGTTTGTTCGGAACACACTATGTGAGGTTCATCCATGTAGAAGACCATGTTCTTAACAACACGGACTGCCGAAGCCTTGTCTAGTGCACGCCGTGTTTGTTTCGAACACAGCATGTAGTCTCGGGTTGAGTCAAACTGTGTTGGTTAGCCGTGTAAGGAGACTAGGGTTGGGGAATAGTTTTCTAAGTACACGTCGTGTGTGGGGGTCAACACGCCATGTATTTTTAAGTTTACATGACTTGTAGTGTGAGAGTACATGCCCATGTCAGCGGTTTAAGAAGACACACCGTGTAATTTTATACACGCCGTGTAGTCGTGTTTTGCAATCTTTTGTGTTTTTCTTCCCATATTCCTGTTTTGTACTCTTGTGTTCTCTGTCCTTGTTTTATTGATCTATGGTGTGCTTTTGATCTTTCAGAGCTATGACTCTGAGATGTCATCCGGTCATACGTCTGTCATCAGGAAGTGATCAGACGCCAGACAAGGCTGATCAAGGACATCCTATCAATCCCCCAACCGAGCCAGCCTTGGCACCGGTTGTTGTACTAGGCGTGGGCGCTGATGCGAAGTTCAGGGACGGATTTATAAGGATGATTCATGCCTTCTAGGGAGCACCGCCTCCTGCCTTGTCTATGGAAGACTTGGAGCGAGTATTTCAGCATCAGCATCCTCCCATGTTCTCAGGGGAGGGAGGAACTCAGGATGTAGAGTCATGGATAGAATCCATGCTGACTATATTCGAGCATATGGAGACGCCTCTAGATAGGCGGGTCAAGCTTGCCACCTACATGCTTTGAGACTCTGCCAGGAGGTGGTGGGATGTGATCTCAAAGGCAGGTCAGCAGTAGGCTATGGCTTGGGGGGATTTCCAACATGTGTTCTATAACTAATTCTACCCAGATACTCTGAGGGCCGATCGAGCCCAGGAGTTCATGAGCTTAGAGCAGAGTACTCTATCTGTCATGGAGTATTCCTCCTGTTTCACTGAGTTGGATCGTTTTACACCACTTTGGGATGGGAGTGGGGTGTTCATAGTGAGGAATTTTGAGGATGGACTCAGGTGGGAGATCCGCTTGCAAGTGAACATCTTATAGCTGACTTCCATTACATCCATCGTCAACCCGGCACTGATTGCAGAGCATAATCTGAGAGTCTCTAGAGCTGCGAGTTAGTGTGGTTCTGCTTCCAGAGCTAGCTTTCCTTTAGATGACAGCACAGAGCATCGTAGGGAGCCTACTCATGGTGATTCGAGGAAGTAGGACGCATCTTCAGGCATCCAAGTGAAATGCTACTAGTGTGGACGGGCATGGCACATGAGGCCGCAATGCCAGAGGGGCCCCGTAGAGTGCCGATCTTGCGGCAAGATGGGTCACCTTTAGCGTTTCTGCCTGGTTTTCTCACCAGTAGTAGGCGACTGGGGTTCTTCCATGACTCCTCATTCAGGAGTAGCTCCATCAGTCTCTCACCAGTTAGGGAACTAGATTTCATCAGTTCGTTTGGGCTAAGGTGGAGGTCGAGGTCGTGGCGGTCAGCCACCGGTCCCTCAGCACCAGTAGGGAGGTTCATCTCAGAGTGGTCAGTCAGGGGCGTAGGGCCACAGTGCAGGCCAGTATTTCGCCATGGAGTAGACTTATCATGAGCAAGATCCCGACCCTTCTACTGTTTGAGGTACGATTTTAGTACCCTCAGTTTTATTTTAGCCCTTTTTGATACTGGTGCTACTCATAGCTTTATCTTTGTTACTGTCGTGGAGGGCCTTGGGTTCTACATCTTTTCTTCTGCTGACTCGATGACACTAGACACACCTCTAGGGATGAGGACATCTAGTGTACGCCAATGTAGAGAGTTGTCTCTCAAAGTTGCAGGGTATCGCTTCTTATGGGATCTCTATGTCCTAGAGATGACAAGCTATGATGTCATTATCTGCGTGGACTAGTTGATTCCATTCTAGGTAGTCATTGACTGTTATCGCCGCAGAGTCAGTTTCATCTCACCAGAGGGTGAATATTTTCTTCATAGAGGTGAATGGGATGTTTGGGCGAGTCGGTCAGGACTCGAGCATCTTGGGCTAGGAGGGGTGACAGCTTAGATTGCTAGTCCTTATCGTGATGATCAGGGGACTCCACAGTTGGACTTTCCTATAGTGGTGGATCACTTCAGTGATGTCTTTCCAGTGTAATTTTTATGTTTTCCTCTAGAGCGTGAGGTATAAATCTCTTTTGAGCTCATGCCAGGAGCAGCACAGTTGTCCATTACTCCCTATAGGATGGCCACAGCTGAGTTTCTTGAGATCAAGAACCTGTTGGAGGAGCTACACGATAAGGGTTTCATTTGACCCAGTACTACTCCTTGGGGTTCTCCTATCCTATGTGCAAAGAAGGTAGACAGTACCCTTCAGCTTTGTGTGGATTATTGGAAGCTGAACCAATTGATGGTCAAGAACCGATATCCTTTTCCGAGGATCGATGTCCTTTTTGATCAGCTTTGAGGAGCCCAGGTGTTCTCGAAGATCTACATGAGGTTCGGTTACCATCAGTTGCACGTTAGACTATTTGATATACCTCTGACAGACTTTAGGAGCAGGTATAGTCTTTATGGGTATACAGTCATTCCCTTCAGACTCACGAATGCGCCTGTAGTTTTCATGGAACTGATGAACCAAGTGTTCCATCATTACTTGGACTCCTTCATCATGGTCTTCATGGTTGATATCTTGGTGTACTCTCACACTTGACATGACCATGCCACACATCTTGAGATCATTCTGAGTTCACTGGGAGAGCATCAGCTTTATGATAAACTTTCAAAGTGCCAATTCTGGATGGATCAGATTCACTTCTTGGGTCATGTAATCTCAGAGGCAGGAGTATCTGTGGACCCAGAGAAAGTGAGAGTTGTAGTTTCCTAGGAGTATCCGAAGAACATTTTTGAGGTACGGAGCTTCCTAGGGCTAGCTAGATACTACATACGCTTCATTCGGGACTTTTCACGTCTAGAAGCACCTTTGAAAGGTCTGACCATGAAGGGGGGAGAGGTTCTTGTGGTCAAATTCTTGTGAGTCAGCCTTTCAGGAGCAGAAAGGGAGCTGACGCCAGCACTGATACTAGTCTTGCTAGAGCCAGGTAAGAGCTACACTATTTACGGTGATGCTTCAGGTGTAGGACTAGGAGCTGTGCTTATGTAGGGTGATGGAGTCTTTCCGTACAGGTCTTGGCAGTTGAGTCCACATGAGAAGAACTACCCTCACATGATCTAGAGTTGGCAGCTATTATTCATGCCTTGCCCTATTGGAGACACTATCTTCTGGGAGAACACTTTGTGGTCATTACTGACCACAAGAGTCTCAATTATATCTTTACTCAGTGTGATCATAATCGGAGGTAGCGCAGGTGGGTTGAGTATCTACAGTCTTTTGACATCGATCATGCATATATACCAGGAAAGGGAAACGTCGTAGCAGACGCAATGAGCAAGATAACTCAGATTCAGGTGGTTCAGGAGGCCAGTAGTGAGTGGCAGCTGATGGCTATGTTCTCTGAGATGCATCTAGAGGCGCACAGTAGATGGGGACATACTTTTCTATCGTCTGTAGCTGTTACCACCACGCTACTTGATCGTGTATGGATGAGGCAACTATCAGACTCGGAAGGGTTAGTCCTGCGGGAGAATGTGCCCGGAGAGGACCCTCTTCCTGGTTAGATAGTGGGCGATGATGATATCTCGCATTTACTAGAACATGTATGGGTGCCAGTAGACATACGCGAGGAGCTGATGTGGGATTTCCATTCCTCTGTTTGGGCAGTTCATCCTGGCGTCACCATGATGTATCGGGATCTTCATCGCCAGTACTGGTGGCCCGGTATGAAGAAGGATGTTGCTGGTTTTTTCATGATATGTTCTACTTGTCAGCAGGTGAAGGTAGAGAATCAGCGGCCAGCGGGGCTCTTACAACAGTTACCCATTCCAGAGTGGAAGTGGAAAGATGTTTTGATGGACTTCGTGACCGGGTTACTGAGATCACCTCGAGGGAACGATGCTGTTCAGGTTGTCGTCGCCAGACTTATGAAGGTCGTGCACTTCTTACCGATCAAGGAGAACTTCAGTGTTGATGATCAAGGATTACTTTACATCATATAGATCGTTCGTCTGCATGGAGTTCTGTGCTCTATTGTTTCAGACAGATATGTGTGATTTATCTCCCGGTTCTGGCAGGGACTTCTGAATGCCTTGGGTACACATGTACTTTTGAGTACAGCATACCATCCCCCGAATGATGGCTAGTCCGAGCGCATGATCCAGGTGCTTGAGGATATGTTCTGAGCTTGAATCATTGATTTTGGAGGTTCTTGGGAGAAGCATATTCCTCTGGTGGAGTTCTCCTGCTACAACAGTTTGCAGGCGACCATTCAGGTGGTGCCATACGAGGCATTGTACGGTAGGTCGTGCCAATCATTCTTATGCTGGGTGGAGGTAGGAGAGGCAGATTTGCTGGGACCTTGTCTTGTTCAGGAGACTTCAGAGCAGATATAGCTGATTCAGAAGAGGATGGCAATACTGTAGTCTCGACAGAAGTCTTATGCTGATCAGCGGAGACGACCTCTGAAGTTCAAGGTCGGTGATCAGGTTTTCCTACGTGTCACATCGAGGTTGGGACACAAAATGATTTGGAGATAGGGAATTCTTTAACCACGGTATGTATGGCCGTATGAGGTCTTGGAGAGAGTGGGGCCGGTCGCCTATCGTTTGCAGCTACCTCAGAGGTATTGTTCCATGCACGACGTCTTCCACGTCTCTCAGCTCCGACGGTACTTTTCAGACCAATCTCATGTATTTCAGCCCAAGGAAGTCGAGCTTGAAGCTGATGAATCATTAGAGGAGCATCCTATCTAGATTGTCGATCGCAAAACGAAGGTTCTCCATGGGCAGTCTGTCCCTCTGGTACGGGTGCTATGGCAGCACGGGCGATTACAGGACGAGACCTGGGAGACGGAGGCCGATGTACGATCGCAATGGTCGGAGCTGTTCGGGTTTTCTTCTTCTCCAACTCGATAGGGAAATTTGGGGATGAATTTCTTTAATGGGGTAGTTTGTAAGAATGAGGAACTTCTTTTCAGGTACATTTTTCCATTTTCTGGCGTTTTTGAGAAAAATGAATTTTCTGGAAATTTCAAAAGTACACACCGTGTACTTTCGGAGTACACGCTGTGTACTCTTCCCCGCCTCGAAGTCGTGTGTTGCCCATGTCCGAGCCACACACATGGTGTGTAAGTCTAAGGTGGAGGCCGGTTACTTCGGAGTATGTAAAATTAAAGTACACGTCGTGTACTCAAGAAGTACATGCCGTGTACTTTCTTTTTTTTATTAAACGGACCGGGGTCGTGCCTAACCCCCATAACTATCTTGTTCTATAGTTTTTGTCCATCCAAGAGTGACCGTATGGCCGAATCATCCCCAAGCTCCCACCTCTCAGTCCGTTCTCTGATTTGAGCAAGATTGATTGTGTTGGAATCGCAGCGGTGAGTTCTTCCCACTGCCTGAGCCTTGTTTCTTGATTCCACCTCGTTTCCATGTTCTCATGGGATGAACGTTTAGTGTGTTTTCTCAGATCTACGTTGTTCTAAGAGGAACTTTTCATCGAGGTTCGCGTATATCGATCTTTTCGGATATAGGTAGGTGGTTTGTGCCTTTCTATAGAATGTTGATGAATATTATGTGCAATTTCCACCAATACCCTTGAATGGGGTATTGCATGTTTCCTGTTTTTCCCTTGTTAGTTTCTTTCTTTGATTGATTGCATTAGTAGAGGTTATTGCTTTTGATTATGGTAATTTGTTTGTGCTCAGATTGCCTTTCCATGCTTGTTCTGTCTGTTTGGTATTTTCCAGTTTCCATTCCTAGTTGTAGGATAGTGGAACTGTAGTTTTATTATTATTACTATTGAGCCTTAGTTGATATCCAAGTAGTTCATGAGGATTACATGGATGTTACACATGTAGTGAGCATGTTTAGTTATACCCAGGATTGTGAGAACCTAGAGTAGTAGACCAAAGGGATAATTAACAAAAGGGCTTCTCCAGGGTGTCTTTTAATTACAATGCGAGACCACATGGGGAATTGACGTTGAGTGCATCCCCAGAGAGTCTTTAGATCCACGATGTGGGCCACATGGGGAATTGATGATGAGTGCTTCCCCAGAGATCCATTATCACGATACGAGACTATAGGGGGATTTGACGGTGAGTGCTTACCTAGAGAGTATTCTTAATTATTTAGCTGAACCAGAGGGTTGAGACTGTGTGTGCCTCCCAGAGGGTTGCTATTACTTAGAGGTTAAACCATATGGGTTACACTGTGAGAGCTACCCAGAGGGTTACTTGTTTTCTTCTTGTTGCTGACAACTTGCTTGTGTGCTTTACTTGTATGAACTGTGGATTGTAGCTGCTTGTGCTTTTCTATTTACTCCTTCTTGTTTTATTACTACCACGTATTCATTGCTTGTTAGGCACAAATCATTGGGTGATTTCCTACTGGGAATGTATCTCACACCTTGTTTGGGCCATATATTTGGGCCCAAGCAGACTATGTTGTTGTAGGTATATACAAGGGAAAGCTCCCTTCTTCCTCAGGATCTTGACTGCACCAAGAGTTGGGGAGCATGTGACCGAGCTGTGGCTCGCGATGCTTAGGAGCTTACTTTTTTTTCTTTTGCACATGGTTTCAGTTGTATTTCAGCTCGTTGTTGTGTTTTCTATTTTCCATAGATACATGTACCTGCTGCATCATTGTCATCATAGTTATATATCTACATTGTTTCCACTATTTGGTTTCTGTTGTAATGCATGTTGTTTACTGCTTCTGCTGTTTATTGTTGTTTTCTTACCTTGTATACCTTACCGAATAAGGGCATAGTTTCCCCACCGACTCACCAAGGCCCTCGATGCTAGTCGGCAGCCTATGGAATTCGAGGAAACGTGCTTGAGGTCATGTGGAGAACCGGGTACGGGGCACCAGTGGAGGGGCTCCGGACTCGAGATGTTACGATTTCTTATGTGGAGGTGAGTGGCACTATTAAAGAAAATCAATTAAAAAGTGAAAATGTTTTATAACTCTTGGAGGGTCCACTAAAGCATTTTAAAGTGTATAAAACAAACCCAATATCACATTATTTTAATGGTAAAACATATATTGGCTGAACATAATGTTTATATTATCTTATTACATCACTATTGGGTCATTATGACGTCATAAAACATAGTATATAATTAAACGGTATTTAATTTTTACCCAAAAATTCAATTGTATCAGAAAATTTGAAAAATTCATAGTTGGATAATTTCAATGTCCAGTTTCTAGAAATAATATTAACTGTATATAAGTAATTTTATAAATATTTCAATTTTTACTTTTAAAATACAAACCGACATTTACTAAAAAAATCATACGTTTTGACAAAAACAACTTTCAAACCCTAATAAAAATTACAATTGCAATCATAAAATTATATAATCATTTATATTTAATAAAAATTAAATTAAATATAATAGTATTTTATTAAAATATTATTTAATTCAAAAATCCAATAATTCATCAAAATATATTTTTAGTTGAATATTAACAAAAAATACTATTTGTGCATAAAAAACTATTTACAAAGTAACAATAATAAAATGAATGCACATTCTTTATACAAAAATAATGTACAAAGTCATAATGACAGTGTCTTATTACATAACCCCTTATAAAAACCACATAGAACTGAATGGTAAGGAGTGCGATGGTGAAATTTTTTTGGGGAGGCTCAGATAACATCACTCAGGTGGTAATCTCTATTAACGTCCACTTCTCCTGTAGTCGGTTCCGCTATAGCTTAATGTGTTCAAACTCGGCTTGGACATAGTCAAGAGTGAATACAAATGACGCCACCTCCATTATGTTCTTTGACAAATGGGCTTTATATGGGGAAAGTCTACTGGATGAGGTCATCACTTCGTTTGTCTATGTAATTTGGATTTTTAATGCCCTATATTTATACTAATCATGTGATTGTTGTTCAACACATATATTAGCAACGGTCGCAATTCCTAACGGTATTTTAAATTCCAGAAACGTAAAACCAATTATGTTCAAATTTTATAGAAAAATAATATGACATTTAATTAGATCAAGATGAATATCCATTAATGAATGTTTGGGTCGTTACATCCTCTCATGAAAATGGTACAGAAATCTTACTAAATCCAAATTAAAAACAAATGAAGTTAACTCATTAACTAGATATGTTGGAAATTTTATCATCCTAAATAAGGTTAAATATCACCATATATGAAATACCAAAGATAATATAATATAATATATAAAAAATTACCCTAATTAAACTATCTCACTATTTATTTCTCTTCCCAAACGTTTCATATATAGATCCACCTATCTTTAAAATATGCAAGCTCAAGTTCACAAGTGAAAATTTATAATTAGATATATCTCATTATTCAAATATTCTAATCATCACATACCATGAACCTTATGTATCATAAAATCTCATCATCATATTCCGTAACTCTAAATAGAAACCAAGTAGTTTTCGGGAGCCACCATATCATGTATATCACATATTATACCTAATTCCATTATATATGATACATGTCATAACAATAATTATTTTCTTAGATACAATATCATGAGATGAATGTATTTGAATTAGATTTTATTGGGTAGAAGTGGGAATGTGAGTTTATGAGTTAGACCTAGGGTAGCATGATTATGATGGGTTATACTGGTCACTTAACTATTTTCATTTCTTTTTTATAGATTTGTTAGGATATGAGGCCCCTAAGATAAAAAATTATTAATGGAAATAATTATGCTATAAAATTCAAGGTTATCATATTTTTACTACAGATGTTTTTTGTGGGGGTAAATCAGGCTATCAAGTATAAGGGGAACCCAAAGAAGTAATCTCTAAGAATGGTATGGTTTCTAAAAGCTATCTAGGAGGTACTTCTTTAGAGTGTAGGAAGAGTGAGTAGGATATCATCACCAAGGAAATATAAAATATAATATCCATGAATATGGACTAGTTACCTAGAGTAGTTACTAAATATTCAATCACTAGTCTTGTCAGTCAGGTCAAATCCATAGCCAGTGTTCATAAACACAAATGGAGTTATGATTCTAATGAATGATGGGTCAGTTATAGAGGAATTTACCTAACCCTCTTCTGGTGGGTAATTAAAGAGTTAATAGTCCTAATTAGAGTACAATAATATTTTATTATTCAACATATCTATAAAAAATTTGGAGTTCTTCTATATGTGGTTGTAGTGGAAGTGGATGTGGTATTTTAGGGAAAAAGATCCTATATTATTATAGTGGTGTAGCTTAATGCATTCCAAATGAAATACTGGGATCAATGTAAGGAAAGTTCTATGCAATTTATACTACAATTTTGGATAGCGACGGTGAGATATCAATAATTATAGTTAGTAATCATATAGATTTTATTCTTTCTTATTCCATATTTGATAAATTATTCTGTCATTATTTTATATCAATTCATATTTTGAATAGTTTGAGTCTGATCGTGGAGTTTATGATTGGGGTTATAACCATCAACACACCATTGTGAGTTAAATCAAGGGACATTTGTTTTTGTATCAATTTTTCCCTCAAGGATGTAGATTATCTTTTCCATTGGGATATTTATATTCCTGACATGTCAGTTTTGACATGATATTGGTTATAAACTAGTTGGTGTCATGCCAAGCCCATGTCAATTATTATCATAAAAGAGTGTCCTTTATATCTCATGATGGATAAATTTATGTTCATCATTGAAATTGGGATAACGATGAATTCCATGAATGGATTGTTCATAGCCATCTATGAGAGCTAAAAACCAATGTTTCATGTCTTTTGATGGATGAAGGGGGTGTTATTCTAGATGTATTTAAACACATTGTGGTTCAATTTCATGATATATTTCCTAAGGATCTTTTGGGTATTCCACCTATGAGAGGTTATGAATTTAAAAATGTTATCATTCTTGGACATGAACCATTTTTTATTCCAACTTAATAAATGGAACCAATAGAGATTCAATATTATAAGACTAAGGTAGTAAAGTTAATGGTTAATAGAATTCTCCATCCATGGGCTGAACTATGGGGTTTTCCAATTTTATTTCTAAAAAGGATGAGAGGATGTTGTATTTATGTATTTATTACCAAATGTTTACCTTGATGACAATGTAGAATTGTAATACAGTTTCATATATTGAAAATCAATTTTTCTAATTGGGAGAATATTATGTTTTATATACGAATGAATTTAGATCAAGGTATCATCAGTATAGAGTATGAAATTAATATATCCCAAACCCATATTTCAGAATTAGATATGCCCAATATGAGTACATTGTGACTTGATTCATCATAAAGGATGCTCTATATGTGATTGGGGGCTTGATTAATGAAATCACTCATGAGGACCAAGATCAGTTATTCGTATTTGTATGGAAAAAATATTATTGTATTCCATGACCCATGATGATCTTTCCCAAGATCATGAAATCATACTAAATACACAAATAGATAATTTGATTTATGATAATATTTCTATGCTTAAATTTTGAATTAATAGGGTACATATATTATGTTACAAAATCTCAATGGGTGTTGTATCACTAGACCAAAAGAATGTTTTGTAAACAAAATCATGGGAGTAGGAAATTTTTTTTATGATATCTAATGTATTTTGGGGGTGGTAGATATTATTAAGTGGATTATCATGAAATTATAAGATTTGGAATAACTGGATAATGGATTTACCAATATGGGGATCATATTTGAATATTTTGGATCATCTAAGAAGGCTTTCAAGAATCTAAAATGATGTTTGACTATTACATCGATTCTAATCCTACTCAAGCTAGGCGTGTAGTATACAATGTTTTGTGATGTTTATATGGAATGTCATGTTGATTTTTTGATGTAGGTATATCATGATATGTTGTGTAGGCTATGAACATTGAGGCCACATGAGTGTATTTACACTATGCCTGATCCATAGTTAGTTGTGGTGGTTTATGACTTAATGTGAAGGTGACCATACCTTTTGTGAGAAGGTTTATTATGTATAATTATGAGAAAATATTAGTGTATATCTTTTCAAAGTTACTTTTGAATATTTATAAATGAATATGGGTTGAGTATATTAATTAGTATGATTTTTACCTATCGTATAGACTCTGGATGGGAAACTATGTTGCTGGATCTTTGATATAGAAGATGAAAACTCAGGCAGTTCTAGAGTCATGTTATAAGCAAAATATGATGAACACACTCGTCATGATAAAAATAAGGTTCTTGGAGTTCCACGTGTATATGAAATTAACATATTTATTAGTTGATTCCAGACCATTGAGATGTATTAAAAAGTGGTAATATGAGGGTTCAAAATCATTTTCCTTGATGGAAAACCAAGAAGGTGTGGAGTCACCATAAAATTGGACTATAGATGGGGATGCATCTTTATATGTCTGTAAAAATCCCCCCCACCAATATGTATGCACGAAGAGCATATGCATGAGGTTCATGCTGGGAAGTGTGAAGTAAACCTCAATAGAAGGTAAATGTTCTGTGACATACATCGATAGTTTTAGAGGCCACACATGAAAAGTGATATTGTTAGTTTTTTAGAGGATGATACACTTGTCAGCAGGTGAAGTCAAATCATCAACATTCTAGAGGCTCACTAAAAACTATTCCAATTAATGGAAAGGTAATTGGATTTTTTTACCATTGAGTTTTTTTGTATCCTTTTAAGGATCCCTTTTTTGTATGATGACATTTTGGTGATTATGGATTGGCTGACAAAGGTATCCCATTTATGGATTACACGGGTGACTTTTAGCATGGACCAATTGGTTGAGATACATGTGATTATGAACATACACTTTAATTAGGTTCCACATTTTATTGTTTTAGATCGTTATAGTCTCTTTAATTAATTCTTCTAAAAAGACATGAAAAGGTATATTGGGAACTAGTTATATATGACTACACATTTCCACCCACAAATAGGCAAGAAATCACAAAACACCGTCTAGGTACCAGTGGACATGATTAGAGAATGCATCCATAATATAATTTGGCCTTGGGAGAAGCGCATAGAGCTCATTGAGTTCTCATAAAACAAAATCAATTAGTAAGATTTCAAAATATAACTATATGTGTCTCCTTATTGTAGTTTGTGAAAATCAACTAAATGATAAATGGTGTATAGGGAGTAATAATTATTGAGATAGAGTATCATGCATGAGAAATTTGAATACTTTTAGCTAGTTTAGTTATATATGGCTACATATCGTATTAAATATAAGTCTTATGATGATCAATTTCATCAATATATTGTGTTTGTTGTGGGTGATTTTGTGTTCCTTCTGGTTTCCCCATGCGTGGGTTGCCAAAGGATTCAATATTTGGGCAAGTTAGCGTCCAGTTTCAATATACAATTTGGGATCATTGAAAGAATAAAAAAGATGGAATAATCATTTTTTCTTCTATAGAGTAAAAGTTATATGAATGTCTTTTTACATATGTAATGACTTCTAAAGTATCACATAGACCCTTCTCATAGGATTTATGATGATGATGTCGTGCTTGTGGTTGATGTTTCCTTTCAGGTCCATCTGATTCATGTAGTGGATCATAGTGAAAAATATTTTATGGGGAAATTGTATTCTAATTGCCTGTGTGTTGGGTAGGGATGAAATTTTTAAAGAGGAAACATTGGTTGTGGATTAGGATATTTGATCCTAGTTTGAAGACATTTTTAACTCAAATGAATAGTTATTATTCAGTGTACAACGTGAGGATGAGCAATGAGAATGTGTGGATATTGTATGATCCTGACCTTCTATAGATTACTCATGATTATTTATTTTAAATTCTATACTTTTTATCATATTTTGGTTTTATATTTTCTTCAGTTAGTTTGGGTGATTTTGGGAAGCTATCATGGGTTTTTTGGAACTGTGTTGTTGACCCACAGTTTTACTAAATTATGCAGCTACCCCTAGAAAACCATTCAACCTTAGGGAGAGGTGGTTTGCAAGGTTGGTGCATGATTTGTCAAATTGTTCACTCATTTACTTGAAACATTAACCCCATGTTTTAGGTGTGCATGGTTAATGTGTATATTTTGGAAAAGCATGTGGCCCCACTTAAGAAACCATGATAATGAAAAATAAACCCCACATTTAAAAAAAAAATCATGAACCCCTAGTTTATATCCCAAATTTTCTTGGATCCACCTTATATTATTTTATTTTGAATATGACGGTCCATAGAGGTTTCAATGGATTAAATCCAATTTATACTGATTATTTAAGACTAGGAGCAACTATTTTACCTCACTTATACTATGTGATTTTTTATAATTTAGTTTCCCCCTCTATATCGCTCATTTATCATTATTTCTTATTTTGGGGATATGACATACTTTTTTGGCATTGATATTAGATAAATGATTATATAGATCATGTTCCATTGTATTATAGTACTTGGTTTAGATTCTATATCGTCATCTCTATTAATATTTTGAATGTTCTATATCAAATTGACAATAATGATTTGGTGATCATTTTCCAATGATTAAGAGTTAGGTGTTATTATTGTCATTTCTAATTATATTGAGTATAATTATTTTAATGAAACCGTGAATTTAAAAATCCATTTTAGGAAATTTCATTCTAAATTTAATTATTTAATTTAATCCCTTAAGATTGTGAAAAACATCTTGGATCCGATTGGACCTATTGAAGACAATGAGACTGAACCTAAATTGATATTTATCTGCTGTGACAATTAAAATAAAATAATGGTATATGATTTTTAAAATTATGCTAATGGGTTATGAAACATGAACTAAATCCTAGATGAATTTTCATTATTCAAAGTAAAGGATTGATTTGATTAACCATTATGGGTTAATCAATTGGGGTAGAAGTGATAATAATGGATGATAAATGGTATTAGGAAATTAGTCTAATAATTGGTGATGAAAATGATTGATGAATTTTTTATTAATTTGGATCCATGATATGTAATATTTTTGAATGATGTGAACAATGAGTTTTGGGCCCCAGAAAACTACTCCAATAACCTTTCTGATATTAGAATGCTTCTCGAGGCCCCCAAATATATATATATATATATATATATATATATATTCATTTGATCACTGATTTTTGGGTCATGGACTACTGCACCAAATACCCAAGTGGTATTAGACATATATTCTGTGCCTAAAATATATGAATGAAAATTTTGATTTAAATGAATAATGAAGGGCCATGAAAAAATTATTGTGAAATCTCAATGTTATCTGGTTCATACTCGTACATGATCCAAAGCCTGATTGATATGGGTAATTAATGAATATTGAATCCGATAACTATTTAGTTATTTATATGTTCTTTTTTTATTATAAAATATCATTCATTACTATAGAATGAAGTCTTCATTAGACAACAATTGTTGTTGAATACTGAGTTGTACTCAAACCTGACATTGAATACTTGATTTATACCAGTATAGACATCATCTTTTCAGGAAATGATATGGTTAATAGTGATATGTTATGTGGATTAGTTGGGATTCAGGATGGAGGTTGGATGATTTTGATGGAAATTGTGTTGGGACCTTCATGGGATATATTAGTGTGTCATTATTTTGGGTTTTAATTTGACACATGATATATTTATTAAATTAAATATATACTTCCTTAGTTTTTTGTCTTTTCCCCTTCTTGGATTTATCATAAGATATTTGAAATTATATTGATTACATTTAATAATTATATTATTTGGAATATTTTAATGTTATTTCATTAGTGTGATGTTTTGATAAAAAGTTAATATCCTCTTCATATTACAAATTAGACCCACCTTTATAGTCATTAGCCTTAGTTGAATGAGGAGGTGCACCTATGGTCATGTGATGAACTGACTCAGGGAACTAAAATGTGGATGTCGAGTCGAGAGGCCAGAAAAATAACTGGAGAATATAATCCTCTATATATGGACATTAAAAATAATTGTTTGAGAACATAAATACATAACATATATCTAATCATCTCACAAATAATTAAACTACAAACCTCTATGAACAGCATTCAAGAAAAAAACCATAAATATATATAACTCCATTGAATTGAATGAGATTAATATTTGTAATATTGAATTGATGAATGGGAAGACGAAATCATTATTATACATGAAACAAATTGAAAAATATTAATGTATAACGTATAAAAACCACAAATCAAACATAGGATGTTGGGGATCAATACATATCAAAGGAAATTTAAATTACTTGATGAATATCATTTAGCCTCTTAGGGATGGGAGAAAATCAGGGGATTTTGGGAAGAATCAAAGCCAAGGAATGTTCTATAGGAATTCATCTAGATTAACATTCATAATGTGAATGGTTCCGTAAAACTACGAATATTTAAATTTTAAAATTCTCCAAAGGTCATATCACCTAGATTCAACAATTCATAAATTAATTCTTATAGTGAACATCATGATTGTGTTTATTTTATTTTGATATATAATTGATAAATACTACTCTGCATCGATTCATGTTATGAATCAATGGATCAAATAATTAATTTACCCCATGATATACCCTCACCAAAGTCATAAACATTTATTAAGTCCAAAAATAGTGCTCCACCAATGTAAACTATAGATCACATACTAAACTCATCCTCCAACCATATTCAATATTCCGAAATTAACCAAATCTAAGCCAAAATTCTTCCAAGAAACAAGGGATTCAAAAAAATTAAAAGGTATGGTCTATGAGGATATGATACCTTATATGTGTATAACCATAAAACAATAATACTAGAACCTATTAAAGATAATTCAAGCATCATCATTTTTATATTTATTGATGGGTCCAACGAATCATTCAATTAAGCATACTTGTTTACCATAGATCCTTTATGTGGTTTGATATAACAATGCAACAGATGACTATGATGATAGAATGATTTTGATATCCTTAACCACCATTCTATAAACCAAATGAATTCAATTAAAATCCACATACACTATAATATATGCATTTCATTGGTTGATCCTATATATTATAACTTATGATAAAAGGAATCATTTAAAATTTTCCATCTGACACAAAGACATCATAGAGATGGATCCCTAGTTCCTCCTTTTTTTACTTATATGATATTAAATATAATAATGGATTATATCTATATCACATTACCCTTCTTTAGAAGTCATGTATAATAAAAAAACATCGCATTGGATATAATCTTCTCTTTTACACAATGCATATTGAGTATTAAAAAATAAATTTTCTCATTCCATTATACATAGAATAATCATATTTACTTCTTATTGGTATGAGCGGAAAACTAAATTATTCTTATCACTATTTATTTGTATGTTGTCATCATATTACTATATTTTTTTCATTAATGAAACACGATAACCCTTTTATAATAGCCCGTAAATTAAATATTATTAACAACCACCAAAATTCAAGTAAATTCATATTAATGAATTATTAAACACAAATTTCAATCTCGTTATTATATCCATCATTATAAAAAACTATTTAAATAAAATTCCAATATTGTTGTATCATTGGTTGTATGATGACATACATGATAATCTATAACTATTGTAACGAAAATCTTCATGAAATGAGATTCCTTACCGACAAAATATTTGTTCAATGTAATCGCTAATTTTGAACTATTTTATACAAAAATTATCTCTTCATAATGCATCATGTGAAAAATTCCTTTTAGGACATTATCATTTTCATCATATCATTAACCACATATTTTTTTGGATCATGGATAATCAACATTATCGTCAATATATTTTTTCAAATAATATTATTAAATATTTTTCAAAATTTCATCTATATTATTCTTGGATTAAATCATTTTTATTTAAATAACCATGAGACATTAATCCCTAATGATGAATTCTTAAATCATATGAATCCATCTAATTAAATGAAAATTAACAATTGTAACTATAATTTAACTTCCTAAAATTTGACCTTTTATGAATTGAATGACGATTAAATATATGTAGTATCTAGGAACTGGACTCCACTGAAATGGTTCTCCATACCCAGTTGTCCACATGGCTTTAAGCACACTTCCCCAATCACCAGATGCTACTAACTTGCAGGGAGGGACTAGGGTGTAATAGTTGTGAAATTATTCCCTCATTGGAAGAGTGTAATACAATGGAATTAATAATAACAAAAGCGAAAGTAGTAAAAATCATGCAACTAATGTAAACAACCTAAGACTGAAAAGTAAAGATAACTAGAAGCCATATAATATATAATTAGAAAGCATGTATCATGTTCTAAGAAATCACTGAAAACATAATACATTTCTATCATGTACAATACAATAATAAGGTAAAACTATGAAAAAAAAACACAACAGCATCACAAGCCTTTGCTTGGAACCATGCTTTCATGATCTTATGCAAGAATAAAGTAAATATATAAGGAGTCATGTCACTATCAACAATTGAGAAAATATAGTTTATTTGTGCCCAAAACCATGGCCCAAATTGTTTTTGAGAAATTATTCCATGAAGGCAACCCCAAATGGTCGGTGTCAATCTGTAAGTGGGTATATGCAGTAGTTGTGTATGATAAGGAATGCATTAAACTAGGAAGTACTCAATAAAAAAAATCCTATAAATCAAATTTTTTTATACTGTTAACATTCATTAAGCAATTAAATTACATCGAGTCACTTATTATTTGGATCTTCTGATGGACAATCAATCCTCTATTCATGAAAACACATTAGATACCATAGCATGTAGTATATAGTGTAAAATGGAAAATAAATCCAAGCATGTGCTTTAGCTTGGCAGATGTGTAACATGAAACTTCAACAGTCAAACCTCAGTTGAAAACGATGAATGAATGTAGTCTATAGACATATAAAATCCTTTCCCATGGAAAATGTTCCTTAGGCATAACAAAAATGTTTCCCTCAAGCACAAAAAATGATGCCAACATGCATGAAAAAACTCTTCCCATGGGTAGAATAATTCAACAGGCCCAAGGCATGCATATATTAAATTAACCATTTTCAACACATTATATTTTAAATACATTACGAGGTTATCTATGAAACAATTTACACTGTTATGCATTTAATTGACCAATTCATTTCAAACATCCCATTAAAAGGAAAACATAGGAATAACCACATCCATCCCAACCCAAATGGACCAAAAATAGTTATCAAAGAGAAACACACCCATGGGTGGCCCTTTATCAATACAAGATATCTTAACATGCTTTAATTCACATAATTAACCACCTAAACGTCCATATGCAGTAACATGGGTCAATGTCTCCAAAAACGACCCCCTAAACAATGTTTCATAGCACAAAAACACATATAAACAACTTGAAATTATCAAATTAACACTTGACAACCCAAATATTCATAGAAATAATATCCTAATCCATCCATGGCTTCTAATAAAATATAGAATGATATAGATATTTGAAACAAGATATTTTATTCAACCTCAAAAAGCATCATCGAGAATAGAAATTAAAAAGAATGACTCATGTTTAAACTAGCACTCACTGAGAGGATTTAACTGAGACAGACGGTGATTGAATTATAGTTCTGATGATCATCTGTGAAAAGGTTGATGTTATGATACAACTCTCGAGTTCCCCCAGCAAGCCCATATTATGTTATTCGGAATGGAGAGGCCACTACCCATTTTAATATAAATAAATAGACCACATGCAAGTCCATATACATGGAGTTTATATCATTTAACTATTCATATGGCTGCTGAATTTCACTAACATACATTCCAAGGCCTCCTTACATGAATAAACTGTGTATACTAATATGTAAAAAGAAATTACATGGTAGTAAAATATGTGTAATTCATAATTTTAGTACATTCCATAATTTCCCATTGTTTTCTAAAAAATAAATCAATGGTAAAAAATTATAAATCATACCTGAAAGGAAGAACTAGGTTCTTAAAATATCACCCCTTAAAGAAATTTTTCCATGAATTTACCTTCCAAAGGTGGTTATGAAATATCTGAGAACAACTCTGGCCACTGAGAATGTATGTTTGCCTCCCATTACCAATTATCGTCCTACACTCGTATGTTCTTCCATAGCACCCATACGAGAGGAAATGACTATCCTTAGAGAACGTTCATGTTCCCTTATAATATATGAATCATATGCTTCTCAAAGGAGTATAAAAATGAAGGTCAAACTCTTCATGTTATAAATGTGAGATGTGTCAGAGTGATGGCGATGTAGTTAAGATACATGGAAGACGTCATGAATGGATCACTACAACTATGCTTTCTGCAACTAATAGAAAACTGACATTACTTTCTCTAGAATCTCAAAAAGTTTGACATATCTTGGTGAATTATTTCACTATCTCATGATCCTCTTGGGTCCCAACCTCTGTGCAACATATTAAAATACTCGATCCCATACCATGAACTCTAAAGGTCATATTAGGAAATTAGCGTAAGATTTCTGATGAGACTTCACAGTATCCATTCAATTCCAAATCAACTAAACCTATTCAGTGGTCACATGGACAAGGTGAGGTTCCATCACAACTATATCTCCTACCTCCAGCCAACATAGGGGTGATTGGCATGGCCTCCCGGAAAACCCTCTTATGTTTCCATCTGAAAAGTAGCATTAAACTATTATTATAGTAGAAATAATCCAGGATTATATGCTTCTACCATGATCACCCTTAGCCTAGGACATATGCACACAAAATTTCTTCAAGAACCTGTATCATACACTCTGACCGACCATTGTCCTGAGGGTGATATGTTGTTTTTAGAAGCAATACTGTACCCATTTCTATATGAAAACTCTAACAGAAACAAAACATAAAACATGCATCCCTATTTAAAATAATATAATGAGGGAACCTGTGATGCCATACCACCTCCTTGATATATATCTTTCTAAGCTCATCCACACCGAATGTCTCCATGATAAAAAATAAGTGATAGAACATCATAATCCTATCAACCATAACCAACAAAATATCATTTCCACTAGGATACCTTAGTAACCTTTCATGAAATCTATTGCGACATCATCCTAATTACACTCAAGATTGGCTAGATGATGTAAAATCCCAGTCGGCCACTGGGGTTCCACCTTTACCTATTGACAGGTGGAACACCTAGTAACCAAACCAGATACATCTCACTTCATACCCACCCACTAGTACTGATGACATAGGTCATGGTACATCTTGGTGAATCTAGGATGCACTGGCGAACCTGGACATTGAAACTCCTACATTAGTTCCTCACATATATCCCTTAAAATCCACACACATCCATGGATTTATTAAACTTCATACTCTCCTATAATCCATCTAGGAAGAGGGTCCTCACTATATACAATTTCTCATAGAACTAAGCCTTTTGAATCTGATAGATTTTTAATCCTCACTCTATCTAGTAGGGTTCAGGTAACTACCAATGATGAATGATAAGTCTATCCCTAAATACTGTGCACCTATAAAATAATCTCATAGAATAAATCCATAAGCTTCCACTCATCATTTTCCTCCCATACTACATGGATCTAAGTCCTCCTAGTGAGTTCATCAGCCTCTACAATGCCTTTACCAGACGTATAGGAATGATCAAAATCATATGATTGATGGTATTATACCATCCTTCGATGCATCAGATTGAAATCACGCCGAGTGAAGATGTATTTAAGACTTTTGTGGTCCCTCTACAACATAAAATGTTCTCCCAAAAAATAATATTCCAATTGTGAAAATCAAGGACAAATGAATCAAACTAAAAATCATGAGTTGATTAATTCCTCTCATGTGGCCTTAATTTCCATGAACATTATACAGCAACTCGATTCCCTTGTAAAAGCGCTGCTCCAAACCCAATAGTTGATGAATCATAGTACACAGTGTAACTCTTCCTCTACTTTGGAAATATCTGTTTGATTGCTGAAGGAAAACACCACTTCAACTCTTGAAAGGATGTGTCACAAGAATCTGACCACTCAAATTTGACACCTTTCTTAGTCAATCTAGTCATCAACGCAGCTAAGCATTAGAAGTCCTGTATGAAACACTTGTAGTTAATAATTATCCCCAAGAATCTATGTACCTCAAAAACATTATTGGGATCCTCCTAGGTGACTATAGATATTACCTTTTCTGGGTCCACTACTACTCTAGTCTCTAAGAATACGTGACCCAAGACATGAATACGATCTATCCAAAAGTGGCATTTACTGAGTTTATTATATAATGGATTCTCTATCGGTGTATTATAAAAAATCTCAAGGTGTTTGGAATTATCACATAATTTTTGATAATATACCAACATATCAACCATGAAAACAACCACAAAAGAGTCTAGGTAAGGAAGGAACACTCTATTCATTAATGCCGTGAAAACAGCTAGAGCATTCATGATACCAAATGAAAAAACCAGGTTCCCATATACACCATACCTACTACGAATGGTTGTTCAAGCTGTGTATACAGTTCTAACACATACCAGATGATATTCAAACATTATTTCAGTATTTGAGAATACTTGAGACTCTCAAATTTGATCAAATATATCATCTATATATTGAAATGATTATCAGTTTTTAACCATCGATTGGTTCAGTTTCTAGTAGTCTGCACATATAATAAAGGCATCAAGCCCTTTTCACAAAGAGGACTAGTAAACCCTAAGGAGAAGTACTAGGTCAGACAAAACCCTTAACTTCCATATCTTCAACTACCTCTTTGGATCTTGCAACTCTATCATGGCCATCCTAAATGGAGGAATAGATACTAGTCAGCTCGGGGGACTTGATCGATAGGGAATTGAACCTCTCTATAATAATAGAATTTTATAAGTTAATCTAGAAAATAGTCCCTAATATTATCAACTAATGGAGGGAAATATTTAGATATGTTCCCTAATTATCCTGATATAAACTCGCAATTTGGTCAGTCATTCAACCCATCCTAGGATACATAGGTCCTGCTCTGCTTGCCTGGACATCTAATTCAATCTTATGTAGAAACAGTCTGACCTCTAGTGATGTGAAACTCACCCATATGGTGATATCAATCAACAAAGCCTATTAATGGATCCATCCTGTCCATTATGAGAATGTCCTCATATCCCAGAATCTCGATGACATAGAGGATCTGTAGAAAGTGACACCCACAAATCTCAAGGGGGAACTCCATGAACTGAAACACACCTTCTATTTTAATACCTAATAATGTCTCTAGCATCATACCAATAGAAAATTATAAACATAGTGCCCAAGGATATTTACATTGTTCTCATATATAAAACTATGGCTAGAACCAGTATAAAAAAGTGATGAATATAAAATAGAGGGAACTGGGATAGTACATATGAAAGTAGAATTTCAAGGTCATTCTCCTTCTTGCATTATGGAACTAATTATCTTTCACACGCACCATATACATAATATATTATTCTCTACCATAAGCTAACCATCCCTGATGTCGCTAAGATTCTGGTGTCTAACTACCTATGCCACAACCAACTCTTTGGAAATAATTCCCCAACATATTATAGTTTCTAGACTATTGAGAATCTACTGACATTACCTATGCACATGGAGCCTATATAGTACATCTATCACTAGCCAGTGGTGGAAATTCCATGTATTTGTATTGTAGATGTCCCATCCTTCCGCAAGCTCAGCATTCAACTGGGTACGTTGGGAACTTAGGTCCATGTGAACAACCTTTCCACATTGATACAACATCACCTGGCCTTTGGAGGAAAAGTTCTAGCTGCTACATTCATTACGAGAGAACTCCACATGGCTATTTCTCTTACCGGTCGAGATAATACCAGAAACTGGTGCTGAACTTCCTTGGATCGTCCCACTAGCTTCACACAGATTGCACTCAGTGATCAGCTTCTAATTCAAAATAGTAGAGATAGCATGATCATCAAGAAATTCACAAATGATTAAATAACAATCCTATGACCATCCTCTAATTGTCTAGCCTTCGATTTTTCATCACCTATTAGTATATGATCAAAATGCTAATGCTCTATAAAGTGAGTTCAATATTCCATAATTGAATGTGTACCCTGCTATAGGAACGTGAACTCTCAGGCTCAGTCGGCCCTCAGTGTCTCTATACAATATTAATCATAGATAGATTCCTAAAATACATCTCTTTTAATATCTTGTTGGCACCCTGCCTATGTGATAACATACCACCATCTCTTGGAAGAATCAAACGGCATATATGTCGCGAATATGACCCTCCTTTCAAGAGGTATCTTTAGATGCTTTAAGATAGTCAGTATTGATTCCATCCATGACTCCATAGCTTTTGGTATGCCATCCCATGGAAAAGTAAGCGGATGATGTTGCTGGAATATAAATGTCATCTCTTCAATAGATGTGGTAGTAAGTGGTGCTCCCTATAAGGTATGCATGAAACTCAAAAAATCTTCACATAACTGGGCGTTGACACCTGCATCTAGTATAACAGCTGGGGCCATATCTAAAAAAATGGAGGATCCACTAGTAGAACATGGACTACCATTTATAGATTCAATCATCACCCCTCTACTAGTATACCACTTGTGGTCATAGCTACGACATGAAACTATAGGGTCATGAACACACTTCAGGTCAAAAATAATTGTCAAGGTTTTTCATTAAAAAGAGACAAAAATAAAATAGGAAATGATATTATAAATTATATAAAAAAGATACTACACAACATGTATGCACGATACATGGTGTGTACCATTATGTTGAAACATGATCAAGTTCAACCACCAGGAATAGTGTGTATCAACCATTTCTACATGACATGTCATTAAGATATACGACGAGTGCCCTTAAATTTGACATGGATATGTAAGTACACAATTTTGGTCTTGTAAAGATACTACGTATATGGAATGTTAGGAATAATCATGGAGTGCACTCAGTATGCCCCTTAGAAATGTACTCCCCCATGGACTGGTCAACATTGGTTCTTCCTGGGTTAGTTACATGGTGTGTACAATGAGTACGCGATGTTTTTTGATCAAAACTCAATAGCCTATGTTTCATATCCCACATAAAGGTACATAGAACGGCAGTAAATGACATGTTTTCAAGGTACCAAACTTTTTCTTCTTATCACATGGAACAACATATCCCTGATCAAGAAGAACACATGACATGTTAGGCTAAACAACACACCATGTATACTGGGATTTTCAAGAAAGAAACTACAGATTCCCCAAAAAACCGTAGTTCAGTAGAATACCCTTCCTGTGGATGAAAAATTATGATTTTAGAGGGCCCATACTCCCCACAGATCAATGTTTTGAACCAAAGAATGTCATATCACCAAGAAATTATAGAATTCGTTCATCTAATTAGATCCATATCTGTAACACGTTTATTTAACATCTACATTTCACCAGTGTATCATTTCCCAATTCGAAAGGTCTTATAATCCTTATGGATTGAATGATGACATCACACCATTATCTACAACACCCAGCTAACACTACAGCAAGCAATCCAATCACATCAACTATCACACCAAAAGAAAATATCTAATCCATCATAGATAGAAGGGAATAATGCATGGAATGTAATTATAACAAGTGTCTATATGATTTTTTAGGTGGCACATCCTCATCTCATTGGGATGAAACTAAAATAGAAACCACAATTTCATCAATTTTTATAACAAAAATCAAGTGTGTCACTAAACAGTGAAATCAAATTAACTATAATAGCTCAAAATCCAAAAGCGCAACTCAATTTGAGGGAATTTGGATTTTCCCTGGTCATGGGGTAGCTACTCCCAGGTACAACTAATTAGAAAATTCCATACCATTTGTATCATCTCCAAATAACAAATCAACTAGAAGAGAACATCTTTTGATACCTCTTTGTATCATCCCATATATAGAAGCCACCAAACTGGTGCTCCATATCCTATTGGCCAATGGCCTAAAGATCATTTCCCCAAATTACAGAGGATGCCGACTAGAAGCGAGGGCCTAGGGTTTGATAGTGGGGAGAATATTCCATCATTGGAAGAGTGAAACACAACAGAATAAATAATAACAATAGTGGAAGAAGTAAACAACATGAAACTGAATTAAACAACCTTATACTGAAGTTAATGATAACCAAAAGGCATATAATATCAGAATGATGCAGCATGTCAAATGTTAAAATAAAATAGTGAAAACATGATACACTACTATCAAGTACAATACAATAATATTGTTCAACAATGAGAAAGGAAACCCAACTGCATCACAAGCCTTGGCTTAGTCCAATGCTCTATTACTCCTAAGCTGCAATCATGTCATTTTATAATGATAATTTCCCCTATCAACACTTGAAGAAATATAGTCTATTGAGAAAAAAACAGTGGCATAAACAGGATGAGAGAATTAATTCCTAGTAGAAAACCAGCAATGGTATATGTGATTCTATCAGTGAGTATATGGAACATTAATTTATGATAATAAAAGCATTAAACTATGATCTACTCAAATAAAAAAAATCCTTCAAATATTATTCCATTTGAACCATTCTTGTTCATTAAGCATTTATATTACATCTAATCACATGATCATGGGATCTATCAATAATCAGTCAATCCCTTATCAATGAAAACATAACAGATACATTAGCAGGAAGTATATCAAGTAAAATGACAAACGAATACAAGCTTGTTCATTAGCGTGGAAGTCGAGTCACAAGTCATTACAAAAATAAATCCTTAATTCAAAACCTTACCCTCAAGAATTCTAAATCCATAAAAAAACATTTCCCAAAGGAAATTTCTAATATGTATAAAAAACTTTTCCCACTAGCACACAAAACATTTCCCATATTCATGAAAAAACTCTACCCACTTATAGAATAACTCAGCACTGGCAAGACCAACATATAAGAAATTCATAATATGGAAACACATTCCTTATTTACTCCATTACATGGTTAACTAGGAAAATTTCCATATTGGTAAGAATTTAATTGACCAATTCATTTCAAAGATCCAATAACAAGGAAAATAGTTGAATAGCCAAATTCAGCCTATGCCAAAAGGCCAAACAATAGTTATCAAGGGAAACAAAATAGTCGGGTGGCCCTTTATCAAAAAGAAGTCTCTACATGATTTAATTCACATATTTAACCACCTACACATTTTTATGCATTAACAGGGTTAAATAAATCAGCAAAGAGATGCCCCAAACATGGGCACATGGTGCAAAGGAACATATCATCAGCTTGACATTATGAAATTACCATGATTCAACCTACGTCATTAAAGTATAACACTTCTCACTTGTCATTGATGTTAAATTCTAGCAAGGACCATATATATCTAAAAATAAAGATCATTCATTCATCCATAAATAACATCTTCAAGAATAAAAATTATTATGACTATCTACAGTGTAAACAAGAACTCACTAAGAGAATTCAAATGAGACTGGAATTGATTGATTTAAAGTTAAAATGATCCACCTAGAAGAGTTTGACGTTAAAACACTCAAGTTGAGTTCCCCTTGCGAGCCCACTATCCAATCTATCGAATAGAATGGATATTGTCAATTTTATGAGAATGACACAAAATACACACTATGTAAGTTCATATACATGGTGTGTATATCATTTATCTAATAATATGGCGGGTCAATTTCTATGACTTATATTCCAGGGATTACCGACATGACTATAGGGCATGTACTATGAATTACGCGATGTTTAGTTGGTTTTTCCTCTTTCATTGCTGACATGCCCACACATTATGTATTCCATTCCTACATGGATATACTGCACGACATGTACTTGGGAGTGTACTTGGGAGTACATGGTGTGTAACCCCCAATTTCAGAACTTCTCCCAAATTTGCCTTATTTTCTCTAAAACAAATGAAATGTAAAAAAAAAGAAAACGTACATCAAGGGAAGAACCATGCTCTTACAACATAATTTTCGATACTATAATGATCATTAAATTTAAGGAACCAAGAATTTATGAATTATAACATGAGTTTTTATTTTTAAAAATTCTCCCCACCTTTTTTATACCATTATTAAATGGATATTTATACTTATATAATATAGTTGTTCTAAGATACTATTCCATATTTATAATTTTTCTCCAGTGTACCATTGTGTATTCTAATATATGGCCCTTATGTAAATAAATAATACTTTAGTTTTAGCCTATATGTTATTGATTACAATTATATTAGTATTTTCTACATTAACTTATAATTTATGGTACTTTCATTCCCATTATTCACAAATATTGTACAATGTCATATATTTCAGATTTCATTATTTATTATCATTACGAATAAAAATAACTCAATATAAAAAAATTAGCATATATATTCAATATGAATAAATTAGGAATATAATATTTCAATGATTTTTACACTCACATACTATAAATATTCATAATAATCTTCAATTCATTATTTTTGTAGAAATTTTTAGTAACATGTCGCTTTAAACCATCTAAAATGAATATAAAGCATGCTATATTTTATGAAAATATAACCACAAGTGATCAAAACTCATTCATATGTTTTGATTAAATAATCCTGAATGATCTAACATCTATGAGTTTAAAATCAGGTTATGAAATATATTCTATTTTTAATTCCATTATCATTGATTTATTCATTGTAATATATTTTATGACTAATTATATATTAAAAAGCAAAAATTCCATAGATTTAATTCATAAATTGAATGTTATGTGCATTTATTATTAATATGAAATGGTTAGTTTCTAAATTATAATCATATTCTTACATAGAACATCAATTTTCTCTATTCAAACGAATTCTATACAACACTTTCTTTTCTAATGGTTCTTCATGACGTTTAAAATAAATCAATGATAATTTGTATAGCATCAGGTTAATAATACTCAATATCATCATAGTTATAATGTTTATGAATTATAATAATTACTTTTAAATTATATTATTTATTCTTCCGTACCACAACCAACATCAATAATTCTCCAAACATCATTTGTGCATATTATTCCTAGAACATCATTCTAATACATGTGATAATAAATATGATGGGACTTAAACCATCACTTCTCAACTCCCTTATGTGGATATAATAATTATAATACTTCACACCATTGTGATAACACTTTAAAATAATAAAAATTATATTCACCAAAAATATCAATAATAAAAAAGACATACTTCTACCCAACATCAGTTATACAACATTCCTCAAGATGGAAGTACCTAATAAATTCCATTATTATTCTATAAATGTTAATGGATCTAAAAAATATCCAAAATAATGTTTTTATTTATCATAAATATTAATAAAAAACTCAATTATAATATCAATTTTTTTCGCAAATCCTCAATCATTTTTAATTCTCCACATAAAATGAAACAATTTTATAGGAATTAAAAATTTTTATCTATAAATTATTTTGATAAAATACACTCATTGAATGTTATTCCCATTATTAATAAAAATAAAAATATATTTTTATAATAATAATCAAATTCATACTTATTAGATCTAATTACAACTAAACACCATGTGGGTTTAACAATATATAAATATGGATGTGATTTCAATTGAGATATTATAAAAACATAAACACATGATCCTCAAAAAAATTATGCACCATCCACCATATTTGAAATAAATATTAATTTATGTAAGAGTTAATGTTTTATGTAAATTTAAATAAATTCCATTATATTATTGTGATATATATCAATAATAATATTCATTGGTGTAAAAAACATGAGTTAATAATTTAGAAAACATATCATATTAAATCAAATGAGAATAAGATAAAAAAATACAATTTTAGTTATTTGAATATTTTCAATTTTTTATTGGATAATAAACTTTGTTAATTTATTCAAATTATTTTTTAAACCTATATTTTTAAACAATTTTCAATATAAATATTTAAAAAAATTAAAAAACATCAAGGTTTATTTTAAAAAATTAATACAGCGATTAAAATTTTTTCTTTATTTTCAAGTCATTGAGAAATTCAAAATATCAGGTTTAATTTTGAAATTTATTTTTGAATAAAAAGATTCTAGACTATAAAAAAACACATTATTCAATGACATTATCTCCATGATATGTTAAACATACCATATATTCATGTAATGATTCATTATGGAATATTCATGAATATTTTCCATTTTAAGTGGTTAATTGTGGATTCAAATCATCAATGATGTCCTCTTTTTCTAATAGGATTCAAGATAATAAATGTTAAAATAGAATGTAATAACATGAAGTCCATTATTTTTCAAAAATATATTCCAAATTTCATTAGTATTTTTTATACCCATTGTTCCAATTCAATTTCAATTCCATTAAATAAAACAAAAACCATTTTTTATGGGACCATGGAAGAGATAGTTTTCATTTTAGTGAGTAAATAAAATATTACAGTTTTATTTCAACAAATATATTCCTTTTTTCCCCATGAATAAGTCAAATAACAATTCTATAAATTTTAATTTTATATATTTTGCTTTGGGGAAACATAAATATCATATTTTCATCCTCATACTCTGTAGACCCCGAAAAACGCGTCCCTAAAATTTTTCAAATGCTTCCATACATGATCCAAGATTGTAGTCCATTTCGCAAGCTTCGATTTGGTAGGTCGTAGGGCCCAAACGGAGTTACGGATTAGGAGTTATGGACGTTTGAAGTTGGGCTGGAAATCTGGTTCGCGAAGCCCATCCGCGAAGCCCCCCTCCGTGATCGCGGAGCGCCGCCGCGAAGCAATGAGGAGAGAGGCTCCGCGAAACCGTTTGACGTTTGCGATGCGCCGCGAAGACCCCTCGCGAAGCACTAATGCGAAGCGCCCCGACCATCGCGGCCTCGCGAAGCTCCAGAGGCGGTGATGCTCCGCGAACGCATTTGACGTTCGCGAGCCGCCGCGAAGCTCCAGAGGCATTGATGCTCCACGAACGCATTTGACGTTCACGAGACGCCGCGAAGCTCCAGAGGCGGTGATGCTCCGCGAACGCATTTGACGTTCGCGAGCCGCCGCGAAGCTCCAGAGGCGGTGATGCTCCGCGAATGCATTTGACATTCGCGAGCGCGCCGCGAAGCTCCTGAGGCGGCGCGGAAGTTCTGCTTCGCGGCGCCCCTGCCTATAAATACCCAGCTCACCCCCCTTCTCGAAAAAAAAACGGCCGAGGACGGCCACGGCCACTTCGCCACTTGGGCGGCCGAGCGGAGCTCCGCATTGCGGCTCCGCGAAGCCATGCTCCGCGAGCAGCTTCCTTCGCGTTGCTGCTCCGCGAGCCGAGACTCCAGGAGTCCATGCTTCGCGAGCCTATGCTCCGCGATGCTGCTCCGCGAGACCGAGCTCCGCGAGAGCCCTTTGCTCCGCAAGCCCTTGCTCCGCGATGCTGCTCCGCGAGACCAAGCTCCGCGATGCTGCTCCGCGAGACCAAGCTCCGCGAGACCCCTTTGCTCCGTGAGAGTCCATTGCTCTGCGAGGCCATGCTTCGCGAAGCTACTTCGCGAAGACCCATCCTTCGCGAGGATCCTACCTTCGCGCCCACCGGTCCATACCGTGGGGGCTGCGCCCCCGCACCCCCGCTCGGGGTCAGTGCCGGGCTGCGGTCCCGGCCCTCCGCGCCGGTCCCTTCGCTGCCGTCCCAGACCCCCATGATAGATGGAGAGTCGCACCGCGAACTTGTCGGGTCGGGATGCCGGGATTTTCCATTGCGCCCTTATGCGCTCCCACCTTCCACCTATGGAATACCATGATTAGAGATACTCCTCCACACACCATGAAATACCTTGAGTTGACATATCCTCTTGGTTTCATTCCATGTCGTGAGTCGAGATTATCATCATCAATTCCCCGGGTACCTTGAGTCGAACCATTCCTCAGGTAACTCCTCCAAACCCAATCACTTGGCTCCTATGCCAGGTTCAACCAGAAAGGGCCGCCCTTGCGTAAGTCCCGACACCAACCATTTCTAGGCACCTTCTACCCAACAGTCCTTTCTACATGACTATAAACTGTAGTACTCCCTATCTAACAAATGATAGGATGCCTCTCGCTTCTAACGAGAGATGCCTCATGCTCCTCGCATGAGATGCCAGTAGTCCTTTCTACATGACTATAAACTGTAGTACTCCCTATCTAACAAATGATAGGATGCCTCTCGCTTCTAACGAGAGATGCCTCATGCTCCTAGCATGAGATGCCAGTAGTCCTCTCTACATGACTATAAACTGTAGTACTCCCTATCTAACAAATGATAGGATGCCTCTCGCTTCTAACGAGAGAGGCCTTATGCTCCAAGCATGAGATGCTAACAGTCCTCTCTACAAGACTATAAACTGTAGTACTCCCTATCTAACAAATGATAGGATGCCTCTCGCTTCTAACGAGAGATGCCTCATTCACTTATCATGAGATGACAATAGTCCTACCTACATGACTCTAAACTGTAGTATTCTCCCTATCTAACAAATGATAGGATGCCCAATTCACCAGTGAGTTGGGATGCCCTCATGGCCAGACATGAGGAAGACATTACGGGCAGCTTCCTAGCGTAAGCCCCATTCACCAGTGCCACTCCTTAGCGGCACCCGGGCAGCTTCCTAGCGTAAGCCCCATTCACCAGTGCCACTCCTTAGCGGCACCCGGGCAGCTTCCTAGCGTAAGCCCCATTCACCAGTGCCACTCCTTAGTGGCACCCGGGCAGCTTCCTAGCGTAAGCCCCATTCACCAGTGATGCTCCTCAGTGGCACTCGGGCAGCTTCCTAGCGTAATCCCCATTCACCAGTGCCACTCCTTAGTGGCACCCGGACAGCTTCCTAGCGTAAGCCCCATTCACCAGTGCCACTCCCTAGGGGCACCCGGGAAGCTTCCTAGCGTAAGCCCCATTCACCATTGTCGTTCCTTAGCGGCACGCGGGCAGCTTCCTAGCGTAAGCCCCATTCACCATTGCCACTCCTTAGTGGCACCCGGGCAGCTTCCTAGCGTAAGCCCCATTCACCATTGCCACTCCTTAGTGGCACCCGGGCAGCTTCCTAGCGTAAGCCCCATTCACTATTGCCACTCCTTAGTGGCACCCGGGCAGCTTCCTAGCGTAAGCCCCATTCACCATTGCCACTCCTTAGTGGCACCCGGGCAGCTTCCTAGCGTAAGCCCCATTCACCATTGCCACTCCTTAGTGGCACCCGGGCAGCTTCCTAGCGTAAGCCCCATTCACCAGTGCCACTCCTTAGTGGCACCCGGGCAGCTTCCTAGCGTAAGCCCCATTCACCAGTGCCACTCCTTAGTGGCACCCGGGCAACTTCCTAGCGTAAGCCCCATTCACCATTGCCACTCCTTAGTGGCACCCGGGCAGCTTCCTAGCGTAAGCCCCATTCACCATTGCCACTCCTTAGTGGCACCCGGGCAGCTTCTTGCGTAAGCCCCATTCACCAGTGTCGCTCCTTAGTGGCACCCGGGCAGCTTCCTCGCGCAAGCCCCATCCACTATTGCGACCCCCATCCAGCGGTAAGCCGTTGTGATCCTTATCCAGCGGTAAGCCGTTGACATCCCCATCCAGCGGTAAGCCGTTGTGATCTGATGCAGCGGTAAGCCGTTGACATCCCCATCCAGCGGTAAGCCGTTGTGACCCAATCCAGCGGTAAGCCGTTGTGACCCCATTCAGCGGTAAGCCGTTGACATCCCCATCCAGCGGTAAGCCGTTGTGATCCTATGCAGCGGTAAGCCGTTGACATCCCCATCCAGCGGTAAGCCGTTGTGATCCTATGCAGCGGTAAGCCGTTGACATCCCCATCCAGCGGTAAGCCGTTGTGATCCTATGCAGCGGTAAGCCGTTGACATCCCCATCCAGCGGTAAGCCGTTGTGATCTGATGCAGCGGTAAGCCGTTGACATCCCCATCCAGCGGTAAGCCGTTGTGACCCAATCCAGCGGTAAGCCGTTGTGACCCCATTCAGCGGTAAGCCGTTGACATCCCTATCCAGCGGTAAGCCGTTGTGACCCAATCCAGCGGTAAGCCGTTGTGACCCAATCCAGTGGTAAGCCGTTGTGACCCCATTCAGCGGTAAGCCGTTGACATCCCTATCCAGCGGTAATCCGTTGTGACCCCATTCAGCGGTAAGCCGTTGACACCCCATTCAGCGGTAAGCCGTTGTGACCCTATCCAGCGGTAAGCCGTTGTGGCCCAATTTAGCGGTAAGCCGTTCTGGGCCTCCATCCTGGAGTAAGTCCCAACACCATGGGCCGCTCAACGCGTAAGCCCCTCTTCGCTTCTCACGGACGCACCCTTCGCGACGTGATCGTCAGGTCCTTGCAACCTCTTGTTTCTCACACCGAGCATGACTCACGTGGGCTTAGAGTGAGCACCGACCCTGACAAACCCATTCTGAACTACGAGGTCTTTGATCCATGCCAAGGCATGGTACGTAGGAAGCCTCCATGAGGTTCAAGCCCACCATCAGTGGACCAAGGTCTACTCCCCATTTGAACTACGAGGTCTTTGATCCATGTCAAGGCATGGTACGTAGGAAGCCTCCACGAGGTTCAAGCCCACCAGTAGTGGACCAAGGTCTGCTTTCACGTCGGTTCACCGGCGAAACCCATTCTGAACTACGAGGTCTTTGATCCATGTCAAGGCATGGTACGTAGGACGCCTTTATGAGGTTCAAGCCCACCAATAGTGGTCCAAGGTCTACTTTCACGTCGGTTCACTGGCGGAAACCCTTCTGAACTACGAGGTCTTTGATCCATGTCAAGGCATGGTATGTAGGAAGCCTCCATGAGGTTCAAGCCCACCATTAGTGGACCAAGGTCTACTCCCCTTCTGAACTACGAGGTCTTTGATCCATGTCAAGGCATGGTACGTAGGAAGCCTCCATGAGGTTCAAGCCCACCATCAGTGGACCAAGGTCTACTCCCCATTTGAACTACGAGGTCTTTGATCCATGTCAAGGCATGGTACGTAGGACGCCTTTATGAGGTTCAAGCCCACCAATAGTGGACCAAGGTCTACTTTCACGTCGGTTCACCGGCGGAAACCCTTTTGAACTACGAGGTCTTTGATCCATGTCAAGGCATGGTACGTAGGAAGCCTCCATGAGGTTCAAGCCCACCATCAGTGGACCAAGGTCTACTCCCCATTTGAACTACGAGGTCTTTGATCCATGTCAAGGCATGGTACGTAGGAAGCCTCCACGAGGTTCAAGCCCACCTGTAGTGGACCAAGGTCTGCTTTCACGTCGGTTCACCGGCGAAACCCATTCTGAACTACGAGGTCTTTGATCCATGTCAAGGCATGGTACGTAGGACGCCTTTATGAGGTTCAAGCCCACCAGTAGTGGACCAAGGTCTGCTTTCACGTCGGTTCACCGGCGAAACCCATTCTGAACTATGAGGTCTTTGATCCATGTCAAGGCATGGTACGTAGGACGCCTTTATGAGGTTCAAGCCCACCAATAGTGGACCAAGGTCTACTTTCACGTCGGTTCACCGGCGGAAACCCTTTTGAACTACGAGGTCTTTGATCCATGTCAAGGCATGGTACGTAGGAAGCCTCCACGAGGTTCAAGCCCACCATCAGTGGACCAAGGTCTACTCTCACCTGAACTACGAGGTCTTTGATCCATGTCAAGGCATGGTACGTAGGAAGCCTCCACGAGGTTCAAGCCCACCATCAGTGGACCAAGGTCTACTCTCACCTGAACTACGAGGTCTTTGATCCATGTCAAGGCATGGTACGTAGGAAGCCTCCACGAGGTTCAAGCCCACCATCAGTGGACCAAGGTCTACTCTCACCTGAACTACGAGGTCTTTGATCCATGTCAAGGCATGGTACGTAGGACGCCTTTATGAGGTTCAAGCCCACCATTAGTGGACCAAGGTCTGCTTTCACGTCGGTTCACCGGCGAAACCCATTCTGAACTACGAGGTCTTTGATCCATGTCAAGGCATGGTACGTAGGAAGCCTCCATGAGGTTCAAGCCCACCATTAGTGGACCAAGGTCTACTCCCCTTCTGAACTATGAGGTCTTTGATCCATGTCAAGGCATGGTACGTAGGAAGCCTCCATGAGGTTCAAGCCCACCATCAGTGGACCAAGGTCTACTCCCCATTTGAACTACGGGGACTTTGATCCGTGTTAAGGCATGGTACGTAGGAAGCCTCCACGAGGTTTAAGCCCACCCATCACCCAATTCACGTCGGTTTATCGGCACCATCCCGAACTACGTGGACTTTGATTCCCTTCCACGGGGATACGTAGGAAGCCTCTTCAAGGCTCAAGCCCAACTTCACCGTCGCCCCCTGCGATGGTCCCATTTCATCCTTCTCCACTTCACTCACCCATCCATCACCCATCCTGATTCTCACCCGGGCCGCCACATCCCGGTGGGATCATGCCATCCACCTCCTCGCTGCTCCTAGCGGCGCATGGGCCGCTTTCCATGTGTAAGCCCCATCATATCTCCGGGTCGCTGTCCTCTGTGTACACCCCGATTCATCTCCCTTTTCCCCTATAGGGAGTGCACCACCTCGGATCCGTCCGCATTGGGCGTTCTGATCCATCGCCTTGGTAAACCTTCCAGGTGTTCCCTCATAGGGATATACCAATCTGGTCCGTCTCTATGGGACGTTCTGATCACCCTCATTCCGTCTCCGCAAGACGTTAAACTCGCGGCCTACCTCGTGATAAACATGAGACGCCTGAGGAAAACCTCGGATGGAACGCCTTTGGTGTAACCGTCTCTGCTAGACGTTAATCTTGCGACATACCCTGTGCTAAACACAGGAAGCTGAGGAAAACCTCAGATGCACGCCTCGGGTTCTGCACCCTTGAGATGCCCTCATATGAGGAAGAATACAGGATCCCCTATGTCCACGCACACAGAGATGCCCCGACATTCCTGATGTTGCCGTTTACTCCGACCGAAGGTCGCTACCATGTCAAGACCCTATGGAAAGTCTTGACGGAAGTAGTGTAATTAACCGGTGTCCATGACGATATGGCACCGGGAAGAGTTTCACGAACTACGTATTAAATCTATAAGGGAGACCCGGACTAGGTGAAGAGTTCTGAGGAGGAATCCACAGGAGGAAGAACCGACATCCCATCATCCCGTTTCGATCAAGGAGCAGACGTCCCTGAATAAGGAGCGAATGCCGCCCGCCTTTGGAAAGCGGGAATGCGGGGTAACACAGCCGCGCGTCCTCACAGACGGATGCGCGCGCCCCGGCGAAAGCGTCGGAAACATACTCCCTTGGTTTTTATTTTAAATTCATATTTTTCATCATTATAATATTTTATTTTGGTTATATAAATAATTTATAAAATATATATACTATTTAAAATTGAATCATTAATAAATTATTTTGAATATGTATTTCCTTGTTATGCAGTCTAAAAAATTCCACATCATATCTCTTGTTCTCAAATATTGAAAACATCTTAATAAATTTTACCTCATTATTTTGAATTTTTTCCCCATTTTACTATTCCAAAATAAATTTATTTTCCTTTTCTAATTACGACGGTAAAATGGTTATAAAATCATCGTAAACAAGATAATCAATTTTATATTCACCATATGGTTTATAAGGAATAATCAGGAAAATATTTTTTAACCATTAGTGATACTTGAATACAATTTATTGATTCATTATATCAATACAATCCATTAATTTATTTATAGGAATGATTTTAATTATTTTGGATTTTCCTTTCCTCCATATAAATCAAGACTATTGGCTTGATTATGAAAATACATTATGTGTGCATTCCGTTAACAAAATCGGAGGCTTCTTAATCACTAACAACATTATCAATATTCTAAGGATTTAATTAAAATAAATTATTTATTTATAAAATCCTATGTAATTACCCTATATCTTTTATTCATAATTTTTACTCATCTTATATGGCCTTATCTTCCAAAAATATTTTCCCAAATTGTGGATTTTTTATACCATCATCTATATTCGATATGAACTCTCATAAAATAAATATAAATTATTTTTTTCATCATCCAAAATAATATTGTAATATCATATTAAAACCCTCCCTCTATGTACAAATAACTAGATAATATTTTCCCAATTTATATACACATTTGTTCCTCTAGAATATAATACTTACAACATTTGTGCTTAAAAATTCACTCATACGATTCATAGGACATGTTTTCCAAAAATCTATTTATTTCAATATTTTTAAATGTAACACCCTAGGGAATAAAAAGATTATGTTATTGTAAAATACATATTAGACATATAAAATAATGCTTAAATAAATAATAAAATTATATAACAATAATCACGAAAATGATAACATATCCATTAAATTAGAAGGAAATAATATTATTAAAATGTTTATAATATATAAGTATAAATTTAATATTCCATAAATTTTTTTGGTCAATTCATAGTAAATAATAAATAACATTTATATTGAAATAATTTTTTTTTATAAAAAAATTCATAATTCATTAATTTTTGTGAGGAAAAGGTGTGAAGACCTCGAACCCATTAGAATGGAACCAGTGAATTACATTATTTTATTAGAATAACAAACAGGGAAAACACATCCCAAATTGATGAATAGTTTATTATCTTCTGAAATACTAGATACTAACCCAATGTCTATAATTTGAATTGAAATTAAATACAACATAGAAACTCATATGGAGACATCCATAAAAACATAGATTATCTAGGCAATTCATTCATAATACACATCTTTAAATCCTGGAAAAAATAAATCTTATGAAAGGTGTGATATTGGATTATCTGTAATGATATATACTATTTCACAAGAAAATATATACAATAATACCTTATGAATGACAAAAAAACATTCCATTATAACTTAATCAGGATCATAACACAGAAAAAATAAAATATGAATAATGTAATATATATATATATATAATCACATAAGAATGAAACATATCCTTTGATAATATAATAGTTTAATAATAATATTTAATTTCAATTATTAATATTATAATGAGGTAATTAATAATGTTGTACATCATAAACATACCATTAAGGCCATGATCATGACATTTGAAAATTAATTGTTATGAACTCGACCAAATCCATATCTTTTTTGTCTCATAAGACATATCGTGGCATCCAGCATCTATGGTCTATATTGGGTCACCTCATCACTTAATAATCTCATTTCATTCCACAAATTAATGTGGTGAATCGGAAACAATGTATATATAATAAATGTAATTAAACTTCCCCCAAATTGTAAACACTATCAATGACCACTCTAAGATATATGGTGAATGTTAAAAATATATTACATCCATAGTCAAAATGTTCATAATCAAGTTAATAAAATCTGTTATATTATATAGTTGAATATTTATTTCAATTTTTCATAAGATTAAAAATAGGGTTTTGGAATAGATAAAAATACTCTAATAATGTCATTATGATTTTTTTAGAGAAATACCCTTTCTACATTGCAAGGTAGCATTATTTTGTAAATTTGATTTATATTTTTCATAATATTTATAAAAAAATAATTAATAAAATATATATTTTCCATGACAAAGTATTTATTTTATAAAAATAATGGTTTCTTTAAATAGATTGTATAGGTTATATGAAAATGGGTAAGAAATCGAGAAGTTCCATTTAATTGGGATTGCATATCAAGATTGATTGAGAAGGGAACATCTTAAAACATATAGTTCCCATAAAATAAAGATGAAATTATTTGGATACATTATTTTGGATCATATAAATATAATTTATAATATTTATATAAAAAAATAAATTAATTCTGGTAAAGAGTAAAAAAGCATAACCCGAATAAAAATATGAGGTTTCGGTGGAATCTCATATGTTATGTATCAAAGTGTTATGAACATGTACTCACTACCATGAATAATGAAATTATATTTCTTAATAAATTAAATATGAACCCATTAAACAATAATTTCATTTATTATAATTTTATTATGTTTATTTATTTTCTATTTTGATGGAATATAATATTTAATTTTCTTATTCGAGAGTGTACGTTTCCTTGATTTTTCTCATTTATTCACATGTATACATGTATGAATGATAAATTTAAATAGAAATAATTATCCATAATTGAAATTAAATGTCATTAATGAACATAAATTATATTTAATTTCTTTATATATTTTTCCTGATATGTGAATGATTTATTATATTTAATTTTAATGATAATTGTTTAGATTCTTTTTTCAGTTTTTTGATCATAAAAAACATTTTTTGTCTTAATAATTTTAATCATGTATATAAAATATTTAGAGAAAACTAAATATATTATAAAATGTTTAATAATTTTTTTAAATGCATATTTATTTTTTATATCGATCCATGAGCACAGTGACGAAAAATGATGTCACACCATCCACGATGTCGTTCCATCAACACATCACAGACCATGTATTAATTTTTAGATTAAAATAAAAGGTTAAGGGGTTTGCTGATTGATCATACATTAAAATATTAAAATACCAATATATATAAGATAATTTTGTTATCATTCATTTTTGTACATAAAAGGTATTGATAAAAAATGAATGAAGTAAACTTAATGAAATTGAAAGAGAATAGAAGCATACTTATATCTAGACTTATTATCCATGGGAACCACATTATGTAACGTTGCTATTATATTTTTGTGAGACCAGATTGACCAGAACATTTTGGATATGTTAATAAGAATAAATTTAAAGAATATAATCAATCATGAAGGTTTTGGATGTGTGAGGAGAAGCGTGGTGAGGAGTTGTTTTGTTATTTTAATCATTAAGTTATTATTTTTTCTCAATACATTGAATAGTTTAATAATTATCACTAAATGTATTAAATAGTAAATGAAATTTATGGATAATGGTGATTATATAATTTAGGACACAATGTATTTTTTATGTTTATTATAATGTGTGTATACCATAAATTTATGTATTTTAGTATTCACCAAAAAATTATCTATTTTATAAAAATTGAAAAATTATTCATAATGATGCTTCCACTTGAATAATTTAAAAATGAAATCCATTTTTTGGATAGAATTCTCAAATTATGATAAATATATTTTTTTCATTAAAATATTTTTTTATTTCAAAATAAAAAATTTGTAAATTATATCCTATTTAATGACATTTAGATGAAATAATTGAATAGTCTTATAATTATATTATAATTTTATGACCAATAAATGTTAATTTCGGAATATATTTAATGAAAATACAATTTCTATTCAATTATTATTTAAATTATATAATCTTAAAAAAATTTATTTTTCAAAAAATAATGACATTTAATTTATCTTTTTTTTATGAATTAATTTAAATATTTTATGATGTAAATATACCAAGATATCATTTATAAGATTCATAAATATTATTTATACAATCATATATCAGATTATTATTCTATTGTTTATAGTACTATAACTACTGATCATAATACAACTCCAATGATCACATTTAATAGTATATTATGATTTTCAATCGATGTTGTGTGAAGCATAAAGTGTTAAATATAGTATATTTTAAAAGAAAAATACCATAAAATCTTATGGTGTTACATTATACACACCAACAACAATATCATCCTTGAATATTGTAAATTACCATAACATAAAATCATTTTGAATCTTGTTTAACATAAATTCTACTTGTTCCTATAACACCTCTTCAAATTTATGAATTTTCCAAAGAATAATTACCAATCATGTCATCCAATTCCTCAACACATTCACTCAATTTTCCAAAATCGTGATAGGCTCTTCATAGTATTATAAATATGGTTCCATTTCATGTACATTATACATAAAACATGTGTTAAATATAGATGTTACATCATTAAAAAAATATATGCGAAGAAAATTGTTTACATTAAAAAGGATAGGTGTCTTTGAAAACAAATAATCCACTATACAAATTATCTCTAGTATATAATTTTTTTTAATTTTCATGGGATTTGGTTTAATTTTTATTAAAATCCTATAACATCATTATTGGGTGATACATTCAGAAAACCATGTTATCCCACATGAAAATCCAATTCATTTATTTGGTTATCATCTTAGATTATTCTCATTTTTTATCTTCTTTGATATTGGTTTCCATATTATTTACCTTTTTGTGGTAACCTATAAAAGTTATGGTTATACAATATTTGTTTACCATCTTTATCAGAATAATTTAGTCGACAAAATCTCATTATATAGAATGATTCATATAGTGGCACATGAAAAAATTAATGGAAACTATTATTTTAATAATTCTCTAACAATAGTAAATACTCATCCCACATACCTTGAAAGGAATCTGTGGTTGATCCTATCATGTGTTCTATTATTTGAATGGTTCATTCAGATTTCCATTTTATTTGATGGTGAAAATAAGTACTCCACCAAAGATCGGTGTCAAATAATTTAGGAAGACTTTTTTTAAATATAATGGTAAATATTGGGTCATGATCAAACAAAATATAATAAAATTCTCTATGATGTTTTGAAAATTCATTATTATAGACATTTAGAAGGGACTCTAGTGGAAAATCATTATTTATATAATGTAATTGTGTAGATATGTAATTTTATTAGACAATATTCATTATTGCATCATTATTTATTTAATTTTTTGGTGATCTAGTAAACTATTGAAAATTAATTGGATCCCATTTCCCTTTAGTAATATGGAGAGGTTTAATGAATCCTATAGGATGTTTTCTTTCACACTTCACCTACTGACCAACTAAACATCTTGATATGTAATTTCTAATTTCTACATCATATTATATCAATATAAATATTTCTTTAAATTCTTATACATATTAGTGCTACGATTGATTTTAGGGGAATTTGATCTATGAGAATCATCTAATAAATCCCTTTTTTCTCAGCTATAGATGGAACACAATGTCCCTTCTTAGATATTAGAACTCCATCACCATACATGAAGTTTATCAATATCCCATCATTTATTGAATTAATTTTCCTTTGATAATTCTCATTATCAATCTTATATAATTTAATCCATTCGAATAACTATTTTTTAATATCATTTGGAAAATTAATGATGTTTCACCTTCGGTTATAATTCCTCTATCCATATATTCTAGATCCATTTACATTGGGTCCTTATAAATCATCTTATTGTTCGTTACTCCATAATATAACCTAGTTAATGAATAAAATGCACATTTCTTCTAACCTAGGTTGTAGTGTGTTGAACGACCATAATACATGAGAAGCATGAGCCATAACCTTTTCCTCATGTTTAGTTATTTCTATGAGAAGATATTTTTAAAACTCTTCTGGCCTATATATTTTCCACATCTTTTACTATTGAGAGATTTTATCCATATCATCAGACCAATGATTAAATATTCTAACTCAATATCATTAGTAGGATAGTTCTATTAATTAGTTTTTAATTAACTTCAACCATATAAAATAAGTCAATCACTTCACATAAAAAGGCAACCAAATCTGTTATTGGATGCATCACTATAGTTAAAAAATCTAGAATTGTTAAATGGTATAATAATGATCATATCCATCACCAATATTATTTTCAATAAATAAATACAAATTTCACATTTTTTTTCATTCTGAACATAACCCATTTCTATGTTGTCCTACTCCACATGTTATCTAATCAGCTAAAATTATGAATAAAATGCTCATAGTAACATGCTAAACAAATGATCTTGTGATCTACATTAATTTTAATAGATTTTTGTAATTCCTATAATACCCTTTTCTTCGTAGGTTCTATTAATATTACTCCATTAAAGAGAATGTGGAAAATAAAAGAAACAATTTTATTCTAGAATTCACACATTGTAAAATTATGATATAACTATTTTATTCATAGAGTATTCATAAAAACCCGAATGTAGTAATCATGGTCCTCATTCATTTTTTAATATATCAATATATTATAATTCAATACCATAATAAGTCATCAACAGATTCCATGAACACAATATTAGTTAGTTCTAAAAAAATAGTGCGTCGATTAGATAGTCAAAAGGGAATTACTATAAAACCAAAATGTATACACTTGGTTTGAAATATTTTCATTATAAAATATTCCTTCCTCTCATGAAATTAATGATATCCAGATCGCAGGTCAATATTCAAAAAATATTTATCTTTATGTGGTTGATGAAATTAATAATCAATGAGTTGTATAGGACTGTTGTACATTGTTATAGTTGAATTGATTTCTCATTATTCAATGCATAGTCTCATGGATCCATCTTCTTTATTAATATATAGAATCGCTGATCCACTTGGTGAAATAGTAGGGTAAAAAATACATTATCATTCTATTCCTCTTTTTTCCATCTCTTCTAACTTCATAGTGTCTATTATATAAGGAATCTTTTTATATAACTCACAATTTGAATTATGTGAACAGAGAAATCAACACCCCACTCTAGAGAATTTCGAGGTAAATACTATATAATTACATCAATGTATTATTTCAGAATACGAAAATATTTAACATGAATATTTCATTCTTAATTTCCTTCTCTTTGCAATAAATCGTTTAATTTTGTTTTTTTATAGAAGACTATACCATGAATTATACCAAAATAAACATCAATTATGATGATATAATTTTTAAATAGAGAACATTTATGTGTTTTAGATGTAAATTTTTGACCTAAATTTCATTCAATAAGAATTTCATGAGGTGTAATTAAAAAAACTCCCTTGTTAATGTAAATTATAAGTACTGAATTTTAAATTAAATAATGAAATATATAAAGGAACGCGATGATACATAATAAAAAATGAAATATCCAAATTTGATTAGATGATTAATTTACCCACAACCACATCATTACAAACATCATCCACCACAGTTGGGATGGAAAAATATTGGACTTGTTCCCCTGGTCAATTTTGAGAAACTATCCTTGATTAATAGACTAATAATTTACATAATTCCCAAATAATTTTAAATAAAGCATTAAACATTAGTAGTATCTTTAATTACCATAATTCATGGGCTCATTAGTATTTTTCTCCACACATGAAACAAACAATTTTCCCTTTTAGGAAAGAACCATTGTGTTACAATCCTCATGTGTCACTCTTTGAAAATTTACCTTTTATATTCTTACCCCTTACCCATTATTTAATTTGGAACCCCAATATTCACATGTTTTCCATTAAATTAATAATACATATACTATTCATTCTCTCTATAGATAGAACATGAGACTATATATTCATATCATGAGAAAAATTGTGATATCATTTCCCTTAAGAGGAATTATTTTAAATCATTAAATAATCAAAAAAATGCTCATTGGATTATGCAGGTAGTCTATTAAATTCCATGATAACATTGTAATTTTGGTTTCATACATGGAAACATGTTAGACCCATTATTGATTCAGAATAATGAATTACCTATCTATATTATCTGTCTATTCTCAGGTGAAATATTTATAAAATAAAATATCATTAAAATGTTTACATTCAGTATTTTCAATTTCTTCCCCTCCTTTGTTTTTTGAATTAATGACCACCATTGATCCACATCTCCAAATAGATAATACACTTCCATGATATCTATCTCCCTTTCATTACATCCCCAATGTGAGATTTATCTTCCCCAAATAACATATCCACTACATATGTACAAACAATTCTTCCCATTAAATGTTAGATGGTTTTGTCACATAACAATGTGTAACATTTCACTACTACATTGGAGATCAGGATGATCATTATATGTACGTTTATTACTCATATCATTTATCCAGTGTTCCCAATATAGTTATAATTTATTCATCCATAGTTTTAGTAGATGTTCCAACATAATTATCTTTAATATGAGGGAAATACCGACATAGATTAAAGGTGTTAGTAAATTTTCCATTACTTTTTTTGGGATTCATTTAAAAAAATAGATAACAGTAATTTTTTATATGAATCAGATTGTATAATTTAGAATAGTAAAAACACATATCCTAAATTTGATATTTATTCATTGTTAATCTTATTAACATAAGCATGTTTTTTCATAGACATAATTACTTTTAAATCCATCATATTTTTTATAAATAATATGTGAACAATCTAGAGAAAATCCCTTGGGTGTGTCAAAACATGTGTGAATTAATGGTCTTTATCATGTATAAGGTAACGTCACGTCCGACCTGATGCACCTTATCAATTTTGTTACCCTATGGTATATCTATTCTAGAACCACAACCACATGTAGTATCTAGATAATTTTTTTAGAAAACCCCACATCATTTGATCCATAAAAAAACTATCAGTTTCTCATATAATCTTATCATAAAACTATATATTAGAGTTATTTTACCAAATATTTTATTTCTATATATAGTTTCAAAGGATTGCACAAAACAACATATGATACCAACTGTAATGACCCTAACCCAGTAGACTAGATTCAATTAATTAACTTATTACATTGGTATAATAGGAAAACTAGATTCATCCTAATGGACCAAATATTTTAGTAGAATAGAAAATTATGGATAAAACATATGTATTACATTTCCAATATAAAAAAATATAACATAGAAACTCCTTTAGTAACTTCTATAAACTCTTATATTATCCTTGAAAACCCTTCATAATACACACAATCATGACCTAGTTAAAAATAAATCATAATAAAGGGGTGAGAAAACATGATGAGTAAGGGTAGGTAATACAATAATAAAAAGTAAAAATAATAATATATTGTGAATGACTAAAATCACATTCCATTAGAAGAAAATCTTGGAAAAAATATGCTTGGAATAAATGTGGAATAATTCCACATAAATAATCAAATGAGTATCAGATATACCATGAATATACATCTAGTCATATAATAACATGTATGATCATTTATTATTATCATAATGAGGTAATGTATAACGCAGGATATCATAAATATAAAATCAAGGCCTCAGCCAAGACAACTGAAAATAAATTATAAAGGCCTTGACGAAATCCATATATTTTTTGACTGTAGATACCAATCAATGCATCGAGGGCCTATTGGGGGACCAAAACATCATTTAATAATTTCAATTCATTACAAATATCAATGGGGAAAAAATAATCACCATATATATACTAAATATAAATTTATTTACATAATTAACAAATATAATCACAATTATTCATTTTAGTATAGTGAATAATATCAATATTGGACCACCATAATCTAATTGATCATAAAACACTTAACACAATATTATAGAAGATATCATAAATGATTAATTAAAATTATTCAAAATAATAAACACAACGTGTTAAAATATATGGGAATACTCCAATAAAATCATTCATGAATTATTGAGAAAATACCATTTCTAATTTAAAAAGTTGAGTTCTTTTGGAATAAAATTTGTGTTTTTCAGAATTATTCGTAAAAAACCAGAAATGAAGAAATATTTTTTTGATGATAAATGTTTTAATTTTAGAAAAATAATCATTTCTAAAAATTATTATTCATGTTACATGAAAATGGGTAAACAATCTATATGTCCCCATTGACCGAACTTGTGTTTCTTGATGAATTGATAACAAAACATTATAATACATGTATTTCACATAAAGAAAAAATAAAATGATTTGGATTCCCTATTTTTAAGGATATGAAATTTATTTTTATGATCTACATAAATATTAATAATAATTACTTTGGGTTAAATAGTAATAATGTGTAACCCGAATTAAAAATGGAGGTTCGGGTACAATTCCATTCCTTATTCCCAAAAGTGTTCTATATTTGTACTTGATGTCATAGATAATGATATTAGATTAATTAATGACCTAATTAAGAACATATTCATCATTTAATTGATTTATTATAATTTAATGATCATTAATTATGGTCTTTTTATTGAGTTATAATATTCAATCTAACCGTTTGGCAGTATTTTCTTCCTTGATTTTCATGGATGAATCTTCTGAATACATGTATGAATGATCATGTAAAATGGAAATTACACTAAATTATTTTTATTATATGTTATTAATGTAAATTAAAACTATTTTTGGGTCTTATATATCATTTTCTCTAGATATGTGTATGACTCATTTGATTAAACAATAAAAATAATCATTTAGATTATTTTGGTAGTTTTTCTACTGCATTGAACTAGTTTTGTCTTGTTAATTAATATTGTGTCTCTATAATAGTTGAATAAAACTAAATAACATATATTATTTGTAATAAAATATCTTTAAACCAAAATATGGTTTAATATTGAACTTAAATGGTTTTAATTGAATATAACATCACATAATCCATGATGGCGGAAAATTGGCACATCCAGAATAATGAATTCATTTTAAGAATAACCTGAGGAGGAGAAGGGATTTGATTATTGATAATCCATTTACATAATAAAAATAAATTATATATATTATAAAATATTAATCACTAATTTTTGGACATAATATGTTAGGATAGAATAATAAAAAAAAAATTTAAAAAAATTGAAAGAGAATGAAAAATGATTTAATAATTGATTTATTATCCTTGACAACTACCTCTAGGATCATTGAATTGTTATTTTGTTGAGTATAAAAAGACAATATCATAGGGGATATGATTTGGAGAAGAAATGGTCATAATATATTATTGATTAAAGGCTAATAAAATGGGAGCCATTTTTTATAACTAATATTATAAATATTACAAATTTAATTTCTAACTACAATAATTAAATATTTTATAAATAATATTTCTAAAATTATAACATATTTTGTAATAGTTCAAAAAATTAATTATAGATTCATAAAATTAAATTACAATCATGTGAACACAAATCATTAATTTATTATTCTATTTTTTGAAAATTAATTTCATTTTATATTATTAAAGTGATTATAAAATTTTAAATAAATATCTGTATCTCTCAAATATTCAAACAATTAATTCATAGTTTTTTAAAATAATTATATACTTATTACATTATATAAATATACAATATTTTAAAATATAAGATTAACACATTATATTTATACTACTATATGTGACATTACTATTCTATTACTTATATTAGAGATCCTAAGGGACACATTACTATTCGAAAAGTCATTTTTAAAAATATATTACTATTTTAATGAAAATATTTCGTGAAGCACAAACTATCGATGATTTTAATTTTTTAAAGAGGAATACCATAATTTCATGGGGTGATAAAAATACAAGAATTAATCTCATTAACTATTAAAAATAATTTCTATACTTAAATAGATTTTTTAAATAATCATATCAAAAATAATATAGGAGGAAATTCCTGATTTTTTCTTTACATATAAACTTTTTAGTAAATAGTGAAAAATAATGATTTGTTTGACAAAATAAATTACTGTTGATAAATAGAAGAAATTTAAATAAATATTATTATTTTAATTTTAATTAAATTAAACTTATTATTCATTAATTCTATTTTATATAAGTAAATACATTATAATCATCTTTATACTATATTTATTTGTTTTTTTTGGGTTTATATCAAATTTTTAATGAATTCTCTTTTGATGTTCATAATCATTCCCCATATTTAATTTTTTTTTAAAAATAACGACGAATTATTTTATTTAATATTTTTACTATATTTTATAATGTATTAATTTAAATTCTAACAATGATTATTAATAATAATATATTTAATATGAAATCATCTTATTCTTGAAAAATTCATTTCCTAAAAAACAAATGCTTCGTTTTGTGTATGGGTTTTATTTTAAATTAAAATCACCCACATTAATTATTTGAATTTTGTAAAATTGACTCCCCATTCGAAATTAGAATAATTTATATTATCTAATGATGTCAACATTTTTTTTGTGATATTGTGTTGTGAGTGTAGAAAAATATTTTATTGTTGTTAAAGAAAAAACATATTTACATGGGGTAAAACTAAAAAGATAATGGTTAAATGACCTCAAAACTAATATAAAATAATATTAAACACTGTATTTATACCATATATGATTTTATTCATGATAATTATCCTATATTGATCAGTTTTTATTATAAATGTTTTGAAATAATAGATTATTTTAAAAAATAATGAGGGAGTAACACTCCTCACTTACAAAAGGCCAACCCTAGCCACTCTTCTTCAAATTTGAACGATATTTTAATTAAGGATATAAATAAATTAGTTACATAAATAATTCCATATATATGTCATATATCAACATTTTTTCTTTAATCTATCTTATTAATGATATTTTAGATATCCATATAATTTAATCCGAAGAAGAGGATACATGTTTAATCAAGAGTATTTTACTATTTCTTCTTATAAAACATTAAAAATCTAAAATATTATGAAGATAAAATCAGAAAAATTGTCCCATATCATTATATTTTATTATATTATTTAAATAAAAGAAATAATTCTCATCAAATATAAAATTCGAAACAAAACCATAATTCGTATGTAAAATATACTTCCACCTAATAAACTAATGTAATAAATTTTTCAACATCACCAGTTTGGACTTTTTAGGTGGGTGTATTTTACACACACACACATAGATATATATAAATACATATTATTTTAAATATATTTAAACTCCTTTAAATATTTTATCACATATTACTTCTTTCATTCAATTTTATGGTGGATGTGGTGATATCTTTTGTGTGTACAATGTAAAAATGCCTCAGAAATTGATGAAATTATATTTTCACTAATTCTATACATGGATGTTAAAACAGAAAATATAAATAAATATATGTCATATATATGAAACTTTTATGATATGAACGAAATATTTATCATTATTTAATTAAATTATATCATTTTCATTCATACCTTAACACTAAATAAAAATTAATAATGTCATTTTTTCAAATGAGAAGACTACTGGCTACACGATGTGATTATATTTCCATCATCACCACATCAAATTGATGAAATATATACATATATTTATATATACGATATTTTATTTTTAATAAAAATATTATTAATTAATTATAAAATTTTACATAAACACTTTCTATCATGATCATTGTACAATGGAAATGTATGTCATGCGTACATTCCACCTACATTCTCAATAACTGCAACATATTTTACTTTTTAGAAATAATATAAATGAATGATTTTTTAAATATTTATTAAAAAGTATTATAGTTAATTAATAATAATTTATTGGTATATTATTTAAAAATTAAAACTCTAACCATGGTAAACATTATAATGTTGTTTTGAAATAAAGAACTATACATCCTCAAAACACACATTGTGAACATAACAGATTATGAATTTAAATATTAGTTAAAAATATAAAATAAATTGTATAAGTATAGGTACTAAAATTGTAAATGGATATTATGAAATTAAATAATTTATATATTCTTATTATATAAAATTTAAATGATGTACTCTAAATTTTAGACATGAGGTATGGGACATCATCCCAATATCCGATCATTGAGGCATATCGAAATGTTATAAAACTAATTAAATTTCAATAATGTATATTAATTTATATTATTTTGTAATAACATGAATCCTGTTATTTTCAAGATATTTAATGATTAACTACATGTTATTATTCTATGTATCTTATTATTAGTGAGTTATCAAATTACTAATGGATTTATTATACAATATCATTTATTTTAAGGATTATTAATGTTGAGTTGTATTTGGGAGGAAATAATTTTTTTATATTATTAATGAGAATTTATTTTCTTATTATATTTTTATTAATGAAATATTCATGTAATAAAAAAATAAAATTAATTGGAAGATAATATTATTGAGAAAATGTATTTTTGATAACTTTACATTATTAATCGCTTCAATCAGAAATCAATTTTTATTCACCACAGTTTTTGAAAAAAATATTTCAATTATTATAATTATAAATATATTTTTACCCCTAATTTTTATTAATTTTTTTTAAAAAATCAAATCATAATTTTCTTTCCGATAATTTTACTTTTTAAAAATTTATGAAAAAATGAAAATAGAATCATTGTTGTAAATGAATTTGGAATGAACATAAATTAACTCCAGACAAACTACCCAATCATTTAAATCATCTCATTTATATTTCATAGGTTAATTACATGGAAAATATCCTTAATAATTCAGATGATTTTAGATTTTAATAACTATTTTAAAAAATGAATAGTTATTTTTATTAACGAATGTTACATGTAATCATTGAAAATAATTTTCCATCTAAGAATTCATCAGTTGAAATAAATTAATGATAAAAAATTATAATTTCCTCATGAATTGTATTAATAATATTTCAATGGTATATCTATTGATAAATATAAAAATCTGTTTTGTTTATTATACTCTGAAGGAATAAATTTTATTTATATCAACTTTATTATTTCTTTGGAAGTATTATGATATATTCATGGAACCATATTTGTTTCAATGGGTATATCAATATATAAAATAAAATAGATTATAATTTTAACTAAAAATTAAAGGCCTCTAATTTATATATATATACTCTAACATATTAAATTTTATGATGAATATCCAATCCTGATAAAACATATAAAAATGGATTATCCACATTATAGTTCACTGTGAGCCTAATATGTCTTATATAATTGGTAAACCAAGATAGAATTGCGTGAACCCATTATAACTTATATAGTGGGTTCAACCTAATAGCTTCAGCTGAGCTAGATATATATTATATGATGGGTTGTCCAAAAGATATCTCAAATGGATTGTAGAATTTTCATTATCACTAGATCCAATAAATATGATGTTATCAGATTGATTTTTTATTGATTTAATGAGTATATGGTTATTTTTAAAAATAATTTAGACATTGTTATAAATATGATTTTCCAATATACCAAAATGTTTTTAAAATATTTATCGGTTGTTAAGTATTACTTTTGTCACATTTGAAATAACAGGGATCATGCTTAATTATTATTGTGACTCTTAGATTTGATAAATATTCATTGAATCTTTAATGATTGATGATCCATGTATTAATGAGTATAAATATTCTTATGTTATTCTCATGTAATTTTATTATGTAATTTTAAATTTATGTTTTTCCTATTCTCACTAATGAAAATTATTTGTTAATTCTTATCTATTGCCTAACTGTTGATTTGATCTCACCCTTATTATGTTTCCTATTCCCAAAATTATAGAGAATGATGATTAAAGGATTGGGGTCTATGATATTTTAAACAAGAGCGTTCTTGTAGGAGAAATAGAAGAAATAAAATGTAATATGAAGAGAAATGACAAATGTGAAAATGATTTGTTAGAATTAATGGGGATTATTCATAACTATTTTTTCACTAATACTTTAAAACCTTAAACCAAAAAAGGAAATGGTAAATTAATAGGTCCATATTTCCTTTAAAATTTATTTATTTTTGAAGATGAAAATTATTCCACCATTATCTCTATCAAGATAAATATGTGATGATTATAGTTATAGCACTATATATAGAGTCTAGGGTTGGATCTGTTAAAGAATATACTAGAGAAATGGTTTAGAAGTATTTGTATATAAGGATGATCTCATGTGAGGATATATTAAGTGTTATAAAAATCAACATATGTTTATGTGTTTATGGTTGATCATGAGATTAATAGTATTTAGATACATTACAATTTATATAATCATTTAGTGTTATAGTAATTTATCAATATTTTCATGACATTTCTATGAACATTATATGAATATAATTTTTAGAAAAATGACAAACTAAGGTTCATGTCAAAACCCAGCACATCTAGAATGGATACAAGACATGAACATAACCAAAGGGTGAAAAATTCACCACACATACCACTATATAATATGTTGTAAAAAATAATGTGCATAATATTTTGAAACATCATGAAATATAATTATAATTAATATTTATAAATTTCTTTTTTTATATATAGATAAAAATATTATTGTTATGTGATTTGGTGATTAGTTGATTTGTTTTAATTTATAATAATTGTAATATTCTTTTTTGACTTTTTTGATAAATGGAATAGGTTTCTCCTTACAAATAAAACACATGTTAATTTTGATGTTATTTAGGACTATAACAGATATCTATTATAATTTTTTGTAATGATTTAGTTCGAACATTGGGTATTATTATTGAATTTTTTATATTAATTTATAATATCATCAAATCTATTATTATACATTTTAGGAAACAACATATTATACTCTAACCATTTTAGTTATTGTTAATGTATGACTACGTAAGTATTATATATTTTCCCCTTGGAATTATGTGTTATATTAGATATTGTTTTGAGTGCTAAAGGCATAAAAAATTCAACATGAAAACTCTTATCTTGGAGATACATATGGAATTCTTGTGAAAATTTATAGTAGTATAAAATTAAACTTTTCACTATAGTATATTTCATTATATAAATATTCTAGATATTATAGAATACATAAAATCGTTGTAATGGTTCACTATAGGGAAAATTATATACTACTATATTCATTTATGATGAAATGGTGGTCTTTTTCACACCACGTTGTTTATGTTATTCCGTTCATTATTTTTTTCATTTTCATCCCTATTATTATGGGAAATTGACATATTCCACATTCTATGAATATTTTGGTATTTATTTTTTACTTCAATGTCTATATCATAACATAATATAAATGTCCTACTACTTTAAAACCATGTTGTGGTCTATTGAAAATGACCTTAATATATACATCTATTATTTTTAATATGGAAGTTTTATTCACCCTTTTAATGATGTATTATTTTTTAAAGTGTATTTTAAAGATTAAAACCATTATTTACCAACATCATACACAATTTATGTTGATTATTTTTCTTAAATTATGTATGTAGAATATGATAACATCTGTTGGAATCCTCAGGTTTTAATCAGGATTTAATGATCACAAATCATAACTAATCATATATCAATGATTATACATCTTATTCAATCTTGATATTGTGTATTTATATCTATAGTTTTATCATACATTATGTAGATCCATTTAAGATATATATTTCTATATATTCATTTTAAATACTTTATACTATCTTTAATCTACTCTCAGATTACATTATTTAACAAATGATTAAGTCTAATCCTTTCTATTATTATCTTCATTTAATTTTGCACAAAGTTACATTGGAATTCTAGACACCATGAAGCTAGACCCCATGAAGAGAGACACTGTGAACAAGACACCATGACCACGAGACACTATGACACTCAGACACCGTGATAAACCTAGACACTATGCAAAGGAGACATCGTTTCCATGACTTAATATGAAACTATTTCATAAACTACTTTGTCATTTTCAATTTAATTTATAATAGTCATATTTGATGACTTTAATTCACTGACATAATTAATGTTCCATTGTAGACATATCATCAGATGGTATTAGGTGTGAGGTACCGAACACATGCAACATGTAGGCTCCAACATGTGCATTCCCAGATAGAAGACAACTGTGACCAAGAATCAATACGCGCGATTCAGAAACAAAAAGTACAGAAGTGAGAAATATAACAAAGAATATTCTTGAAGGATGTTTCAGAATAAAGGCACAATACATGAAACTCGATAACGTTAAGCACATATGAATCATATTTGAAGCCTAAATAACATCTTCACTACACTGGACCTCATGGAGAACACAAGAAGAATCACAACACTCTGTTTTCCACAACACATCCAAAAACGGAATCAAAGCCTCATCTGCTTCAATCCAAAGGAGTCTAGAACTGCATTGACATCACAATAGAGCATTCTAAATTTATCTCTATATTCTTTCTCGACTGTGACAATCCTCTTCTTTACATAATGATCAGTGTGTGCTACTTTCTATTTGAACACTCAATGAAATCTATTTTGAACTGGAGGATTTAAAAATCATCACTTAATCTTTCTGTTACACTCTTGTATCCCATTGCGGATAGTGGTAGAGGAATGAGGACCTGGAAAGACTGTGAGTTGTTCATATTAATTCTTTCCCATATAGAACTGTTGTAGAGGTCTGATGATCTAGACAGCATGAGTACTTCTGTAATCCCCAATACCGGGTGTGGATCAAAGTTTTATATAAACTTTTTGAGAGGACTAAGTCTCAGATTAAGTCTGAAAATATTGGATAAAAATCTTTTTCATTCTTATTTTACTGAATACTATTTTCACATTCTGTTTCACAATACTTTAAATATAAATCTATTTTCAAAGTTACTCAAATATTTAAACTAGAAAATGTCTGTATTTATTGAAAACAAGTAGGTTAGTTTCACAAACAAATCTAATCTTCAAATTAGATTAAATTATTACTAATTAATCTCTTGAGAACCTAATTGAACCTTTACGGTATTGAAAATTCACTATAGTTTATCTTGTTATTTAAAATGGCGGATTTCCATATAAATCATTTAAACAGAAATTTTTAATTGGAACTCAATTTAACCCCCCCTATTTAGTATCCACACCAACCAATATTTGGTATCAAATGTTTTTTTAGTTAAATAGATTTTCAAAACTCTTTGTTTGTGTAAACTTTTCAGCTGTTATTTTAGTTGTATCGTAAAGATCAAAAATTTATTTTATTTCTAAATTTTACCACTTTAAATATATTTTCTAATATCTTATTATAGATAATAGATTAGAAGGTGTAGTTACGAATATACCACCCTACATTAATGGTGAAAATTATGCACAATGGAAAATCAAAATGAAAATTCATTTAGAAAGTATGGGATTTGACATTTGGACTGCTATAGAAATTCATTATATGACTCCATAAATGGTTAGAACTACTTGGTATGAACCTAATAAATCATCTTATAATAATAATTGTAAGGAAATGAATTCCCTGTATTTTTCTTTAGCAGATGAAGAATTTATCCAAATATCTGTTTGTAAAACTGATTTTGAAATTTGGGATACTTTAGGTAGTTCACATGAGGGAATGACCAATGATAAAGAAATGAGACTAAATAAAGACACTATTAAATATTATAACATTAAAATGAAATCTGATGAATCTATTTTTGATATGTATCTCAGGTTTAAAGACATAGTTAATATAATGATCTCTCTAGGAAAAGCGATTCAAACAAAGGATAAAATCATGGGAATACCCAGATACTTTCCAGAAAGATGGAGAGGCACATCAGTTTCAATTAGAGAATCCTATGACTTTGGGGCTCTCTCAGTCAAAAAACTCATAGGTAAGTTAATGATGTATGAGGAAGGATTTAATTTAAACAAATAAGAAGATGATAAACCAACAAATAAATCATTATACATCAAGAACACTACTTCAAAAATCATGGACGAAGAGAAAATTCTAGCTACAAGTGATAGTTCGTGTAGTGAAGAAAGTGAATCTGACAGTGATGCTGAAATGGATCATATAGCCCGACTATTTAAGTAGTATTATAGGAAACATAAATTTTTTTAAAAAATCAAATTACAAGGGAAAGTATGACAATAAAGGTCAATGGAAGAAGGATTGAAAGAGAACTGATAAAAGTGATGATATAGTCTACTATATATTCAAGAGGAAATGACATGTGAATGCTGACTATCAGAAGTTAAAGTACAAAAAATAATCATGAGTACAAGGACAATAAATAAAAAAATCTATTAAAGAAACCTAGAATGATTCATAAGATACTTAAAGTGATTCTAATTCCACTAAGGATGAAAAATATCAGAAATCTAATATGTGTTTAGTAAAAAACACATTTGAGGTAACAATGGATACTCCTGCTTTAAACACTTATTATTTTGCAGTTAATTCTAATTATGATACTGAAAACATGTCTAGTGAATAATTATTTGAATACTGTAACATGCTAGAAGATACATGCAATGAGCTGGAAGACATTTAAAATGCCTTAAAGAAATAACATGTTTTATCTTGCTCTGTCAAATCTGTACTAGAAGTAGAAAAGGAAAAGAAATCTCAACTACTCAAAGAGAATACTGAGGTGAAATTGTCTAATTCCAAACTTAGGAAATATTTAGTGAAATTTACTAATGGAAAGTACACACTTGCACAAATTCTATGAAAAAAATTATCACCAAAATATACTACTGGTTTAGGTTTTTATCCTGGACAAAGACATATTGCAAAGAATATATTTATTCCTAAATCTGGACAGTATTATTCTTGATATAGTTTTGAAAATTATTATGTATTAACTACCTACTCACATAGTTATAGATAAAACAAAGTTTATCTTTAAAAATCTTTTAAAACTACTTATTATATGAAACCCATTAACAAAAATTGCGTACCAAAATTTCTACCTGCTAACCTATCTAGACCCAAGAAAATATGGGTACCAAAATCATTATCTATCTAATATTGTGTTTTATGAAACCTGCATAAAAGGTTCTTATAGGAAGACAAGGTATTTGGGCAGTGGATGTTCAAGACGTATTACATGATTCTTTTTATTCATCAAAAGCATAATCAAGGTTGATAGAGTATATGTCAACTTTGGTGATAACTTAAAAGGAAATATCAATATCTTAGGCCAAATTGGTAACACTGATTCAATTTAAATTTCCAATGTATTATTTTTTGATGGAATAATGTAAATCAGTTAAGCATTTCCAAATTGTGCGATGATGGCTTCAATGTTAAATTTTAAAAATGAATCATGTAATGTATTTCATACTAAAAATGCTCTGGATTTTACTATACTGAGAAATGAAAAATTTTATGCTGTGAATTTGAATTCTTTAGAAAAAAGAAAATATCACCTGTTTAAATTCCTTTCATAAAGAATCGTTTCTTTTGCATAGAAAATTATGACACTGCAATATACAGTCACTTATAAAATTGACTAGGAAGATCTTAGTTAGAGAGCTACCTAAACTTGAATTCCCTGCTGAAAAAGTTTGTAATCACTATCAAAAGGGAAATCAACAAAAAGTTTCTTTTAAATCAATGAAATAAGTTTAAACTTATAAACCTCTCCAGTTGGTTCACATGGATTTATTTTAACCTTTTATAGTTTCTAGTTTAAATGGGAAGCATTTTGCCTATGTTGTTGTAGATGAATTTTCTAGATATACGTGGGTATATTTTCTAGCTCACAAAAGTTATGGAAGTTCGTACTTTATTAAATATTCCACGTCTTTAGAAAAACATAGTGGACATTGGATAAAGACCTTGAGAAGTGATCATGGTCATGAGTTTGAAAATCAAGAATTTGAATCTTATTTCACACATAATGGCTATAGTCACAGCTTCTCTGCTCCTAGAACACCTCAACAAAATGGTGTAATAGAAAGAAGAAATAAGACTCTTCAAGATATTTCTAGGAGAATGATAAATGAATATGATTTACCAATTTATTTTTGGGTTGAAGCTATTAATACATCTTGTTACATTATCAAAAGAGTCTTGATTAGACCAATTCTTTAAAAGTCCCCTTATGAACTTTCGAACAATATGAAGCGTAAGGTTAACTACATTATAGTTTTAGTTGCAATGTAATTATACATAATACTAAAGTTAATCTTGACATATTTTCTTCCAAAAGTGATGAAGGAATTCTTCTAGGATACTCAATATCAAGTAAATCCAATAGAGTATTCAATAGGAGAACTAAATGTGTGGAAGATTCTGTATACATCAAATTTTATAAAACTGATCCACATGAACCTAATACTTTTCTTGAAAATCTCGGAGAAGATATGTACATTATAGAACATAATGACAAGAACATTGAACCTATTGTTTTGATAACCTGCTCAGGAAATGTTCCAAAATATGCTTCTGTTGAACCCGAACCTGTAAATGAACCTGAAATCTATAGCCCTATCTCTTCTAGACCAGCTAGGACCCTTAAAAACCATCCTTTAGATGATATAGTAGGAGATTTAGATATAGGAACATAAACTAGAGCTTATCTAAGATATATAGTTGAACATCATGCTTTTTTTAACAAGTTGAACATTAAAATATCAATGATGCAATCAATGATTAATTTTTGTGATGGCTATGCTGGAAGAGTTAAATCAATTTGAAAGAAACTATATCATGGAATTAGTACACAGTCCTAAGGACATTTTAATAATAGTCACTAAATGTGACTTTAGGAATATATTTGATTATGCTGGTAACATAGTTATAAACATGGCTAGAATTGTTGCACATGGATATAGTCCAGAAGAAGGAATTGACTATGAAGTGACCTTTGCACCAGTAACCAGACTTGAAGCTATCAGGATCCTTCTTAACTATTCTACACATCTGAATTTCAAACTCTATAAAATGGATGTTAAGAGTGCATTCTCTGAGGATGTTATTGTTGAACAACCCCTAGATTTAGAATCCCTCATTTTCCAAATAATATATTTAAACTAACAAAAGCTTTATATGGAAAAAAGTAAGCTCCAAGAGCATTGTATGACAGATTAAGTGATTTTTTTATTTCTAAAGGATTTACAAAAGGGAAAGTTGATCCCACTCTTTTCATAAAATGATTTTCTAATGATGTTTTAGTTGTTCAAATTTATGTTACTGATATTATTTTTGGATCTTTAAAATATACTTTAGGTTTTTCTTTTAATTAAATGATGCAAAACGAATTTGAAATGATTTTAATGGGAGAACTCATATATTTTCATGGATTTCATGTTTTTCAAAATGAGAATGGTATTATTTTAAATCATAGTAAATATAAAAAGGATCTTCTAAAATGTTTTGGATTGTATAGCACTAAATTAGTTACACTCCCATGAGTATCACTTGTAAGTTGGATCTTGATGAAGATGGAAAATATGTTGATCGAAACACTTATAGAGGGATGATTGGAAGTTTACTTTACATAACTACTAGTCGTCCAGACATTATGTTTAGTGTGTGTATGTGTGGTTGTTTTCAAGAAAACCCTAATCAATATCCTTTAAATGTTTTAAAGTGAAATTTTAAATACCTTAGGCAAACAAACAATCTAGGAATTTTTTAACCTAAAGTACAAACATTTGAGTATGTTATTTATTATGATGATGACTTTGGTGGCTGTATGTTAGATAAAAAAGCACCTCCGAAATATGACACCTTTTTGGAAAGTCACTAGTATCATGGTGTATTATGAAACAAAATTCTATTCCATTTTCTACTGTAGAAGATAAATACATAGCAACTGGCAGTTGTTCTGCACAAATTTTGTGGATGAATCACATATTACTAGATTATGGATATCAATTCATACATGTAACTATATATTGTGACAACACAAGGGCTATTAACATCTCAATGAATCCTATTTCACAGTATACGACAAAGAATATTGATTTAAGACATCGCTTTTTGAGAGATCATTATAAAAAATGTGATATCACGTTGGAATTGATTGGTACTGAATATCAACTTGCAGATATATTCTTTCACGACCCATCCTTGGGGCCTGTGTGGTGACTACCCCATGAACGCCTTCCATAGGCCAGGGGCTGGCGACTAACACCAAAGGCATAAATCCCGATAAATGGGAAGGTATTGCCTTTATAAAAAAAACTTCCCAGTGTATAAGAAGAAGTAATACACTAAGTACAAAAGAAAGTTATTAAATGTAAGTCGGCCATAATACAAACCCAACTAGAAGTACAACTACAACTGAACGAAAGTACAACAGAAAAGGACAAACAAATGGAAGAATGGAAGCAGCTCCTCAGTCGTCCTTCTCAGATCCAACCTGGAGGGTAGATACAGATAGCCTCCACAATGATCTCGCCCGTCAACCTCCTCCGAGGATCATCTCTTCTTGAAGTCCACCTTTGGATACTGACTCGATGTGAGATCCACCTCCGGGTATCATCTAGCCCTCGAACACTCGGCCTTTGTCAGCGATGTCTATCGTCTGCAACCAACACAATGAGGTGCGGGCATAGCCCATGTAGGGGTGAGTATAACGATACTCAGTAGGGACCCTGAGACCCTCAAGGTCTCACTAAATCCAACAAGGATAAACACAAAGAAGGATCTAAATAGATAACCCTTACTTAGGTTTAAGCCCATACATGTACCTAAGTTATCAATTAACCCATCTCAATCATGAGGAAACACAAAGGTTATGAAATCAACGGACAACCACCACCAAGGTATATGCCCTTACATATACCTAAGTTATCAAATGACCCATTTCAATCATGAGGTGAACACAAATTTCATAGACTCAGCTCAAACCATTATTTTTGTCACGACCCGCCCTCGGGGTCTGTGCCGTGACTACCCCAAGCCCGCCTTCCATAGGCCAGGGGCTGGCGACTAGCACCAAGGCGTAAAATCCCGATAACTGGGAAGGCATTGCCTATATAAAAGAAAACAAGCACCATAGAGTACAAGCGGAAGTAAAACACTAAGTACAAAAAGAAGAGCTGAAAAGTAAAAAGGGGCCGGAAATACAAGCCCAACTGTAAAGTACAACTCGAAAGGGAAAACAACGACTGAAAAGTAAAGCTGCTACGCTGAGATGTCCAATGGAAATCCCACCTGAAGGGTGGGTACAGATAGCTCCTCTGCTCCTCGGGTCCCGCCATCCGCTCCGAGTATGTCCCGCCCAGTGGTCTGCCTCTGGGTACCGCCACGTCGTATAGTCCACCTCCAGGTACCGACCAGTCCTCGAACACTCGGCCTCTGCCAGCACTGTCCGTCGTCTGCAACCAACACAACGAGGTGCGGGCATAGCCCGTGCAGGGGTGAGTATAACGATACTCAGTAGGGACCCCGAGACCCTCAAGGTCTCACTAAAACCAACAAGGATAAACACAAGAAGATCTCAACAGATAAACCCTACTTAGGTATATGCCCATACATATACCTAAGTTATCAAGTAACCCATCTCAATCATGAGGAAACACAAGGATTGTGAAATCGACGGATAACCACTACCCAGGTATATGCCCATACATATACCAAAGTTAGCAAGTGACCCATCTCAATCATGAAGTAAACACAAGGTCAAAAGTCTCAGCTCAAACCAGGATTTTCATTATCGAAACCGTAACTGCTGAAGAGCTCCATCTCTAGAGTGTACAGTGGTCCTGTCACGACTCTGAGGTACTGCTCACTAACCTAAGACTGCTGAAGTACTCCTCCTGTCGAGTACTGCGGGCCAGCCACCCAAACACAGTAGTGCTTCCCGCCGAGGTATGTCACCCAAACTCCGTAGTGCACACCCCCTAGTAGCCTGCTGAGGTACTCTCCGGACGAGCACCGCGGGTCTGCACTGTCACACAGGTAGTGCTCCATCCGCCATGGGTCTGCACCTCAGAAAGTAGTGCTCCGTCCACTGGGCTAGTCGACTCACTCCAAGTCGAGTCGGTCAATCAGTCGTCAGGTCTCAGCCAGCTACACGGTCTCCGTACATCGCACGCTCGTCACTGGGAGGGTCCGCTCCACGAGCTATAAGTCGATACTCCAAGTATCCCAAAGTCCCACGAAGAAGTGTCTCAAAGGTCCGTCTCATCACAGGGGTTTCAACGCAACAGACGGCGCATCGATCGGACGCCCGGTCTGTGAGTTATGAGCCTTTTCGTCCCAGGGGCCCGGTTGGTTTCGAGAGCGAAACCAATCCCGGCCGTATCTCAACTGTACCCCGAACTCCCATAAGGTAAACTCAAAGGGACCGTTACTCAACGTAACCACCAACGCCGCTGACGGTTCGTCAAACGGACGTCCTGTCTGAAAGATATAAGCTTTCCCGTTCCAGGGGCCCGGTTGGATTTCGGGTACAATCCAACCCGGCCATACTCCGACTGTATCCAAAACTCGGGCGGAGTATGTCAAAAGTTCCGTCTCATCAAGAGGAAGTCAACGAAACAGATGGCGCGTCAATCGGACGCCCGGTCTGTGAGTTATTGGTTTTTTCGTCTCCGGGGCCCGGTTGGTTTTTAAGGCAAAACCAACCCGACCGTACTCCACCTGCGTCCAAACCTCGGGCAGAGTATGCCAAAAGATCCGTCTCATTAAGATAAACGCAACGCGACTGACGGCGCGTCAATCAGACGTTCGTGGCTCAAGATATGAGAGTTTCCGCTCCGAAGGCCCGGTTGGTTTCGTGAACGAACCAACCCGGCCGAACTCAAAGTAACCCGAAACCTTGAGTGCGATATATCGAAACGACCGTCTCGATCCAAGGATCGCGTTGCCGCAGACGGTTCGTCATTCGGAGGTCCGAGGGTCAAGTTATGAGCCAAAAACCGAATCAGGTTCGAAACGGGGGGGTCCGGGTCCGGGCCGACCCGGCCCGACCGCCCCCCCCCCCCCCCCCCCCCCGGGGCGGCGCGGCGGTGATGCGGCGGCGGCGGGCCGCGGTGGCGGCGGCGGGCCGTGGCGCACGCGGGGGGCTAAGCCCCCGCCCTTCTTCAAGTGGCGCGGCCTATGTGCCGCGCCGGTTTTATTAAACCCCCCCCCCCTCACGTGGGGGGGGGCCTGCTGGCGCCGAACCAAGGGGGCGCTGCCCCCTTCCCTCAAGAACCGCCCCCCTCATTAAGAGGGGGGTTTTAATGGACCCGGCCGGGGAATATAATTCCCCGGTTTTGTGACATCCGGCCGGCCAGCTGGCCGGCCGGTTTTTACCTACGGGACCGGAAATTCCGGTCCCGCCTTCGACTTCCGACGCCGGCGGCCCGGCCGCCGGTCTTCCCTTCCGCCGCGGCCCGGAACCGGCCGCGGTCTCCTCGTCCCGCCGCGGCCCGGAACCGGCCGCGGTCTTCTCGTCCCGCCGCGGCCCGGAACCGGCTACGGTCTTCTCGTCCCGCCGCGGCCCGGAACCGGCCGCGGCGTTCGTCATCCGGCGCGGTGTGACGGCACCGCGCCCCTTCGCCGTGCTTTGACAATCATTTTAACGCGGCGCGACGGCGTCGCGTTCTTGAAGATTTTTCTTGACGTAGCGCGACGGCGCCGCGTAAATTATAAGCACGATCATCCGCGTGGTGCGACGGCACCACGCCACTTGCTTTCTTCCGCAAAAATTAAACAAGAACAATGGAGGGGGGGTTCGGCCGTGTTCGTGCGGTCCGGCCCCCCCTCACGTTAAAATAATAACGCAACTCAAAATAAATCAAGTCACACGTTAGTCTTGATAAAATCACGATCAAGAATAAAATAATAAGGAAACCCAAAGAAAATGACAACCCCTACTTGGTATAAGGTTCGAAGAATCGACTACGTTCCGCGGAGGACGGCGTCGCGGAGATCGGGCGTCGCGGTAGTCGTTCGTCAATTCCGTTGACGAAGAGACGCGTCCGAAGAGGCACGTCGTTGGCGAATCTTTGTACGCCGACGAAGGTTGTCCGAGGAAGGTGCGGTGTTCTCTCTCGTTGACACCGAAGACGAAGAAGAGCGGAGCGGCGTTCTTCGTCGGAAACTTGAGCGTTCTACGTCAAGTCTTGAGGAAAGTCAAATTATAAAGAGAACAACGAACTCAAGAACCTCTACCTCGATAGTCGCACGTTGACGGAGCCGTGGAATATCGGTGTCGATTCCTTTGACTTCGGAGGAAGAGTCGTTGTCGATGGCGTTCGTCGTGGAAAACCGTCGCGGAAGAGATGACGCAGAAGAAGTACGTCGCGTCGCGGATACGGCGTCGCGGATGGATCGTGTTCTTCGGCGGAGAAGTTCTTCGTTGAAGAACGACGTTCTTTGTTCTTCGTCAGAGCTTGAAGATGAAGAGGAAGCTCTCAAAATGACAAACAAAGAACCCAAAATAAAATAAGACTACCTCTTATTTTATTAACACATAACACAAAAAGAATTTCAAAGGTTTGAAATTCAAAAAGGGTTTAACTCCCTTAATTAATTAAGTAACTTAAGTTGACAACATTAAAAGAAAAGAGTTAAAGGGGAGGTTTTTGAGAGAATTTGAGGAGTTGGGGTTCGTGTGGACCCCACCTCACTTAATCCTCCCAAGGGAGGTTAAGTGGATGTGGGTCCCACTCCCAACTCCCTTTGGTAGGACTTAACTAGTTAAAAGAAATAAAATTTGTTCCTCACAAATTTTTTTTAACTTAAACTAAAGACCCAAAAACCAACTTTCAACCCGCAACAAACGCAACTTCCGAAAAGGTCTCATTAAGCGAATATCGGCGCTGCGAGTTCATCGGTGCCCTCGGATTTCAATTCCGAGCACCGGATCAAAAGTTAGAAATTTCCGCTCGTTCGTTCACTGAACGTACCCGAGCCAAACTTCGGAAATTAATTCCGGGCACTCCGGGCCTCGGAATCAGGTGCCGTCTGAAACCGCGCTCTTGTAAAATTCTAAAGAAAATTAAGAAAAAATTTCCCTTGAATTTTACGGGTCTCTACATTACTCCCACCTCAGGGCTTTACGTCCCCGTAAAGATACATCAAAAACTAGGGAAACAAAAGAGGGTACTGAGCACGCATCTGAGCCTCCCGCTCCCATGTGCTCTCCTGGAGATTCCCATGCTGCCATCTGTTGTGCACAAGAGGAATTGATCGCCCAAGTAGGACCTGCTCCTGTCGATCCTCTATCTCCACCAGGACCTCCGTAAAAGTCGCCCCATCGTCAACGTCAAGCTCCCCATGGTCAAAGATGTGCGTCGGGTCGTGCACGTATCTCCTCAGCTGAGACACGTGGAAGACGTCGTGCACCCGGTATATCTGAGGTGGTAGAGTCAGGCGATAAGCCACCTCGCCGACCTTGCTGAGGACCTGGAAGGGTCTGATGAAGCGCGGAGATAACTTGTCGCCTCGGCCAAATCTCCGAATACCACGTCGAGGTGAGACCCGCAAGAAGACGTGGTCGCCATCCTCGAACTCCAGTGGCCTCTGCCTCCTGTCAGCGTATGACTTCTACCGGCTCTGTGTTTTCCTCATCCGCTCCTGGATGACATGGACCTCTTCTGACGTGGCCCGGACCATCTCTGGTCCAACAAGAGCTGCGATATTTCTTCTTTGCCGATAAGAGAAACCTGGTCTCATCCCCTGGATGAACCACATTCTTTGCCTAAAACAGTCAATCTTAACATGGATGATACTAATCCATACCAAGGATGACGTCGTAAGGCCTCGACGCTACTACTAAGAGATCCAACTGTTACTCTCGCCTCCAAGGGTTGAGTCACACTGTCGGCATCAGTGTGTGGTAACTGGTCTCCTCCAGTAGATGTCTCACAAGTGAGGGTCAAGTCAACAGTCAACTGGAACCTCTTAGTAACATCACAAAAGAGGACAGGAAAGAAAACATCACAAAGGTATGCGTCTTTTATTATTGCAGCTCATATTACAAGACGCTACACAAAAGAAACATCAACATGGAACTAGAAGTACAAAAGACGTATCCACTAGTTCCTCCCCTGTCCACCTGCTCCCAGAGCTCCAGCATTTGTCGCTGCCTCAACCTCAGTGGCTCCCTCCAAGCCTGCGGATCGAGGAGTCGGACAGTCACGTGCCAGGTGACCCTTTCCGCCACAGGAGTAACATTGTCCGTTTCTGGCACGCCTGGCTCTGACCCCACCTCGGGTGCCCCGCACCACCGGTCCTAAAACCCGAGATCGCCCAACTGCTGGTCTGGTCCTCCTGGACCTCTTCATCATCTGTCTACTGCCCACAGATGACTCGGCTTCTGATCGAAAAACACGCGGCAAAGGCAGAATCTCCTGTACACGCTCGGGGTGTAGAGATACTGACACAAACTCCACCCTGAAGAAGGTCTCGAAGTCTTCCCATGCGAAGTTCATCTCATCGCAAAACTGAAACAAGTGGCTCCACCACCTACCTGCTGCTGCCTGAAGGAGGCTGGTAGCAAAGATCACCATGAAGTCTGCCGGCGTCCCCACTAGCCTGAAGACTCTCACCACTGCCTCCAGCCAAACCTCAGCCGCCTGCGGGTCCGTCTCTCCCCGGAACCTGGGTGGCCTCTGGCGCTGGAACTCGTGCAGCGCGCTCAAGCGTCGTGCATCGCCTACTGCTAGGGCTGGTGGCATCGGTGGCCCAACATATGGTAGTACCGCTGGTGCCTCCGCTGGTGCCTCAACTGCAAGATGGCCCTGTACCGAAGCCTCGTCACTCGACAGACTGTCAGCACGCTCATCCCTCCGGGCTCTAGCTGGTCGTCTGAGAAAAGACATCCTGAAAGAAACAACGTAACACGATCAAACGATTATACCTGGTGAGCTGACCTGGTTTGAGCTGTTTTAAGGGGAAAAACCTTTGAAAACACACACGCAATCGGTGTTTTCGTGCACAAAGTCGGAAATCAGTTGTCAGGGTCCTGGTGTATGGATACGTCGGCCGCCCGCACCAACACTGGACTCCCTGAACTGAAAACCACAATCGGTACTCTCAACACTATTGCTTCACAGAAAGAAACATCAGAGTTATAAGTTCTGCAGTAGAACCGAACTCCTCTGATACCAATTTGTCACGACCCGCCCTCGGGGTCCGTGCCGTGACTACCCCAAGCCCGCCTTCCATAGGCCAGGGGCTGGCGACTAGCACCAAGGCGTAAAATCCCGATAACTGGGAAGGCATTGCCTTTATAAAAGAAAACAAGCACCACAGAGTACAAGCGGAAGTAAAACACTAAGTACAAAAAGAAGAGCTGAAAAGTAAAAAGGGGCCGGAAATACAAGCCCCACTGTAAAGTACAACTCGAAAGGGAAAACAGCGACTGAAAAGTAAAGCTACTACGCTGAGATGTCCACTGGAAATCCCACCTGAAGGGTGGGTACAGATAGCTCCTCTGCTCCTCGGGTCCCGCCATCCGCTCCGAGTATGTCCCGCCCAGTGGTCTGCCTCTGGGTACCGCCACGTCGTATAGTCCACCTCCAGGTACCGACCAGTCCTCGAACACTCGGCCTCTGCCAGCACTGTCCGTCGTCTGCAACCAACACAACGAGGTGCGGGCATAGCCCGTGCAGGGGTGAGTATAACGATACCTAGTAGGGACCCCGAGACCCTCAAGGTCTCACTAAAACCAACAAGGATAAACACAAGAAGATCTCAACAGATAAACCCTACTTAGGTATATGCCCATACATATACCTAAGTTAACAAGTAACCCATCTCAATCATGAGGAAACACAAGGATTGTGAAATCGACGGATAACCACTACCCGGGTATATGCCCATACATATACCAAAGTTAGCAAGTGACCCATCTCAATCATGAAGTAAACACAAGGTCAAAAGTCTCAGCTCAAACCAGGATTTTCATTATCGAAACCGTAACTGCTGAAGAGCTCCGTCTCTAGAGTGTACAGTGGTCCTGTCACGACTCTGAGGTACTGCTCACTAACCTAAGACTGCTGAAGTACTCCTCCTGTCGAGTACTGCGGGCCAGCCACCCAAACACAGTAGTGCTTCCCGCCGAGGTATGTCACCCAAACTCCGTAGTGCACACCCCCTAGTAGCCTGCTGAGGTACTCTCCGGACGAGCACCGCGGGTCTGCACTGTCACACAGGTAGTGCTCCGTCCGCCATGGGTTTGCACCTCAGAAAGTAGTGCTCCGTCCACTGGGCTAGTCGACTCACTCCAAGTCGAGTCGGTCAAGCATTCGTCAGGTCTCAGCCAGCTACACGGTCTCCGTACATCGCACGCTCGTCACTGGGAGGGTCCGCTCCACGAGCTATAAGTCGATACTCCAAGTATCCCAAAGTCCCAGGAAGAAGTGTCTCAAAGGTCCATCTCGTCACAGGGGTCTCAACGCAACAGACGGCGCGTCGATCGGACGCCCGGTCTGTGAGTTATGAGCCTTTTCGTCCCAGGGGCCCGGTTGGTTTCGAGAGCGAAACCAATCCCGGCCGTATGTCAACTGTACCCCGAAATCCCATAGGGTAAACTCAAAGGGACCGTTACTCAACGTAACCACCAACGCCGCTGACGGTTCGTCAAACGGACGTCCTGTCTGAAAGATATAAGCTTTCCCGTTCCAGGGGCCCGGTTGGATTTCGGGTACAATCCAACCCGGCCATACTCCGACTGTATCCAAAACTCGGGCGGAGTATGTCAAAAGTTCCGTCTCATCAAGAGGAAGTCAACGAAATAGACGGCGCGTCAATCCGACGCCCGGTCTGTGAGTTATTGGTTTTTTCGTCTCCGGGGCCCGGTTGGTTTTTAAGGCAAAACCAACCCGACCGTACTCCACCTGCGTCCAAACCTCGGGCGGAGTATGCCAAAAGATCCGTCTCATTAAGAGAAACGCAACGCGACTGACGGCGCGTCAATCGGACGTTCGTGGCTCAAGATATAAGCGTTTCCGCTCCGAAGGCCCGGTTGGTTTCGTGAACGAACCAACCCGGCCGAACTCAAAGTAACCCGAAACCTTGAGTGCGATATACCGAAACGACCGTCTCGATCCAAGGATCGCGTTGCCGCAGACGGTTCATCATTCGGAGGTCCGAGGCTCAAGTTATGAGCCAAAAACCGAATCAGGTTCGAAACGGGGGGGTCCGGGTCCGGGCCGACCCGGCCCGACCCCCCCCCCCCCCCCCCCCGGGGCGGCGCGGCGGCGGCGGCGGGCCGCGGTGGCGGCGGCGGCGGGCCGCGGCGCACGCGGGGGGCTAAGCCCCCGCCCTTCTTCAAGTGGCGCGGCCTATGTGCCGCGCCGGTTTTATTAAAACCGCCCCCCCCCCCCTCACGTGGGGGGGGGCCTGCTGGCGCCGAACCAAGGGGGCGCTGCCCCCTTCCCTCAAGAACCGCCCCCCTCATTAAGAGGGGGGTTTTAATGGACCCGGCCGGGGAATTTAATTCCCCGGTTTTGTGACATCCGGCCGGCCAGCTGGCCGGCCGGTTTTTACCTACGGGACCGGAAATTCCGGTCCCGCCTTCGACTTCCGACGCCGGCGGCCCGGCCGTCGGTCTTCCCTTCCGCCGCGGCCCGGAACCGGCCGCGGTCTCCTCGTCCCGCCGCGGCCTGGAACCGGCCGCGGTCTTCTCGTCCCGCCGCGGCCCGGAACCGGCCGCGGTCTTCTCGTCCCGCCGCGGCCCGGAACCGGCCGCGGCGTTCGTCATCCGGCGCGGTGTGACGGCACCGCGCCCCTTCGCCGTGCTTTGACATTCATTTTAACGCGGCGCGGCGGCGTCGCGTTCTTGAAGATTTTTCTTGACGTAGCGCGACGGCGCCGCGTAAATTATAAGCACGATCATCCGCGTGGTGCGACGGCACCACGCCACTTGCTTTCTTCCGCAAAAATTAAACAAGAACAATGGAGGGGGGGTTCGTCCGTGTTCGTGCGGTCCGGCCCCCCTCACGTTAAAATAATAACGCAACTCAAAATAAATCAAGTCACACGTTAGTCTTGATAAAATCACGATCAAGAATAAAATAATAAGGAAACCCAAAGAAAACGACAACCCCTACTTGGTATAAGGTTCGAAGAATCGACTATGTTCCGCGGAAGACGGCGTCGTGGAGATCGGGCGTCGCGGTAGTCGTTCGTCAATTCCGTTGACGAAGAGACGCGTCCGAAGAGGCACGTCGTTGGCGAATCTTTGTACGCCGACGAAGGTTGTCCGAGGAAGGTGCGGTGTTCTCTCTCGTTGACACCGAAGACGAAGAAGAGCGGAGCGGCGTTCTTCGTCGGAAACTTGAGCGTTCTACGTCAAGTCTTGAGGAAAGTCAAATTATAAAGAGAACAACGAACTCAAGAACCTCTACCTCGATAGTCGTACGTTGACGGAGCCGTGGAATATCGGTGTCGATTCCTTTGACGTCGGAGGAAGAGTCGTTGTCGATGGCGTTCGTCGCGGAAAACCGTCGCGGAAGAGATGACGCAGAAGAAGTACGTCGCGTCGCGGATACGGCGTCGCGGATGGATCGTGTTCTTCGGCGGAGAAGTTCTTCGTTGAAGAACGACATTCTTCGTTCTTCGTCAGAGCTTGAAGATGAAGAGGAAGCTCTCAAAATGACAAACAAAGAACCCAAAATAAAATAAGACTACCTCTTATTTTATTAACACATAACACAAAAAGAATTTCAAAGGTTTGAAATTCAAAAAGGGTTTAACTCCCTTAATTAATTAAGTAACTTAAGTTGACAACATTAAAAGAAAAGAGTTAAAGGGGAGTTTTTTGAGAGAATTTGAGGAGTTGGGGTTCGTGTGGACCCCACCTCACTTAATCCTCCCAAGGGAGGTTAAGTGGATGTGGGTCCCACTCCCAACTCCCTTTGGTAGGACTTAACTAGTTAAAAGAAATAAAATTTGTTCCTCACAAATTTTATTTAACTTAAACTAAAGACCCAAAAACTAACTTTCAACCCGCAACAAACGCAACTTCCGAAAAGGTCTCATTAAGCGAATATCGGCGCTGCGAGTTCATCGGTGCCCTCGGATTTCAATTCCGAGCACCGGATCAAAAGTTAGAAATTCCCGCTTGTTCGTTCACTGAACGTACCCGAGCCAAACTTCGGAAATTAATTCCGGGCACTCCGGGCCTCAGAATCAGGTGCCGTCTGAAACCGCGCTCTTGTAAAATTCTAAAGAAAATTAAGAAAAAATTTCCCTTGAATTTTACGGGTCTCTACAATTTTCATTAACAAAATCATAACTGCTGAAGAGCCCCATCTCTGGAGTGTACAATGATCATGTCACGACACCGAGGTACTGCTGACTACTGAGGTACTCCTCCTATCGAGTACCGCAGGTCAGCCACCCAAACACAGTAGTGCTTTTTGCTGGGGTCTGCCACCCAAACACAGTAGGGCATACCCCCTAATAGCCTACAGAGGTACTCTCCTAATGAGTACCGCGGGTCTGCACCCAAACTCAGTAGTTCTCCTTTTTCCATGGGTCTACACCCAAACAATGTAGTACTCCGTCCACAGGGCATGTCGACTCACTCCAAGTTGAGTCGGTCAAGTAGTCATCAGGTCTCACCCGGCTACACGATCTCCGTACTTGGTACGCTCATCTCCTGGAGTGTCCACTCCATGATCTACTGTTCGATACTCCATGTATCAAAAAGTCCCACGAAGAAGTATCTCAAAGGACCACCTTGTCATAGGGGTCTCAACGCAATAGAAGGCGTGTCAATCAGACGCCCGATCTGTGAGTTATTAGCCTTTTCGTCCGAGGGGCCCGGTTGGTTTTGTGTGCAAACCATCCCTGTCGTATCTCAACTGTACCCTGAACACTCATAGGGTATACTCATAGGGACCATTTCTAAATGTGATCACCAACTCCACTGACGGTTCGTCAAACGGATGTCCGGTCTGAAAGTTATCATCTTTTCCACTCTAGGGGCCTGGTTGGATTTCGGGTACAATCCAACCTGGCCATACTCCAACTACATCCAAATCTTAGGAAAATTAATCCAAAAGTTCCGTCTCATCAATAGGAATCCAACAAAGTCGATGGCATGTCAATCGGACATTGAGTGTAATATACCGAAATGACGGCCTCGATCCTAGGATCGCATAGCAACTGACGGTGTTTCGAATGGAGGTTCGTAGCCCATATTATGAGCTTTTGAACGAAACCTGCTGAAAATAGGGGGTTCATGCCCGATCCGTCCCGGCCCGATTCCCCGCCATCCCTAGGTCGGCCCGAACCGGGGCGACCTGACCCGGGTCTGGGTCCGGCACAATAGGGCGCGGCCTGGCTTGGGCAGCTGGCTGGACTGGCGCTGGCGCGGTGCCCGTGTGGCCAGCGGGTGCGGGGGTTATGCACCCCCCCCCCCCGGTTGAAGAAAAACCGGCACGACTTAATGCCGCACCGCTCCGACTCCGGAATGGCTAAGCCGTTCCGGTTTGGACGCTCCGCGGATCAACCGCGGCGGTCCTATTCCAGCAGCGCGCCTCCGCCGCCGGTCGCCGACTCCGCCCTGCCAGCGAGGCGCGCCTCCCCCACCTTCCGAGGACCACCGGACGCACTCTGGTGGTCCGTTTCACCTCCCGTCTTCTCTAATGGTCCTCTCGGGATCCGACCATTACTACGATGGCTTTAAATCTCCTCTGAGGCCTGATTCGTCATCTCCCCATGATCCATACGTCAAATAAGAAATCACGGCCCTTTCGTGGTTTTCTGGTGTGGTGTGACGGCGCCGCAGCTTTGTTCGGCCTCCATGGCGCGACATGACGGTGTCGTGTTTCTTCACGGTGTTTCTCCCTAATTCTGCACGGTGTCAACGCACCACACCGCCTTTGTTTGTGCCGCAACAAAAACAACAACAATGGGGGAGGAGGGTTGGCCGTGTTCGTGCGGTCCGATGTTCTCCCGTTATTACCATAACATGCGGCCAAAAAGAAGTCGATGAATGGCAAAGAATTCACGAACAAATAAATTACCCCTATGGTTTTCCCCACAATCAAGAATAACCAAACCGCATACATATTCTTTCGTGGATCAACTTAATATTTCGTTGATCTACATTCTTTTTTTTTTAAATGGAATAAACATGGGTTCATTAACATTGCCTTCTTAATTCCCTAGCACAAAGGATGTTTGCGGAAGCTAGCGTCGCGGGGGTAGTTTCGATGACGGTGATGGCGTGCATCCAAGAATGGAAAGACGTCTCACACCAGCTGCCTAGAGGAGAAGGAACACCACGTCATTGTCGAGTTTCCGTGTTGGTGCCTCCTCATTTTTCGTGGTGGAAGAAGAGGTCCGAAGATACCGGGTCACCGAGTCAATGATTCTTGAAGAAGTGTTGTCGTTCTTCGTTGAGGACGAAGACGTTCTTCACCGGAGAAGAAAAAGTTCATCAAGAGACTTAGAGCTCGCTCCTCCAATCCTCAACACAACCAATCTAACCCCCAAAAATAAAATAAGTTATTCTTATTTTATTAAGTCATTCTATGAGTTCAAAATTCAAAAACATAATTCCATTAATTGGATTACTGTGTTGGCATGATTAAAGTGAGGAGAGGGAAAGTCACCAAATTAATTAGTCGTTTAAAGGTTAAGATGAGTTACACATCTTATGTGGGGGGGGGGGGGGGGTTAGAGGAGTTAGGGAAGGTGAGGGGTTGGGCTCGTGTGGGCCCCAACCCACCTTTATTCCATCAAGGGTAGTTAACAACTAGTAGGTCCCACCCAACTTCCACACATAGGTTAACAACTTAGAATATGAAATAAAATTGTAACACAATTTGATAACTTCACATTTAACTGCCATTTTTTAACAACTCCTCCCGAGCAACCGCACCTTTGGGAAAAGATCTCTTAAGCAATTATCGGCGCTACGATTTCATTGGTGCCCTCAAATTTCGATTCCAAGCACCAGTTCAAAAGATAGAAAAATCTGCTAGTTTGTTCACTAAACGTACCTGATCTAAATATCATAAATTGATTCCGGGAACACCAGACCACGGAATCAGGCGCCGTCAGAAACTGCGTTTTTGTAAAAATCCCAAAGAAATTAATAAAAACAATTTCCTTGAAATTTCTGGGTCTTTACATTACTCCCACCTCAGGGATTTACGCCCCCATAAAGCTTTAACACAAACTATGGAAACAAAAGAGGTACTGAGCACGCATCTGAGCATTCTGCTCCCAGGTGCTCAACTGGAGGTTCTCGTGCTGCCTACGAAAGCGCACAAGAGGAATCGACCATCCTCGTAGGACGCGCTCCTGTCGATCCTTAACCTCTACTAAAACCCCGTGAAAGTCACCCCATCACCAACGTCCATCTACTCAAGGTCGATGATATGCGAAGGGTCGTGCTCGTATCTCTTCAGCTGAGATACATGGAAGTCGTCGTACACCTGGTGCAACTGAGCTGGATGGGTCAAATGGTAAGCCACCTCGCCTACCCTGCTGAGGACCTAAAAAGGTATGTTGAACCTTGGAGATTACTTGCTCCTTGGACATATCTCTATAATCCTCGTCGAGGTGAGACCCGTATAAGGAGGTGATCATCATCCTCGAACTCTAGAGGTTTCCAATTCCTGTTTAGAACTGAAACTCAAAAATCCTTCACCACGAGGGTAAGGTTGACCGACTTAAGATTGATCAGCCGCACCCTCCAATGGATGATTCCATCATGTGCTACCTGGGTTTTCCTTTTCTCCGACCAAGGAAAAACCCATCCCAACGTTGTAGATAAACCACAACCGTTTTGCCTAATATAGTCAATCTGAGCATGAACTCTGATTCCAATCCATACCAATACCAACGTCGTCAGGCCTCAACGCTGACACCAAGAGATTCCAAACGAAACTATCACCTCATGGGTCAGACCACACTATTGGCGTAAGTGTTATTATCACGTGTCCTCCCATGGTATCTCCAGACGTGAGGGTCAAGTCAACGGCTTAACAGGAAACTCTAGGTCTGGGACATGATTTGTGGAATGAAGGAATGATTCGTATCAACGTCTATTACTATGGAAGCTTGTAGTGGACACAGACTGTCCCTCAAATCATTCTTACAGCCATTGGGTCACACTCCTTGACCGCATGCAGCTACTCTCTTCCTCTGCCCTCCAGCTCCCTGATCCTGGAGGGAACAACAATGGCGAGTGGTTGTAACATGTTGATATGTACACCACCACATGATGCTCTCCTAGCTCTGCCTCCACATTTTCTACTCTATAGATTTATCTATCTTTAAAATTTCCTCTTTCTGGAAAATTCGTATGCCCATGTCTCTGAGACTGGCACCAGTTCGCTGCGTTCCAACTTCTAACATTCTCTAGTTATATTCATTCATCCAAAGATCATTCAACCACAAGGTTCCCTCTATCACCCTAACGTGAGTAGGAATGCGTAGAGGAATGAGTGATAGCTTAGATATCCTTAAACACACCACGCTCGGAGGTCTGAGCTCTATAGCACTGATCAAATCGTATTCATCAAGTAACCAGAATGTTCAGTACGCCTCGATGAATACTCAGCTAACGACTTGTCATCCTTTCGAATCTGTATAAGCTCTAGAAAACATTCAGCCACCTCCTCAAGGTATTCCTCAGGTGCCTGTGAGTCTGGCTCACCTCGGAACTTGAGGGTATCTGATGTTGGAACACGTGTAAGGCAGTAAGACTACATGTGTCACCTACCGGTACTGTCGGTTGTAACTGGAGACCAATAGTTAGTGATGTATAGATGGAACACTACCCGAAGGCACTATCTCAGGCATCAGTCCACGTACCAAAGACTCATCGCTATGCGGACCATCCTCATGGTAACTAACTTGAATACACTAGTATCCAAGTCCACCATCCACTCTACCGATGTCTCAGCTAGGGGGAAAACTCTAGCAATCGCCTCCAGCAACTGCTCTACTGTCTGGGAATCAACCTCTCCTTTTAACATCGGAGGCCGCTGCTACTGGAACTTGTGAAACGCGCTCTGCTAGCGTGCACAGTTCGCTAGTGAGGCTGGTGGCATCTTCTTCCCAACAGGTCGTGGTGCTACAGGCACACCACCCGAGGGTGCCAATATAGTAAAAGGGCCCCACACCGGAGCCTCGCCGCTCGATGGGCTGTCATCGAGTACTCTATCGAAACTCCAACTAACTGTCTACGTGGAGACATCCTGAACAGATGCGACACGGTCAATGATTTATACCTGGTGAGCTGACCTGGTTTCAGCTGACTTTAAAACTCTTGGAAACTCACACACAATCAGTGTTTTTCATGCACAAAATAGGAAATCAGTATTTAGGGTCATGGTGTATGGATACGTCGGCCGCCACACCAACATTGTACTCCCTGAACTGAACACCACACTCGGTACCCTTAACACCATTGCTTCACAGAAAGGGAATATCATATTTATAAGTTCTGTGGTAGAACCGACTCCTCTGATACCAATTTGTCACGACCCATCCTCGGGGCCCGTGCCATGACTTCCCCAAGCCCACCTTCCATAGGCCATGGGCTGGAGACTAGCACCAACGACATAAATCCCAATAACTGGGAAGCCATTCACTTTATAAAATTAAACAAAACATCCAAGAGTACAAGAGGATGTAATACACTAAGTACAAAAGAATGTTTTGAAAAGTATTTGGGCCATAATACAAACCCAACTGAAAGTATAGCTACAACTGAAAGAAAATAAAACAGAAAAAGACAAATAGCTGGAAGAATGGATGCAGCTACTGGGTCATCCTCCTCAGATCCTACCTGAAGGGTAGGTACTGATAGCCTCCACAACGCTCTTTCCCATCAACCTCCTACGAGTATCATCTCTTCTTGAGGTCCACCTTTAGATACTGACTCGACGTGAGATCCACCTCCGGGTACAGTCTAGCCCTCCAACACTCAGCCTCTGTCAGCGCTACCCGTCGTTTGCAACCAACACAACAAGGTGCGGGCATAGCCCATGCATGGGTGAGTATAACGATACTCAGCAGGGAACCTGAGTCCCTTAAGGTCTCACTAAATCCAACAAGGATAACCAAAAATACAGATCTCAACAGATAACACTTACTTAGGTATATGCCCATAACTATACCTATGTTATCATGTAACCCATCTCCATCATGTGGAAACACAAAGGTTATGAAATCAACTGATAACCACCACCCATGTATATTCCCTTAAATTTATCTATGTTATCAAGTGACCCATCTCAATCATGAGGTAAACACAGAGGTCATATACTCATCTCAAACCACAATTTTCATTATCGAAACCATAACTGCTGAAGAGCCCCATCTCTGGAGTGTACATTGATCCTGTCATGACTTTGAGGTACTGCTCACTAACCTAAGACTACTGAGATACTCCTCCTGTCGAGTACTATGGGTCAGCCACCCAAACACAGTAGTGCTTACCGCCGAGGTCTGCCACCCAAACACAATAGTGCATCTCCCCTAATAGCCTGCATAGGTACTCTCTAGACGAGTACTGCGGGTCTGCACCCAAAATCAGTAGTGCTCCATCAGCCATGGGTCTGCACCCAAACAAAATAGTGCTCCGTCCATTGGGCTAGTCGACTCACTCCAAGTCGAGTCGGTCAAGCAGTCGTCATGTCTCAACCAGCTACACGGTCTCCGTACTACGTGCGCTTGTCTCCGGGAGGGTCTTCTCCACGAGATACTGGTCGATACTACATGTATTACAAAGTCCCAAGAATAAGTATCTCAATGGCCCACCTTGTCATAGAGGTCTCAACGCAACAGACGTCGCGTCAACCGAACGCCCGGTCTGTGAGTTATTAGCCTTTTCGTCGCAGGGGCCCGGTTGGTTTAGTCTGCGAACCAACCATGCCGTATCTCAACATTACCCTGAACTCTCATAGGGTATACTAATAGGGACCGTTTCTCTATGTGATCACCAACTCCGCTGACGGTTCGTCAAACGGACGTCCGGTCTGAAAGTTCTCAGCTTTTCCGTTCGAGGGGCCCGGTTGGATTTTGAGTACAATCCAACCCGGCCATACTCCAACTACGTCCAAATCTCAGGCAAAGTATTCCAAAAGTTCCGTCTCATCAAAAGGAATCCAACAATGTCGACGACACGTCAATCGGACATCTGGAGCTCATGTTATAAGCGTTTCCGCTCCGAGGGCCCGGTTGGTTTCGGGTTTGAACCAACTCGGCCGTACACAAAGTTCTCTGAAACATTGAGTGTAATATACCGAAATTACCTTCTCAATCCAAGGATCGCCTCTCAACTGACAGTTCATCAATCGGAGGTTCGTAGCCCATGTTATGAGCTTTTTAACGAAACCTGCAGAAAATAGGGGGTTCGGGCCCGCTCCGTCCCAACCCGATTCCCCAGCCCCCCCCCCCCCCCCGGGTCGGCCCGAACCGGGTCGACCTGACCTGGGCCTGGGTCTGGCCCAACAGGGCATGGCCCGGCCCAGGCAGCCGGCTGGCCTGGCACTAGCACGTCGCCCGCTTGTCCAGCGGGTGCGGGGGAACCCCCCCCACCCCCCCCCCCCCCCGGTTGAAGAAAAACTGGCGCGGCCTAATGCCACGCCGCTCTGCCTCCGGAACGGATAAGCTGTTCTGGTTTGGCTGCTGCAGTAGCTCAACCGCGGCGGTTATGTTCTGGCGGCGCGCCGCCGCCGCCGGTCGCTGACACCACCGCCACCTTCCGCACACCACCGGACGCGCTCTGGTGGTCCGTTTCGCCTCCCGTCTTCTCCAATGGTCCTCCCGGAACCCAACCTCTACTGTGATGGATTTATATGGCCTCTGTAGCCTGATTCATCATCTCCTGATGATCCGTACCTCATTAACAAATCGCAGCCACTTCTTGGTTTTCCAGCGCGGCGCGACGGCACCGCGGCATTGTTCGGCCTCCACGGCGCGGCGCGACGACGCCGCGTTTCTTCACCCTGTTTCTTCCTGATTCCAAACGGTGTCGTTGAACCATGACACCTTTGTTCGTGCCGCAACAAAAACAACATCGAAGGGGGGAGGAAGGTATGTCGTGTCCGTGCGGTCCGACTTTCGACCGTTATAACGATAATAGGCTTCCAAAAAAAAGTCGATGAATGGAAAAGAATTCACGAACAAATAAATTACCTCTATGGTTTTCCCCGCAATCAATAATTCCCAACCTGCAAACATATTCTTTCATGGATCAGCTTAATATTTAATTGATCTACGTTCTTTGTTTTAGAAGGGAATAAACATGTGTTCATTAACATTCACAAACTAATTACCTAATTCAATGGAAGTTTTCGGAAGCTAGCTTCACGGGGGTGGTTTCGATGACGGCGTTGACGTGCATCCATGAAGGGAACAACGTCTCACACCAGTTGCAGAGAGGAGAAGGAATGGCATGTCATTGGTGAGTTTTCGCGTCGGTGCCTACTCCTTTTTCATGGAGTAAGAAGAGGTCCGAAGATACCGGGTCGTCGAGTCGATGATCCTTGACGAAGTGTTGTCGTTCTTCATTCCGGAGAAGATGAAGATTTTCAAGAGACTTATAGCTCTCTCATCCAATCCTCAACACAACCAATCTAACCCCCAAAAATAAAATAAGCTATTCCTATTTTATTAATTCATTCATTGAGGTCAAAATTAAAAAACATAATTACATTAATTGGATTAGTGTGTTGGCATGATTAAAGTGAGGGGAGTGAAAGTATCCCAATTAATGGGACGTTTAAAGGTTAAGATGAGTTACACTTCTTATGTGGGGGGGGTTTAGAAGAGATAGGGAAGGTGAGGGGTTGGGCTCGTATGGGCCCCACCCCAGCTTTATTCTCTCAAGGGTAGTTAACAATAAGATCCCACCCAACTTCCACACATATGTTAACAACTTAGAATATGAAATAAAATTGTAACACAATTTTATTACTTCACATTTGACTCCCCTTTTTTTAACAACTCCTCCCGAGAAAACGCACCTTCGGGAAAAGTCCTCTTAAGCAATTACCGGCACTGCGGTTTCAAAGGTGCCCTCAGATTTTGATTTCGATCATCAGTTCAAAAGATAGAAAAACCTACTCATTCATTCACTGAACGTACCCAAGATAAACTTCAGAAATTGATTCCGGGAACACTGGATCTCGGAATCAGGCGCTGTTAGAAACTGTGTTCTTGTAAAAATCACAATGAAATTAAGAAAAAAAAATTCCTTGAAATTTTCAAGTCTTCACATAACTCCAACCTCAGGGATTTACATCCTCGTAAAGCATTAACACTAACTAGGGATACAAAAGCGATACTGAGCATGCATCTGAGCATTCCGCTCTCATGTGCTCAGCTGGAGGTTCCCGTGCTGCCTACGAAAGCGCACAAGATGAATCGACCATCCTCATAGGAGCCACTCCTGTCGATCCTATACAACTACTGGAACCCCACGAAAGTCACCCCATCACCAACATCCATCTCCTCATGGTCGATGATATGTGAAGGTTCGTGCTCGTATCTCCTCAGTTGAGATTCATAGAAGTCATCATACACCTGGTGCAACTGAGGTGGATGGGTCAAATGGTATGCCACCTCACCTACCCTACTGAGGACCTAAAAAGGTCTACTGAACCTCATAGATATCTTTCAGCCTTGGCCATATCTCTGTAAACCACGTCGTGGTGAGACCCGTATAAGGAGGTGATCATCATCCTCAAACTCTATAGGATTCAAATTCCTGATTAGAACTGAAACTCAAAACTCCTTCTGACACGAGGGTAAGGTTGACCGACTCAAGAGTGATCAGCTGCACCCTCCTATGCATGATTCCATCCTGTGCTGCCTGGGTTTTCCTTTTCGCTGACCAAGGAAAACCCCATCCTAACGTTGTAGATAAACCACAACCATTTTTCCTAATATAGTCAATCTGAGCATGAACTGTGAATCCAATCCATACCGCAAAAACGTCGTAAGGCCCCAACGCTGCCACCAAGAGATTCCAACTGAAACTATTGCCTCATGGGTCATACCACACTGTCGGCGTAAGTGTGATTATCGAGTCTCCTCCCAATGTATCTTCAAATGTGAGGGTAAAATCAACGACTTAACCAGAAACTCTAGGTCTCGGACAAGATTCGTGGAAGGAATGAATGATACGTATGAACGTCTGTTACTATGGTAGCTTGTAGTGGACATAGACTGTCCCTCATATAATTCATAGAGCCATTGGGTCACACTCCTTGACCGTGTGTAACTACTCTCTTCCCGGCCCTCCAGCTTCCTGAGCCTGGAGGGAACAACAAAGGCAGGTGGTTGTAACATGTTGATATGTACACCACCTCATGCTGCTCTTCTAGCTCTGCATCAACGTCTGCTACTCTGTAGATTTATCTGTCCTTAATATTTCCTTTTTTTGAAAAATTCATACTCCCAAGTCTCTGAGACTGGCACCAGTTCCCTATGTTCCACCTTCTAGCATTCTCTAGGTGTATTCATTCAGCCAAAGAACATTCAACCACAATGTTCCCTCTATCACCCTAATAGATGTAGGAATGAATACAGGAAAATGTGATGGCTCAGATATCCTTAAACACACCACACTCAGAGGTCTGAGATCTATAGGACTGATCTAATCGTATTCATCGAGTACCCGGAATGTTCGGTACGCCTCGATGAATACTCAACTACCGAATTTTCATTCTGCCGAAGCTGTATAAGCTATAGAAAGCATTCAGCCACCTCCTTAATCCAGTCCTCACCCGCTTGTAAGTCGGGATCACCTCGGAACTTGAGGGTATCTGATGTTGGAACATGTGTAATGTAGTAAGCCTACATGAATCACCTACCGGTACCGCCGTTTGTAACTGAAGACCAACAGGTAGTGATGTATAGCTGACACACTACCTGAAGGCACTATATCAGGCATCGGTCCATGTACCAAATCCTCATCGCTATGCGGACTATCGTCATGGTATCTCACTAGAAAACACTAGTAGCCATGTCCACTATCCACTCTACTGATTTCTCAGCTAGGCATAAAACTCTAGAAATCGCCTCCATCCAGTGCACTACTGTCTAGGAATCCACCTCACCTCGTAACCTCAGAGGCCTCTGCTGCTGGAACTCGTGCACCACGCTCTACCAGTGTGCACAGTTCGCTAGTATGTCTGGTGGCATCTGCTGCCCAAAAGGTGGTGGTGCTGCTGGTACACCACCCGAGGGTGCCATCATAGTAAAAAGGGCCCCGCACCGGAGCCTCGCCGCTCTATGGGCCATCATCGAGTACTCTCTCATAACTCCAACTAACTGTCTGCGTGGAGACATCTTAAACAGATGCGACATGGCCAATGATTTATACCTGGTGAGCTGACCAGGTTTGAACTGACTTTAAACTCTTGGAAACACACATGTAGTCATTGTTTTTCGTGCACAAAGTCAGAAATCAGTAGTCAGGGTCCTGGTGTACGGATACGTCGGCCACCGCACCAACACTTGACTCCCTAAACTGAAGACCACACTCGGTACCCTTAACACTATTGCTTCACTGAATGGGAATAACAGAGTTATAAGTTATGCGGTAGAAAAGACTCCTCTGATACCAATTTTTCATGACTCGTCCTCGGGGCCCATGCAGTGACTACCCCAAGACCTCCTTCCATTGGAAAGGTGCCGACGACTAGCACCAAAGCCATAAATCTAGATAATTGGGAAGGAATTGACATTATAAAAGAAAAAACACATCCCAGAGTACAAGTAGAAGTAATACACTAAGTACAAAAGAATGTGCTGAAAACTAAGTCGGCCAGAATACAAACCCAATTGAAATTACAGCTACCACTGAACGAAAGTACAACAGAAAATGACAAACAACTGGAAGAATGGAAGCATCTCCTGGGTCGTACATCCTCCTCGGATCCTACCTGAAGGGTAGGTACAGATAGCCTCCAGAATTCTCTCTCCCGTCATCCTTCTACGAGTATCGTCTCTTCTTGATGTCCACCTTCGGATATTGACTTGACGTGAGATCCACCTCCGGGTACCGTCTATCCCTCGAACACTCGGCCTCTATTAGCGTTGTCTGTCATCTGCAACCAACACAACGAGGTGCGGGCATAACCCATGTAGGGGTGAGTATAATGATACTCAGTAGGGACCCCGTGACCCTCAATGTCTCACTAAATCCAACAGGTATAACCACAAATAAGGATCTCAACATATAACCCTTACATAGGTATAAGCCAATACGTATACCTAAGTTATCAAGTAACCCATCTCAATCCTGAGGAAACACAGAGGTTATGAAATAAATGGATAAACACCACCCAGGTATATTCCCTTATATATTCCTAAGTTATCAAGTGACCCATCTCAAACATGAGGTAAACTCAAAGGTCATAGACTCAGCTCAAACCACGATTTTCATTATCAAAACTATAACTACTAAAGAGCCCCGACTCTGGAGTGTACAGTGATCCTATCATGACTCCGATGTACTGCTCACTAACCTAATACTGTTGAGTTACTCCTCCTATCGAGTACCATGGGTCATACACCCAAACATAGTAGTGCTTCCCACCGGGGTCTGCCACCCAAACATAGTAGTGCATCCCCCCTAATAGCCTGCAAAGGTACTCTCTGGACGAGTACCGCGGGTCTGCACCCAAAATCTGTAGATCTCCATCTGCCATGGGTCTGCACCCAAAAAAAGTAGTACTCCATCCACTGGGCTAGTCGACTCAATCCAAGTGGAGTCGGTCAAGAAGTCGTCAGGTCTCAGCCGACTACACTGTCTCCGTACTCCGTACACTCATCTCCGGGAGGGTCTGCTCCATGAGCTACTGGTCGATACTCCAAGTATCAAAAAGTCCCACGAAGAAGTATCTAAAAGTACTGCCTCATTATAGGGGTCTCAACGCAACAGACGATGCGTCAATCGGACGCCCGGTCTGTGAGTTATTAGCCTTTTCGTCCCTAGGGCCCGGTAGGTTTCGTGTGCGAACCAACCCAGCCGTATCTCAATTGTACCCCAAACTCTCATAGGGTATACTAATAGGGACCGTTCTTCAATGTGATCACCAATTCCGCTGACGGTTCGTCAAACAGACGTCCGGTCTGAAAGTTATCAGCTTTTCTGTTCCAGGGGCACAGTTGGATTTCAAGTACAATCCAACCCGTCCATACTCCAACTTCGTCCAAATATTAGGTGAAGTATGCCAAAAGTTCTGTCCCATCAAGAGGAATCCAAAAAAGTCAACTACACGACAATCAGACGTTCGGAGCTCAAGTTATAAGCCTTTCCGCTCTGAGGGCCCGGTTGGTTTCAGGTTCGAATCCACCAGACCGTACCCAAACTTCTCCGAAACCATGAGTGTAATATACCAAAATAACTGCCTCAATCCAAGGATCACATATCTACTGACGGTGCATCAATCAGTGGTTCGTAGACCATGTTATGAGCTTTTGAACTAAACTTACTGAAAATAGGGGGTTTGGGCCCCGTCTGCCCCAGCCCGATTACCCCCTCTGGTAGGCCCGAATCGGGTCGGCCCGACCCTGGTCCGGGTCCGACCCCACACGGCATGGCCTGGCCCGGTGGGTGCGGCCCAGACCGGCCGGCCCGCCCCGTCCGTCACGGCCCGGCCCGGCCGGCCTGGCACTGGCGCGACGCCCGGGTGGCCAATGGGTGTGGGGGTTACGCCCCCACCCTCCAGTTGAAGAAAAACTGGTGCGGCTTAATGTCGCGCCGCTCTGCCTCTGGAACGGCTAAGCCGTTCTAGTTTGGTCGCCGCTTCTGCTCAGTCGCGGCGGTCCTGTTCCGGTGGTGCACCGCCACCGCCTTCCACAGACCACCGGACGCGGTCCCATGGTCTGTTTCACCTCACGTCTTCTCCAATGGTCCTCCCAGAACCCAACATTTACTGTGAACCCTTTAAATCACCTCTCCGGCCTGATTCGTCATCTCTCGACGATCCGTACATCAATAACAAATCACGGCCTCTTTGTGGTTTTCCGGCATGACGCGACGGAGCCGCGACTTTTTTCAGCCTCCACGGTGCGGTGCGAAGGCACCACGTTTCTTTGCCGTGTTTCTTCCTAATTCCACGCGGTCTCATTGCACAACGCTTCCTTCGTTCGTGCCGCAACAAAAACAACATCGAAGGGGGGAGGAGGGTTAGCTGTGTTCATGCGGTCCGACCTACTCCCGTTATTACGATAACAGGTGGCCAAAATGAAGTCAATGAATGGTAAAGAATTGACAAAAAAATAAATTACCCCTACGGTTCTCCACGCAATCAAGAATTCCCAAACTGAAAACATATTCATTCGCGGATCAACTTAATATTTAGTTGATCTACGTTCTTTGATTTAGAAGAGAATAAACATGGGTTCATTAACATTCACAAACTAATTCCCTACCTCAAAGGAAGATTGCGGATGCTAGCGTCACAGGGGTGGTTTCGATGACGACCTTGGCATGCATCCTAGAAGGGAACATGGTCTCACACCAGCTGCAGAGAGGAGAAGGAACGGCACGTCGTTGGTGAGTTTCAGCGTCGGTGCCTCCTCCTTTTTCATGGAGGAAGAAGAGTTCCGAAGATACCGAGTCGCCGAGTTGATGATCCTTGATGATGTGTTGTCGTTCTTCGTTGAGGATGAAGATGTTCTTCGCCGTAGATGATGATGTTCTTCAAGAGAATTAGATCTCTATCCTCCAATCCTCAACACAACAAATCTAACCCCCAAAAATAAAATAAGATATTCTTATTTTATTATGTTATTCTATGAGTTCAAAAATAAAAAACTTAATTCCATTAATTGGATTAGTGTGTTGGTATAATTAAAGTGAGGAGAGGGAAATTAACCCAATTAATGGGAAGTTTAATGTTTAAGATGAGTTACAAATCTTAAGTGGGGGGGTTTATAGGAGTTAGGGAAGGTTAGGGGTTAGGCTCGTGTGGGCCCCACCCCACCTTTATTCTCTCAAGGGTAGTTAATAACAAGTAGGTCCCACCCAACTTCCACACATAGGTTAAAAACATAGAATAGGAAATAAAATTGTATCACAATTTTATTACATAGCATTTAACTCCCCCTTTTTTTAACAACTCCTCCCGAGAAAATGCACCTTCGGGAAAAGTACTTCTAAGAAATTACCAGCCCAGCGGTTTCATCGGTGCACTCAGATTTCGATTCCGAGCACCGGTTCAAAAGATAGAAAAACCCACTCATTCGTTCACTGAATGTACCCAAGCTAAACATCGGAAATTGATTCCGGGCACACCGTACCTCGGATTCAGGCGCCGTCAGAAACTACGTTCTTGTAAAAATCCCAATGAAATTAAGAAAAAAAATCCTTGAAATTTCTCGGTCATTACATATTCACCAAGCAAATATATTCTAAGATAATTGAATACATCATATATAAACTAGGCATGATAAATCTCAAATAGGGACCATTCTTGTTACTATTTCAGGTCTTACAGTGCAATATCTTATTGTGTTATACTTTACTATTTCATGATTATTGTTTCTCAGTTACTTTTTATCATGTTTACTATATTATCGTATAGTTGTATGTTTACTACCTCACCATTAGCATTTTGTACTTACTGTCTGACATTTACTGTCTCACCATAACACTAACTAAAAATCCAACTCATGGTCTCACCGTGAAACTCACTCACTGTCTCACCGTAATGACCACTCATAGTCTCACTGTAAAAAAATCTTTATGATTTTCTTTAAACATGTATCATGCTAATTACTTATTCACCTATTTTATTTTCACATGCTTTTATTTTAGTGATGTTTGGTATTTCTAAATGATAAAACAAAGCATGTATCTCTCGATTTTTCATTCTAGTTTTCTTCTAACTACTCTTTTCGAACCCTTCTTCTTCATTGCAACCTTTCTCCCACTCAAACTGTAAGTTAATGCGAGGAATGAAATGATTGTCATCATCAACATCTGAGATGTCCATCTCGAAGAAGAAGAAGATTAAACCTAATCTGACACCTAAAGGGCATGTAAATATGATTATGGTAAACCATAGTGTTGTACCTGAGAATTAAATTTTCCCCAAGTGGCTTCTTTCTAGTAAGTCACTGGTACTGAAAGTGTTAGAACAACAAGGTTGGTTGGAATGGTTTTCAAAGGGGGATCGACCCATCTATCCTTGGTTAGTGGATCAATTTTACCAGTACGTACATTTCTCATATGATTCTGGTGAAGGTTTTGTTGGAAAAAGCTGGGTTAATTGCCAGAGATGTTCTTTCTCCTCGATTTTATGGGATGCATTCCTTAGGATACCTCATGAGGGTATTTGTGATGATTATCAAAGAGGACCTCCACTATAAACTGATTTATTTATTTTGGAAGATGCTCTAAAAAACCCTTACTAGAATTGTCACCCATAGAAGAGCCATTATTTATGAATTAGACGGTGAAACAAGGCTTATGTTTATGTTTGTACAGAATTTGGTAAGTCCAAGAAAAAGTGATTTTTATTTGTTAAATTATCATGATCTGTTTTTTGATTCACCTCATGAAAAGTTTACATAAGATAATCATGTGAAAGTGTATCATACATCTAATGAGGACGTAATTATGGTCTATGATTATTGTCTCTCAAAATCTTCCTTCAAGAGAATGAAGATAAAATGGAATCCTTGTAAAAGGGAATGGGTGGAAGACAATGATAAGATTTATGATAAATTCAATCCTGTGGATTATCCCTCAAGGCTGAAATAATTTTCTGATCCTATTTTGGAACCACATGAGCTTGTCGAGTATTCTGAAAAGGAAGAAGAAATGGTTGTAGTGCCACCTAAGGAGGCTGTTGTTGTGGAGAAAGATAGTACTACAGTTTCTCATGTAGTTCTTGAATAAGATGTTCTAACTCCCGAAGAAGCTGTTAGTTTTAAAACTCAACCTGAGGCTGTAACATAATCAGTTGCCAAATACTCAGAAAAGAATTCCTTGAATGAGCTTACAATGGAAGAGCCGACAATAGAAGATACTATAGTGGAATATTTACCTATTCTGCAAGAGGTCATTCTTGATTAACTCCCTATGGAACAATTTGTTCCTGAAATCATAAACTCAACTAATTAATGGATGGATCTAGATTTTTAGCATGCTAGAAACGAAATGAGTGAGGAACATAGAGTTGAGTCTGTGGATTTAGACCAAGATCCTAAGTCTCTCAGTCTTAAGAATGAGGCACATGTTGAGGGGGAGAAAAACCCAAATTTTGAATCTGCTGAAGCCTCACATCCAAATGAGACATGTCATGTAGACATTTAGATTAAATTTCCTATTTTCAATGATGTGAGTGGGTCTCAGTTGGTTACTAAAACCAGGATTTATATTTCCTCCATATTTCTGTTGAAATAAATCACAAACATTGCACCAGAGAAGAAACCTGAACCTGAACCTATACCTGTTCTTACTCCTGATCCCTTATCTAAAGGGCCATCCTTTGTGTGTAAGAATGATCTGATGGAATTTTGAGATACTCTCTTATCTGCCTTTGAGAAAGTCATGAATACCCATCCTCTTCCTGTGAAAAATTTAAGTGAGAGAGATGCCTCACTATTATTGGAAAATATTATTTTGCAAATACAACCTATGATTCTCCATGAGATTCAATAGGTAAGAGTTAAAAATAAAATGCTCAGTAATGATGTTAAGTTCATAAGAAGTACGGTTGAAGACATGCATAGAGAGATGTATTCGAGATCTAAATATATTACTCCTCATGTAGAATTTTCTACTCCTCAAACCCCACAAGTTGGTTTGTCTCATATTCAACCTTATCTTGCATCCATAGATGAAAATATTGCTGAAGGGAATAAGAAAATTGTGAAGGAAATGGAAGAGTTTGTTTCCAAACACAATAAACTCACTGATGAGTACACACGATTCCTTCAAAATGAGTTGAATCAACTAAAATCTATGACCACGGCTGTCAAAGCATCTAGTAAATCTTTTAAACCCTCCTTGGATAGTGATCTGATCAGATCGGTAGTTAAAGAAGAGATTCAGAATGTCTTCAGTTTCCTTAATGCGTCTTCTTTGTCTAATGTAGTAAAAAACAGTGATATAGTTCTTGACATAGTAAAAATACACTAAAAAATTTCAAATGATGCTCAACAAGATATTTCAATGAAAGTGGATTCCTGTTTCAATAGAATTTTATCCCTGAATGATATGACAATCAATTTCTAGTACCTTGTAGAAAAAATTCAGATTCCTTCTATGAGTCAAGCTTTCAAGAACCAAGTCCAAAGACCCACAGAGATTACTCATTTGTTGGAAAAATTTATGGAGAACAAGGAAGATTTTGATATGGCCATGTAGTATGGGTGAGATATCATTACAAATTTCACCAAACTCTTACGAACTTATATTCATTTTCAGAGTATATCCATTATTGCACCAGTGCCTGCACCTCTCAGTCTAGGGCTGCCTACCTTCACCTCTGCCCAACCCTCAACCACCATATCTTTCGGCCAAGCACTCAGTCAGACCAGGTCTATGATTCTTGATCAACAACTGCCTAGATCTTCTACTACTTTTACCTTGGATCCCTCTGTATTTTAAGGCCTTACATTACTATCTTTATCAACAACATCTGTTATTTCTTCTCTCTCAACAACTGCACCTATGGCATTCTATTATGCTACTGCAAAAGGCAAAGAGAAGTCCATCCATTTAAGAAGAAAAATGTTTACACTTTTTGATAGGGATGCTATTGTTTTTGTATTAATATTGTTGTGTACTATTCCTTATTTTATCTTAATGGATTGTGAATATTTTGTTTCCTTTCTTAGTTCATCTTTTTGATTATCCCAAATGGGGGAGATGTTTCAATATATTTTGTTATCAATTTATCATATGTTAGAAATTTATCTTTATGGTTGAATCTAATATGCCCATTAAATTTATATGATTTTTGATCATCAAAAAGGGGGGGGGGGGATGTTTGACTCCTCATGTTTTAATCATGTTTTAATGACCACAAATCTTATCTAATCATATATGATTGATTCTACATATTATTCAATACATATCATGAGTATTTATATATAAAGTTTTCTCATACTTTAATTAGATCCCTACAAGATCTAAATTTATCTATATTCAGTTTACATAATTTATCCCATATTTAATCTAATCTCAGATTACCTTATTTACCAAATTATTAAGTCTAATCCTTTATATTATTATCTTTATTTAAGTTTGCACATAGTTACACTTGAAAGCCAGACACTCTGAATCCAGACATTGTCAAGCGAGAGACCTTGAACAAGACACCATGACCCTGAGACACCATGAACAAGGCATTGTGACCATGAGACACTGTGACCACAAGACACTGTGACACTAAAGCATTGTGATCAACCTATACACTGTGCGAAAGAGACAATGTTTCCATGAATTTCTATGAAACCGTTTCTTAAACTAATTTTTTGTTTTCAATTTAATTTATAACGTTCATATTTGATGACTTTAATAAACTGACATAAAAAATGTTTGTAGAAATATCATCAGATTGTACGAGGTACGAGGTACAGAACACATGAAACATGTGGGCTCCAACACATGTATTCCAAGATAAAAGTGATGTGTGACTAAGAATCGATAAGCACGATACAGAAAAAAAGTAATGAAGTCTGAATGTAGAGACCCAAATATTGAAGTACATGGACATTACATTACTTTTATGGAATACTTAATACATGACAAAAACAAAAGCCCAAAGACATTTTTAGTTTAGTGTCTTTGGAATCTCGGAACGTAATCTTCAAATCATGGTGAATGATCTTCATCATCTCCCATAAAGATCATAACCTTTTTTTTTGTTACCTAAAACCATTCTTTATATCCTGGGGAAAAGAAAACATAAAAAAGGTGAGCTTAAATGCTTATTAAGGGAATGGATATAGAACATAAAACAATACATAAACATTAGAATACAAAATCTTGAACATAAAATCTAATCATCTAAATCTTCACCAAAGACATAAATCATTGTAGTACGTAAGGAATATATCATAATGGAACATCAATCATGATAAAATTGCGTGGGAATAAAACATGTAATTGTGTCAAACCATTAATAACATGATATGATTCCCATAGTAGCCAAGGCATTGCTACCATGACCATCTTAGTGGGAAAAGTCCCTTTCAGAATCGAGTCCACTCCTATTTTCAGTGATATAACACTGAACCATATTAACGTAACATTCCAACCATGTCTATCTCATGAGATATAAATATTTACCCAGTACATTGGAGGGAGATATAGGTCCCACCCATCTCATAATGAAATCATTCAGACTTGTGACACAACATAAACATAAATCATTCATCATAACCCAAAAAATAAAATGGGATTCATAAACATCATCCCATCATAATATAATCAAGAAAAATAAAAGGATATAATTTCATCATAAGAAAATTCAAACAATGAAAATCTTAGAGCCATTATTCTTGAAACATACACATATGAAATAATGTCATCTTAGATAGAAAATGGTTTTGATAAAAACCATGAAATGAATTCTTGAATAAAATATCCTTTCTTCTTAAAAAACATTTTCGTTTCACAAAATACCATGCATTTATTAAAGAAAATTATTTTTTTTGAAAATAGTCATAAAATTCTATAAAGTAATCTTCAAGATAATGAGGCTTTATGAAACCATAAAAACCTGTTCACTCTGTATAAGTTAAAAATAACATTCTTCTCATTCTTTTTTCGAAAATGTCAAAAAGTTTCTCATGTGGTAAGAAAAAGTAATATTTATTTGATAACATGTGGTTAATTTAAAAAATGGGTAAAAAGGACATAAAAATACATGATAACATTTTTATAAAACATGGTCATCGATGATAACCATAACCTCAGTAAATACTTATGAATGACAATCTCAGATAAGAATGAGATTGGAATAGTTATCCCTTACCTTATGTACAATATGCTTCATATGTATCCGAAACACCTGTATAATGATTTAAATAATGTAATTGAATTATTAAAGAATAATATTCATTGTTATGATATCATATATTGTTCACATATGACTTTTATCACCCGTTCTTTTGTAAATTCCATGTTAAAGCAGCGTTTTGGGTAAAATCGTTTCATTTATTGTACTTGTTTCAACTTGTTGTTCTTGATATTTTTACTTATATCCTGATTTACTTAATTCTAGTATTTAAAACATGATTTATATATAATATTTATTCATCATATACATATATATATGATATATCGATAAATGGAATGAAATACACCGTTCATATAGACGGTAGGCCGTACGTACGCATGAATGCTGTTTTCGTTTCCTTATTGAATTGAATGGAATTAAGTATATCACATAAATATATATGTTCATAAATACAGTATCATTATTATGTCATATATTTCATTATTATTAATTATATATACTCTATAATCATTCATGAATGGTTATCATGGAGAATGAATCTAATCGCATCGTGGAGACGGTAGTCCGTATGTATGCACGAGTGATGATATCATTCTCTTGATAGTGGAATTGTATTGAATTATATGTAAAATATTTCAGAGTCAATATCACTTTACAATAATCATATATAGTTATTTATTTACACCATTATACCCATCCAATTATGGTGGTGGTCGAAAACAGATTACACCATAGCGTGGAGACGCTATTTCGTACGTACGCATGCGCGGTGATTTAGTTTTCCGTACGATAGATAGAATGTCAAATTGGGTTGTTTCATATTTATAATAACATATCAGTATATATGTAATACTGATGTTAATATTTTATAATGAGACAACTAAAGAAGAAGAAGTATAAGAAGAAATAAACTTGAGAAAATCGGAAAAAGAGATTACCTATTCTTCGACAAACCTCCTTTAAGCTTCCTCTTAAGGAAGTAGAGTTGGTATTTTGAGAAGACCAGATCCTCCATAATGTTTCTAGGGAAGTTGATAATAGAAATGGTCAAGGGTTGGCCGAGCTTCAAGGCTCAAAAAGGTGTGAAGAGAAGAGGGAAAGGGTTCCCTTTTTATAAGGGAGGAGAGGGGCACCTTTGGAAAAACATAAAATATTATTTTATAATAAGGTCATATTCAGTCGATAATTCATCCAAATTGATTTATTTCGAATATAAAGTGAGGATGGCTCAAACTACTCTCATACAATAGGTTTTAGACAAGTTTAGGTTTCTATTTTAACCATATCTTTTATAATTAACTCTAAGTTAAATAATTTAACTTTTACCATGTCTTCTTGTTGTCTTACAATATATGGTTAATAAACTTACTATAACCAGAAAAACGAACCCCAAGTGGTTAATTATTAATACATATAACCTTATATAAGTAATTTGTCCGATGAACAGATTTTTAAGAATATAATAACAATTAATAATATAATATTTGTCTTAAAAACAATTTTATGTCAATTTTGACACTATTTGGAAATTCATTTTTGTGAAAATCATAACAGCATGATTAGTTCAAAAAATGATAATTTAATCAATACTAACATGTCATATGAACCTATAAAAATAGTGGAATTCATAAAAAGTTTCAAATTACATTTATTTCAGCATTAGTAATATCAATTATTTTACTTTTTCATTTTTTAGGTAATTACTGCGTCACCATTGTGTCATAAATAACATAAATTATTTAATGTATAAAAATTATAAATAAAATACAATTAGGTATGAAATATCATTCTAAGTAATCTTCATAGTCTAATTTATCTTATTTATAACCCTATATTAAACATTTTATATTTATTAAAATTTTATTTTTACTATTTTAACTCTTCTTTAAATAAAATAATATTTAATGTCCAAATCTAATCCAAGTGGACCTAAATGGTTATATTTTATTCCTAAGGTTGTTTTTGGTCGCATTAATCTTATCCAATAGAATTAGGACATGTGTTAGAGTTATAATAATATCATTTTTACCCTTCATTACCCTGTATAATTTTAACCGTGGTAAATAAAAGTAAAAAGTTACTATTCCCCAAAAATTATTTTTATCTTATTGAACCACATTTTACACCTTGATATTAACCGTGTCTCTCATATTTTTGAAATTTGACTCACAGAAGTGGTATGATTATGTTTTATGTTAATTTTTAAATTCACATAGGAGGTGGGTAAAAGATGGTGAAAAGTTCAATAAAATTTTAATATATCTAAAATTATTATAAAATGGATCAAATGATTTAAATTGAACATATATAGGTATTATGTATCAATTTTGACTTAAAATAAATTTAAATAAAATAAATAATTATTTAAATATAATGTCGGTTTTTAAATAGTAACCTAGTGTTTTCACTATTCATCCAAAAAATAAATGTTTTCAGAAAAATACAAAGAATTCACCCTAGGCTAATTTTGATATTCCAAATCCAAAAATGAGGTCCATTTTGAATGATAAAATTCATAAAATTTAAAAAAGTGGGTATTACTATTCATAACTTTTAGTTCATAATAATATTATAATAATATCTCGTTTAGTGAAACTCGCTATTGCGTACTACACAAGCTATCGAAGAAGGTCTTGATTGTGTGTCATGCTTACCAAGTTAGGGTTGTGTGTAGTGAAAGATCTGTTTAGTGTTGCCTATAACATAATCAAATCTTTTTTCATTTATACATTAAACAAAATATATACTTAATGTTTTGTAGAATAATTTCAACAAAATGAACTTGAAATTGTGTATAACAAGAACCAAGAATAGTGTCGCGTATACTAAAAGCTAATACGGTGTTGTGTATATAACAAGCTAATCTTGGTGTGGTGTATAATAGAAGACATCAAAGAAATTAAAAATAATATATCTCATAAAATCTCAGGGTGTTACATTCTACCCCCCTTAAAATGAATTTCGCCCTCGAAATTCATCGAGGTTATAAATTGTTTATTACTTGAGAGTTTCATTCATAGAATCCCACATCGTAAAAAAATAATACTAAAAATTAATTTTAAAAATTGACTATTAGAAACAAAATGAATACCCAAAGTAACTCATCACTTGGATTCCCACATAGGAGATCATAGGTGAAAATATGGATATGGAAGAGAAATCTAACCATCATGTTTTGATGGAGAGTGGTAAAGAACAAGGCTATGAAAAATACAATAGTCACAAATCCATAAAATTGTGATGATCTAAGGTACCATCTGATTCATCATATATGACATCACTAGGATAACATTTTTTGTTTTCAATATCAATTCCCTAATGTTGAATAATTTTTGAATTAAAATAAATACTTACTTGATTTCGGTACAATATCAACATTGCTCATGCCTTGAACAATTTCCACTTCATCTCTTAATGAAATGAAGTAGAATTTGTCTTCCACAAAGTGTTAGAAGATCATGCAATAGAATGATAGGTCATTCCATGTGTCTCAAACATAGGGTTAGAAAAAGTTATATACATAATTCCATCTATGGTGAGGTTAATCAGATATGGTTCCAAAATGGACTTATACTTCATCTATCATCCTACTTAATTAAATAAAACAAGTTTCTACTAACTGGGGACTTCCAGTAGGCCATTGGTAGGTGATAAAGGCATGTCGCACTTCAGTTGTGGGTTCAATTACAACATCTTGTCTGACGCGACAGGTTGTCGGTCATCTTATGTGTGGTCCTTTTTCTAAAACTAAACTATTATAACCTTCCCGAAATAGTATCAAAAAATGTTCTTGCCTTAAAAAATTATATCTGATGACCAACTCAATCCATTCCAACCATTAAGATTATCAAAAATACATTCGTCCAATCTTATTTTATAATGAAAACAATTAGTAGAAATTTCATCAACCAAGCATGTGAATAACATCATTTATTCCCCATAAAAGATATAGCATGTTGGTCACATTCCAAACATGTGAATACCTTAATCATGTATTCTCTTTAAAAATTAATACCCATTGAACATTTGTGATATCATGAATGCTGTCAAAAGTTAATTCGTTCCACATACCAAAATCCTATAATTTCTATATACTCAAACCATGATATCACATTGTCCTTATATCAGCCATGAGCTCATCAATACTATAAAACATCTCATTATCTACTTATCCCTATACTTTCCATAAATATATAAATTAAACTTTCATTGTTACTGGTACCATCCAACATATACTTGCAAATACTTTAGGAATAAAAATATTGTATCAATCCTTAGATGTGACATTATTTCATAGTACTATTACCTATACAACATAACTATTTATAAACAGAAATAATTCCACTACCTTCTTAAACCACTGACTGAGCTTCATCATTTATTTCATCTCATATATCATTTGTAGTCTTGTCATCATCATCAAAATAAATAATACCCATACAACAATGATGATTATTTTCATGAGATTTCCCCTTATGGAATTGGTTTTCATAATGCTCATACATTCCACATTTAAAACATTTATCCATTGTTGATGTCTTAGCAATACCATTATCCTTGCCCATGGTATTAACTAAACCTTTTCCTTTACAATTATTGTCTTTGTCTATTTATTTTCCACACCCAAATCATTTTCGAGTTCCTTTGAAACATTTTCCCTAATGTCTCATCCCTCATGATTTTAATAAGGGGAATTGAACTTTCATTCCCCTATGATCATCATGAAACTCCATATTTCTCTAATTAGATTAGTTAGGATACTTACCAAAGATGAGATTATTGATCATATTATGAGACCGTTTATTAGGCATTATAACGATTTTTAGACTTCCAAGTCCAATTTCATTTGGTTGCTCATGAAGAATATCATTCTATTGTCCATCATATCCTCCATTATCATGAATCTTCCTGTTTCCAGCCATTTTCTAAAACCCAAAAAAAATTGTATGAGTGGATAAAATCATGCTAGGAAAATAGCATAATAAAGGGGGAGTACCTTCAATATATAACACCTTACGTTTAATACTAATATCATTACCATAATTCTAGGACTATAACCTATACGTATACTTATCCTTAGAGACATCTCTGACAAACCCTATAAATATCTCTAGGGATCTCACTAATGTTCTCACATCCTAGTTATCAATGGTTAACTGAACCTTCACTCTGATACCAACTGTAGAGACCCAAAGCTTTACGTACATTGACATTTCATTACATTTGCGGAATACCTAATACATGACAAAAACAAATGCCCAAAGACCGTATTAGTTTAGAGTATTTGGAAACTCAGAATGTAATCATCTAATCATGGTGAATGATCTTCAACATCTCCAAAAAAGATCATAAACTTTTGTTTTCTTAACTAAAACCTTTCTTTATATAATGGGGAAAATAAAACATAAAAAGGATGAGCTCAAATTCTCAGTAAGGTAAATCATAGAGAACATAAAAAAATCAATAAACATTTGAATGAAAAATCTTGAACATAAAATCTAAACATCAAAATCTTGAGCAAAGGAATAAATCTAGGATGTACATAAGGAATATATCATAAAGGAACATCAATCAGGATAAAATATCATTGGAATAAAACATGTAAGTTTGGAAAACCATTAAGCACATGATATGATTTCCATAGTATCCAAGGCTTTGCTGCCAAGCCCATCTTAGTGGACAAAGTCCCTTTCTGAATCGAGTTCACTCCTCGTTTCAGTCTTGTAACACTAAACCAGATTGACATTCTATTCCAGACATGTCTATCTCATGAGATATAAATCTTTACCCAATTCATTGGAGGGAGATATAGGTCCCACCAATCTCATAATGAAATCATTGTTACTTGTGCCAATACATAAACATAAATCATTCATCATAACCCAAAGAATAAAATGGGTTTCATAAACATCATCCCATCATAAAATAATCTAGATAAAACAAATGGATATAATTTCATCATAATAAAATTGAAACCATGTACTTTATAGAGACATTATACATGAAACATACACATATGAAATAATTTCATCTTAAATGGAAAATGGTTTTTATAAAACACTTGAAACAAATTCTTGAGGAAAATATCCTTTCTTCTTCAAAATCATTTTCTTTTCACAAAATTCCATGAAATTTTAAAAGAAAATTAATTTGTTGAAAATTGTCATAAAATCATGTAAAGTAATCTTCATGAAAATGAGGGATTTTGAAACCTTAAAAATCCATTCATGCCGTATAAGTTTAAAGGAACATTCTTCTCGTTCTTGTGTCAAAAAAGTCAAAAAGTTCCTCGTGTGGTAAACAAAAGTAAGATTCCTTTAATACCATGTGGTAAATCTAAAAAATGGGTAAAAATGACTCTAAGAATACATGAAAACATTTTTAGAAAACATGGGCATTGATGATAATAAAAACCCCAGTAAATACTTACGAATAACAATCTCAGATTAAAATGAGATTAGAATAGTTATCCCTTACCTTATGTCTGATATGCTTCGTATGTATCCGAACATCCTGTATAATGATTTAAATAATTTTATTGACTTATTATTGAATCATATTCATTGTTATGATATCATATATGGTTCACTTATGACTTTATATTACCCATTCTTTTGTAAATTCCGTGTTAATGTAGTGTTTTGGGTAAAATTGTTTCATTTATCGTACGTGTTTAAAATTTTTGTTCATGATATTATTAATTATATCCTGATTTACATAATTCCAGAATTTATAACATGATTTATATATAATATATATTCATAATATACTTATATATATGATAGATCAATAAATGGAATGAAATGCACCGTTCATGGAGACGGTAGGCCGTACGTATGCATGAACGATGTTTTCGTTTCCTTAATGAATTGAATTGAATTTAGTAGATGAAATACACACACACACACACACATATATATATATAAAGTATCATTATTATGTCTTATATTTAATTATTATTCATTATATATACTTTATAATCATTCATTAATGGATATCATGGAGAATGAATCTCATCGCGTCGTGGAGACGGTAGTCCATACGTACGCACGAGCGATGATATCATTCTAATGATCATTGAATTTTATTGAATTGTATGTATAATATATCAGAATCAATATCAATTTACAATAATCGTATATATTTATTTATTTACACAATAATATCCATCCATGTATGGTGGTGGTCGAAAACTGATTACAGCACGGCGTGGAGACAGTATTCCGTACGTACGCACTCGCGGTGATTTCGTTTTTCGTAGGATGGATAGAAGGTGAAATATGGTTGTTTAATATTTATAATAACATATAAGTATATAAGTAATACTTATTTTATTACTTTATAAAGAGACAAATATAGAATAAAAATTAGAAGAAGAACGAAACATGAGTGAATCGGAAGAAGATATTACCTCTTCTTCGACGCACCTCCATTAAGATTCCTCTTAAGGAAGTAGATTTGGTCCATTGAGAATACTAGAACATCCATAATGTTTATAGGGAATGTTATAAGAGATATGTTAAAGCTTTTTACGAGATTCTAGTCTAAAAAGGGTGTAAAGTGAAGAGGGAAGGGGTGCCCTTTTTATAAGGGAGGAGAGGGGCACCTTTGAAAAAACATAAAATATTATTTTATAATAAAGTCATATTTAGTTTATAATAGATAAAAATTGATTTATTTCGAAGATAAAGTGAGAATGGGTCGAAATCCTTTCAACCAATAGGTTTTAGACAAGTTTAGGTTTCTATTTTAACCATATCTTTTAGATTTAATTCTATGTTAAATAATTTAACTTTTACCGTGTCTTCTTGTTTTCTTACACTATATGGTTAATAAACATAATATAACCAGCCAGAATAACCCCAAGTGGTTCATAATTAATATATATAATCATATATAAGTTATTTGGCTGAACATTATTTTTTTATGAATATAATAACAATTAATAATATAATATTTGTTTTAAAAACTATTTTATGTCAATTTTGAAACTATTTGGTAATTGATTTTTGTGAAAATCATAACAGCTTCATTATTTCTAAAAAGGTTAATTAATTAAATCATTACATGTCATATTTACCTATGAAATTAGTGGAATTCATAAAAAGTTAGAAATTAAATTTCTTTGGGTATTTAAAATATCAATTATTTTAATATTTCAATATTTAGGCAATTACAACATCACCATTGTGTCATAAATAACGTAAATTATTTAATGCCTAAAAATTATAAATAAAATACCATTATGTAGGAAATCTTTTTATATTTCTAATTAATATTTATATTCGAACTTATCTTATTTACAACCCTATATTAAAAATGTTTTAGTTATTAAACATTGATTTTAACTATTTTAACTATTCTTTAAATAAAATAACATTAAATGTCCTAATCTAATCCAAGTGGACCTAAATGGTCATATTTTTTTACTAAGGTTGTTTTTGGTCGAATTAAACATATAAAATAGAATTATTACATGTTTTAGGGTAATAATAATATCATGTTTACCCTTAATTACCCTATATACTTTTAATCGTGGTAAATAAAAGTAAACGGTTACTATTCACCAAACATTATTTTTATCATATTGAACCACATTTTACTCCTTGATATTAACCTTCTCTCTCAGATTTTTAAAATTCCACTCATAGAAGTGGTAAAATAATGTTTTATGAAAATTTTCAAATTCTTCTATGAGGTGGATAAAAGATGGTGAAAAGTTCAATAAAATTTTAATATATCTAAAATTATTATAAAATGGCTCAAATGAATTAAATTGATCTTATATAGGTATTATGTATCAATTTTGACATAAAATAAATTTAAATAAAATAAATAATTATTTAAATAAAAACTCAGTTTTTAAATAGTAACCTAGTGTTTTCACTATTCATCAAAAATTGAAGGATTTCAAAAAAATACCAAAAATTCACCATAGGTTAATTTCAATATTCAGAATCCCAAAATGAAGTCCATTTTTAATGATAAAATTTTTTAAATTTCAAAAAGTTGGTATTACTATTCGTAATGGCTTGTTCATAATAATATTATAATAATATCTCATTTTGTGAAACTCGGTATTGCGTACTACACAGGCTTTCAAGGAAGGTCTTGATTGCGTGTAATGCAAGCCATGTCAGGGCTGCATGTAGTGAATGCTCTGTTTAGTGTTGCGTATAATGTAATCAATACTTTTTTATTTATACATTAAACAAAATCTATACTTAATGTTGTGTAGAATAATTTCCACAAAACGAACTTGAAATTGTGTATAAGACGAGCGAGGAATAGTGTTGTGTATAATGCATGCTTATACGGTGTTGTGTATAGTACAAGCTAATCTTGGTGTAGTATATAATAGAAGAAATCATTGACATTAAAAATAATATATGTCATAAAATCTCAGGGTGTTATAGAGAACATGAACAAAGAATATACTTGAAGGAAGTTTCAGAAGAATGGCACACTGCAAGCATCTTGATACGACTAAGCACATACGAAGCATATTTGAAGCCTAAAGAACATCTTCATTCGACTGAACCTCATAGAGAACACAAGAAGAATCCTGACACTCTGTTTTCCACACAACATCCATAAAAGGACTTAAAGCCTCATACAATTCAATCCAAATGTGTCCAGAACTGCATTGACATCACACAAGAGCATTCTAAACTTATCTCTATATTCTTTCTTGACTGTGACCATACTTTTCTTTACATTACTAGAAGTGTGTACTTCTCTATGTTTGAACACTCACTAATTCTTATGTTGAGCTGGAGGATTTTAAAATCCTCACTCAGTCTTTCCCTTACACTCTTGTATCCCACTGTGGATAGTGGTAGAGGTTTTAGGACATGGACATCATGTGAGCTATTGCTATTATTGCTTTCCCACGTAGAACTGTGGAGAGGTATGAGGATCTAGACAGTCTGAGTACTGTTGTAAACCCCGATCTAGGGTGTGGATCAATGTTTTATACAAACTATTTGAGAGGTCTAAGTCTTAGCTTGATACTGAACCTCTTGGTTAAAACTGTTATGCTTGCTTATTTTAGTTAAAATTATTTTTAACATTCTGCTGCTATGTACTTTAAATATAAATATATTTTCAATATTAACTTGATATTTAAACTAAAAAGTGTTTCTATTTATTTTATACGAGTAGGTTAGTTTCAATAGCTAATCTAATCATCATATTAAATTACCTGAGATCTAATCAATCTCTTGAGAACCTAACTGAACCTCCACTGTATTTCAAATTCACTATAGTTTAGCTTGTTATTTGAAATGGGGGATTTCAAGATAAATCATTTAAATAGAAATTTTTAATTGGATGTCAATTCACCCCCCTCTTGAGTATCCACTCCGACCAAAACAATTATATTAAAAAATGGAATATATATTGAATATCATATATGAAATGAATGATCCATGATTAAATGAAATGTGAAAAAATATAACTTTTTATTTAACTATTAGAGGATAAAAGTAAAATTAAAGGGTCTGAACATTATTAATATTTATATGAAATATATACTTTCATATTTATAAATTAAATTTTAACCCAAAAATAAACTTATTTATAAATTACTAATAAATGATAGTGTAAAATTTTGAAATGTAATTGTTTTCATTAAAAACATGTTTTCCTCAATAAATAGAATTTCTTTTTGTGATAAAATAGTATAATTGAATTAGATATAATTAATTTTTTTACTAAAATGAAAATAATTTTTAACATGTTAATATAGTAATTAAATTATTTTGAAATTTTCTAATTTATAGAAAAAATGGTTTTTTCAGGGAATAGTGAAATGTATTGGTTTTTAAATACAATGATTTATTTTAAAACAATTATGTAATTTAAATTCGAAATTACAATTAGATTTTAAATCCATGTAACATAAGTATTCATTATTCATATATAACCTTAATAATTACATTTTATTAATATATATACTATATCAGAATATAGGTTTATATTTTGATTAAAAAATATTGTTTTGAGATATGTTCTTGAATGTTTACAATTTTTCTTGTTCTTAAAATATTTAAAAACCAAATAATATGTAATAATTTTAATTAAAACAATACATTTTATATAAATTTATAAACAAATAAATTGGTATATTTATTGTTACTAGTAATTGAGTTAATATAAAAAAATCTTAGTCTAGATAAATACATCTCTTAGAAGTCAGTTTTTATCACATATGCAGGTTTTATTTTAAAATAAATTCATCAATATAAATTAATTTTAAAAAAAGATTATAAATTTTAAAATAAAATAAATTTTTTTTATAATTATCTGGAAATAATTTTTTTTTATAATTAATTTTAAAAAGGAGTAAAAATTATTTCCTATTGTTATGGTAAAAAAATCACTCTAGGGAATCAACCAAAATGGATATGGTATAAGAAACTAAAAATTATTCTAAAATATTTTATCCTTAAATTTTTAGAAATATTCTATTATAGAAATTTATAGTTTTAATTTTTTATCTGTGTGCCTTTAAAATAATTTATTTATCACTATTCCTTTTCAAAAAAATAAAACAGTGCAACTCATCTCAATTTTAAAATCCCACTCATCTCTTACACTCATACACCATGAATTTTTTCCATAAAAACCATATGAAAATAAAATCCTTAATTACATTTATTTAAATATACAGTTTTTTTGTTATACATTAATCATATGAATTATTTTGGTTCTACAATATAGACGTTTTCTAGAGAAGACGTAACCTTCTTAAATAGTTGTTTTTATTTCATCATCCTCCTCATTAAAATAATATTAGATTTTAGTTATAAGATATGAAATATATCTATCATTTAAAAGCATGTTATTATTCTAATTAAATAATCTAAATCAAACCCCACACAAATCAAATGGGTAACAAAACCATCATTCATTTTTACAGCGGACTACATTATAACCAACTGATGTAATTAATTTTTCATCTTTACCTCTCAATGATTGTTATAATTTTGAATTTTAAGTATAATATTATATTATAAACATAATTATACACCAGTAATTATGATCTAAAATATATCATCTTATATTCCACTGTCTTGGTAAAATGATAATTCCTCTCATGTGTACGATGTTTGACTTCCCCATGAAGCGAGGTGATTGTTTTTCAATAATATATTAAAAGGAATGTATTAATAATGATGATAATTATTATATGTCATATATATGAAAAAATATGATATTAATGAAATGTTATATTTATTAAATGATATTTTATTATTATATTTATTACATCTTTTTCAATAAAAATTATAATATCATTAGTATGAATGTGTTGACTACCACCAACATGTAGCGATGTGGCTATATATTCATCAACACATCATATGGATGCTATATATAATTATATTAAATTAATAATTATTATATTTATGATATTAATAAAATTAATTAATGGTAAAATAATAATTACCCTCTTTTCATATTGATCATTGAAAAATGAAAATGTTACTTAAATGTATGTACGAACTAATATCTCCACAGTTGTAACGTAATAAATTATTTATAACCATTATTGATAGATTATTGTAAATTTATAATAGATATAGAAAATATATATGTGATTAATTTTTATTAATCTAGTGATAATGGAATAATTAACTCTTTTCCCTCGGCTAAGACACCAACTTAGTTTGGAAAATATGATGAAATCTTCATCAAAACAAGTGATATTTACATAAATGATTATGTTTTTAAATATATCCAAAAAATAAATAAAACGAGAAGTTTAATAATAAATTATTAAAAATTCAAAAGGAGATATATAAAATTAATAATTTATATAAACATATATTAAATGTTTTCATGTATGTTCACTGAATTTATAAAAATATGGTAAGGGACTTCATCTCAATTTCCCTTCATTATTTACTTTTGTATTGTAATATAGATAATTTATTCAATATTGTGTATATTATGCCCAATTTTTATATATTTTCATGAGTATTAATATTTTCATGATATTTAATATTCCATTAGACATAATTCATTCATGGATCTTATTATTGAATATTTACTAACGTTGAAAGAGATTTGGGATAAAATCTTCATTAATTTTATGATTATGTTAATAGTTATTTGAGAGTAAAAAAATGATATTAAACTCATTAAAACCATATATTTTCATAACATATAGATATTCATAAAATTTTCATGTTATATACCCATTTTCCTTTCATTAGTACTTAAAATGATTGATATATTTTTTAATATTCCACCCCAATTTACTATTTCATGAAAACCCTTTTTTCCTTCCCAATCCATGATATCAAATAATTATTTAAAAAATTCATTAAAATTATTTATGAAATTTATTTTTAACCATTAATATGAATTTTTATAAAATAATACGATTATTCATTTAATTTTTTGAATAATGTACATTTTATTTATTATTACACAAATATTATAGGAATTGTTGTTTTTATCATATATAGAACTTAAAAAAATCATCGAATCAAGGAATCTATATGTGATAAAGCATCTCATTTATGAATAACATATTATTTTAAAATAAAAAATTTATTTAATTTTTGAAAATGATTTATATTTTTAAAATGGATTTTCATTATTAATTTTGTATTTTCTTCCAGAATGTTTCATGTGAATATTCAAAGTTAATTTACATATAAGATGACATCCTTTAATGATACCCCATTCGAAATGGTTATATTCATAATTATTTTTTTAAATTTTACTTTAATTTTAGTTCTATTCATAAATTCCAATTACATTTCAGTTTATAGTCTATTGGGAATATGTGTTTTCGATACAATCCAAATTCATTTTTATGTTGGATTATGAGTTTTTCAAGGAACGCATTTTTCTTCTTAGGTTAATAAGGTAATGAATGGAAATTTATTTTTATTATAATTTAAATGTGAAGGGCTCCAAATATATTATTCATCAATGGTACAATGTATTAATGATGAGGATTAACTAATCCTAAAACATATTATATAATAGTTTGAGCCCCTTACATCTCCCATGCGAGACCAATATAGAATATATGATGTGTGCACACTGATATCAATGGGAGAACCCAATATATATTATATTATGGGTGTGAAAATATATAAATCTTATTATTTGGTTAACATTCTTAATCATTATAGGAAAAATTGAGAGAGTTATTAAAGGGATTCTTATATGGATTTTTTCTGGGATTCTATAATTTAAAACAGTATTTTAAATCTGGTTATGATGATTATAAACCAATATAACAACATCTTTCTATATAATTACTATAGGTTTTTAATTTATCCATTGATTAAGATTGAAAACAAATTTACCTTGATTACTGGGTCTTACAGCTCTTTGATTTTAAAATGTATTATTCCATTTTCCAAGATATATGATATATATATATAAATTAATGGGTATGTATATTATTATGAAATTCCTAGTGACATTGAATATATCATCCTACAAATATTCTATTAAAATTATCATTTATGATATTCAATTAGTAATGATTATGATTACCCTTTCAAATCATTTTATCTCACCTTTCTAATGTTTCCATTCTCAAGATTATTAGGAATGTTGATTAAATGATTTTTGTATAGAAATTGTTCTAATTTAATGATGATTATAGGAGATGTTGATGAAGTAATATAGAATATTAAATAATGTGGTTAGTAGGGAATTTACAAACATTAATTCAAGGAAATTGTTTTATGTAAAAAAATTTCATAAATCTAAAAAACTAAAAACCTAAATAGTCCATCAGTATGAAAATGATATAGTTTTTCCATTACATGTTCATTGTTTTGTATATAAAAATATCAGTAACCTGCATTAATATCAAGTTAAAAATGTAACAGTTATATTATTATCCCTATACCTATTATTAAATGTGTAAGGATGCTATAGAACAACTTTTTAACTATGATTTAATGAATAAAAAATTGTTTTTCACCATATCATTCAGTAGGAATTCTATTTAACTGAATATTATGTTTCACATTCTATCTTTATCCTTTGATGTGATGGTGTGTTTTTTCACCATTTATCATAATATATATTTTCAAATAATTTGATTTAATACCAACCAATTAATAGATATTGGATTATAAAAAAACATAGCATATATTGTTGGTAACTCGATAATTTTCCGATAATAATTTTATTTTAGAATGATTCTTGTCCTATTGTAAAATAACATAGGGGAATTTTAGCATATGAATACTCCTAGGAATATATGATCACATCAATTATCAGGACAATGTCATCAATGGACTCATATTGTTTCAATACGTTATTTTATAGTTTTATTTCCAACTGTTGGCAATTAGTTTTGAATTTAATTTTGAAAAAAAATACGATCTCAATCATTAATAAAACTCTATTCATATCTTTTTATTTATCATCTCCATATAAGATTTATTCGAAATGTTGTTAATTATCAAACACATAAATCATATTTAATTTTATACCTAATTTATAATTCCTAATAATAGTTAACTATTTTAATTTATGAATTATTCTCGAATCCATTGATTGGATTCTTCATTTTCAAATATAATGTTGATAAACAGATTCCCAAATCTATATCATCTTTATAATAAAATATTCATGAAACATTTGGTATATACATGTTTGGAGAGCCTTGCTATCTTAATTAATTTTTATTCCCAATCCATACCCAAACATTTTGATTCTTCCCCAAACAATTTGATCACATTTTATATATGTTTAAAATATGGAAAATAAAACGGGACACTTTCATTGGGATAATAAAAAGTTACATCATTTGAATATTTAATTTTTTTATATTATGGATACTCATATTTGTGATATTTTAGAATTTATATTGATTATTATACAGGGTAGTTTAAAGAATATATCTCAATGATATCATCAACATGGAAAATAATTGAATCCTCAATGGTTAATTTTTATTAAAGTTTATAGTATTTGAATCAACCTCAATATTCCCTTCTTCAAAACATATCTAACATCATAATTACTACAAAATAAGGAGAAATATTTTTGAACAACATTTCATATAATTTTTATCATAATTATGATTTTAAATAATATATTCCATATATTATTTAGAATCATTAAATGGATAAAGTTATAATAATAAGTTGAAATATCTTATCAATGTATACATTTTAAGGAGAAAGATGGAGGTATGGCCTCTTATTAGAATATAGTAAAAGATAGTGGATGAAAATAGTACATGAAAACAATGAAAACCCCAATTGAGTTACTATATATAGTTCATTTTCAATAGTTATGCACATAGTATCCTTTCTTTATCTGGAAGGGAATTCTCCTCAACCCTTCCCTGATCACGCCCCAAACTCTCTATTTCCCCATAGTTGAAGGATGAGATTGAATAATTTTTTGATTTGTCTCAGTATCATTGCTTTTAGAATTAGAGCTCTCAACTTTTTGTTCCTCTCATTTGTTAGGAGAAGTGTCTCTTGTCACAATCAGTTCCATTCCTTCAATAGTCATCACTTTCATCGGGTCCAAAATCTCCATGTTCATTTTCTCATTAAGAGATTTCAGTTTTGAATTACACATTTCAATGTCTCTTATATGATTCTCAGATAGAGTGATAGTGTTTCTTGCAATCGAATGCTCAACCACCACTGAAGTGGGAACCAGGGATCTTGCCTTCTAGTAAGAAATCAGTTGATATCCTTCACTATCCACAACAAGTTTTGAAGATTTTCAAAAAGACAATAGAATCAGATTCTATGATATTTTTACCACTCTGGATACCTGAATCTACCATCCTTTCCTATAAGAGTTGGTTATATTCCCATAACTATACTCCTTCTTCATTCACTTGATCATCCATTAATCCGTCATCTTTAGAAGGAAAAAAAGAGTATTCCTGCGTCTATATTTCACCTTTGATTGTATTATAAGTATCAGCGAAGTGAAAATTCGACTACTCGGAAAAGACAACAGCCCAAGATTTCATCTTGTTTTTAGAGGTAGTGGCATTTGCATGCTCTCAAATTTCAGGAAAGAAACTATGCACCCATGTCTTCTATTCCACTCTCAGTCTATCATCACTTTTACAAACATGATGTTGAAACTGAGGAAGAACATCTGCTTTCTGAGTAGGAGTGTTGCTATTTTTGAGACACTTACTCATGTCATGTCCACACAAAGCACATAAGTTGGAAACTATAGAGCGCTTATAGGTAGATTATATTGCCAATAACATTTAATTACTTAAAAAATTTGGGCATTTTTTCATTAATTATCTTCAACTCAATAATATCATCATTAGTTGCAAGCATTACCTTGTAATCAAGAGTGGACCCTAGTTCGACCTCAACCAAGAATCTAAAAAAGTTCCCAAAATGAGCTAGATCAGTTTCCTTGTCAGTTTTGATTGGGATATCGATGGATAATGAAATATCATTCAAGATTTTGGGATGCCAGAGAATCCAGTATAAACCATAAAATCGTACTTATATTTGAGCAGGGGAGTTTCCAACCTCAAAGGGATGGAATTTTTTATCCCATTCATGCAAATGATTAATCCATGGTTTGAGTGATATTGAACTGAAGCCCTAGTCTCGAATATTCAATTCTTTTGAAGGGAAGAGAATATGGAAATATCCTCATCCTTGCGATACACACTTCCAAGTTGAAAACCCCCAAATTGACAAACATCGTGCCTTGAGATCATCCATTTATAAAGGCTATGTACATTTAGGCATAAATAAGTGAGCAATAATTGGGAACTCGCTCATTTTAATTCACTTTGATACTGTATCAGGACAATCGTTAATTTTCGTAATACTCTATTTTCATCGAATGTAAGGTCTTATCAATGTATTCATAAAACGATGACAATGGATATAAAAAATAATGCACAAAAAATTTAAATCAGGAATCATTAAAATTAAAATTATGGGTGGAATCATGCTGTGATTTCATTTATATTCCACCAAGATCATTACAACCACATTTATAGGGAGTGAGTGAATTATTTTTAGTGAATTATTTTCAGTGACATACATTATTTATTACTTCCCCCTCCCTTACCATATCACTGATTTGGTGAATGGATACATTAATATTCCTTGAACATTAGTCATCATACTTTTAATTTAATTGATAATGAAAAATTATAAATTAACAATATAATTCAATATAGCGGTTTTCTTTACTAAAAATGAATATTTACATAAAATATGGTGGTTGTTATCCTAGGTACACACATGTATTATTTTAGTATAATGTTCAATACTTGTAATGGTATGACCCATAACATATATCCCTAAAAAACCAGTTACAATTAATGTACTATCTGACTATTATTTAGCTATAGAACCATCCAATACTTAAATAAAATGTATATGTGTCAGATATATCCTTAATAATGTGTGACCAAAATTATAGAACATGAATCCCTAAAAAATGATTTTTATCACTCTCTTAATTAATTAAAAATCCATAGGGATACATCAAAATTTAAAAATATTACAATATATTGATTTAATTTGTTGATCCTCTCAATCAGTTTGTATGATATAAAGAATTATAATATTCAGTCCATATAATATAAATATATAATCATTTAGGACACTCATATTACATTCATCCACTTGTATGTTATTTAGTAAGTGTATCTATAATACCCCTCTCTCTTATTGTTATATTCATTATTGTATAGTGATAATATCATATACATATTATTATATATCATTTCCCATTTGAATGAAATGATATTAAGAACAATGTTAGTTGACTATATTTTAGATAATATAAATATTTATAGGTATACTATATGGATTATGTACAACAACTACGTTCTTCTTCACCTTCGTTATTTATACACTCAATATATATATTAATTATATTATTTAAATATATTAAAAATTAGAACTAGTTATTAACATCAATTTAGATATACATTAATATTATCCATAAAAACATTAAATCTATTTCAATGTAGAAAGAAATCATTGCATTTATATTTAGAAAATATCCATATTTAGCATGGATTTCTATGTCTATGATTCCACGATTATTCTCTTGACATTTTCATCATTACATGATGAAACATCTACCAATTTTTATAATAAAATACATATGAGATAGTTATTTTTGGATATTCCATGGTTACATCATTGAATATCATGTCATGGTGATAATATTATACATACCAATTATATTAATAAAAAAACATTTGTAATTAAGTACTAGTTTTGTATCTTTTTTTTCACAGAACATTGAACATAAATAAATTTTTTGTAACATTTAAAAAATTATTAACACTATCATTATATTATAAGAATTAAATTATTGATTATAAATAAAATTACCCACTAATTTCAAATAATATTAAAGTTTTAAAAAATTAAATTTTATTTTATAATTATATGATGCATATTATTTTAAAAATGTTGTTCATTATGGACACATAAGTAGACATTTATTTTATCAAAATTATTTATTGAAGCATATTACATTATTTTAATTTATTTAACCCTAATTTATTAAATAGGTTATGGTTTTAGATTCATATTTAGGTCTAAAATTGTGATACCATTCTAAATACTAGTTATCATAGTGAAACAATTATTTTTCCAGGTATTATACATTACATAATATTGTCTATTTTAAATTAAATTGATGAATTTTAATTTATTCTTTTAATATCATGTATAAAAGACATAGAATGATTAAACAACAAATTATTGTTAAATATGATTAAATACTCTTAATTTTAAAATTTACATTTTTTTAAAAAATACATTATTTCAAAAAAAGATAATTTTTATTTTGTAAGTCAATTTAATCATATTTAAAAACAAAATGATATTTATAAGAGTCTAAATTCATATTATTTATAATAAAATATTTTATTATGTGTCATCTTATATTTTTCATCAAAAAATATAATACATACAAATAAATATTTAAGATAAATATGTTTTAAATTGGAAAACAAATTTTGACTCAAATTTTACAAAATCAATTTGGAAAATTCTCCTTCATTAATAATAATTTTACTTTATAAATCCATACATATATAACTCACAAATAATTCTCTAACAATTTTACTTAACACTCATGAAAATATATTATTACTCATAACATAATAATATTTACCAAGATATTTTCTATTTTTTATCCTAAAAATGGAGCACATTTCTACCAATATCCTAATAAGTATTACATACACTTTAAAATAATTATTTATTTTCATCCACACACATCAAAATCATTACAAAAATATGTTTATTAATTTACCAGTATAAATAATATACTGAAATTTTATTATATATATTGTAAAGTGTTTATATATTCCCCTACAATTAAATCAAATAAAAATAAAACTTTGGTAATGAATATGTATGGACAAACACATCTATGATCAAAATGTTTAAATTTTCATCACCACCTATGTTGATTTTATATAAAATGTATTTAGTTATTATATATGTTATTTATTGATGATTGATTTTGTATAAAAATAAAATAAATATTCTAGATTTAATATTATAAATAACTGATAACATTAATATTGTCCCACCAAAATGAATATGTTATATGGAAAATGATATTTTTTAAGTGAAAAACTATTTCTAAAATAAATTTTAATTATAAATCATTAAAATTATGATTTTCACCTTAATAACATCTTTATAATCCGATTATACTCTTTTAATTATGATACTATAAAAATAGAAAAATGTTAAAACCCATTCAACAATGTAGATTCCATGGTTTAATTGATCAGTGGATTTATTCATTTATATAAAAAATTCAATAAATTGATACAAATGGATAAATTAGAAAAATAATATTAGATATTAGTAGTTAAATAATAAATTTTATCTATAATTTTTGTTATGAACATTTAATTCATTATATAACAATATACTATTCGTTCGTTACTAATTTTAAAAAAAATAAGCTTATAATCTACTTTTTCATCATAAAATATTGAAAGAATAGATAATAAATGAAATTATATTATCACTATAAATCAGAACACATCATTTATATTTGTTTTTAATCTTTGGGAGTGATGAGTTTTAAATGAGTAATGTTGAAAACACCACTATTACAATATATGTTCAAAACAAAAAATATTAATCAAACTCAATATTGATAATAGGTAATTTAATGGTTGTGAAAAATTATAAATAATGTTATTAAATGTTTATAGAAATTAATTATTTTTTCAATAGATGAATAAAATTATTTTTTATAGGATATTGTTTTTGGACCAACTAAGTAGGAATTCAATGTATGTGATTTATTAAATAATTTTTCAATGAAATGTGTCATAGAATTTCTTACAAGAATGTAATATTCAAGATATCATTAATTTTAGAATTAAATTTTTTATATGTTATATAATCATATACATTATGTAAATCCCTTCTAAACATAAATAAGAACTTTTTGAAAAATGCATTACAAAAAATAATGTGATGTTTTTATTCTTACAAATAAATAATTTTCATCCATTATCATATTTCTCAAATCCCAATGGGTTTCTATAAAAAATAATATGAATATGTTTTTAATTTTATATTTTCAATATATTTCATTACCTTTTTAATGTAATTAAATATTTTCAACATTTATATAATGATGATATTTTTATCAAAATTCCCTCAACATCATAATAAATTCATTTATTTTAATTATTTCAGACTATTAGATAGTTAAAAATATAATTTTCTTATATTCAAGGATACATCATTTGAGAATTTCATAATTATTATTGTTATTATTGTTTTCTTTTTCATCTTAAATATTTTCTAATTTAATTTTCAAATCATCTTTTATTAAAATGAATAAATAGTTTCTATAAAACATTTTTTACCATATTACATTTCATATAAGAATTATCCCTCATTAAATATTGATTTCAATAAAAGTTAATATTTTATGGTGATGTGATTCTTTTAGAATATGTGACTTTTTATATAATATGATTCATGTTATGTGATGTAATTTGAATGAAGAAAACACCGATTATTTTACATATATTCTTCATGATGTGATGATGATTTATTTTAGTTGGAATATTTATGTATGGATGATGAATAGAGGGGTAATTTATAAACTATAATTTAAATGTAATTTTTTTATATATAATAATAAAATTAGGAATGTAATATGTGTCTTTTCATAGAGGAATGGCTATAATGATATTTCTAACATTTTCATGTGTGGACATAATGAGTTTGTTCTCATTCATGTGGAATAATTTATTTTATGACAATGTAATTATTTTTAATATGTTTATTCAACATTTCAATGTTTTTATCATGTTAATATAATATATCAATATTATTTTTCATTTTCATGTCAATCTATGTTTTAATATTATAAATTATTTTCAGAATATTTCACACTATTTCATCATGCAATCATGTGTTATGAATGTTGTGCTATATTTAGATCCATGTCACTGTTTTTAGGATTTTATTAATTATATTGTTATTATATTATATTAATTTACCATATTTTATGATTATCATCAATAGTCCCATAATATTTTAATAATATATTTATCCTCTACCAATTTCATACATCGTTTTTATGATCTAATATATTATGAATGGTTTATCTCATAATGAGTATCTGAGATCACCCTTTCTTATGTTTATATTAACCATGTTATATAAATGATTGTACTATGTGTTATCTCTATAAAATATTACGGAGGATCATGGGTATGGGGTAATGTTTGAATGTGTTGTAATATACTATATATGTAGATAATCTACATTAAACGACTATTTCCGACCTTTTCTTATAATATTATGTGTTGGATATATGAAAAAAATAATGAAAATAATTTATTATTTACATTGTGTTTTCCTTCTGTCACTTTTGACTAAATCAGATAAATATTTAGTTATTTTTATAATTTTTTTATCTTTTTTAGGAATATATTTGGATAAATCATGGATAACCCTTTAAATAAACCTAATGTAGAAGTCTATGCATAGGATTAAATCTTGAAATTTTTGGAAAAAGTAGATATATAGGTGTTTTTCTTGAAGGAAATCATTAATCAGATACTAAATTTGGATATTGGATTTGAAAGAGATGTCAATGAATGCAGTGACTCAGAAAAGGTAATAGTATATTTTATATCAATCGTCACACGATGCATGACAATGAGGACAAAATGTAGACATGGATTAAAAAACATGAGGGGTATTATTTTGTTGATAATAATATATTTAAAATTAATTATAATTGATTTATTATATAATGAAATGGGGTTAATAAAAAATAATTAAATAAATATATTGGAATAAATATTAGCTTGAGTCTTATTTATTTTGAACTAAGAGGTAATTTAATAATTTTTTATAGTAAATGAATTTTAAGATGCATATTTAATATAAATATCTTTTAATTTATCTCTTATACTGTTAACTTTTCATCACTCACTTCATCCTATTTTATTTTTAGTAATGTTTTTATCATGATGAAACAATAAAATGTATTCCATGGATAACATGGATATTTCCCTAACAGCTAGCCTAATGAGACATTATATAGTCTATAAAATTATTATTTTAAGGAAAAAAATTAAATAATTATTATTGGTATGATTAAAATTTTTAAATCGAAAAAATACATAAAAGATAATCATAGAGGCTCATGAGAGTTTTGGAGAAAAATATGATTATTGTAATATTATTCCATATAAATTTTGTAAAAAAATATTCTATGAATCACCCAAAGGGATATCATAATTGAACTAGGATATTTCTATATCAGGAAAATTATATCATAATTAATCTAAATTCCAAGAATAAATAATGATATTAGTGTTTCTAGTGAATGTAAAATGAGTAGTACCTAAAGTAGCATTGAATATTAGATATCATAAATGTGGTAATTTTTGAAAATACAAAAATCAAGGCCTTAATACATTGGTTAATATGAATTATTGAATATGATATTTCTAAGAAAACATTCTATAAAATGGATGAAACTTATAAATTTATTCTGATTGTATTTTGACATAAAAAATCAACCTCTATATTCTACATTCTATTAAATAATTTCATTATATCCAAGCCTCCATAAAAAATTGTTTCATTAATATAATAAATTATAACATATTCATAGTGTATAGAATAGAATGATGATCACATTCAGATAATGGTAAATTTCTCATGATAGATAAACCTTATTCCAAATTAAGGAATTATGAATTATTGTTTTAGAATTTATCTATTTTAGATCCAGTAATAGTAATTAAGGGAATATAAGAAGATTAATCAACATTGGATGTTATCATTAAATTTATAGGACCATAATCCAATCCAGTAACTAAATTATTATAGAAGGGATTATAGTTCCATTTCATAGAGATGTGGGAATGAAGATTCCTAGAAATTAATAATATGTTGTTCCCCTACCCTATTATTAAATTACCCTATAATGGGAAGGTTCATAATATAGAATAATTATTTTAAAAATCATTATATAGCCTCCTCAGGAAAAAAGAAGTAATAAATCATTTTTCATAAGGAAATTTAAAGACTCAGGGGAAAAATTCCCCAACACGTGATTTGGAGAAAGAAGCAGTCATCATTGAATTATGATTTAGTGTAATTATCACAATGGAAAAAATTGTTATATATATATATATAGTGATCATAAATAATCGTAATATATATTCCCATAGTAGGAGTTGAAGATAAACTGAAATAGATTTCTTGAATTGATAAAATATTATCAATACTAAAAATACTATCACCCCAGGAAGGAAATAATGTGGTTGATGATCTGAGAATGAATGACCAAGCTAATCTAACTATAATATGTGTTTAGAAACACTAAAAACTAATTTATTTTTCAATGAGGACCATTGAAAACAAAATAAAATGTGACAAAACGTTTTATTCACAAATGAAATCACAAACATCCATCCATATGGAAGACAAATAAAAATAAACAAGTTATTTACAGCTATAGAAAAGTTTATTGGAAATTCCATACTTTAGTATTAATAAAGATAGATTATTAATATTATAACCTATATAAGATTCCCATAAAAACATGAATCATAATAGTAATTTTTGGATGATAAAAGAAATAAAATCCTTATATATTAATATAATAAGTATATCGATGTATTATATAACTAAATAATTATGTTTGTGTAATAAAATCAAGAGAGAAACCATAGAATATGAATGTCAATTGTTTATAAACCATAATGTTAAATAATAATGATAAAAGTAAAATGTAATTTGTTATCCATTACACATACTAGTATGTTAATGGTATACAAACTATGTATTTAATCCTGTAACACCATGACTTATAAAAGGGAAAAATACCTATTTTTGTTGTAGCTAATCATCTTACAAAATCAATTCATTTTATTTATATAAATGAATACATCTCTCTTGACCAATATACAATTATAAAATTAGGAAATGTGGTAACGAAACATATAGTTATAATATATATTGTATCATATTAGGATATGGTGTATAAATTAATGTTTTGTATAAGTGTTGAGAGTGATTTGGGGATATAATTGATTTTATGGACATCATATAATCCTCAAAAAGCTGGATAGTCTAAAAGGTCTATATAGACTCTTGAAATTTTTATGAGATCATAGAATATGGTTTGAAAAAGATTTTTTCTACAATACCTTCCCATTATGGAGTAATCATATAAAATGATTTCTATTCGATCATTAAAATATCCCTATATGTGGCTATTTATGGGAAGAGATATATTACTTTAACATTCTAGGAGACTTTTGGAGAGAGGAAATTGATAGGTCTTTAACATGTATAAGAAATGAAAAATACTGTTAAAATCATTCACCTTTATATGAAGTTTTAAAAATGTCAAAAAATTAATTATATAGAAAAGCAATAATGAAAATTATATTTTGAATTTTGTGATAAGGTGTTAATTGATTACACCAATTAAGAAGGATTGTGGGATTGTGGATGAACAAGAATTTTATCCCATGAAAAATCAATCCATTCAAGTTCATTGATCTTGATAGGGACATATAATAACTCTTAAAACACCATAAATATATTTATCAATTGAATTATGGGTTCTATGTATTGATTTTGAGGTATAATATTTGATATCCATCCCATGTAATGATATGAAAATTATTTAAAATGGATTATGAAATTTCATATAAAATATAACCTTTTTGTATCTCATATCAATTATAAATGGGTCTACGTAACTAGACCCCAATATTGTAAAATTTATATAGAGAAATCATAAAATGAAGAAGTGGTATGGTAAATTTATAATGTGATTAGATAAAAGAACCCTCGTAATTTTTGAACTTTTGATAATATATCATGTTCAAAATTAATTTTATTAAGAGTAAAATCTTATGAAATAAGATATTATTATAAAATTTCTATAATAATGTACTATTCCATTATCTTTTCTCACATACAACACCGAAAAGTTTTACTAACCATGGTAACAGGATAAATTTATAATAAATATTAGTACATTATAAAAATCAAATTGTATAATAATAATATAAGTAACTACATTATAGAAACTATAAAAACATTTGTAATAAAATAAATTTAACATTATGGCTTTATGAAAAGTTATTAATAGTTTTTTTAGGAATTGTGGAAACTTCTATTAAAATCTAATTTTATAACTTTTATAAATTGATTTTTATTTAATTATTTAATTATTTTAATCATATTTTAACATTAGGTAATAGGGTAATTTTAATATATGGCCATATAATTAGTTTACCTATGAAAACATTAATTACCATAAAAAAACACATATTTTTCATACAATGATACTTTTATAAATATTCTTTATTTATAAATTAAATTTAATTGTATGAAAATAATATTGTTATATTATATTTAATAATTTTTTTAGATTATTTAACAAATATTTAAATTTGATTTTATGATTAATATGATTATAGACATTATTTATTCGTCATAATTGTTTCTAAAAAAAGTATTTTTCATAACATTAAATTATTTCATTTAATACATAATAATCATATATTTAAAAATTTATTTAGAATAAATAGATTCCTAATTAAATTTAATACCATTTAACTTTTCAATAATGTTTTTCATTAATCCTTATGGATAATATTATAAGAATTATTTATATTTAATCTTGATTAAAAATATTAAAATATGTAATATAACATGATTAGATTTATATTAATCACTGCTTTTAAAATATTACTTATAATATAACTTTGATTGTTCTAAAATTCATACATTAACATATCACTAAAATGTTCCCACATAACTCATATAATGTTCATTTAATTCTAATAATTTGCATTATATAAATGTTTTCCCATTGATTTATCCCATTTTTTCACATATAAAGAAAGATAACTTAAAAGATTTTCTAGCCACACATATAAGTAAAACTTTCAATGAAATTATCCATAATTTATTTCTTCTATGGACCTAATAGTGTTACTCAAGTATATAATTTCAAAATCATTCTTTAATACAATATTCAAATATTCAATATAGGAATTGCTCGCCCTTTAACATCATTTTTAAATCATTATCAACCACCCCTCCACAATATATACATTTATACATAATTAATATATTAAAATTAAGTATACCTAAATGTTATTTTATTTATTATATCATAATCATCAATTCCCCACTCATTCATTAAATATAAGAAATTATTGGTCTTGAACTTGTGTTTTTTACAACTTCCCTTAAATAAATATTTCCCTTCTCATCACTGTAACTGAAGGATTCTGATAAAAATGAATTTATTGAGAATATAAAATATATAGTTACTAATTTATATTCATTAAATATATAGTATGAATTAAATATTTAAAATTATAAAAAATTTATAAAAATAAATTATTTATACATGTATTCTCATTGTTCATTTATATTATTATTAAAAAAATTAATTTTTTTGAATCATCACCTTAATAAAATATAAATAATATTATTATATTTTTTTGTAGGGATATTATGAAAAAATTTCTTATATATCATTACTCTAATGTAGATTTAAGCATATACTTGTTCAATCGGTTTAACCACAAACATCAACATTTCTATAAATATCAATAATTGATGGAATAAGATACACAATATTTTATATTAATATATAAATAATTATTTCTTTTGTTATATATTAGAAATATAAATATATAACTCATTAAATATGAAAACATTGTTCATTCGTTATAAATTACTATATCATGCTTCTAATTAATTTTTTTATAAAAAATAATAAGTAAAATACATAAAAAATGAAATCATAACATTATAAAATATTAATGAGAATCCATTAAAATACCTTTTATGTCATAAAAATTATGAAAATTTGGAGAAAAAAATGAACAAAACTACAATTATATGTCTTGCTTACAATGACCATCATAACTCAAACTCGATGTTTAAAATAAATAATATACCTGTAAAGAATTGTTGTAAATGATTTTTATAAGATGTTATTGAAATGAATATTGTTCTCATGTATGTGATTATGTAGGTTGTGTTTTCTATATAGGAGGCTATAGTGAAGTCAACTAAATAGTAATTAATGATATGTTTTTCATTGACTTAAATTTTGATTCCCTAGGTCCTACTAATTCATAAATGAATAAACATTTCAATATTTGTTTAATAATTTAATTCAATAGTTTATATTGCATATCTTCTTATTATATGATGAAACTACATCTCATTATCAATTAAAAAAATATTTCATAAATAATACCATATTAATTTATAAATTTGTTAAAAATATCTCCCATTTTTCTTATTTAATATATTCTTCAATTTGTATGAATTTCAATTAGTATTGTTTTTATTAAAGAAACGATAATTTTTTTTAATATTGCTAATTATTTTATATTTTATGAATTGAATACCTTTGTTATTATCACTAATTTTTGTCACTTTTTTAAACGACCCAAAAATATTAATAAATACATTTTTTTTTAATTTTTTACCCTTCATAATTTATTAAAAAAATTCGTGTTTTATTTAAATGAATATTTTTCTAGAATAATTTTTCATATAATTTATAAATTTATTATAATTATCTTTCTAATATTAAATGTAATTTTGATTTCATTTTTATTATAATTTTTAAAAGGTTTTGTGAATATAATTATAGCTTAAATCTTATTTTAATTACAAGGAAATTCGATCATGAGGTGATGTTTTAAATTAATAAAAATATTATATTATTTTATGATTATTTTGGATAATTATATTTTCAAATAGTATAATTTCTTATGTTTATTTATATGGTGTTAATGAAATTCATATAAACCTCATTCATATTCAATTGTTCATTATGGTATTATGTTTATTGATTATGGGTGGAAAATAAATAATACAATGATTGTGGGTAGATTCTTTGGTCACTCTATGATGTGATGGTTTAAATATATAGATTATGAAATAGTCAAAATTAGATATAATGATTTTATTCATTCTTGTGGGTATTTTATCATTTTCGACCATGGAAATAATGATATTACTCACATTGAGCTGCACATATGGAATTTTCAAAAAACATGTCTTACTATGCTTATGGTTATATCAGAATTCTATGATGTTTATCATGTATTAACACATTTGTAGGTTTAAATTTCACTTCCAATATATTACTTATTTTCATATTACATCATATTTGAATAATATTATAGAATATTATGTCATTATTTAATATTTTATGATTTTTATGTTTGATTTTTATCCATGTTATAATTTTATGCATTCATATTGATTATTTTTTACCTTTTTCTCTTTACATTAATATTATTATAATATATGGTATCTAGAAATTTCAATGAGATATTTATCCTATATAAATTTTACCCTTCATGGGTATGACATGATACATTATGATATGTTATTACATTACCATGATTATAATCTCATTACATTATTATTATTATTCTATTCCATAAGATTTGAAGATGATTACATGTGTTTATATTTATAAAAAATGGTCTATCTAATAGTGAATGTGGAGTATTGTCTAAAAGGATTGCAAATAATGTGTTCATATAGGTAATCTCAAAGATTCAAATACTTTACATCATTTACTTCTTCGATTATTTGAAAAATTTACTATTAAAATCATGAAATTGATATATTATATATGTTAGGATTATCTTGGGATTTTTTATAGACCTTCCAAAATTGTATCTTCATCCCACACCATTGTACAACCTTTTCTTCCATACATGAATAACATTTTTGTATTATAGCTACATATATTCTTAACACACATATATCCACAATGAACATTATGATATTAAATGTAACTAATATTATCCCTAAATTATCACTATTTCATCACCATTAATATTTAATTGAATCCTAATTATAACCATAGTCATTATATTCATAGTATTTTTTTAAGAGAGTAAGAATTGTCACATTAAATCATTAAAATAGAAACTAATCCATCAAATTAAACTTTTAACTTAATAATTTTTAACTATATTTTGGAAGATATGTATCCTTTATATAACACATTTTACATTTTATCTACTATTATCTATAGACAATGTTATCTTTATGTACCATAAAATGAATATATTCTTTTTTGAAATACTACTACTCTTTGGATATCATTATATAATAGTTATTCGTACCATATTATCATATTGTTCTTGGGATATTTTAACAATTTTTTAACGTGACAGATGTATACAATTACATGTGTCATTTAAGACCATAATTTCAATGAGACATGAACCATTACTATTTTTTACTATGGGATCTATGGAATTTTCCTACACAATGATATTTAACAGTGGTATATCAAGTAAGGTTTTTTCCCTTGTATGTGTTTTAAATATAATTTACATAGAATTATATATATACCTATTTATATATTAACTTTCAATTAATAAAGACTATATTTGTTAACATTTTATATCCTCAAACACCTACATAAAATATTAATAATTATCTACAATGGAATGTTATCCAAAAAACAACATTTACATATAAAACTATAAACTATGAATGTAATCTAAAACAATATAAATTTCATGAAGACATTTATCAGATCTGAAAAAATATCATTAATCTATATAAATTTTTAATTCTCGTCTGAGTTGTATTTTGATAGTTTATTATAATTTTAGGTCATTATATTTTATCATAGATCCTCCCCAATATATTTATTCTAACATAGTTATTTTATAGTGTTATTAATATCATGAGACTCATAAAACATATAATTCATTTATATATATCTATTCATAAACCTAGTTACGTCTTAACAAATATCTAATATTGTAATACCAACTTCAACCATATATAGTAAATCATTATTTAATTTTCCTAATTTCTAAACAACACTAGATTTTTTCAAACATACTCATCAAATCTAAAACAATTCATGATTTATCACAATAGTAATATATAGAATTTATTTTTAACTAGAATACTTCCATTGATTATAAAAAATATAAATATTTCTTCCAGTATTTCAATGACCTTCACTTCCTCAACATACATCACCTCATACTCAAAAATCATCCAATAACATTTTTATTCAAATAAAAATAATAAAAAATGTGATAATAATTATAATGGAAATCACTATATTACTTATCAACTTATATACTGTGATGTAATATTATCCATACATTATACTATATGGGATAACTCATAAAATTGTTTAAAAACTTGTTCTCATGAAATAAAATCAACTGATATTCTCAATGTCAATAATCGTATAGAATCAATATTATATATAATAGGTTATTATTGGAAGACACTAAAACATTAATTTATCCATTTCCATGTATGAGTGGATAGTAATGAATATATAGTTGTTGATCATTATTATTCATATAAATAATGATAGAAACTAACTTATGTGGTCCTTGTTGTTTACTCAAGCTTCATTCATTATTTAATACTCAATATTTTTTGACACAATTTTTGGGAAAGTAAATTTTTTTCTCATGAATATGAATGAGTGATCAAACCTACATTCATGTTGTTATCTATATAATAATATACTAACATGTATATCAATGAATTAAAGTTTATTCAAATATTAAACCATATATATTTTATGTTTAAAATCTACACATTCCATAGAAATAATTTTTTAATATTTGTTCAAATATATAATTATAATATTCTTAAAAATATTTTAAGGATTTCCATTAATTTTTGTAATCCTCTAGTTCATTGATTGTCCAATACCCTTTATGAAATATATACAATGGTATCATCAAAATTATATTTTTAATTCATAGTTGATTAATCAATGACATAATATTCATTTTTATCATATAATTATTTTGATTATTTATTATTTAAACAATGTCATTAAACATATCATTATCATTTCCCCCTTCTTTGACTTCAGATTGAAATCGTTTTTCAAATATTTGTTAGTATTAATATTTTACTATATATTGTGATACTATTAAATTTATTTACCATTTCCAAAGAATTAATTCTTATTTCGTAAATTGATTTATGTATATTTATTATATATTTTTTCATTAGATAAATTATATATGATTCTAAATATGTAATGATTTGATGCATAAAAACACAATTTTAAAATACCTCCAATTCATAAGATAATTATTTTATCTCATAATATAATATGTTTGGGGAAGTTAATGTGGGTCCACAACATATTTATTAGGTCTTCTAAAAAGAAAATATGTAATTATATTTTTAAATTTTGATTATTATTTTTGTCTCAGATTGTTATGATATTTTAAATTTTTACCCCATGTTAATTTATTTAATGTGATCCTCATCATCACACTATTATTCCTATGATTCTTCTCTATATTCTTTCATATATGTTTTCCATTATTACGATACTTTTATACCCTCTAAATTTTATTTCATCCCATTATTGGATCATATGAATTCATAAGATTATGAATATTTATTGGATGCATACAACAATTTATTAGAAAAATTTATATGTCATTATATATTTGGATTATTCATTATCATTTTAATCTCACAATATAAAAATCATTTAAGTTATATATTTTTGGACTCATTATGTAATTTTTTAAGATGTTAAAAATGTGAATTTTATTATATTTACATTATATATAGTATAAAATAATTTATATCAATGAATGTAATACATTTTTTAGAAATTGTTTGATTCAGTAAAGATAAATTTATTTAATATAACAAAATTTTATGATATAAATTCCATATATTATGGAATATTTTATGTCTCATAATTATTTTTTATAATTGATTAATTATTAAATATAATATATATTAATTTAATTTAATTTAATTATAGTATTTATTTTTTCAAAATCGTTTTTATTTTTGTTAAATAGCTAAAAATATGATGGATGAAGAAAAAACAATATAAACGCACTAACATTCAAAATAATCACCGAAACATGATTTTAGTATGAATTTGTAACCAAATATAGGAGTTAAATTCTTCATTGTTTATTATGAATAATAACATGTTCTATTTTGAAAATATATAAACACGTAAAAAGGATAAAATATTTTTTATTCCATGATAAATAATTACCACACTAATTTATCAGATACTTAGAATTTGTTATTGGAATAATGTATAATTAAATATTTTTAATTTTCCTTAATAATATTGTTTGAGTAAGTAATTATTACTCACGTTTCAAACTATTTATAATGCTTAGGTCATAAATGGTTGGAAATAATAAATTATTGAAAAAATATAATAAATTTTTTATTGTGGGAAAAATATGATAAAATACTTCCTAACAAAAAAATTTCGTATACTGTGCCTAGAAATTAGGAACTAATTATTAGAGTATAAAAATGTGAGAATTAATTAGTTAAGACATATGTGTGAAAATTCATTAGAATTTTAATGTAATCCCCATTGTTATTGTTGTGAATAAAAACTAATTTAATTCATTTGATAGTTAAAACATTGACATTGTAGTGACCATGATATTGGATACCCTGGGTGTCATTAGGATGTATTTCATTCTTATCACAAAATGTAAATGTTGATAATAATTTTCCAATGTTCTCATAGACCATTTGGAAAGAATAAAATGACGGATATTAATTTTTTTAATTTAATGGTCTTTGAGAATATAATTTTTCATTACCCATATAGAAAAAATATGTGAAATGAAAATCATGAAGAAAACACACTATAACAATAAATAATATGTGAAAACTAATGGAAAATTTCAAATAATAATTTAGTGATCAAGAAGAGGTCATAAAATTTTATTGAATAATGAAGTGACATTGAAAATAAACAAAAAATTGTTAATTGTTTTAATCTATAATAAAAATTATTATTATTATTATTATTTATTCTTTTAAACCATCCTTTAGGAGAAAAAAATATAATTAACACAAAAATCAAATAGATTTTAAAACAATCTTATTTCATCATCACTATTATTGTGAGTTTATAAATTGATTGGGTTATAGGTATACATGTTATCAAGTCAAGGAATGCTAATTTGTAATTTTTCTCTTTTCCAACAATCTCATTACAAATTATTACATTACTTGAAAATATTTCATCAATAATTAAATTATTCTATGTCGAGATTTTTATGAAAAAAGAACGATATACATTCATTAAATGTTTTTAATCTAATTTTTTGCATTATTTAATTTTCTAAAAAATTCTAAAAAATAAATATATTCAATCTTAATTTTGGGAAAATTGACTCTATATTTTTAATATATTAAAAATTATTATATAGTTCCAAAATTAACTATAAAATAATTGAAATACAATTCCACATCTAAATCCATCCATTATTTTATTTAGTTATATTTAACAATTTATATTGGAATCTACATTACAAATATTTTTTTGTTGCGTAATCATGAATCAAAATTAAATAATAGTTTAAAAATTTTATAATATATTTATTGATGAAATTAAATCCACGAATGAATATATTAATTTATTCAGGGAAAAAAATTTAAGGTCCATAATACATAATGAGATAATGTTCTCAACAGTACTAGTACGTGGTGAAATAAACATTTAAATAATACATAATATAAATGGTATTTCCAATATGTAAATATTAATAATGAGAAATATATTTTAGATGAATACTATATTAACCAAAATGTGTCAATGATTCTTTGAAATTTTATATTTTTCATCAAATGAATTGTTGAATTGAAATTTTCATTGATTTTTAAATTATCAAATATATTTTGATTGAGATATTGTAAGCTTCACTAAGATCTGTTGAATTTTTTATGAAGAATTTTATAAATCATTGTATCTCATGGATTGATATATAAGTAGAATATAATTGGTTATAATATATACACTAATATATTTAAAATACATCATACATAAAATGTATAATGAATATATATTTAGAGTTATTCATTTTGGAGTAAAAAATAATATAAATCCGTAGGGATCTTACTATAAGAACTACCTGATGTTGAAACATAAATATTGGTAAGACCATAACTATTTTGTTCACATATATTTAAAATCTAAATAAGTGAATATGTATTATTTAATGATTTTTTTTCTAATATATAAAATTAATAATTATTTAAAAATAATTAAAATGTATTTCCTTTGGAAGGAATAAGTGAAATAATATTTATAAGGATACAAATAATGATGGTGTTCATTGGGAGCCTATAAAAACAATGTTAACTGAATAATGACCTATAAATATACACTGATAGTTTTATATAGTTTTAATTGAATATATCGATATTATAATATCATTTTTAAGAACATCATATGATTTTATAGAATAATACATTATATAATAATAGAATAATATTTTACATGATATATTTATGTGTGTCGATCATTACATTTACACTCATTATGTCATAAATAAGTGAGTATATATTGACATATAGTTGATAATGAATGAATTATAATAGTTAATTTTAAATGAAAATTGGTAAACGTGTATCAAATTCCAAATAAAACATGAAAATTCTTGAGAATAAATACTCCACACTTGATTTGGTTTTAGAAATGTTTATTTTTCATTCATTATTTTATAGAATTATTAAAATGGTGTCATATATGATATATATGATATTCATAATGATAAGGATGTATATATCCCCATATTTAGATTTATGACTGATATAATGAATAATTATTTAGTCAATAATGGTGTATGATTTTATGAAACATATCAATTCTAGGAAGGATAAGAATTTTGAAGGTGTTAGGGAACAATAAGAAGATTAAATGATGAATAATATAGTGTAATTTAATGATGTAGAAAATATTCAATAATATATTATTTTAAATATATATTCTTATGTTTTGTAAAATTAAAACACATATAGTCAATGATATTTTTTAAAATAGAGCTATTAAATAATATATGTGCTCATATTTCTCTATTGACATGGGTAACACAAATAGTTGTATATAGAATGAAAAGAACAATTAGATTGATAAGAGATTTAATATGTCTTTATAATATATGTCACCTATCGTATAAGTTGAATATGTTATGGTATATTATCAAAAGTCAAGTATTATGATTTTATTATAAACTCTCCCATTAAATAAATAGGATAATGATAGGACATTGCCAACTGGTGCATGACCTCAACTAGAGGAACCAATAGTGTTGAACCACTATCATTCCTCCAATCGGAGATGGGTTAGAGACTTTCAAAATGAATACACATAAACAATGGGGGATCATGGTCTATAGTGACCCTTAATATAATTTTAATTAAAATAAATATAATATATATAATATCAACTATCAATAAAAATATATACAACAAAAGTTTATAAAAATCCCACATATAAGAAACCAATTATCCATGAAATAACCCATATGAAATATCGAAAAGATAAATAATACAATTTAAATGACACCATAAATGATATAAGATAAAAAAGAAACATTTTACACTTTATATTAAAGATTAGATATACATCGTCAATAGAAACATGGGTAATCAGGAACCACCTCAAACATCTATGAATTAGCTTTAAAAACATCACCATGTCTAAACACACCAGTGCCATATTTGAGTTATGATATTTCCTCAAATAAAATGCATGTATACACTTGAGGGTCCATTAATAGGTGATTTGAAAAATAAAATTTATGAAAACACAAAAATTGAAATGAATGATGAAAAAATAAGTCCTTATAAATAGTAAAATAATTTATAATGTAAATATACACAAAGATGTTATTTTGACTATGAAACAAAAGGGTATAGGAATTTTACCCTCTATTTTTATCAATTCCCTAATGGTCCACATCTCAAATTAAAATTTTTACCCATAAGAGAGTGTAAAACTCATAATATACAATGTCAAAAGACTTACTCTATTGTTCGTAAAGAACATTACCATGTATGAGAGATAAAACATAATTTCAAAATATATAAAACAAAAATCATTTTTATTATCTATACCTGTTATCTAGAAACCATTTTTGGAGACAATAAAATCACAAAAACAAGAATATTATTTGAGGGGGTACCATATCCAACGAAAAAATCACATCATGTTTTAAATTTAGTGCATCCATAATCGGGGATACAAAAACTATTAGTGTAAGACCCATTCACTATTCTGAAGTGGATTATGTACCATAATATGTGTATTGACTGTCTATTATGGGTTATTAATAAGACATAATGTGTGTTAATTACCCCTAGTATGATATGAATTTCTCACCCCTTCCTCATAATAACCATTATTATTGAAAAGAATATTAGGAGATGAAAAATAATTATAATAATAAAAAATGTATATAACACAATCCATAATGTTCAAAATATAAATATGTTGAAAATATATTATTCTCTTTTCTAATTTGGACACCAGAGTGAGTATATTTTGAAAATACAATATATTTTCAACAACAAAAAATGTATTGATCTATACATAGTGTATAATCCTTAGGTTAAAACATTTTATGTTCTATCATTATAATATAATGTGATTAATACCTAATGATATTATTATATAGTGAAATAGTCTGTGGTTCCTTTAGGATGAATGGAAAAATATTTTTTTAGTGAAATGAGACATAAAACAATGTGATATTATATGAACCCAATCCTTTAGATAAAGTGGAGCACATCAGGATGAAAAATATACACTCATTGTTACATTATAATCATATAAAAACCCCTAAAATTAATCAAAATATACATAGTGGGTGGTGTATGACTAGATTTTTTTTATTTAAAAATTATTCTATATATGTTTTCCTCATTTATTCCTCCACCACATTTTCGTTAATCCACCACTGTCTACTGAAAAATCATTTCCTACCACTTCACATATTCCAACGCAAACTACCACTTTGTAGATAAACCTTACTAGTCACTTAACCTATGTTTAGAAAAAAAACCAATATTACATTCTAACACATCATTCTCAACCCAATCTATTCCCTAGAGATTACTATGTGTCCCTTATCAATCTTCTACAAACAATCTTCCCGAATGGTGATGTAGTGGCCATGATTTTCTAAGACTTTCAATATTTATAATAATATTGTTATAGGTTATCATGGAGTTGGATAAGATTTAAATATATTATATAAAAATAGGGAAATTAAATGATAGTATTTAATATCTATTAAATATGGAACAAAACTGGAATTTTAATATCACAAATGAGTCCAAAACATATGGAAATACTAATAGAGGTAAAATTACCAATTGTGTGTGAACATATAAAACACATTATTTTTTTCCAATAATTTATATACCATTATTTAGAGACATATTTCTATAACTTAACTGTATATATAATTTTATAATGATATTAATGGAATATAAAAATTAAAAAAATGTGAAAATATTGAGATATTAACCAACCCATTACAAAATTTCATTATACTATAATCATCAATAAACCTTGAAAAAATATAGATTATCAACTATAAAATGATTATTTATCAACATAGTACATTATCTATAATGTATTAGCCTCAATTACAATTTTCTGCTCCTGCAAAAAAAATATGGATCCACCAAATGATGAAATGATAATGATATAACAAAATTAAAAATTAAATAATATCAGAATGATTTGAATAGGGATTTTATCCATAAAAATGTAATTATTTATTCATATTTGATTGTTTAAAAAAAATTTAAAGAAAATTATTAATCCATATATATGGAAAAAGAAATTATTACTTATGATTTTATTTGTAAATAATTATTTTATAAAAAATATTTATATAATATTTAGAAAATTAATATTTGATGAATTTAAATATATTTATTCTTTCTAAATAATAGGAACATATATATAAATTACATATTTGATGAATATATTCCATTGAAAATTATTAAAAAACCCTCACATGTACATAAATCTACTCTAACCCCATACTAGATCACTGAAGGATGACTGTCTTAACAAAATTAATGTTTTGGAAATAGATACTCATATTGAAGTGGTAGCGGGTGGTGATTAAAAAAAGAAAAATTTATTATTTTGATTAATGGTGATAGAGAATAAATTGTAATATTAAAAAGGGTTAAATATGAAAAACATGGTATTAGAGAAAAGGTAAATTTTCAGAAGATATATCATGTTAGAAAAATAAAATTGTAGTAGATCATGTAGAATGAAATTTAGATCTTCTGATATTTTGAATAATATATGATGTTTAATTATTCATGTATCACATCATGTAGTGATCTCTAAATGGATTTAAGGACAATGTTTTAACTTATTTAAAATATATAAATTTACTATAGATCACATTATATGTTATATTAAACATTTTACATTGACATGTACTAGCATACAATCCATTCAGAAGTTTTTGATAGAAAAAAGATGTGGAATAACATAGAAATTGATTAAAATGGATTGGGAAAGAATTTTTAACATGAATACTATTATATATATTCCATCTTCTATTTATATATAATATATTTCGAATAATTTGGGATATATCACATAAAATCCCCTTCTAGTACAAAATGAGACCCCCAAGGCATGTTAATTTTAGTACTTGTAGAGTAATTTTACAAAAAATGGATTGGAAGAAGTAGAATGAAAACATTATAGAATCATATCAACATAGCATATAAGGGAAAATATATGGTTATTTAAATATATATTAACTAGGGATTTGAAATTGGACAAACGAGTTGTCATTTCTCAGAATTATAACACATAATACATGAAAGAGCATATCTGGTAAAAAATTATGGTTGTTTAGTCATAAATATATGTAGATATAGATAATTATTCCTAAAAATATATAATTGAGTGTGTGTTAGTTAGTGGGAGAACAATTACAGTTTTTAACCCCATAAGATAAAATGATATTAGGGGAAGGCTCTAATAATGACATAGTGAATTTCGAAGCCCTGTATAATGAAAATGACTATGTCTTCAACGAATTTTGTTTTGAAACCACATGACCATTCCACTAAAAAATGTGTGGCATAATACCTTCATTATAAAGCCCATTGTTTTCAAGAAATATATATATATATAATTATAAAATAAAATTAATTTCATTACTAGACATTTGTTATAGATAATGAACATTATTAAAAATTAGTGATACTATAAATGTTATTATTTAAAAATTAATATTATAACCTTGTCATTAAACATAATTTTAATAGTTTCAGTACCATTTTTTTTATATTTAATAATATGGTATGAGATAAATAAATAATATTAAAGAAATGTAATTAATTTTATGTAATGTCTTCATATACATAAAAATTCATTTTTTTCATAAAGAAGTAGTTTTAATGCGATTTTTGAATAAATTAATAAAATTAATTTTCACTATGTTATGAAATATGTTTTAAAAAATAATTTCTTTTCATTCGAATAAACATGTCAAATATAATTTAGCTCCTATTTTATGGATTTTTCTATTAAATTATTAATTTTTATTGAATAATGAAAAATAATGTTTTTTATTAAAATTTTTATCTTCATTTAAATCATTTAAAATTTTATATTCTGTTTCATAATATTTTTATAGTATAATTGGATTGAAATTTTTATAATTTACTATTTTAGGACATTATAATCAATTTAATATTGACATTTTATATTAAAATATTTTATCATAATGAAAAAGTTCTCATGGGATTACCAATTTTTTTATCTTTCGGGGGGTTTAAATAAAATTATAATATTTTTTTAAATTTAATTTCATAAAATGGATTAAACATTTTTTATATTAGTCATTTATATTATAGAATATTTTTTACACAGATTTTGGTAAAAATTAACTGTAAAAATACAAAGAATTAGCTTCTATGATAAAAGCTAAAAGGGGTTTTTTGAGTCACATGGTAATTTTGAAAAATTAATTTACATCACATAATTTTTTTTAATATATTAAATTTGATATAATTCTTCCAAAAAATGGGTCCAAATTACAAAAACAATCATTTTATTTTAGTGTTATAGGATAAATTTTCTAGGTGAATAAATATAGATAAATTAAAGTGTTGGAAACTAAAATGATAAAACTATGTAATCATAGAGTATTTCGAACAAAATATTAAAAAATCAATTTTTGATATAGGTTTTTAATGACCATTGAATTCTAAAAATAAATTATTTATCAAATATTATGTCACATAGGTTTAGAGTGTCTTCCCATATTTGAACATCTTTCAGAATTTATAGAAATATCAGTCCTCATTAATTATAAAATAAAGCCTAATACCCCCCCCCCAAATCACACCACATAAACTATGTTGATAATAAATGGAATTCAAAAAATTTTCCCTGAAATTTTCAAAATGATGTAAAATTTATAATCACAAACAGAATAACCCAATGGTCGTTAATAAGATATATTAATGATGTTGTTCTAGGTGAATGTCAATATCTTCCCTAAGCTCTTTATTTTAACTAAATATATTATAAAATTCATTCATGTGTTACTAAATACAAATATGAAAAAAGAATATAACATATAATGAAATCCCTTATGAAGATGATATAACCTATATCCATATCTGCTTCAATCAAATGAAAAATTTAGTCATCAATATTGTGAACAGATGAATGTTTCCTCATGAACCAATGTAATTCATTTTCCATCACTGACTATAAAAAATAGAGATACAAATGTATTAAATTAATTTATAGGATATTAATGGAATATAAATTCTATCATAATTATAATACATCATCAACCTTCTTACCTTCATTTCTTTTGTAAAACAATAATGACACACACGAATACAAAAAGTCTACCGCCGTCATGAATTCATGTGGTTCATTTTTTATTTTATTTTGAAATTTAGGGTAATAAAAATATATATAGTTAATATATATTATATATATGTCTTGAAATTTTTTTCTAAGGGTGATTCATTATTATCCAATATTGGGATCCAACTATACATAAAATGGAAAGAACGTTCAAGTGTATGTACGACCTCCAGTATCCGTGGACGGTGTAATTAATTTTATATGTATAATAAAATGAGATAAATATAATTATTTATATAAATTATTTATATATTATTTGTATCATGGGTTATATTATTTAAATTATATATCCATGATCAATGTAAGTGGGAAAATAATTACAAACAAAAACATATGTGAAATCAGAAATTATTATTTCCCTATATTTTATTTAATCATGGAATTATTAATTAAATGGTAACATAATTTCATAATTGAATAATAGTTTTTATGTATTATATTGTTATTTTTATATAATATATTGTCAATTATCAAATATTCAATTTACCAGTGAGTTTAAATTTTAAGACTAAATTTGATACTTGAGGTAATGGATTTATCATGTCAAAATTGTCATATATGGGACATATGTTGTTTTTTCCCTATAATAATTTATGAGTTGATTAACATATAAAATAAAATGTTATATAACAAATATCAATTTTATAATTATTTTTTATTTTTTATTTTTTTCTATTATTTAATGGGGATAATGATTTAAGAGTTACTCAAGCAGTAAGGGATATCATATCACATTTGATTCTGTTAGATAATTCCATATTCACCAAATATTTTATTTATTGGGAATATATACTACCTACAAAAATAAATTATAATAATTTATATTAGAATTATTTTTACTCAATGATATATTTATATAATCTTATTTATTTTTTTTGTGAAAATGATTCAGATGTCACCAAACTGGTATAGTTTTTATGTTACAATATGATGGTTTACAAGGATTATTTACGATTAAGATTCTAATGATTAAGTATTATTTTATATCAATCATGAAAATCAAGAAATTTAATATCACCATCTTATTTATGAATATTAATTTTATAACTTCATTTTCCTATCTTTATGTACTTTAAATTTGGAAGGAATTGTTTTCATGAAAATAAAATTATGTATCTCTTCTATTGAAAATCCATTTCAATTGAAACCCATGTTTTATATAATAATTTACAATTATTATTTCGGTTTATTTTTAACCATTATTTAATATTTTTACATATAATTAAAATAAACATCCTATAATTTTCCTAAAAAGCTCCATTAATTAGTTTGAGATAATAATAGGAATTTAATCATTGTTTTTACATGAATATTATTAAATTTTATTTCCAATCTTCATGAACACTAAATGAATTAAATACATATTTAAATTATTTAAAAACATTTCAAATAACCACATATTATTGAGGCAACATCCATGGTTGACCACTATGTAAATAGAATATATTTACATGATGGGAAACTGTGGCTATTGCTCAACTGCCATGTTAGAAAACTACATGAGCTATCACCATGGATGTCTAAACTATTTAAAAATAATATGTTTTTATTGTGGGTAACCATGAAAACTACCCAAAAAATTGTGGCTATAGAATTTAACATTATCTATAACAATACAAGACATTATTCATATCGAATGTTTCCATAATCTGTATACATGTTTTTTGGTTGTAGCCATGGAATTTTAAAATATTAATATGTTAATTTTGTACTTGTGATATTTTAGGAAATAAGTAGTTTTTGAAATTAATATCCAATGACAATAATAATGTATTATCATTCGGAAAATTATATATAAATATTTGGAATATTCATCTTTGAAGCTCTCATAATTACATAGAAAAATCTATTTTCATTATATTTTCCATTACTAAAAATGTTTAGTCAATACATGGAGTTTAATGTTTTACAACATTGACAAATGATCTGTGGATAAGTATAAGTATATAGTTACATCCTAATTTTTTTGTTCGGAATATATTACATTTATTCCATATAAATGAATCCCTTCCAAGATACTATATATGGATATGGATCTATATCATTTTTACCACAGTGTTATGGATACCAAAAATGGGTGTTGGGATTGAATTTATCATCACTATGTGAATGATGAAATAACTCTCTGCACACATGAATTTAAACTATTGGGTGACATTAGATTGAAATTCATAAGGTTTTGTGTACCATCATAGGGGGTTATAATTGATCATGACCATGAATCATCCAGGTTAATACGAACTTGTTATACATAGAGTATAAGGTATCAATATTTACAAATCATACATTTTATTATTCTATATTATATTGATTCCCTTCAAGAATATTGTTTCACAGATGATGTTTTTGGGTTCTATTCAATTATTGGAACCCAATGGAATCATGTAAAAATAAATATAATTGTCATTGTAATGGAATTCACCTTGAGATACCAAATGGATTAGAATCATGGAAGAAATATTTTCTTATTATGTGAACAATAATATCCCATGTAATTTGTGGTTACATGGATCTCGTTAAACATTTAAAACTACTAAAAATGTAGATACATGAAATTAAATAAATTATTCAACCACTAATTATCTACATATATGGGAATTTTCATCCAATGGTTACAAAGAAAATGATATAAGTGATGGAGAAATTTTTTTTATTCCACTGTAATTGTACAGTGAAATGGTTATCCTGTCCATTCACTATTTCGATGGAGAACAAGATAAAAAATATACTCCTATTAAAAATAACATACAAGGGGATAATCAAAATCCCATGGAAGTTAATAAAATTAGGGTAATTTATATTAGTAAATAAATCCCTATTAATCTACAAAAACAAAGAGATATAGTTCATTGAGTTTAAGAGTATAGATGATGGATCCATTCATCCATATGATTGGAATTTTAAATTATTTTGTAGGAATGATTTTGGAATAATATCTATACCTAAATTAAAAATTGGTCAACTCATTATAATTTATAAATAAATAAATAAAAATAGATTATCCAGACAGGACATTGGAATATATGAAGAAATTGATCCATGTGAATTAATAGTGGAAATAGAAGCTTGAAACAAACATGGTTATGATGATAATAGAATGATGATAGGTTTTCATAGAATTTTCAATGATATGTAATATATGGGGAAGAAATATATTAATCATATGACGTTAATATAGTATGGGAATGATAAATCTGATGAATTACTAAAGGGAAGAAGTGAATGTTTCATGTGTGTGAATATTTGAATTCTACTAAAAGGGTATCATTGTAATTGATAAGATCGATTCAATGAGAGAAATCCAGAGAGGTTCTAAAGGACACAACACAAAAACATCAGTTCAAAATATGCAATGAGTTCAACTATGATGTGAAACATTTTTTTATGTTAAGGGGTAATAGGTATAATAAGCTACAAACCCCTTGAAGACATAGGAAAAAATTATATTTGTGAAATAACAACATCTCATGTGAATTATTTTAATTTTAGAAATCATATCCTCCCATATAGTGTTGGGAATTTTTGGACAAATTTTTTTATGAAGGAGACCAATGAAATTCATAATGTTAATAACATAGTGATATTTTATGGGATTTAGATCATTTATTATCTATCTCTATATACATTCTCAAAAAATTAAACATCATTCGATTTTATGAATTAACATATGATAGGATATTAATGATAGGATAATAACAAACATCAAATTGAAATTTTATATGGCCACTATAAGAGACAATTTATGATATAAAGGGTGAAATATCTTTTGGAATCATATCCAATTTTTTGGGAAATTATTTTAAAAATGATTAGGGAAAAAAATAATCATATTAATATTTATGAGTGCTTAAAATTATTTCATGATAAAGGTTACTTTTATAATTGAAATATGTAAAATCAAATCGTTATAATTATTTGGATTTATTTTTACTTATACATATTTTAGGTGATCTAACATGTTAAATATTTATTGAATTGGTTTTGTTTAATGGCGCGTGTTTTTAAATTTTGTAGAACATAAGTCTTTACAAATAGCAATTTGGAATAATTTTTTTAAAAATAATTGATTTAGATAAATATCTATAGTTAAGAGGAATAAATTTAAATCATCTTATGGGAATTATGATTCAATAAAAGTATATTTTTATACATTAGGGGTCAAAATTATCCAGATGGATATTCATTTAATTTTGAATGAGAAGAAAGGGAAACTAATATAATCAACACCAAATGATGATATTATACATAGGAAATGGAAATAATTCATGTTTATAAATTTTTTAATGAATTACTATCATTATTTTGAAAATAATATTTTAAAAAAAATGATGTCACAGTACCTTCATTTATAATTTGTTAATTTTCATTTTCTCAGGACACTGGTTTTTGGTTTTGTGGTTATTTAAATTATCTTGGTCTTGATCAACATTGAAATCACATATATACATTCATTTATTTCCTAAAATTTCTATATTTTCACTTCCCAATAATGGTGAACTAGTCATATGTTATTCTATATGACCATTATTTTTTTCATTCCATCTTTGTAGGATGATGTTTTATAAACCCTTTTTGAAATGTCGTTTTTCTAAAATGTAAATTTTTAATATAAATCCTATGATTGAAAATAAAATGTTATAATTGTGTTGAAAAAATCTATATAATGTCACTATATTCAAAACCCCCAGACATATTATGATTTTTTTTCATATAAATATAATATAATCGATAGATTGTATTACACAAAAAACCAAGTTTTAATTAACCACAAGTTAATATTAATATTTTTAAATATATTTCACCATTATATCAGATATTTAAATATTTATTTATGAATAGGGCAAAATAATATTCAAAATTAATTGTAATTGTAGTATTTATAACGAAAATAGTTATAAAATATGTTAATTTTTTTAAATGTGTTTGTATATTTTATAAATAATTTTTTCTCGCATATTGTATTAATATTTTTTATTTAAAGAAATAAAAAATTACGAATAAAAAATTAAAAAATGTATATGAGAAAAATATCATTTTTTTAATATCAAAATATCAAAATTATTTCCTGATTAATTTTTTGGATTTTTCTTGAATAGATTAGTTTATAATGAATATTTTAAAATAGTGGTTATTATTTAAATTTGTTATTTAATTAGTTCAAAATTTAAAATTTGTTATTTAATGTTTAATAGAAAAGTAAGTTACTTTTTTTATTTTTTCTCCAAATTACAATTTATTAAATAGTTGAATTTTTACATTTTTTAAATCATTTTATACATATATAATTTTCCCACTTAGAAATAAACACTTATATGCTCTCTATATGATTAATTTTACATTAAATTCTACCACTTCTATTTTATAAATTTAAAAAAATGCACAAAATATTTTGTATTGTCATATTTTATATTTTATAATAATTTAATCCTAGATATTGTTATAAATAGATTGTGGAAATAGAAATAATTTATTACTATAGTTAGGTCAAAATTGTGACATTCACATTATATGCACATGTGATAAAATTATATTTAAAAAAAAATAAGATTTATATTTAATAAAAGATATTTAAAATTTAGAATACTTGAGTCCAAATATATAATATTTTTCATTTTATTTAATGGATAAAGGATAAATTTTAAATATAAATAAAATTTTAATAGTTATTGTAATGAAAAAATATAAAATGATCATAACCATAAAGGGTAAAGATCAATATTTTTTGATAAATTTTATTATTAGTTATTGTTTGGATATACCATATATTCCATAAAATACATTTTATTTCAATTATTATTCTATTTGGTTGAGAGTGACATTCCATTATTGATTAGTTTGGGGTATTTAAAAACTATCCACTCTCCCTTAATTAAAAACTATTACCTCCTCCTCTCACTTATTCACACCTTAGAAGCCATTATCCAAGAAAATACATACAAAAGTCATGCAGAAAAATCCATATACATATTCAAAAGAATTATTTCTTCCAAAAATAACAACACTAGGGTCCTTAGTAATATATCAAATATTGTCCGTTCTATGTGAATTTAATTTTCTTCACTGTGATTTTTCTTATTTATATTTCTTAAAACACCATAATTCATTCCCTAATAATTATAATATGATAACATATTTTTATACAATATATTAATAATTTTATATGAAATAATTTTATTCAATTTCCTATACCACCAAATGGGTCACAAAATCATTGATCGTGACAAAGGATGACTACATTCGGAGAAACATGTGTAAATAGTGTTCCATCATCTCATCTCATGGATAAAAAAATGATGGATTTTTTATATATATTATATGTAGGAATTTATTTAATTTGATAATTATAATATCACATATAACTTATTCTATTCGAATATGATGGAAAATGTTACTTTTGTATGTTCATTCCTATTGACTACCACCCCCCAAATAGATATGATTCATTCTTAATTTTATTTTTGGTTGGATGTTAATATGGATAAGTATAATAATGTTATAAGATATATTTTACATATTTTTGATTTATTAATGGAGATATATTATAACCTTTCTTGCATTAAATATGATAAAAAATAGGGAACATCATTCATGAGTATGAGTAGGTTACCATTTCCATGAATGTTGTAATAAATTATAAATATTAAATCGTAATTAATGAGTATAAATATGTAAATAATTAAATTGTAGTATATTTATATCATGTTTAAAATTTTATAGATCAATCAACAATTATTAATGTAAATAGTCAAAAAATAGAAAACACAAAATTAAATGATAAAAGTATTTATTTCTCAAAATATGGTTTTAATGTAAAATTTGTAAAAAACAGATAGTAAATTCAATATATAAATAAAATATATAATTATATATTTATATAAAAAAGATTTATGTACATGGAAATTACATTTGTTTTATAGAAAAAATAATACATGAAAAAAACAGATGCCTAAAGACCGTGTTAGTTTACTGTCTTTGGAAACTCAGAACACAATATTCTAAATTGGGGAATGATATTCAACATCTCCAATAATGATCATCCACATATTTTCCTAACTATAAAATTTATTTATATAGTAGTGAAAATAAAACATAAAATTGGTGAGCTCAAATTCTTTATAAGGGAAAACATGGAAAACATAAAACAACCTAGAAACATTTGAACGTAAAAATATAAACATAATGTTTAAACCAAGAAATATTTTGTCATGAATTAAATATTAGATGTATATATGGAATAGAGAATAATGAAACATCAATAATGAAAACATATCATGTTAAAAAACATCAAATTGTGGAAAACCATTATGCACATAATATTATTTATATAGTAGCCATGGAATTTCATCCAAGAACATCATTGTTGACAAAGTCCATTAACTAACAAAGTTTACATGCCATTGTAGCACTATATTACTGATCTGAATTTACATGCCATTCTATCCATTCATATCACATAAGATATAAATCTTTACCCAATACATAGGATGGAGATATAGGTCATACCCATCACTTAATGAAATTATTCTTATGTGTTCCACAAAAAAACATAAATCATTCATTATAACCCAATGAATATATTGTGTTTCATAACCATAATACCATCATAACATAACCCATATAAAATATCAATATCATTTCATCATAAAAAAATTCAAACCATTTACATAATATATACATTATACTAGAAACATAACTATATTATATAATGTCACCTTCGATGGGAAATAGTTTTAATAAAACATTTGAAATGAATTCTTGAGGAAAATATACTTGCTTCTTCAAAATCAATTTATTTTCTCAAAATTTTGCACAATTTAAAAAGAATAGAAATTTTTGAATATAATAATGAAATCTTTTAGGGGAAGCTTCATGGAAAAAAGGTGTTATGAACCAGTAGAAAGCAGTTCATGTCATAGATGTAAAAAACCATATTCTCTTACATTAGGTGGAAGAGTCACTCTGTAACTCATACTGAAAACACAAAAAGATTCCCATAATATATTTTCATTAATATTCAGCTATGGATAAAATTGGATTTAAATTTTTTTTTGAGGATATAAATAATATTACATATTTATGAAACATGGATTTTGAGGACAAAGCTGCCCTAGTAAATACTTAAGTATAAAAATCTCAGATAGAAATGAGATTGTGAGAATTTCCATTAACTTAGGACTGATATGATTTTAATATATCCACACCTCTTTTATATTTATTTAAATAATCTCATTGAATTATTAAATAATTATAGTCATTTTTATGATATCATATATGGTCTTATTCTTATCATTTTATTAGTAACATTTAATTGTTTCATATTATTTTCATGTTAACAGCTTTATGTTATTATGCATGTTTTGTCAAATGAATTTTTATTAATATTTTTAAGTTATACTTATATCATTTACGTAATGTTATTTTTATATTATATTTCATATTTATTCATTCAATTCATTAATATAATCATTCTTCAATGAAGACCATGTACAACTGATCACTTCACATCATGGAGACAGTAGGTCATTTGTACGCACGAGTGATGATATAATTCCAATGATTGTTGAATCTTATCGATATGTATAATATTTCACAATAAATATAATTTTACAATAATCATATATAGTTATATCTTTTATCATTATACCCATCCATGTATGTTGGTGATGAAAAACATATTACACCACGACCTTGACACGTTATGTCGTATAAACACACACATGGTGATTTCATTTTTTATAGGATGGATAGAATATGGAATATGATTGTTTAATATTCATAATAACATATAAGTATACAAGTGATACTTTAGTTTTTAGTTTTAAATTAAAAAACTCATATAGTGGAAGTTGACGAAGAATGTCATTTGAAAGAATCAGTAAATGATATTACCAATTCTTTGATGTTCCTCTTGTAAACCTTCTCTTAGGGCACTAATGTTGGTCTTCAAATAATACAATGATATCTAGAATGTTTATAGGTTTGTATATAGGGGAAATGGAATGGTTTTGGATGATTTGGAAGGCTCAAAATGGAGTTAAAATGAGAGGGAGGTGGTGCCCTTTTATATGAGAGGAGAGGGGAACTTTTGGAAAACAAAAACAATATTAATTTATAATAAAACTAAAACCCACATTAAAACCTAAAAATTTACTCAAATTATAATATTAAATATGATATGGTTGTAATTTCATCAACCAATAAAATTTATTCATGTTTGGAATTTATTTTAAACCTTATAATTTTAATTTATCCTTATTCAATCATCTTAATTTTATTTATGGTAATAATATTCTAAATTTAAATGGTTATAAATACTTACATATATGTGGTGAATTGTAAATAATTGGATAAATTATGAAATTTTCGACCATATAATTATCAATTTGAAAATTTTAAATATTTTTTGTTTTTTAATCAAGTTAATAATATGTTATTTTTATAAAATATCTATACTGTCAATTTTGACACTATTCATTTATTTGAAATTTATTTAACTTTGAACAAAAAATTGATTAAAAAATATAATAGAAACAAAACATTTTATATTCTTCTATAAAATTCTTGGATCGCATTAATATGTTCATATAATATTTATTTTTATATTTTTAGAACCACTTATTTGATATTTCTCTAAATAAAATAATTACTCAAACATTTTTGTTTAATTATTTAATATAGTTATACGTTGCATAAAAATTAAAACTAAAGTACTATGATGAATAAAAAATACAATATATTTCATAATAATACTATTATAGATTTTAAATTCTAAAAACACAACCATTAAAATGTTATATTTATTAAATTATGAAGGTGAAAACTTTGACTTCATTTAAAATAAAATAATATAAGTTTAATAATATATTTTATATGGCACTAAATGGTCAAAGAGTCGACTGTTGTATTATTACGGTTTAGATATACTCTACCAATATGGGTTGTTCTTTTTTTGGGCCTTTTTATTTGTGATATTTTTTTAATAATAACATTATTATTGATTTATCTCTAGATAAATAATTTTTTCATCATTAATTTATAAGATATTATGGTAATTATATATTTCATAAAATTTGAAAATAAATTACCATGAAAAAGAAAAAAAAAATTATCATTCAAATGGGAATTTATACTTGAATCTATATTCTGTATAACCTTATAATAAATATATTTTAATTATTAAAGATTGAGTGGGACAAATTTAACTTTTCTTTAAATAAAATAAAATAAATTTCGTATTCTCATTAATGTGGGTTATAGTAGATAACATTTTAAACCCATTATTTTTAAGGGTAAAATATAATCATATAATCATAATATGAAATGTATAAGGGAATTTTATAATATTATTCTTACCCGAAATTACTTTATTTACCTTTAACTATGGTAACAAAAATTTACCCTAGATACTATTCGTAATGCCCAAATACAGAATTAGAATATTAATATAATTTGGTTATAATGATTCCAAATATTAAATATATATTTCCAAATTCAAGAAAAATATTTTTTAGTAATTAATTTAAAATTAATCTCATTATTGAAAATGAAATGGTGTTTGGTTTAAAACATTACACAATATTGATATATTTTTACCTATTAATTCAATGTAAAATTTATGATAATGAAATAAATTATATTAAATGGAAAAAATATATTTTATTTATAATTTTAAACCAATTTAATATTATAATTTATCCGTATAAATTATCTTGATGAAAAAAGATGTTTGTAATTAAAATTTTGTGTATTATTAATATTAATCAAAATATGAATGTAATCAGAAAAATATCAAAAAATTATATACTGTATATTTTTATATCCGTATTGAAAATAATATAATTATTCTATCATATTGATCTTATAAATGTGTCAAAATCTAGATTTAAATTAGGTGCGCTACTAAAAGGGGGGAAAAGTTTATTTAAAAAATACTTATTTTATCGAAAAAATTTAATTTGTTCTCATACCCTGTTCTAGAAAATTTGTAAGATGAATGATAATGTTATAAAAATTAAAATTTGGATACTAGTATTCATAATGACTATTTTATAATAATATTATAATAATATATCATTGTTTAGTGAAACTCAATATTGTGTACCACTGAAACTATCGGTGATGGAAGATCATACATGTAACACACACCATGTCAGTATTCTGTGTTCTGCAAGCTTCTTTTGGTGTTGTGTGTTACATAATCCAATCTTATTTCATTTATAAATTGATAAAAATATATACCCAATATTGTGTGAAATTAATTCCATAAAAAGAACATGAAATTGTGCGAAACACATTTGAAGAATAGTGTTGTGTATACTACAAGCTAATATATTGTTGTGTATAATGGTGTATCATGAATCAAATTACATTAAATAAATTAAAAAGAATATTTCTCGTAAAACCTTATGGTGTTACATTATACCCCCCATAAAATTATTTTATCTATCATAATTTCTTAGGATTATAAATGGTGTTTCTTTCAAAGTATCTTTCATGGAAAACAAAATCGTAAAAAGGAATAATAAAACCTCATTTTAAAAAGTAATGATAGAAAAATAATGCTTAACCAATGTAAGTCATCGCTAGGATTCCACATAGAAGAACATGGGAAAAAACATTGAAATGGAAGAGAAATATAAAAATCATGTTCTGATTGATAGTGGTAGAGAACATGGATAAGAAAAGATGGCATTCATAAAGAATGAATTTTTTTTATCTGAGGTACAAATTGATTAATCAGATATGAAGTAACTAGGATAAATTTTTTGGGATTCAAGAATCTTTCGCTAAATTTGATGTATTTTTTATGAGAATAAATACTTACATGATTTTGGACAAATATGATTGTTGGTCATCCCCTTAAAAATTATCACTTCATATCTTATTTAAATAAATGAAGTTGAATTTTACATTTTCATGTATCAAAAAATCATTCGATAGAAAGATAGATCATTTCACCAATCTCAACAAAAAATTTGAACATAAGAAATAAAATATACGTAAGTCCATCTATGATGAGATTAATCATATATGGTTTCAAAAATGAACTTATAGTTCATCTATCATACAACTTAATAAAATAAATCTAATTTTAACTAACAAGGGGCTTCATGTAGGTTAGTGGTAGATGATAAAGTTATGTCGTACTTTAGTAGTGGGTTTGATTCATGCACTCTTGTGCGATGCGACGGGTTGTCACACGTCCTATGGGTTTTCCTTTTTCTAAAAATATACTACTATAACATTCCTAATATAATACGATAACTTTTTTAGCCTTAAAAATACTATCTAATGTCCAATTAAATCAATTACATCCTTTATGGTTATCCAAAATACTTCATTCAAATCTCATAATACAAATAAAACAATTACCAAAAAACAATTTCCAGAAAGGTCAAATACAAGCATGTGAATACCTTCATTTATCCACCATATTTCATAAGATTTATCTTATTTCTCACATTCCAAATATTTGAATACCTTCATAATTTATTCTCTTGAAGAATGATAATAAAATGAATTACTATATAACATTAGTGAAAACTTGCATTTTAGAAAATTTAACTTTTTCCTCACTAAAAAATACAAAAAAAGATATATACACAATCCATGATATCACTTTTTATTTATAACTATCAGGATATCATTAATACTATCAAATATCTCATTACCTATATATCTCACATATAATGTGATTTCCAAACTTCTGTCAATACCTTATCATTGTTACTGGTACGATATAATTATTGAAAACCACAATAAACTAATACATAGATATTACAATATTGAGCAATACAATAAATCAGATTCCACAACACTATTTTGGAATACCATTACGTAAAAATTAAATAATTCCAATACATCATTATCATATTCAAAATCTCCAACAGTGAAGGCATGTAACATCCTTTTTTATTTTTCCATAACATGCGGTTGATGTCGATCATCATAAACCCTTGGATTAAGACATTGGTTTGCATAAAGCCCCATTTCCTTGCACTTATAGCAATGAAGTGTTGGTGGTGTGTTCCCTTTAGTCATTTCTCCATTCACATCACTAGAAACCTTTTTCCCATTATATCGGCACTCAGTATTTTGATGAACATCTTTTCCACACATGAACCATTTTCTAGTCCCTTTAAGACAATCTCCACTTTGTCTATTTCCACACATTGAGAATATTGAAACTTTTATCTTTTTTTTCACCATAATTTTGAGATTTTCCCTTGAACTCTATAGTTTGATTCTTATAAAAACCTTGAGATTGATATTTAACGCTAACTTCTAGTTATACCTTGATAGAACAATGTACAATCTCTTCATAGGTAATTAAGTCTTTTATAGCTAATTTCCCTAATATGACTCATTTTTTTGACACTGATGAATCGATCAATGTTACATTCAGGTCGGATGATAAAAAAATCATACCTTCAATGTCTTGTAATATTTTCCTCATATGTACCAAAAGATTTATTATCCTTTTTTTAATCTCAAGGAACTCCATTTTCCATCTTTGTTCGAAGAATATGAGGAATGTACTTATTGAAAAATCTGATCTTTTACTATTACCATTACATGGATTCAATTTCATCTTTCTTCCATGTATTATTTATTTGAGTCCAACGTTGGAATGCATCACCTTTAAAATAATAGACATCCAAAATAAACTTTTCAGGTTATTAATAGTAAAGGATGAGAAATATATTTTCAATGGTAATGATCCATTGTTCAGCAATAATTGCATCAGAATAGCAACTTATAGAATGAGGATGTTGCCTCATGAATGGCCTTATAAAATGTTGTTCCCTCCCCTTCTCATTTTGATGTATCGAATGATTAATATAATTTGTGAATATAGAAATAATATTTTTCAATCCATATCCCATAAAATTTGGGTTTTCATGAGGAAAATCATTACATTGACCAATGCATTGATCATTAACATGGTTCCATCAGGTTCCAGAAATTATCTAAAATCCAAAAAGAATAGTGTGAGAGGGAAAATTAAAAATATGAAAAAACATAATCAACAGGGAGTACGTTCAATCACGATCATCTTAGGTTTAATCCTAGTTTATTCAACATCATTGCCTAAATTCTAGGATAGTAATATTATAAATATACTTTCCCTTAAGAACATCCCCAGACTTACCTTAGAAATATATTTAGGGATATCAATAAATTATTCACATCCATGATTCCAATGGTGGAATAATCCATGAATCTGATTCCAACTACAGATACCCATGCTTGATGTGCATGGACATTATATTCCTTTTGAAGAAAACATAATACATTACAGAAACAAATTCTCAAAGACCGTGTTAGTTTAGTGTCTTTTAAATCTCAGAACACAATCTTCTAACTTGGTGAAAGATCATCAATATCACCCATAATGATCTTCCCATTTATTCCCTTCCTAAAACCTTTATTTATATCCTCGGGAAAATAAAACAAAAAATTGGTGAGATATAATGATCAGTAATGGTAAACAATGAGAACATAAATCAAACCAGAAACATTTGAATGTAAAAACATGAACACAATGTTTAAATAGTAAAATATTATGTAATGAAATAAATCATGGAATTACATTAGGCCTAGATCATAAATGAACATTAATCATGAAAAAATTGCATGGTTATAAAATAAATTTTTTTTGAAAACCATTAATCACAAAATATTATTTCCGTAGTCGCCATGGCATTGCTGCCAAGAACATTCGAGTGGACATAGTCCATTACTGAATCGGGCTTACTTTCCATTCCTGCCATATATTACATTACCTGATTTTCATGTCGTTCCATCCATGTCTATCTCATGAGATATAAATCATTACCCAATTCATATAAGGGTGATATAGTTCCCACAAATCTCTTAATGAATTAATTCTTACATGTTCCACCAAATAAATATATATCATTCATCATAACCGAATAAATATAATGAGTTTCATAATCATCCTCACATCATAACACAATCCATATAAAACCACTAGAAATTATTTCATCATAAACAAAATAAAACCATGTAAATAATAGGGACATTATTTTTGAAACATAACTATATTAAATAATTTCATCATCGATGGAAAATAGTTTAGATAAAATACATGAAATGAATTCATGAGGAAAATATACTTTTTTCTACATAAATAAATTTCTTTTATCATAATGTCATTAAATTTTAAAATAAAATAATTTTTTTTAAATAATAATGAAATATTGTAGAGTAATATTCATGGAAATATGATGTTATGAAACTATAAAAATCATTTCATATCATATATATTAAAAAAACATCATTCTCGTACCTTTGCTGGAAAAGTCAAAAAATATATCGTACTGATAACGAAAAAAGATTCCCTTTATATCATTTAATAAAAATTTACCAATCGGTAAAATTGGATTTAAACAATTATATAAGGATAGAAATAATATTTCATATTTAAGAAACATGGATGTGGATGATAAATCTTCCCCTGTAAATACGTCAATATAACCAATCATGGATAAAAATGAGATTGAGAGATTTTCTCTTAGCTTAGGTCACATATGATTTGTATGTATCTAAACCTTTTTTATAATTATTTAAATAATATCATTGACTTATTCAAGAATAATATTCATTTTTATGATATCATATATGTTCATATTCTTATTATTTTATTGATAACATTTCATTGATACTTGTTATTTGGGTGACAACTGCTTTATGTCCTTAGGCATGTTTTGTTGAATAAATTCATATACCTATTTTTAGGTTATATTTATATAATTTATAGAACGGTATTATTATAATATCTGTCATATCTATTCATTAAATTCATTTATATAATCATTCTTCAATGATGATCATGTAGAATGAATCACATCACATCATGGATACAGAATGCCATATATACTATCGAGGGACGATATCAATCAAATGATTGTGGAATTTTATTGATGTGTATAATAATTCAGAATCAATATAATTTTAAAATAATAATATATAGTTATTTATCAAATCATTATACCTATCCAGGTATGTTGGTGATGAAAAACAGATTACAACATGGCGTGGAGACTCTTGGTCATACGTAGACATGAGTGGTGATTTCATTTCTCATATGATGGATAGAAGATGTAATCTGATTGATATATATTCATAATGACATACCACAATGAAAGTGATAAAAGATTTATTACTTACTAATGAAACAACTCTTATAGATGATGTTGATGAAGAATGAATTTTGAAATAAGCGGTAGAGGATATTACACCTTTTTCAATATGCCTCTTCTAAAACTCCTCTTAGGGCACTAAAGTTTCTCTTTGAAGAAGTCCAAGACTATTATAATGTTACTAGGTAAGTTGATAATGTAAAATATATAGGTTTTTTAAATTTTAATGGATAAAATGGATTGAATATGAGAGGGAGGAGGGGCCCTTTATTAAGAGAGGTGAGGGGCACTTTTGGAAACCACAAAAATATTAATTTTTAATAAACTAAAAACCCCCATTAAAAACACCAAAATGACTCAACATAGAAGATGATATGATATAGAGTTGTACTGTCAAAAACAACTAAAATTTAGGCTTGTTTATAATTTATTTTAAACATTAAAATTTTGATTTATCCTTATTTAATCTATTTAATTTTATTTTTGATAATAATATACAATATTATAAATGGTTAGAACTACTTTAATATGTTTTTTAATTGTAATAATTGGATAAATTAAAACATTTTCGACCATATAATTTTAAATTTGAAATTTGTAATTATTTTTGTGATTTATAAAAAAATATAATAATATATAGTTTTTATAAAATACCAATAATTTCAATTAAGTCATAATTCATTTATTGGAATTTAAATAAAATACAATGAAAAGAATGATTCAAAAAAAATATTAAATATATTCTTATCATGCCATATTATTCTTGAAAATTCATGTTGGAAATTAATATGTTCATATAATATTTATTTTAATATTTTAATACCATTTAATTGATATTTCTCTTCATAAAATAATCAATCAATTTTTTTATAATTATTTACTATACTTATTTTTTGAATAAATTTTAAACAAGAAATATAATGTGAAAAAATATAATATATTTCAGAAGAATACTTTATGTACTATTTTTCATTAAAAACCCACAACATTAATAATGATATATTTCTTAAATTGTGAAGGTGACAAGTTGGACATCATTTAAAATAAAATAATATAAGTGTCATATTCAATGTTTTAAGTCTCCAAATGGTCGACATGTTGACCCGTGGATGATTATTGTTTATATATACTCGACAATGAACATTTCTTCAAGTGTTTGGGACTTTTCATGTGTATTTTTATTTTAATAAATACTAAATTACTAATTTTTCACTAAATAAATAATTTATGCATTATTAATGTGTAATCTATTACGGTAATTATATAATTCTTAAAAAATAACAATCAATGAACATAAAAAAGATAATCATTATAACTTTAAAATGAGTATTTATAATTGAATATTTATTCTGTATAACCTTATATTAAATATAATTTAATTATTAATGTTTGAGTGAGACATATTTAACATTTCTTTAAATAAAATAAATTAAATATATTAATCTCATCCAAATGGGTTCCAATAGATAACATTCCAACACAAGTATAATTTAAGGTGAAATATAACCATCCAATTAGATTAAGGCATGTGTTTTGGTAATTTTATAATATTATTTTTACCCTTAATCACTAGATTTATCTTTAACAATGGTAAATAAAATTTACTGTTTTTAATATTCATAATGCCTAGAAATTAAACAAGCCTTTTAAAATAAATTTTAACTGCTGATTATAAATATGGAATCCAATTTTTACAAATTCAAGACAAAAACGTTTTAGTGATTAATTTAAAATTAATCATCTTGGTGAAAAAATGCGTTTTTGTTAAAAACATTGCAAAAGTTTGAATTGTTTATACTTATGAATTCAATGTAAAATTAATGATAATGACATATATTATATTAAATAGTAAAAATATATTCTATTTAAAAATTAAAACTATTCATTATAAAATTTTAACTATATAAATTATCATGATAAAAATGTAATTTTTTTAGAATTTAGCGTATTTTTACGATTAATCAAAATATGAATGTTATAAACAAATATATAAAAAAAATTAACTTTTCAAATCATGATTGCAAATAATATGTTTATTTTTCCAAATTGAAATTAAAAACTAGAATTAAATTGGGTACACCATCAAAATGTGGCAAAACTGAATTTATTGAAAAAGAATTATTTTATCGAAAATATTTATTTTTTTCTCATACCATATTCTAGAAAATGGGTAAGATGAATGATATTTTTATAGAATTAAAAATTTGGTTAATACTATACATAATTTCTGGTTCATAATAATATTATAATAATATATCTTTGTTTAGTCAAACTCGGTATTATGTACCACACAAGCTATCATGGAAGGTCGTTCTTGCATGTAATGCAAGCCATGTCAGTTTTGTGTGTTTTGCAAGATTCATTTTTTGTTGTGTATAAAATAATTCAAACATAGTTCATTTATAAATTGAAACAAATCTACACTCAATGTTTCATGAAATTAATTCTATCAAATGAAAATGAAAATGGGTGCAACACAATCCAAGAATACTGTTCCGTATATTACAGGCTAATACGGTGTTGTGTATAACTCAACTAATCTTGGTGTAGCACAAACACAAGAAATTAAAAAAATTAAAATGAATATTTCTAATATAACCATGGGGTGTTACAATATACATGATTATTTATTAATGTATATAATTATTGGAATCCTATATTTGTCATACTCATGTATGAAACCTATAGGAAGAATGTCGTGACTTGAGGTAATTGATTTCTCATCTCATGTTTCCATATTTGCGACATATGTTATTTTTTTGAAAAAATTTTATTTTTTATGTTATAATTACATAACCAATCACCTATTATATAATTCATATTCATCATTTATTTTAATATATTTTTTCTTTTTATGTTATTATTTTTTAGGAATTATGATTGAATAATTAAAAAAGCGATAAGGGATTTTGCCTCACTTGTATTTCAATTACACAGATTCCATATTCACCACATATTGCTATTTTTGTGGTGTATTTATTATCCATAAATGTAATTAATGTTAATATTATAAGGATTTTAAACCCCATATAAGGTTATTTATTTAATGCGGCTATTGATTCAAAATATCCCAATGTCATAATGGTTTTATGTTATTATCACATTTTCTATCAGGATTTGTTTTTTATTATGTATTTAATGAATGGATAATATTTTATATCTATTAAGAATCTGATTAATTTTATTATAATATTATTATTAATTAAAACTACATTATATTTTTTCTTGTTACTCACATTATGTACTTAATAGTTCCATATTTTTTTTTAAATTCAAATTATTTACCTCTAAATATGAAATTGTTTTTCAATACAAATCCATGTTTTCTAAATAAAATTTATATTTTAGTATGATTATTTGAATAAATTTCTCAAATTATTATATTAAAAAACTTCAAATTAATCTTCCTGATGTTTTCCAAATATAGAAATTTTTAATTTTCTTATATAAATTTGAAAGTAATCATATCTCTATCTTGTACATAATTAACAATATTTTCTACAGACAATAATTCACACTAACATAATGATTATTTTAAATTTTTTCATGTTTATTTTGATTTGAAACATTATATATAAAATATGGTATGTATTTAAATTTTAAATATATTATATCAAAATGAAAAATTATATTTTCATTATTAAATATTCAATTTGATGATTAAAAATATATTTCAACCTAAAATGTAATATATTTATGTTAATTAAAATTTATTAGGGAAATGATCAAATGATTACATCCTTATTTTTTCATTGGATTTTTCATTTTTAGGCGGACATGACGTTTTCAAACTTATTCCCATTTCAGAGGTTATGTTATAATTATAATATTATGAATCACATTTCTTTTCATGAAATATGATATGTGTAATTTTTGTATTATCATGTGGTAGACGTAGGTTTGATTATAATCAAGTCATGTGTGAGACCTATATCTCCCTCTAATGAATTATTAATATATGGATTATTAATTAGAAAATTTTTTCAGCATGAAGTTGATTTAATGTTCACAAGGATATTGGTGGACTCAATGTCATGTCCATAATGTTATGATTGTAATTTATATCATGAACATATGTTTATGTTTTGACCATCATTCATGTCTCTAACAATTTATGTGTACCTACCATCATATGCATATAGTTATACATGGACTATATTTCATGTCCAAAAGAACATGTGACGAACTAGTTTAATGTAAATAATTATATGCGATGGAATAATTTAAAATCATTTGTGTAATGAGTGGAATTTATTATATTTATACGACATCAAAATGATATTTGATTATTTTTATTCCATAAATATATGTCTTCTGGGAATTTTATTTTTTATGTAACATGTTCCTCAAATCCATAATTATTCATGTGATATGTACTACCATGAGATATTCCAAGAATCATTATTATCATTTATGTTATGTTGGTTTTGTTTTTGAAATTTATTTCTGTTTTTCTCACACTCTTATGTTAATATTATTTTGATGTCTCCCATGTTTACCATTACTATGTATCTATTCTCACTATTCAAATGTTTAAATTTTCTACATCAAATAGAATGGTTTTTAGGGTATGTCTATGAATATTAATATATATTATTATCTTTCTGTGTTATTTTGAATATATTTTCACAAATATCAAGATTATATATATAGACTCCAAAGTCAAATATCCATTATGAATCATAAGACAATATTTGATAAATGTATAAATTATTCATCTAAATATTGAAATTATTTTATATGAAAATAAAAAATTAATGTACTCATATAGGTTGTCACCGTTGAATGAAAATCACATCATTAAAGGAATTTTTCCACATCATAATTACATATGGATTGTGTGGAAGTTATGATATATATTTTAATCTTTTATTATTCGGAAAACAATTGTCTACCATGTGTCCCCCTTTTAGAGTGGGTCCTTTGTGGGGTATAGTGGTAGTCTATATTTTTTCTATATTTGGTTTTATTGCTCTCAAAATTATATATAAAATCATATTATTATGAAATTACTTTTTATTACTTAAATCCAATGTTGTTAGATTATCAAGGTGGATGTGATTATACAAACTCCAACATATGTATCATAACAACCAATGTTTTTCCTTTGTTTCATATTCATATTTCATATATACTTATCGAGGAAACATTACATGGGGAGAATGAAGTTTGGGTTTTACAGAATAATAATTTCATATAATACATTTTTAATTAAAATGGATTTTCATCCCATTTATTTAGGTTTTACATTTTTTATGGATATGAGTTATTCTAATTGTCTTATTTACATACTAGAGTCACATATTTTTACATTTTAGTTTATTAGAATATCTCAATTCAATTAGTGTTATTGTAAGATATACAAAATCTAATTTATAACAGAAATATTTTCTTCGGTGCATTTTTTGTTAATTGTATTATTTATATGGCCTCTCAAATTAGTGATAATAATTGGTATTTTTAGTCTTTCTCTGCTAATATAGCAATTGAAATATTTGGATGGTATACAAAAATTATTCCTTCATAAGTGGGGTTAAAAAGGTATGGGTCATGTCCATACTGTTTCAATAGTGGTTTAACTTATTTTGATATAGTTTGGAGATAATGTAAAAGTGTTTATGGGTTAAATACCCTTGTTGAGGTAATATTATGTGGTCTAGAGTTTCTATAATATATTTAATACCTATAATATCTTGACCCCAACCAATTGTCATAGGAGATAAAATAATTTAAATAACCATAGGTCCACCTTCTCCCATGAAAATGGAAGGACCAAAAATCTAATACTATTTGAAATCATTATGGAATTGTCTTACATTTATAAAAAAAATTCCTATAACATCCACATTAGTAAAATCCCATATATGATTTAACAATTACATAAAACATAATAGTCACGAGGCAACATAAAATAGTAGGATTTAAAATTAAAATAGTAATTGAACAACAATATTAAACAAGACTCAAACTATAGAGAATCCAATATTCTACAAGTAAAACTACATCTGACTCCATCGTTGATTGTATATGTGCTCCAACTCTATCCATGAAATTCATTATTCAATGGTGAAGATTGTGTATGTCAAAAAACACTTTCATAAACCCAAAATTTTTATAACTCATCCCATACCAAAAAAATAACCATAAAATTAAGTAATAATGTATAGTAATAAGAATAAACCTCACATTAATGGTGTCACATTCTCCACTCCATTGAGATTTTCATCAATTGAAAGCATGAGGTCTGTGTTTTTTTTCAAAAAATTTTACTATAAAAAATTTTCATGATCTCATTTCTGATCACAGTCATTAAATATTTCAATAGTATATGATCCAATGGACTATGTTGACCCTAGAAGTCCATGTATGTTTATATTAGAAATAATCATGTATATTAATAAATGAAGTGTCTATCTCTTGAGAAAAATAAGAAATATTATTCACCAAATGTAGATGTAACTAGTAATTCTTTAGAAGAGATATATTTAAATAATTATAAAAAAGTGAATTGATATAGTATGTCCTTGGGATAATCTGCAACACCGTTATGGTCATGAATAAATAATTGTAACACACATTGAATAGATATATTCCCATGATAAACTAGATGAATATTTAAAAAACATGGATATAATAAAAATAATACATCAGAACAGACCATGAAGGTTTTTTGAAGAAAAAGTGACCTAGAAACATTTTAAAATTTCATTGTGCCTTTTATATCAAGATCCTAGTTATCATGTTTTTTCTTATATATCATATAAATGAATAGTTCCAATCAATAATAATATATATATATATATAATGTATAAAAATATTGATTACAAAATTCATCCATATTATAAATTGTAATGGTCCATAATTATTTTGTACTTAAATATATATATATATGGATTCTAGTAATAGATTATTGTCATCCCATAAATCTCCAAGGTCCATAACATGATATATTATATTTTATTGTAGTGTATTATTTTTTTCTCACACAATATATATATTTTATGATGATATGTTTTTTCTATAAAAAATGTGGTTCTAGTATTCTTATAATAATAAAAACTAATTTGAGTAACAATTATAAAAATAAATCCACAATGAATTCAGTAAGGATAATACAATATTTATTATAATATACTACTTTAGAACTATTAATTATCTTTTATTTACCATCCCAATGATCATTACTAAAAATACCGTGTTATGTAAATCAATTTAATCTCGATGATATGTATTTTTTTATCAATTGCTACATGAGGAAAAATAGTCTTCTTGAGGAATATCTCCCATGATACTATAGTTTGAAAATTATTGATTATAGTTAAATGAAATATATTATAGGAAACTATAAAACTAGTTGTATAACTATCAATAAACAATGAAAATATCCCAAAATATATAATTCACCCAACCAACCAATGAAAAACCATCATTATATACGTCTAATGAATTTTCCAAAATCACATGTATAATTATTTCACCCAAATAAAATGATATCACACTGTGGTAAAATCTAGTGTTGAAACTAGAATGGGACATGAATCTAATTATATACCTACAATACCCTTCAAATGATTTATAAACTATACCACATAATATCCCATTCCATGGTCCTTTAAGAAAAATAATGCACTATTTGATAACATTAATATCAATATTGTAATTCTTTATTACATATTTTATGGAATTAATCTATAGTATTTATTTCAAAATCACATTTTAATAATATATTTTTCCAAGATTATTTCAAAATTTATTTTTAAAAACAAATAAATTCATTGATTAGTGATACAATAATCCATCCAATTATTAACATACTATAATGTTAGTGAATCCAACTACTTGAAATCTGATTTCATGACATAACAAAGGGAATGAACTTGATCATAAAATGAGAAATATTGAATCAATTTTTAGTATTCATCGATAGAGATTAAAATAAAGAGAGAGAAATATAGCATCATTACATATAAATAATCACGTAAATATCTTGTTTATAAATCACATAAAATAATAACATGTTGATTCCCATTTGTTTGATGATATCCATACTGATTTGGTAGTTAATATTTCCATTCTAAAAAAATCAATAACAAGTTGCATGCCTCGTTCCACGATTTGGTGTGTTCTATAATATTATTTTTATTGGACTATATGAGAATGACTTTAACTAGGTGCACACCATAAAACAATGTGATGTTTGTTACCCCACATAATATAGGATTAATCAAATAGTTTATCGAACACACCCAACCACCAACCTAACTAAAAAAATTAGTTAGTATTGAGTGGTTGAATATTTCAAATTGGACGAATCTCTATGATTGTGACACCAATATGGACATAGACACATATATCACCACTATATTCACTATGTCTTGATGACAACATTATATAACTTGGAAAACATTATTCAACAATATGTTACTCAAATTCATTACAAAATAAAAATAAATCATCTTTTATGGTAAAATATAATATAATAAGACCATACCAAAATAAAAAAGAGTCTAAAAAACTCTGGGACTATAATGAGACACTAATGAAATATATCAGTAAAATAATATTCACATTTAATGTTTTTTATCTCAAAGTAATTGGTTACTACAATTTATTGGATAAACAATTCATTATATACGGTATATGTTATGTATTAATTTATTATTTATTTGAGTTATCTCTTCATGATAATTTAGTATTTAAAATTTTAAAATATTTCAAACATCATATTCAAAAATGTAGATAACTAACTTATCAATCTAGTAACGTTCAATACATGCTTGATCTTGTGATTGAATATACCATTGCATACCATATATAATGTGAAAACATATAATTCATAACAATACAATTTATAATCTTATATTAAAATGCTATTTTCATTAATTATGAATTATATATATAATTGCAGTCACATTAAAATATATAAAAATTCTCAGATATGAATTATAATAGTATATTTATATATTAAATATATCCATAATAAATAAAAATATTAAAATTGGAAAAAATTGAAGTTTGAAAATATGATAATTTAGTAATGTTCGGACCTCTAGATTAGTCACAGTCATGAAACAAACTAAATAAATGATGAAAAATATTTCTCATAAAATAGTAATCATGACGGAAAATATTTACATATCATTGAGAGAAAATAGAAGTGAGTGATCAATGAAATAAATACAAGGAATTTAATGAAATTAATAAACCCATTTGATCCTAAATATTTTGTCAATTATAATAGTAATCAAACATTATGAATAATGTCCCCATCTATTTTAGTGTAAAATAATATTATTTATCTTTTATAATGGAAATATGAAATATTAATATCAAGGTGTATAAAAATAAATGGTATGTATTTGATAAAATAATTATATTTATATTAATAAAACATAACTGTTTTACATGTGTTCCTATAAAAAATATAATGATTTAAAAGAATTTTTATATTGAATAAATATGGTTATAACATAATATAAATATTAATAATAATGATAGTATAATTTTAGGTGACCATATGTAATTTTTCAAAGGCTATAAAAATTGAACATAATATAAAAATTATTATTTTCTAAATAATATATGAATTTAATTAAATGTCTTTTCCAAAAATATAATGTTCTTTTCTTAAAATTGACTTCATTTTTAGGAAATATGAATCAAAAAATGGTTAGGGCAATATTTTTTCTAAAGTAGTTTTTTTAAATAGTTTAATAATAATAATAATAATATACATTTTATAAGGTATATGGATGAATTTGTCTCTCAAATTTGATATAAGAATCTATTAGTTAACAACAAGAAGACCAATTCTTTTTATATGGTAACAATATTCATCATTTTTGGAATCCTTCATCTATATTAATTATCTAATGATTATAAAATTCAAAAACACCCATCACATCGAATTGTTAACAGTAACACTTAATAATCATTCTCTTCACACCTTATAATCCTAGAATATTTCAAAATTTATGTTCCATTATCTTCTCAGACCTCACCCACATGACCTTGGATTTTTCTTCACAAAAATATAAAAAACAAACGTGCCTTAATTTTTAGATATGTAGAAGAAATAGAAGAGGTAGAATTCTAAATATTTCCCTATTAAACTCTTTTTTTTCTATAACTCTTCTTCATATAAAATATCAAACATGAAATAAAAAATATGCCATTTTATATTTATTGGAAATATGTTTTTTATGGTATTATCTAGAAGTTATAATCATTAAATTCACTCCTCATTCAAAAAAAATTCTTATATTGATGGATTCTCCACCTTCATGAGAAACATACTTCATTTTCCCTTAATCCCATCAAGGATGGTTTTAAAAATACTATTATTAATATATATTATGATATTATGATTATAATAACTTATTTAAATATTCTATAATGAATTTAAAACTAATTCATAAAACACAGTATATCATGTCAATGATCATTTGTAAACCTGTTGAAATGAAGCCACCATATAATGATTACATTTATACTAAATCTATTTTACCTACACAAAAAATAGAAATTTGGGAGAATTTTTTAATTATATAAATATATTAAAATAAATTATTTTAATTTCTAGAGTTTTGTTGTCATTTGAAATTAATTTCAATAATTATTTAATGGTTATTTTCCTAGGAACTATGATACAAAGATGATTGGAAAAATAAATAAACATGAAATTCCAATTAAATTTTGGAAAATAGAAATAATAGGGAACTAAAAACAAAAATTTTTATTGAATATTTTTATTATTATTTAATTAATATTTCTACATTTATTATCCTTGATTTTATAAGGTTTTGGAGAACAATTATATGACCTATGGTAAGGGATCTCATAGAACCATAAAATTATTGTTGGATTTAAACCATTGAAAATATTTAATCACTTTATCGCTAATTAATTTTATGTAATGAATCCGAATTCTATATATATGTGTCTTATATATGTACCTAGAACACTATCCCATCATTTTATGATTTTTATGTATCTTAAGTTCATTATTCATATTCATTATTTAATATCAAACTTATTTTTAAATATATTTTCTTGTCAATTATTACTAATATGTAATCATTTTTTAATTTATTCATTATAACTAGTGATGTCATAAAATAATGGAATAATTTATTTATATTAATTCTAGTTTTCCATAATTTTTTATGTAATTTTTTTAATTTATTATTTATTCAAAATTAAACAAGTAATTACTTTGGAAATCATGCTAAATTTTTATTTATATACCCATTTCTCAACAATTTATCATGGATGTCTCATCTCAAATGAACACCATATTTTGATACCTCTAAATAAATAACTATATATTAACATGAATAATATTGAATATCATTTTCCTTTTAGAATCACTATTAAATATCCTTTGATTCAGAAATGATAAAATATTATGTAATAATATTCCATCTAATACAACATGTTTTCCATGTCATAATACTTTAATATTAAAATGATATAAAAAATGATGTAATAGAAGAAATACTTAATAATTTTAACTAATTACCCATTATCCGCATTAAAAATGAACCATCACAATCCTGAAATTACTCATATATCATACGGAAATTAATTTTATCATGATATTCAACCATGAAGTCTACTCGAGTACTAACATTGGACAGAATAAGTTGTGAGTACAACTAAGTAGGCCACCACATTCACTGTATAATGAAGTGACTAATATTTAAAATAGTTTAGGATTATGTACAATTAAAACTATTCACTGAAAGAAATTTTAAATATGTTTTAATAATAAACAGTTTTCAATTATCCTGTTGGGACCTATAGTTCCATGTTAACACTCAACCAACCAATACTACTTTTGACAAAGGGGGATGTCAATTCCATATAACATGGTAGATAATAAACATGAGTCAAATAGAGGAATTTATTAATAAAATAAATTCAATTAATTCTATCATGGATAATCACTTGAATTTCCTATATCATATCAAACCATTAGTTCCTAAATCATTAGTCCATCATCCATGTGATTTATTACATAGATTATATCCTGTAAAATTGTTTGGTCCATCCGAATGAATATAATACTCATTCCAACATCCAAATCCAACATAATATTCACATTTCCAAGGATCACTATCATTTTACCTTTCATTAATAATAATTAATATTATTTACCATTATGACCAATTATTATATCTGTGGTCTATTACATTCAACAAACATGACCCAATTCCATTATTATAATATTCTACCCTTTATTCCGATCTTAGTGAAATTAAATGTTCATTAAAACCATTTGAATACATAAATATTCCACCTTTAACCAATTACCACTTATTGTTTTTATCATATCATAACATATGTGATTTTAAAATTCCTTTGAATAGTCCCTTAATCCATACTAATAAGATAGAATTAAATTTCAATAATTTTATTCTCAATCCCAAATTCACTATTTTCCACCAAATTTCCCATTTCTAATGGATTATCACAACCCATGGATGGACAAAAGTCTATTATCATTGTCATCTACAGAACCAATGTGATATTGATATAGAATAAATATCACAACCCATGGATGGACATATGTTTAGTATCATATCCACCACCAATGGTGTCTAGGACATCTAGCATGTGTAATGGATGTATAAAAGTGTCCAATAATCCATATTTAATGTTAGGTATAATAAAGTGACTATATAACCAATTACCTGTTTCTTCCCTAGGTTGGTGTCTGAACATGAATCCAGGTCATTATTTTATTATTACTAGTTTATATGTAAGAGACATTTTAACATTAGTTAAGGTTCCATGATGTTTCATTGAATAATGTAATGATATATAACAATAATTTCTTGAGGTAATAAAAAAGTAAATATAAAAATCCAGGGTCACTAATTACGAAATTTATGGGGCCTGGCTAAGGTGTAAGAGTGTAATCCAAGGAGTATAGTACATTGCATTGAACAATATGATGCCTACCGATCCCATAAATTTTATGCAAGGTAAAATGGGGGTTCTCATTGACATTTCCCGATGGGAAATATCCAAGGCCACTTCTTCTTCCAGATGGATCCAAGGATAGTATCCAAGGTATCAAACAATAATACATTAGGTATCGTATGATTTCATACAGGCCTCCAATGAAAGACAAAGACCATGTTCTTGGTGGGTCTAAACCTAAGTAACTCACCTCCATTAATCAGAATGTGGTTCCTGAGTTCTCGAGGCATTTCCAATGGAATACAGGCGAGCTCAAGTCAAGATAATCCTATTTTGTTGTGATTTCATATAATATTTCCTAAATATCATTCCATTACCATTCATTAAGGTGATACGTGTAATTGAGAATTCAACCATTTAATCAATTCATAATTTATTGATAAGACCATTTGGTTAATACCTTTCCTTTTATTAGATTGACAAGGCCTTGTTTCTTGAGACCATTAATTTAATTTATTTAATAAAATGTAAATAATCATGGTTAACCTGATACCTTAAATTAACATGGTTAGAATTTCCCCAGAAAATTGACTTATTATTCAATAAAATATATTATGTCCAAGTCATATACATAGTGTACTTTCCAAATTTATGTTCAAATTAAATCATTGATTAAAAAACATACCTTAGATAGGAAAATTGGTTATCATACATGTTGCATTCCCTTATTCAAATCATTATTTTAATAAATGCATTGAATATAGGAAAACTTATACTTCGAATGGTTAAGCCGAGGCACACCCAAACGAAAGCTCAAACATATTAAAACACTAAAATGAAAATTATATGGAAAACACTAAACAAAGAATGGATATAGTTGTGTCAGTAAACAATGAAAACTAATAATATATTTAAGATGATCATAAGCATATATTTATAAAGATTATTCTAATTTCATATAAATTCTATAAACAAAAGTTTATTTAATCTGTAGGCCCCACACATAATTTTGAAATATCAATGAATGTGGGGTATAAGTTATAGACCACAAACATTAGGCTCGTATGACTCTCCTCCAATATTGCTCATTAATTTGGCATGTATTTGAGTAGATATGAGAAAGATGTAAAAAATATCACACCTCGATAAGTAGGTCAAGAATAATAGAGAAGAAGAACATATCAAGTGTACTTGAGTACATACTTTTGCACATATAACATAATTTACGGATGATCAAATAAATATGTGAAGTTGTTGATATATTGATCATAACCATAGGCCTTCAAATTTATCCAAAATAATTGAAAATAGAGTTTGTAACATTGGAAAATCATATAAAAGGATGGAGGAGGTTAAAATAGATCTTTAACCGTAAAATCGTAAAATTACTCAAAATATAGCATATGTATTATTTGATAGCACGGTTTACCAAAACATTAGAAAATCATGAATTTTTTCATGGATAAAGGCTAGTACTGCAATGTTATTTTTCACAGTTAGGGATACCATGCCTGAACCAAGAGAGATGGATCCTAAGAAAAATAAAGGCCATTTTTATAGTTATATCTAACACTACACCCCACCCATGCAGTTTTAACAAACCATTGGGCACAGCCATTTTCCCAAAAAAAATTGTTCCAGGTTTCAAAGATTCCCTAGACAAACTTGGGGACCTTTTATAACTCAAAAAGAATCTATATTATGTCCAAAATAACGTATTAGATTGAAATTTAAATTTTCCAAAACATAGAAGAAAATATGGTTATTACAGTCTTCCCAACTTAAATGATAACGTTCCTAAGTTCATCTTTCAAGGGTGGTGAAACACTGTATGAGAATAACTCTAGGCACTAGGAATGTATGTGGGCCTGCACCTCCCATATATTATCCTGCACGTGGCCATGATTATATAAGAACCATACTAGAGGGATATACCTACCGTGAAGATCCTTCATGATTTGGTTAATGGTGCATATTTGGTACTCTTAAATTTTCTCATTAGTTTCTGAATCAAATTCCATAAGATCAAAGATATGATATATCTCGACATGATATTTGTGAACCTATGAAACATGAATGACATCATTCATATAAAAATAATTCAGCAGTAATAACAACTGATAGTCTTCGACCCAACTCTCTCTAAAATATCAACAATCTATATGTAATGAGGAAACAACTTCCCATTCTTCTGTAACCATCTATTCTATATCCTGGGATATACCTGCTAGAAAACATGATCCCTACCCTCTAATACATGAGGTCGTTGATGAAAATTAGCATAATATTTCTATCATAATTTATCATTAGACATCCACATGCTAAGTAGTTGAACCTTCTCTAAATAGACTTTTACAAATTCAAACCTTATTGGGATACCTAACCAACCGATAACTAGAACATGGGTGAATAAAATTGGAATCGGTACAAGACCTTAAAATGATCCATCTGACACTTTTCTTATAAGTTATTGTTGGTTTATACTACAATTTATCCTAATGAAATTTTTTTATTGAGGGTCTTACTGTTGTTGTTTATTACTTTCATGAAATTTTCGCAGATGACATCTCTCGTCCTCTTCTATAGAGAGAAGTATAGTTAATTATTTTTTCTGGTGCCCTGTATGCAGATGATATCGATTACTTCTTACCATATTGAACTTGGGGAGTTAAAAGAACTCATGATTCAGTTAGGAATACTCTTAGATAAGGGATTCATTCGTCATAGTGTTTCTCTACGTGCATCACATGTGCTTTTTACCAAGAAAACAGATTGTTCACTTCAGTTATGTGTGAACAATTAGTGTCTGAAACTAGTGATGATTAAGAACAAATACACATTGACTTATGTGGATGATTTTTTTGATTAGTTCAAGGGAGAATATTGTCCTACAATGACTGATCATTATTCAAGTTATCATCAACTCAGAAACCGGGAGTCTGATATACAAAAGACGTCCTTTAGGAGAAAGGATGGCCATTATGAATATATCATGATGTTGTTCAGTCTAACTAATGTTCATTTAGTTTTTAAGGACTTGATGAAATATATATTCCACAAATATCTTGACACTTTTTTGGTAGTTTTTGAGGATGATATTCTGATTTATTAAATGTGGGTGCATGAGCATGAGAACTATCTAATTTTGGTAATGGAGATTCTGAGAAATCACTATCTACATGGAAAGAGTTCAAGATATAGTTTCATGATTCAGGAATGGATGTTCCTTGTGAAATTAATTTATGATAACGGTTTGTTAGTAGAACCAATTAAAATTTATTCTGTTTTGTCCTGTAATAAACCAAAGAATTTGTTTTAGCTTAAAATCTTCCTTAGTCTTCTTGGATACTACCGACAGTTCATCACGGATTTTTGTATGCTATTTTCACCTTTTACTACTCTTAAACAAGGTAATGAAATTATCATGCGATAAAAAGTGTTATTATTATTTTGAGGAACTGAAATTAATTCTAAATTATTCACCTATTTTGATCTTAAATGATCCTAGTAAGGGGTTTTGTTGTTATGTGATGCATCAGGTGTTGGATTTGAATGTGTACTTATCCAGGATGACCATATGTTAGCTTATGGCTCTCATTCACTCCGACCATGTGAGATGATCTTCCCCATTCATGATTTATATCTTGATATGGAGATATAAGCACATAAGTATTGAAAGAAATATCTCTTTTTTGAGATGTTCACAGGTTTCTATGATCATAAGTGTTTGAGATATATCCTTTCTTAGATGTACATTAATATTACATTTAGATTATGATTATAATACCATTAGTCATTTGAATTTGGCATTGCATACACCCTGGTGAAAGGGAATGTTGTTGCAGATGCTCTAAGTAGGATGGTACCGTCACATGCTATTGCATAATCGAAGGAAGAGTGGAATATTATGGAGTTTTTCGCACAATTTCACATATATGTTCATGAGGATAATGAAGGGTTATATTTGAAAACAGATCAGTTGTCATCATCTCTCCTAGTTTCTATCTAGAAATGCTAGTAGTTTTATGATCAGTTTAAGAAGCTTCGGGAAAACATTTATGGTGGGGAGTTAGTTCTGGGTTTCTCTCTTTCTTCAGATGGCATACATCACATCAAGAAGAAAGTTTTAATCCCCATAAATGTGATAATTTTATTATTTTTTATTATCATAAAACTTCATGGGTCGTTCATCCAGGGGCTACAATGATGTATTATCACATTAGAAGATGGTTCTGGTGGATGGGTCTGAAGAGCGAATGTTTAGATTATGTGTCCCACTATTACACCTTTCAACAAATAAAGGAAAGGGAAATTGATATGTTTTTATATTCTTAAGCCTCTTCTAGTGTTATTTTGGGAGTGGGAAAGGTTTTCTATGGATTTTTTTTGTTGGGTTAAAAGAGCCACTGTAAGAGAAAAATGGTATCTTTGTGGTTTTGGATCAGTTGAAAATATCTACTCAATTTATTCTGATTAAAGACACAAATAATGAAGAAGAAATGGGTATGATTTATGTGTAGGATATCGTAAAGTTAATCCTAATTCCTTTTGTAGATGACTCTGATAGGGATCATAGATTTACCTCAACGATATATTGGAGTTATTAAAAATTAATGGAGACTCAGGACTAGTTGAGAAAAACATACCATCCATAGACAGATAGCCAAATGGAGTGTGTAATTTTGATCATGGAGGATATTCTTCATTACTTATTCATTAATTTCAATGGATTATAGGATATAAATCTTGGATTGGTTTAATTTTTCTAAATATAATAGTAACATGTCTTCTATCAGAATAGATCCTTTTGAGCTGTAGTATTGGTTCTTATACATATCACCTCTTTGTGGTATGTGGTCGGAGAAGTAGAATTGTTTGGACCATGAATTGTTCATGAGATGAAATTCGTGATTCAAGACAATTGGTTATAACCTAGTGTTTAAAAAAATCATATTTAGATCAGTGGCATCGTCATTTGGAGTTATTCATTAGTGTCTAAGATTTATTGAGTGTTTCTCCTCAGTTGGATCACCGTCAACTTGGAAAATAGGGAATGTTTTCAATGAAATATGATGGACCATTTGTGATCAATGAAGAGATTATATAGAATGCCTATTAGATAGCACTAGTGATTCCGTTGATGGGAATTAATGAAATTTTCCATTGATCTCATCTCAGGATGTATCACCCTGATCATGTTCTGGTTTGGAGTTGAGAAGAAATTGAGTTAGAACCAGCTATTTTTGTTCTAGACAAATCAATGGAGGTTGTTGACTCTAAAGAGAAATTTATGAAGGAAACGTTGAATCTATTGGTCAGAATTCTTGGGAGACAGGGCTAAGATTCTCATTGTAGATGGGAACAAGACTCATTGATGAGGGGGAAATGGCCCCATCTCATTCCATAGGATACAACATCCACATGGATTCTTGGGCACAGAAAGTCCTTATGGTGGGGAGTTTGTAACATCAAACAACCTTGATTGACTTTGTATTTCTTTTTTCAATGTTCCTTTATGGTTTTAAATTCCTTTTCTGTGATTTTTCTGGGTTTATTGTAGACCTCAAAATAGGTACACGTCGTGTACTTGGAGCTGGTTTCAGGTCGTTAATGGGAATATCATGTCATGATAAAGTACAAGTTGTGTACATAAAAGACACTCCATAAAGGGTTTAAATATCATAATATTAAATTATGGAGAATGATTTTTTGGCATAACAGATCTAAAATGGACTACGAAACGTGAACAAGGGGTAAACATCATGACTCGGACCATCTATATTTTAAAAATGAACGAGCATTTTTTTTGTTTGTTTCACTCATAGGATTTTTTTTCTCTCTTAACACTTTACTATTCCTTGGTGGTTTTAGGGGCACTTTACATTACAGAACATTCTGATCAGCTCTTATTCATCATTGCTTCAATGGTGTATCACATCGAGAAAGTGTTCTAACCAATTCCTCCATTCTATTGAACAAAATTGCACCCTAGACTTTCGTTATTGCATCTAATGATCCAAGTGGGATGTTTCTTGTTTTCCTCATCCACATATGTTGTCATATCATGTCTTGAAGGGCATACCTTGTCTTGTTGTAGTGCGGTGAGCATTCTTTTTTGAAGCATGTGAGTTTTCCAACTTCCTCTAACCTCTTATTTTTAGATTTGGTTAAATACTAATATGAAAGGATGTTATTATAGGGCCTTCATTGGTGTTCTTTGGTTTTTTTGGGTTTCTGAATCCTGTGGTTGGCATGTGAAACTAGAACTTTTAGGTAGGTTGTTCCACCTCTAGCCTATGATAAAGAACCATCTTGTTTTTCTATAATTTGTTTATAAATTTATTTATGAAATTGGAATGGTTATTATGTGTGATGAGAATGAGTTTTTCAAGAAAAATGGTTTTCTCTTGTTTTTTATAAACGAACTATAAATGGTTGAATGTTTTCCAAGGCATTGTAACATGTTTTTGAAAAAGCACATGTTTTTTTACCTGGGTAAATAGGGGGATGGTTTTGCATAAGGCCATCATCGATTGATTTTTGATTATTAATGACAGTTATCATGGTAAATTAATATATTTTTGAGGCATATTTTTCAAGTGTACTAATATTGACATTGGGGGGGGGGTTACTAATGGGGTATTCTTGTACTTCCTAGGCTTGTTGTTTTAGTATTAGATATTTACAATTCATTCCAATGGTACGATTAGTATGATGACTAGACATATAGATTTCCATTATAGTCTGATACTAGTGCATCTATTTTTTATTTCAATGATTATTAATTTATTTTTATATTCATTTCAGTTCTTGTAGAAAATGATATTGAAGAGGAAAATTTAAAATATTATTCCCTCTTTTTTTATAACTATGGAAAAGTGAAATGTTTACCATGTTTTCTATAAAAATTAATCACAGCATATCATTCCATGTTTTAGATATTTAATTAGAATACATGAATAGTTATATATAGGCTTATTATGGAACACCAGGTTGGGATCCTACTGATCCCATTCACTCACACCATGTGAACTACTTCAGTGGTTCATAGACTGTTGTTTGTCATCCAGTATAGGGAACGGCGAGGCGCTGTTGTGATGGGAAAAGGTTCATGTCAGATGGTATGGGTAGCTGATAGTGGGATATTTGGAGTTCGTCCATGCCGTTTTTGGAGTAGCTATTTAGTTTTGAGTCCTTTTTCAATCAGACTAGAATTTTGTAGTTTTTATCTATTGTATCTATTTTTATATTTCTTTTATTTTCATATAGTTATGGAATAATTTTTTTTTTGCTTCCATTATTTTGTACTTTCTCAATATATATATATATATATATGTGTGTGTGTGTGTTTTTTGATCATTCCCATTTTGAAAAACCGTTCGCTTAGTTTTGTCATTCGATGCTAAGGTGCTTGTTTCATGCCTGTGGGGATCAGGAATGCCCTCCAGGTATGTGACAGATCGAGTCAGTAAGTTACATTATTCACATAGTAAATTTTTATGAATGTACATTCAATATGATCCCAAAACAATAAATCAAACTAGAATATGATAATAATGTATTTCTTCAATTTAAATGTATATTACCCCAATTTGTGGTAGTGGTTATATAATGGAAAAACTACTACTATTGATTACATAAATGAATATCATAAAATTGATTTCATGACAACCACTTCCTAGAGGTCCCCCTTATAGGTTGGATTCTCTTTTCCATGATATTTGTAATTAATGAAAACAAAATTCATTCATGTAATTTCAAAAGTATGAAGTAAATATAAAATAAAATTAAATATAAAAAATATATAATCATTGTTAGAGACCGTATGATAGAATATATATCCTCAAGAAACCCCTATCTAGTAATATCCTTCACAATCATAGAAGTAATAATGGTGACCTGAATAAATTCTTTTATATATGTATGGTTAGAATAATAGGTATACATAGAAGGATCCTCCTTAGACCCTCTCATAAAAATACTACTGAAATTATACAAAATCTAAATAAATTACAGGTGAAGCTAACTCGTCAAGTAAATATCTATGAAATTTTCTAAACATCAATATGGTCACCTCTCACTAGTTATGAAATAAAATAGACAATATAATATAATATAAAAAAATGTTCCCTAATTAATCCATGACAATAATTATCCCTCTTTCTTAACATTTCACATTTATATCTATCTCCTTTTAAAATAAGCTAACTCATATACAAATGTGTGAATTTATCGGAAGTATATTTTTATTCTTCAAATCATGTCGTCATCACATACCATGAAACATGTGTATAACAACATATCATCATCATATTCCATAACTCTTGATAGTAACCAATTAGTTTTTGAGGGACCCTATATCTTCTATATCATATATTATATCTAAATCAATTATATCTCACACATTTCATACCAATAATTATTTGATGGACACGTTATCAAGAGATTCTTGTGTTTGAAATAAGAAAATTACATTAACATAATCTACAATCATATAATGGAAGTGTTTACCATGATATAGTCAGGTGTATAATACTAACAGGAGAAGAGAGTTGGGTCAGAGGGGGTAGTCATCCATCTACTCCTCACAAAACTGGATGTTGTGGAAACAACCCTACGATAGTATATTTTTTATCATTCTACATACAATCATGGTTTTGAGAAGCATATTAATCAAAAAATTGTTATATAATATATCCCGCAACCGAACTATATAGATTATCCTTATATTAGGATTAACTATTGATATAATCTCTTATACACCCGGATTCCACATCTAACACCACGATATCCTATAATAATACAATAATTGAAGGAGATACAATTATTTTATTCATTATCCTTCAACATTTCACAATATGTAAAAAAATTATTAGCCATAAATTAACATTATAAAATTCAAATTAGATTATCCAACAAGGTATGTCTAACTATTATATGAAAATATTATTTATTACCGGATTCATTAGATTTTCTCAATATTTCAATACATTCAATAACCATCCATATAGGTAATTTTTTTTATAAAACACTATAATTCCATTATTATTTTTACCATAAAAATCATCTTGTGGTACCATAAAATAGATGCCGACCCATGAATAATTATATCCCTCAAGGTATGGGGAGTAGAATATATGTACAAAAGTATTACAAAACATTGGGAAAATCATTTATATTTATTGATAACAAGGAATCCAAGTTTTATCACAAAAATGAAAAATTATACCATTAATATGTTCCATTTATATTTATTCCAGCATATGATCCACCATTCAAATCTCCTGGCATCACACCATCACTACCATCAACTACATCAACAATCTACAGACTCCCCACCCATATATTTTTAACCACTATCCATCATATGCAAACATGACATGTCATGGTAACGATCATATATATAGAAAACACATAAGTTATGAAATAACAAATAGAGTCGACAAGATATTTAGACACAAAGAACAAGGCAAACATCCTTTAAATGAATGCATCCTCTCTCAACCCCACACAATTATATTTATCGAAAACATTATTAGAGAATTATATTAACCAATTCATATATCATAAGTTAAAACCAATGGAAACAAAAAAAATATATATTTAATTTTATTAAATATTTAAACATTATTTCATGTATAAATTACTTTCTCAAAGATATTTAAGGAAGAACAATTCCATTATGAAGCATTCTAATTGATAATAATAATAAGTATTTCATAATTAATTTTCATTATCTAATTCCTATAACATAAGGATTTACAATTTAAATTTATAAAAAATCATAAAACATTTTATTTCATTAATATTATAATAATTAATGTATTTAATAAAAAATATATCTTTAATTCTTTAACAACAAAAATATGAACATTAAATATTTAACAATTTTTATAAAACTATAAATAAAAAATAATATAATTAATATAATTACATTTAAAACAACATTAATATAGAAGAATAATTGTTTTTAAATAGTGTACATGACACAAAATATTATTATTAAACAACCTAGAAAATAAATTTCTTTGTATTTTATGCCTTCAATTTCCTATAGTACACAAAAATTCAACTTTAATTGAAAGCACAGAATTAAAACATAGCCATAAAATTGGAGGGTATAGATTAGAATAACTAAACTATTGTAATTAATAAATTAATATGAATATAAAATAATTTTTTATTAATTTAATAAAAATAAAATAACAAAAATTTAAAGAATATGAAATACAATAAAAAACATATCTTTCTAAAAGATAGTCTCATCATACTATGAAAACATAATTTTAAATTAATTTCTACTAGTTATAGAAAATTTATTTTATACAAGGGACATAAATTTTGAATTAATCTTTTTTGAATTATAACACTTTTTAATTTTTTAAGTTTTATATAAATATTAAATATTTGATTAATAATAAACAATATTTGGTTTTATGGAAAACTATATTCTCATTTGAAGGATTTAAAAATAAGTTTTTAATTTAACCTTATTTATATGTAAAATTAATAAAATTATATTATAATAAATATAAATTAGGTCTTAAATATGATATTCATATTTATTGATGATATTAATTAATTCAATATTTATCAATATTTTCTAAAGAGAACATATTTTTTGTGGAATATGCAGGGAAAATTTTATATTAAAATTTTCAATTATGATGAATGAAATTTCTAAAAACAAATTCCATATTTTGATTAATTATAGTTAATATTATATAATAAGGTAAACTATATTATTTTTCCTAATGAATACTAAAAAAATGTAAAAAATGATTATTATAGTAACAGTTAAAATATGATTACCAGGGAGTTAAACTAAATCTAAAAGGATTTATATGATATTTAAAAATGAAAAATTTCAATCTTAAGGGTATATATAAAACATTCTTAATCTGTTAATTTATAATCAAAAATTTCATAGAGTTTTGAAATGTAAAAAAAGAGGGTATCACTGTTTCTGTTTAGTAATTCTATGTGTGTCATGTCCCCCCTTATTAAAGGCCACACCATCTCTTATATTATTCAAACATCCAAATCCCATTGGTTCAACTAATCACTGAATGAGTTTCTTCTTTATATAAAAATACAAAAAATTAGGTAATTCTTTATATGTAATAGAAATCTTCTAAATCATTACGTATAATCTTAAAGAGGTTGTCTGAATTAGTGGTATGTTTATGTCCATGATTTCAAATTTTTGATATTTAAACTCCCTAAAATATTTTAAATATATGATAACATATTTAAAAATTATATTATCTGTAATTTTTTTATTTTATGTTAATATAATATCCTATATCAATATCATTTTATATTAAACTGGAAAACAACCAATCGATCATGTATATGGATGACTACCTCCACACGAACTGGGGTAATTCATTTTTCATCATTTCCTACAAAGGAAAGATATAATGATTGATTAACATATTCGTAATATATTTATGAAATTTATATAATTATATAATTACAATATTACATGTACATTATTTTATTTCAATCCATTGGAAAATAATTATGTTGATGATTTATATGTCTAGATTACCACATTTGTATAGTAATGTAAAATGATTTACATTTTTTACAAGGAAGGTAATAATGATATATTAAATAAATATAAATGAAATTATATATATAATAATATTTCTATAATGTAGGGAAATTATAATTTTATTTATATTTCTTCTACTGTGATAACAGATACAATGTTTATTCTTACGTGTGGTCTACTATCTCCATTAACATTTTAAATAATTATACCACATCTAAATATTATGGATTAGTACAAATAATTATATAATGATTAAGTAAGATATGTATATCATGGTAAAACTTATTTATTTTATTTAATCATGATCAATGTAAATGGACCATAATACTAAACCAAATAATATGTGAAAAACAAAGAAATTATCATATAAATGGAGATTTTAACAATATACTATCCATAAATAGTCCACAAAAGAATATAAGTGAAAACATATATGGAATGAAAAGTATGAGAATAATATTTAGTATATTTATAATAAATCTGTATTTATTATACCATATGTACATACACGTTTTCCAAAAATCGTACCAGATGTGTTGGGTTCTGGTCTCAAATTTTATTACATGAAAAATATACTAAATTAAACAATTATTATTTGGTGTGGTGTTTATAAGACACATTTAATACATTTTATCCTCAATCACTATAAAAAGTCATAATTAATGTTTAATATTATGTTTTTTATTTCATGCGTTTTAAATAAATGATACCAATTTTGTAATGGTTTATTTCAAAATATCATTGTCATTTGGGATTGATTACGTTCATGTATACAATAGAAAAGATATATGATATTTCAATATTAAAACTAGTCTTTTTATTGTCTTATTTTTATTTTCGAAATATTTGAAAAATTATCCCTTTTATAACTAAAAATATTATGGAATATATTTTAAAAAAATCGTAATTTATTTCATAATTGAGTAAAATAGTCTTTTTCATAAAGTAACAAAGTTTTATTGATTTGGTTTCATGAATATTTATATGATTATCATATGATATTTTAAAATTATATTTACCACTTATTTATTTTTTATAGAATTTTTTAAATAGAATCATTCTGCTAATTTTTACAAAGGTACATTTTCACTTTTCTTAGAAAAATATTAACTTATTCACTAATTTTACATACTATATATAAATATAATTGTCTTACATAATGACTACTCATTTCATTACCAGACAAAATATATATTTATGATGTTTTTTGTGAAATAATTTTTATACCAAATTTTCTAGAGAACTATACATATTAAAATTTATTCTCAATTCAAAAAAGATATTTTTCTCAAGATGGTTGTGAAATATATTTTTCTGTTATTCATATACATTATTAACAAAAAAAACATTTTTTTATTTATATTAGAAATTCGTATATACCATCGATGTATCAGTTGGTCTTCTGAGAGTAACTACATTAGGTTTCTTGCTAAGATCTTTCACATTGATGCATGTGGTCTTTTATCAAGTCCTCAATAATATGGTTATTACTTATAACATTCTGGATTTTATAATTATGATAATATTTATTGAAGTCTACATGATTATTATATTAGTTATACTATTCATGGAAATTTTTCTAGGCCATTTTCATATTTATGTAGAATTATTGGATCATTATTTGTTCCTTCCATATTATTTTTTAATTTTTACTAAATTTATTAAATGGAATGTGTTTCAGTTGTTTACCATTTTATATTCATTATTCCTTATATATTAATTTTTAAATCCATTAAATAAATATTGTTACAAAAAATTATAGATTAATCTTCTCTTATAATTCCATCCCCTAGGATGTTAGGATATTTATTATGATTGATATAGAGGGATTTTCTATAGGTAAAAAATTTCAATGAAAATTCAATGTTTTATTTAATAATTTTAAATGTTTTCAAATTTTCAATTATATACATAGTTTTCCAAGAGTAGAAAAATATTAATACATTGGAATGTGATCTCTTGTTTCTATAACAAATGTAACAATGTAAACAGTAATTATAGAATACTAGTTTCTATGTCATTACATTATAATTTTAATAATCATAGACCCTATACTAATCAATTAAATCAAGAGAAAAAAATATTCAAATGAAAAAAAACATTGTAACTCCACAAAAACAAGAAATTTCATTTCCTTATTCTTATTTAATCAACATTAATAATTTATCTATAATAATTTAGTGAGATAAAATATGATTAAATTTTTATTACATAGAAAACTATAGTATATTTACCCTTTTAATGAATCATCATATTTGTTTTGGGTAATATTATCATTTTTTAATGATATTTTTACCAGATAATGTATCTGTTGAGATTGGTTGAGTTTTATATGCTTTTGGAAGTATTTGGGTAGTTCATGGTTGGTGAACATTTGCTAAACATGTGATCCAAGACCTAGAAAAATTCTTATCCTCAGACATTGGGTGTTTGTAGTGGTGGAACACAGTTATTGAAACAAAGACCCAACTTGTTATAAACATTTCACTTAAGATAATAATGGTGTATATAATGGAAAACAACATGAATTCACTAAAGAAACCATGAATGCATAATATTAACCACAAAAAATTTAATTTTAAATTTCATGTATGTATTCATTCATCCCAAATCACCCCATCTCGACCTAATACTATTATCTTTAGTCTCATATGATCATGGGAGGATTAAAACACCCCATAACCCCCTTATATTTAATATTAATGATCGGTTGGAGGATTCACACATCTCTAGGAATATGATTTTCCATATTTGGTTTGATATCTACCTTCTTTCATTAGCTATTCTTCAATAAGTATGATTTCCTCTATTGGAATTAGGATTACATATACCTTTTGAGGGATCGTATTTTTATTTTATCATGGTCCTAGATCTAACATCATCCACTCAATTGTGATTTCTACTTTTCGATGTCAAATTGATGTGTGCAATTTTATGAGTGAATATAAATGATAGATAGGTTGTTATGTAACTACTAGTTCTTAGAGTCTTGATTATACTTTTGAGTTTAATTTTGAAATTTATATTTCAACATTGGGAAAAATTATTTTAAATTGATTTAATTAATTAATTTAATTAATATTGTGAAACTATAAATGGATATCATTAGACACGTTAATGATTATGATACCATAAATTAATGGATATACATATGGTGTCACAATACACATAAAATGGTAATTTATTAATTTTAAATATAAATACAATTTGTTATCTGAATGTAACTAAATTATTGATGAATAATTTATAATGTAATTAAATGTATTATTTGTATTAACATTAATGTTTTAATGAGTTGGGGATTTAAGAATGAGATGCGTTTTTTAACATGATTATAAAATTGATTGAATAAACAGTGATGAAAAGAGTTTATAAATGGTCCCTGAATTGGGCACTATGATATGTGATATGTGTGAATGATGTGACCGACACGTTATGGGTTATAGCTAACTGCAAAAAATGCTCATGGGATCCTAGACTGCATCTATAGTATTAAGGGATATATATATCTTCAATTGTTCAATGAATTTTGGGTCAGGTACTACTACCACAAATACCAAATGGGTACCAAAATTTTTCTCTAATCTCTCAATATATGAATCTTATACTAAAATAACATTAAAATTGATTAAAAATGATATAATGATTGTGTTACCCCTATGGGATGATTTTCAATATTTGACCAGGTCATATGTTGACATGTAGTTGTAAAATAAATAATGTTAAATTTAAAAATTGTTTAATTATTTATTTTAATATTATTCATAATATATTTGTATACAATGTAATAGAATGGATATTTCATTAGAAACCATTAGTGGTTTCCGACAATGTTTTTCTCACAAAAAAGCTGAGGTTTCAAGATTAGAAGTCGAATGGTATTCATGATTATAAGATATTTTATGTGAAAAAGAATTATGTTAGATGGATGAGTTGGGATTTAAGATAAGTCTAGATAAAGTAGCAAGAAATTATTTTCGAACCTAGTTTGGTGATGTTAGTGTGTCCTTATTATTTGTTTTTATTTGACACATAAAACTTGAATGACATGATCTATTTACTTCATTAGTTTATAGTATTATATATATATTTTGGGTTTATCATTGGATTTTTATCACTATATTGAGTATCAGTTATTATTGTATTATATTAGTTATCTATTATCTATTTTTGATGTTTTTTATTTTATAAAGTTGATATATTACACCACATTTAATATTATAATTTCATTACAAGTCTATAGCTTCTGGCATATGTATAGATGGCCCTATTGTCATGCGACGAATTGATATGGGGCTCTGTTGTTTGTCTCCAACGTCAAGAAATTATGAAGTGGACTCAAAGTAAGAATAATTTTACGTTTAGTTATCTTACTATTTTTTAAAAATATAATATAGATTATTATAATTCATTTATTAGTAATGAGTTGAATCATAAGAGTTGCCGACCCATGTGTAGTGGAAAACCCAAGTACCAATGGTGGGATTTTCTTTGATTTCATTATTACTATTGTAAATTATTTCACCTTGGGGTATTAACATTCTATATGATGTTATTATTTATTTTTTAGATATTTCTCCTAGAACTTTATAGCATGAGGGTTGAGTATAACTACATAATTTGATGTTTTACATATTTTTGTGACACACATTTTGATATGAATGCACTGAAAATCAAGTTTTGAGTTATTTTTGGTTAATTAAAATGTATTTATTTATATGATTAAATAAAAATGAAATTTTGAATAAAATGGATTTCAAAATTGAAAATTATTCTGAATGTTGTGATTTAAGATGGTTAAATTGGATTTATAAAGAAAATCATTAAATATTAATGTGTTTTAGAATTTGAATCTATAATCTAGGTGATATTCATTTGAAAATAGTGATATTTATTCATATATGATTGTTTCATAGAGTATGTGAGATTAATAATCAATGATAATGTGGATAAATCCTTTCTATATACAATAATCATTTATAATGTGTCATAATGCTTTTGTTTGGAGTTGTATAGGCATGCCTTGATGAAGATGATTGTTGATAGGATTACCAAATTACATGTATGGAAATGTGCATACACTAGTAGAACTAAACACTCTGATAGTTACAGGTGAAGGAGCCAAGGAGCAGTTCTCTAAGAAATTTTCTCAAATTACAATGTTTATTAATAGAGACCTATGGTGATCGATAGAATATTATTTAGTTCCTAGAAGTAGACTTAGGAAAGTCTATACATAATATATCTCACATAACATGGTAATTATAATTGCATCTCCCTCATACCATAACCAAAATAGGGTGGACCTGAGGCTCTAATTCTATGGATTGAGTATATGAAAAAGGAAACATATCATTTAGACACATATACAGAAAATTGATTAATATTATCTACATGCAGTAATGAGAAAATAATTGGTTGGATATTAAATAGTGGATGATCATCAAGATTACACAATACATAAGAAAATTCATTTGATATTATTGGAGCATATTAATGCATAGTTTATCGAGTAGAAGAGGTCAAGTAATATTCTGAGTTTGACCTAGGGTAGCATGTCTGTGATGGAATATACCAGTCACATAACAATTTTTCATTTCTTTTTCATAACATTTGTAGGATATGAGAAAAATATGGTAAAACTTTTTCTAAAGGAAATAAATGTGATATAAAATCCACGGTTATCATATTTCAACTGAAGATTTTTTCTGATTTGTTTAATTGGGATGTCCATTATTTGGGTAACCAAAATAGGACTACCCTAAGAAAGACATGGTTTCTAAAAGATGACTAGGAGGTACATCTTCATAGGGTATGATTATTCAGTATGATAACATCGTTAATGGAAATATAAAATTAAATATCCATTGTGTGGGATCAGTTACCTATAGTAAGAAATTAATATAATATCAATAATGTGGTCAGTAAGGTCACATCCCTAGCAAGTGTTCATGAACACCATTGGGGTGATGGTCCTAACTCATGTTGTGTCAATTATAGTGTTATTTATATAACCCTCATTTGGTGTGTAATGAAAGAGTTACTAGTCCTAATCAGAGTACTATAAGGGTTATTATACCCCATATCTATAAAGAATTCAGAGTTCTTCTAGATGTGAATGTTGAGGAAGTGGATGAGTTATGTTAGGGATAGAGCACGTTTATTATTAGAGTGTTGTATCTTAGGGTATTCAAAATTATATATTGGGAATAGTTCAAGGAATGTTCAAAGAAATTCATCATATAATTTTTGATAGAGGCAACAATATCAATAATTAGAGGTACTATTCATATAGATTCTATGATTTCTAATTCATTATTTTATACATGAGTCTTTCAATATTGTATATGAACTCAAATTATGAATAGTTTGATTTTGATAGTAGAGATTGTGAGTGGGGTTATGACCATAAACACACAATTGAGAGTTTAATAAAGGGAAATCTTTTTTATGGATTGATCTCTCAAGGATTTGGAGTATAATTTCTATTGGGATAATTATATACATGACATGTCATGTTATTGTGTGATCATGATTGTAATCAAGCCGATATCATGCCAAGACCATGTTTATTTTTACCATAAGAGAGTTTCATTTATATCTCATGAGGGTTAAATTTATGTTCATCATGGAGAGTGGTATATCCAAGATTTCTATGAAAGTAGAGTTCATAACCCACTAGGGAATATGAAAACCAAAATTTCATATATTTTAATTATTGAAGGGGTTGTTATGTATGTTGTATTTCAACACATAGTGGTTTAGTTTCATGATTTATTTCGTGAGAATATATCTGTTCTTTCACTTATTATGGATGTTCATTTTACAAATGTTATCATTGTTGGAGAACAACAATTTTTATTACACTTTAATGTAGGGAGCTAATAGAGCTTCGGGATTATACGACTCCAATATAAATGTTAGTAGTTAAGAGAATTATCGATCCATTTGATGGCCAATAGGGTTTTCCATTTCTGTTTGCTAACAAGGCTTAGAGTATGATGTTTTTTCTGTGTTGATTAACAAAATTTGAACTAAATGGAAATGAAGATTTGAAATATAATTCCACATATTGAAGATTAGTTTTACCAATTGAGATGAGATAATGTTTTATCTAGGATTGAATTTAAATCGGGGTGTCATTAGGGTATAGTTTAAAATTTATTTATAATAAAAACATATTTTAGAATAACATATGGCCAATATGGGAAACTTATGACTCCATTCATGTAAATGAATGCTCCATAAGTGATTCGTGGATTGATTAATGTAATCACACACCAAGACCTTGATCCGTTTTTTATTTTTCTATGGATAAAATATTATTGAATTCTATGACCCATGAAGATCATGTCCAAGATCATAAAATAATATTTAATACACTAATAGAGAATAATATGTATGATAATCTGTCAATGTTTTAATTTTATATTGGTAGGGTTCATTTATTGGGTCAAAATAAATTAGTGGAAGTTGTATTACTTGACCAATAATATTTTTTGTAAAATTTTTCATGGGAGAAGGCAATTAATTTTTTATGATATAAGATGATTTTTGAGGTGGAATTGTTTTTATCATAAGTTTATCATGAAATTTTATAATTTTGATGAACTAGATAATGGACTTAATATGATGGGGATCACATATGATTTTTTTGTCGCATCTCTGAATGTTTTCTAATATTTTAAAATTTTTTAACCACTATAGCAATTCTGATGATACTCGAGCTATGTGAGGAGTATACAAAGTTTTTTGATGTTTTTATGGAAATAAATGGTAATTTTTTGATGTAGGGATAACAAGACATGGTGTATAAATTGTGAATATTGAGGAAACATGATCGTATATACACTACACTTGATCCTTAGCTAGTTGTAGTGGTTTATGTCTTAGAATGATGTTGACCTTACCCCTTTTGTGATGGTTTATAAAAAATTATTACCACAAAATACAAATGTATTTATTTTTACATTTACATATGAATATTCAAAAATGAATATTTGTTGAGTATTCCAATTAGTTTTATTTTGATCAAGCTTATACACCCAGGAAGTTAAATTATGTATCTATTTTAATCATAAGGATGATCAAATATCAGGAAGTTTTAGAGTCACGTTATAAGTGAAGGATGATGAACAAACTCACTGAGATTCATATAGAGGTCTAGGAGTTCAATTTATAGATAAACTTATATCATTATTAGTTGCTTCCAAACATTGATGATGTATTAGAGAGTGTTCGTATGTTGAAACGAAATGTTTTTCCTCGATGGAAAACCATGATGGTGTAGAGTAACCTTATGATTAAACTATAGATGGGGATGCACCAATATTTGTTTGTTGAAATGTTTTCTCCAAAATGAGTTCATGATGATCTTATAAATGAGGTTAATGCCTTGATTTTTTAAGGAAACCTAGGTATAACTGAAATGTACTATGACATACATCAATTGTATTGGAGGATATGCATGAAAAGTGATAATGTTAGATTTTCAACATGATGCTACACCTATCAGTTGGATAAACCAAAGAAACAAAGATATGGATGTTTACTACAAAATATTCCTATTATGGGAAGGAAATTGGATTTTGTTACTATTGAATTTTTTTACCCTTCATGGGATTTTTTTGAATTATTAAGCGATTAGGGTGATTGTGGATTGGCTGAAAAAGTTATTCCATTTATAACGTACATGAGATACTTTTACCATGGTCCAATTATGTTAGATGCATGTGAAGGTGATAGAAAACATTAATGTATATACCTGGATAACTGTTTTAGATCCTGATAATATCTTTAATTCATTCTTCAAGAAAGGAATGAAAAATGTTATTGGGACCTAGTCATTTATAACAATGTTTTCCACCCAAAAACAAATGGTAAATCACATCACATAGTCTTAGTGCTAGTGGATATGATGAGGGAATGAATCTATAATTTTATATTGTCCTTGGAATAATCACATAGAGTTCATTGAGTTCTCATATAACAAAAGCTACTAGTTAACTATTCAAATGGAACCATATGCATCTATTAATTGTAGTCTATGAAAATCACCTCAATACTGGATAGCGGATGGGGAGTTACAATTGTGGGGAAGTATTATCATTGACGAGTAATTGTAATAGTTTTTCTTATTTATATACATATGGTTGATTTTTTTAAATATAATAATTATGATGATCAATTTCATCAATCCATTGAGTTTTCAGTTGGTGATCTTGTGTTCCATTGGGTGTCACCAAGAGTGGGTCACCATAGGATTAAGAGGTAAGGAATGTTGGCACCCAGTTTCAATAGACAATTTGAGATCGTCGGAAGAATCAAACAGATGTAATACACATTGTCTCTTCCATAGTGTTATAGTTATAGAAATGATTTTTCACATATATAATAGCTTCAAAAGAATCACGCATACCATTATCATGGAATTTATGTTGATGATATCAAGCTTTTGGAAGATGGGTACTTTTAAGACCATAAGATTCATTGTGTGGATCATAGTGAGAATGTTTGGAGGGGGGAAATATTATTTTGATAGTATATGTGTTGGGTAAGTATAAATTTTTTCATGTGGATTCATTGGATATGGATGAAGATATGCGAGTCCAATTTGCTAACATTTTTTAACATAAAGGAAAAGTGATTATAGGGTTGTAAAACATGACTATGGGATGTGAAAAGGTGTGGATATTATAAAATACTATCATTCTAGATATTACTCGTAGTATATTCAACTACATATTATCATTTTTATCATATTATGGTTTTATATTTTCTTTTGTTAGTTTTGGTGATTTTTGGAAGATTTTAAGGTAATTTTGGGATGGTTTTACGTAATCATGCACTAACCCCTAGCAACCCTTCATCCTCGGATAGAGTATGTTTGTATTGTTGGTTTAGAAGATGTCAAATTATTAAATAATTTACTAGATACATGTACCCCATATTTCAGTGGTTTATGGATATGGTCTGTATTTTGGAAAACAATGTGACCCCCTTATGAAACCATTTGAAAGAAAAATAAACTCCATATTTTTAAAAATAAAATCACTACCCCTTGGTTTATATCCAATATTTTCCCAGTACTACCTTATAAAATTTTATTTCAAATATGACGCTCCATAACAGTTTTAATGGATTACAAACCAATTTCCAATGAATATCTAATACAATGAGGAAGTCTATGACCCCGCTTTTACTTTATGATTGTTTATATTTTAATATCCTCTCTCTAACTCTCTTTATACATTATCTAATATTTTGAGGATATGAATTACTTTTTTGGCATTGGGAGTATATCAATGTTTAGATAGATAAATTCTAATTATATTTTTTATTGGTATTGATTATATATCATGTTATATATTGATATTTTAATTGTTCTATATCAAATTTACAGTTATGATTAGGAGATAATTTTTTGATGATCTTGATTTAGGTGTTATAATTGTTATTTATCATAATTTTGATTATAATTTTCTGTATGTAATTGTGAATTTAAATTTCCATGTTGGGGAATTTCATTCCAAATAAATTTAATTAATTTATTCCTTTAGATTGTGAAACCCTTCACAGATCCCTTTGGACCCAAATATGATTATGAGACTGGACCTAAATCAAAACTATTAGGGTGTGACAATAGAAATAAAGTGATGATTTATGAATTTTTGAATGTTACTAATGGGTTATAGTACATGAATAAAATTCTTGATGGATTTTCATAATTGAAATTATAGGATTGTTTAGATAATCCATGATGGTTTAATGTGTTGGGGGGACGCATGAGGATCATTGATGATAAATGGGATTCCGAAGTTGGTCGAATAATTGGTGATGAAAATGGTTATTGAATTGTTTATGAATGTGGAACCTTGACATGTTATATTTCTGAATGATGTGAACAATGAATTTTGGATATGGAAGACTGCTCCAATTACCAATGGTGTTTCAGAAAGCTTCTCAATGCCCCAAATGATATATATATATATATATATTCATCTGATTATTGAGTTTTGGGTCTTGGAATACTATTCCAAATACCCAAGCAGGGTTATACTTATAATCATGGTGCAAAATATATGAATGAAAAATTTTATTTAAATTATTAATGAACGGCCATGAAAGAATAATTTTGAAATCTATATTTTATGTGGATCATAATCTTGCATTCTCCAATGAAATAAATTGGTACATAATTAAGGAATATTATATGTGATAACTGTTGAATTATTAATCATTATATTATTCATTAAAATTGCATAAACTACTATATAATGGATACTTCATTAAAATTCATTGGTGGTAGAATAAGGAGTTGTAATCATACCTCAAATTGAAAAATTGATTGATACCTGTATATAAATCCTATTATCAGTAAAAGATAAGGGTAATAGAGATATGTTATATAGATTAGTTGGGATTCAGGTTGGAGGTTTGATGATATAGATGGACATTATAGTGAGACCCTCTAGGTATATGTCAGTGTGTATTTATTATGGGTTTTCATTTGATAAATGAATACATAAATAAATTAAATATATGCTTATTTAGTTTATTTTCTTTTTGCCTTCTTGGATTTATCATTAGATATTTGAAATTATATTTTGTACATTTTATTATTGTATGATTTGGTATATTTTAATTTTTTTTATTCAAGTGTAATGTTTTGATAAAGAGGTAATATCCACCAAAAATTACATATTAGAGCCTCTATGCTAGTTATTAGCCTCATTTGTATTGGGAGGCACACCTGAGTTCATGTGATTATCTAAATTGGGACACCGAAATGTGCATGTCATGTCAGGATGCCAAAAATATAATTGAATAATCAATTAATCCCCTACATATGGACTCTAAAAATCATTGATGGATCTCATAACAATAGAGAATTTATCTAATAATCTCACCCATAAGAAAACTATAACCCTTTATTAACACAATTGGAGAAAAATCCAAACACCATATAAATAATCCCATATTATTGAATGAGATAAATATTCATTATATTGAATGGATGAATGGGAGGTGGTCAAAATTACTATACATGTAACCACATGAATAATTTATTATTATCTAGTATAATCACAATGAATTGATCATAGTATGTTGGGGATCAATACATATGGAATGGAAAATGATAATACTTGAAGTATATCCTTTATCCTTTTAGGGTTGGGATAAAATCATGGTATTTTTTAGATGAACCATAGCTAAGGAAAGTTATAAAGGAATTCATCTATATGAACATTAATAGTGTGAATCGATCATCAAAATTGGGAGTATCATGAGTTTAAAATTCTCAAAAGGACATATCACTCAGGTCCAACAGTTCTATGATTACTTGTTATAGTAAACATCATGATTGTGCATAGATTTTATTGAGATAAAATTAATAAATACTACTCAATATCCATTCATGATATGAATAAATTGTTCAAATAATTAACTTCACACTATTATCCACACTCACCCTTGTCAAATACATATATTCAGTTCACAATTAGAGCTCAAAAATTGTGAACTACGGTTCACATCCTGAACTCATCATCCAACAATATTAAATCTTCCTAACTTAACCAATCATACTTTCAAATTACACAAAGAACAAGATATTAAAGAAAATGTAATGTTTTGATATATAATAATATAAGCCCTCCTAGGGGTATTAGCATTAATCATTACTCCTTGATCCAAATAAATATAATTCAGTCACCAACATGTTGATATTCGATGATGGATCCAATGAATATTTAAATTTATCATACTTTTTCCCTAGGGATTCAATATGTGGTTTAATAAAAAAATTATCATAATACTCTCTTTATATAAATATTTTTATATCTTTAATCATCCTTACATAATCCAATGTATTTCCTTGAATATAATCAGACATTATTATATAAGTATTTCATTGGTTTATCCTCTTCATTATAACTTATGATAAAAGGAATCAATTGATTTTTTCCTTTTGAAATAAAGACTGCATGGAGATGGATCCATATTTAATAATTTTACCTATATCATCATTAATATAAGAATATATATCTCTATTTCACATTACCCTTCATTAGTAGTCAAGTATAATAAAAGTACATAGTGTTGGATATTATCTCTCTTTTACACAATGTATATTGGATATTGTAAAATAAAATTTCCCATCCCATCAAACACAGAATATTAATTTGTATTTATTATTAGTATGTGAGAAAAAATAAATTATTCTTATCACTATTTATATGTATGTTCTAATCTACTCCATATATTTTTAAATTCCTGAAATACGATATCCCATTAATAATATCCCTTAAATTTAAATATTAATATAGAAAAAAAATTCATGAAAATTACTAAATCTGATCTATAAAACCGAAATTTCAATTTCTTTATTTTATCCATGATTATAAAAAATTTATATAAATATAATTCCCATATTATTCATTCCATGGTTGTGTGAAAACATACATCAGAATCTATTACAGTTGTAATGAACATCTTAATGACATGGAATTCATTACCCAATGGATGTTTGTACCATTGAATCCCCTATCATAGAACTATGTTCTCCCAAAATAATCTCATTATTATTCACCATGTGACGAGATTACCCTAAAGACATGCTCATTTTCATCCTATCGTAAACCTCATCCTTTTTTGATCATGTCTAGTAAACATTATTGTAATTATATTTCATTCAAGTTATATTATTAAATATTTATCAAAATTTCATCTCCAGTATTCAGGGATAAATCATGATTATAAAAATAACCATGATATAAAAATCACTAATGATGAGTTCATTAATCAAGAGATTCCTTATTCTTCAAAAAACAATAATTATGTAACTCTAATTTAACATAAAAAAATTTGACATTTCTTAAATGGAATTACCATTATATACCATCTTTAATACAATAGTGATAATTATATATAGGGAACCAACATTTCTAAATCACAACATGAGTTTTTAATTTCCCAAATTTTCTAATCCCTTTTTATTCTATTGAAATAATTATATTTTTATTTATAAAACAGAGTTGGTAAAAGAAGTTATTCTGAATATCTCATTTTTCACCAGGGTACTATTGCGTATTATATTATATGTCCCATATGTATCTAAAGATTACGTCTAATATATATTTTGGTTTAGTATATAAGTTATTTAGTAATTTTATATTAGGATTTTCTACATTTAACTATAATTTATGGTATTTTGTTAACTATTTTTTAGAAATATAGTACAAAGTCATATATAATGTCTTTCATTATTTATTATCAATATGATTTTAATTGTTGAAATATAAAAACTTCTCCATTATATTCAATAATATTAAATTAGGAAAATAAAAAATAATATATTTTTACACTCAAACACTATGAATCTTATAAATTATCATCATTTCATAATTCTTCTAGAAATTATTAGTAGCATGTCCATCTAAACATTTAGAAATAAATATAATGTGAGTTATATTTCAGGATAAATCTATCCACACAAGAAAAAAATTCATGTATATATTGTGATTGTTTAATCCTTCATGATATAACTTCTATGAGTTTAAAATCATGAAATGCAATATATTCCATTTTTATTTCATTAGTATATATTTATTCATTGTATTATTATTTATAACTTATTAAATATATAAAAAACTCATATTCCTTGGAATTATTTCATATATTTCCTATTTTGTGCATTTATTATACCCATATATTTCTTAATTATTAAATTATATTCATATTTATCCTTAGAATGTCAATTTTATCTATTCACATAAATTCTATCCTACACCATCCTTTTCAAAGAGTCTTCATGACATTAAAAATACATCAATGTTAATTTTTATAGCTTCTGGTAAATATTAATCAATATTTTCATAATTTTAATGTTTATGAATTTTAAAAATTATCTTTAAATTATATATGTTATCTTTACCAGCCACAAACAACAACAATAATTCCCAAAACAATATCCATGAATATTCTCACAAAATATCATTCATATACTTGTGATAATAATTATGATAGGACTAAAAACTTTCTTCTTTACTACCTTATATAGATATATGACTTATAAAACATCACACTCTTTGGTATAACTCATTAAAATAATAAAAAATTTATTCTCATAAAATATTAACTAGAAATAAGAAAAAAATTTATCCAATGTAACCTCTTGAACATTCATCAAGATTCAAGAATATAAAAAATGCATTATTATTTTCTAGATGTTAATGGTACTAAAAAATAACCAATAGAATATATTTATTTATCATATATATAATAAAAAAAGTAAAATATAATATCAATTCTTTTTCTTTAATCTTCATTCATTTTTAATGCTCACTATATAATGATACAATTTTATTGGAATTAAACATTATTCTCATCAACTTGTTTGGCTAAAATGAACTATATGAAAGGTATTATATTTATTAATAAACACCAAATTATATTTTTATATTAATTATCAATATCATACTGATTAGTAATAAATTTAACTAAAAACCATGTGGGTTTAATAATATATAAATTTTTATTTGTTTTTAATAGAGATATAATAAATACATAAACATATGATCATCAGAAAATTTATTCACTATCCATCTTATTAAAACTAAATATAAATTAAATTAGGAGAGAATGTTCTAAATTTAATTAAAATAATTTTCTTTATATTATTCCCCTAGATTTTAGTAAAAAATATTTTTTAGTTTCGAAAACACGACATAATGATTTAGAAAAAAAACTTATTAAATAGAATAAGAATATGAAAAAATTAAAATTTTCCTTATTTAAATATTTTCGAATATATTTAGGACAATGCATTTTTTTTAATTTATTCAAATGATTATTAGATCCTATATTCCAACAATCATGATAATTGATATATTATATATATTTAAAAAACAACCTAGAATATGTTAACCAATCAATACATCGATTAAACATTTTCCATTCTTTTCATATCATTGTGAAATTCAACTTATCACAATTATCTTCAAAATTTATTTTTGAAGAAAAATTATTCTACCATATGAAAAATTACCTTACTAAATTAAATTTTGTCAGTAATATTCTAGGCATACCATATGTTATTGTAATTATTCATTATATAATATTCTTTAATATTCTCCATCTTAAGTGGTTAATGGTGAATTCAAATGACTAATTCTGTTCTTTTCTTCAAATAGGATTCAAGATAAAAAATATTTGGAAAACATCTATGAAATTGAAATCCATTATATTTAAAAATTCTATTCCAATTTTCATCAGTGTTATTTATTCATTTTAGTCATTATTCACATTCAATTATATATATATATAATTAACATAATGATTTGTGGGACTAAGGAAGTTTTTTCTCTCTCTGTAGTGAGTGAAAAAAATATTAGGGTTTTATTTAATCAAATATATTCCTTTTTTATCCCCATGAATATGTCAATTAAATTTTCTCTCAATTTTTTTATATATTTTATTTTTTTCGGTAAAATAAAAACCATATTTTATTCCCCATACTATATGGGTCTATGTTTATAATTTATAATTTCTATCCATAAAATCATTTATTTTGGATATAGAAATCATTTATAAAATATCTCAAATATTTAAATATAATTCAATAATAAAATATTTGGAATGGGTGTGGCCTTGTTATACGATCCAAAAAATTCGAAATATGATCTCTTATTCTCAAATATTGATAGCCTCTTTATAAATTTGAACTCTACATGTTGATTTTGTTTTTCCATATTAAAACATGAGTTATTTTGTGCTTTAATTATTGTATTATCCTTATTTAACTGATATGTAAAAATGGATAAATAATCATTATAATCATCATAAAAAAATTATATTTCTTAAATGGCTTATAATGAATATTCAGGAAACAAATTTTTTTACCATTTGTGATTGTTGAACACATATTTATGGATATATTCAGTCAATATAATCCATTAATTTTTCTATAAGAATTATTTTCATTTTTTTGATCAAGATTTCCTCATTTTATAGACAAAACCATTACTTGATTTATGAAAATACATGTTGTGTCCATTCCATTAACAACAGCAGTAGAATCTTATTCAAAGTGTAGCAGCCTTATCAATATTATAGCAATTTTATTAAATAAATAGATTTATTTATTATATTCTATGTTATTCCCCTATTTATTTTATTAATAATTATTACACATCTTCTATGGACTTATCTTCCTAAAGTTGTTTCCCAAATTATTTATTTTTTATATGATCATCCATATTCAATATGAACACTTATATTACAAATTTAATATGTATTATTGATTCTATCAATATTTTTACCATATATAAAATTGAAACCCAACCTCTATGTACATATATACACCTTATATTTTCTCTCCATTAATATAATCTTTTCTTCCTCTAGAAGTGGAAAAATTATTCGAGTTGTGCATAAAAATTATCTCAAATCTTTCACAAAATATGTTTCATCCAAAAAAAATTATTTTAATATTTAAAAAAGTAACACCTTATTTAATAAAGAAATGATATAATTTTCAAATTCATATATGGAATGTAAAATAAACCTTAAAAAATTATATAATATTAATCATGAAAATTATAATATAGCGATTAAATTAGATGGTTTGAATATAATTAAATTGATTACAAAATATAAATCTAAATTTCATACTATGTAAAAACTTAATGGACTGTTAATATTCAATAATAAATAAATTTTTACAGAAATAATTTTATATAACAACTAAATTCATAAAAATTTACTTTTTGTGACGTAATTTTGTAATTCCCTTTAACCCATTAGCCCAAATCAGGTGCATTACATTATTACATTAGTATAATGGATAATAAAAACACATCCTAAAAGACATAATATTTTAGAATATTTTGAAAAACATGATACAAAAACAAAACTTATTATTTAACATTAAATTAAATACAACACATATACTCCATTGTAGACATCCATAGACTCCTAGACTGTCTCGTCAAGTCACACATAATACACATCTTCACATCTTGCGGAAAAAATAAGTCATATGAAATATTGGATATCAGATGATACATAATGGTATATAATAACTCATAAGCTATTATATCGAATAATACATGGTGAATGACTAATAAAACATGCCTTTAGAACTTAATCCTGAGCATAATATGGTAGGAATAAAATCAGAATAATGCAATTTATATATACAATTACATCCGAAAGAAACATATCCTTTGATATTATACTAGTTGAATAATCATATGGATTATTAATTATTAATTCCATGATTAGGAAATTAATAATGTTGGACATCATAATAATATCATCAAGTCCATGTCCATGACATTTGAAAATTAATGATTATGGCCTTTTCCAAATCCATACATATGTTTTCTTCTAACACCAATCGATGAATCAATGCATCGATGGGATATATAATGCCACAATGATCACATAATAATCCAATTTCTATCCTAATATAAATGGGGTGAATCATAAACAATGTTTATATAATAAATGTAATTAAACATCCCATAAATAGTAAACATAATCACCGAGCTCTCTAAGATATATGGCGAATGATATCATTATTTCAAATCCATAGTCATACTGATCATAATACATTTAATAAAATATTTTATATGATATCATAGAATACTAATTTCAATTATGAATAAGATTCAACATTGGTTGTTTTAATAGATCAAAATACACAAATAATATCATCCTGAATTTTTTGGGAGAAATTCACATACTACATTGAAAGGATTCGTTATTTTGTAAATATGATTTTTATTTTTGATATTTTTTTTAGAAAACCTGAAATAAAAATATAGATATTCCATGAAATAATTAGTGATTTAGGAAAAATAATTGTCTCTTTAAATAGATAATGAATGTTACATGAAAATGGCTAAGGAATCGAGATGTTCCATTTAATTGGGCTTGCATATTGAGAATAATTGAGATGGGATGATTGTATGACATTTAGTTACGAAAAAATAAATTTGAAATAATATGGATTAATTATCATGGAATGTATAAACAGATTTTGAAATATTTACATAAAACCAAGAAGAAACAAATGTGGGTAAAGAGTAATAAAGTATAACTCGGATGAAATATAGAGGTTCGGATAGAATCACACACTGTATGTCTCAAAGATTTATGAAATTGTACTCAATGACATGGATATGATATTATATTTATTATTATTGTAATGAAGAAATTATTAAAAACTAATTTCATTTATTATAATCTTATTATGTTTATTTTTTTCTATTTTTATGAAATACAATATTCAATTTCATTATTCAGGATTGTATGTTTCTTTGATTTTTCTCATTTTTTAACATGGGTACTTGTATGAATGTTCAAATAAAATTGAAATAATTCTCCCTAATAGAAATTAATTGTTATTAAAAAAAATCCATTGTATTGAATTTCATTATATATAATTATCTCAAATATGAGGATGAATCATTATGTTCAATTTTAATGATAATCGTTATGATTATTTTGGATGTTTTTTAATCATCATGATCTAGTTTAGTCATAATAATTTAAATCATGTATATATACTATTTATAGATCAGTAAATATCTTATAAAATTTTTACTAAATATTTTTAATCCATATTAATCTTTTTATATCCGTCCTTGATCATAGTGATGTAAAATGATGTCACATCATCCCTTATTGTGTTAAATAATCACACCATAGAATATGTATTCATTTTTAGAATAAAAGTGGGAGGGAATGGTTCTGATAACATATCATAAATTTTAAAAAACATCCCACAATATATAAAATAAATGAGTTATAATTCATTTTTTAACATATTAGGTAAGGACAAAATAAAAATGAAACAAATAAAATGAAATTGAAAGAGAACGAAAACAAATTTAACACTTGATTTATTCCATATGATTACCTCCTTAAGTTAATTTGAAATGGTATTTTTGTGTGACTAGATGGACCCTAACGTTTATAATATGTTAATGAGATTAAATTAGAAGAATATAATATAGATTCAAGGCATTGGATGTGTGAGGAGAAGAGGTGGTGATATGTTGATTTATTATTTTAATCGTTAGTTTATTATTTTTCTCAATACTATAATGAGTTAGAGAATTATCACAAAATATAGCATATAATGAATACAATTTATATATAATGGTGACTACATAAATTATTTCTCAATAAATAGTTTCTTTATCTTATAATTTATTTATACCACAAATTTCTTTATTTCACTATTCAACAAAAATTTAACTATAAAATAAAAATTCCCAAAGTAAAAATAACCATGTATCAACTTTTAGAATTTAATAATTAAATAATATTTTTATATAATTCACTAAATATGATAAATATAATTTTTAATTAATATAATTATTTATTTGAAAAATATTAATTTGAAAATTATAACCTATTTTACGACTCTTAGATTAAAATATTAAATTCTCCATGATTTATATTATAATAATAAGACAAAAAATTCTTAATATATGAATCTATTTTATAAAACAAATCACATAAATTAGTATATTAATTATATAATCATAAATTAATATTTATGTTTCAAAAAATACCAACATTTAATTTATTATTTTTAAAATATTTATTTATATATTCCATGATGTAAATATTACAAATTTTATGGTATAAGATAACAGATTATTATTTATACCTTCATAAGTGAGGTTAATATTCTATTTCTCATAGCACTATTCCTACTTATCATAAAACTATTCCAATGATCATATGAAATAGTATATTATAAATTAAAAATTGATGTTTTGTGATGCATAAACTGTCAAGGATATTAAAGATTAAAAGTAGAATACCGAAAAATCCAAGGGTGTGACATTCTATTCTCCAAAAATAATATCATATTTGAAAATTCCAGAATGTCACCACAAAAAATCACTTATATACTTATTCAATATAAATTCCTCTAGTTCCTACATCACCTCTTCAATTTTAAATTTTCCCCAAAGTAACATTACCAATTAAGTCATCTAATTCCTCAACACATTCTCTCTATTTCCTATAATCTAGATAAGCTCTTTATAGAATGATAAAAAAGGATCCATTTCTAATATAGTAGACATGAGAACATGCAATGGATTTAGCAGGTACATCCTTAACAAATAGATGTGGAAAACATTTTTTACTATATAATGGCTAGGAGGCATTGAAAAAAATAAACCACAACACTATTTATCTCTATTATTTCAAATGTTTTGATCTTCATGGGATTTATTTGACATTCATTCAAAATCATATAACACCCTTCTATAGAGAGACTTATATAAATCCATGATTTCCCACCTGAAACTTCAAATCGTTTTTTTATAAGCACATTTTTTTCGTAATTTTTCTTCTTTGATATCTGTTTGAAGATTCTTTTCCATTTGTGGGTTTCTCTACATGGTGTAGTTGTACATGATATATTTTATAAACATCATCCTAATTAGTTGGTGTACAAAATCTCATTGAATACAATGATTCATATAATCCCACTTAAATACATTAATGGAAACTATTATTTTTTGAATTATCAACCAACAGTTTATACAAATCCTATATTCCTTGAAAGGGATCTAGGAATAGTCCTAACAAGTCTTCTATAATGTTAATGGTTCTTTCATATTTCCCTTCTGTTTGATGTTGATATGCAGTACTCAACTAATGGTCAATGTATAAATATTTGTGACGAATTTATCAAAATCAAAATGTAAATTTTCAGTCATTATCAATACCAATGTAAAGTGGTTCTCTATGACTTCTTAAAATTCATTAATATAGAATTTTAGAAGGGTATATAATGAAACATCCACCATTATAGTGAGTAAATGAGTATATTTGGAAGGTCAATAAAAAAATTTCATTATTGCATCATCATTTATTAGAATTTTGGGTAATCTAGTAAAATAATACGTACTAATGTTATCTTATTTTTGTGTAGTAACATGGATAGGTTTAATGACACCTCTAGTATTTTTTCATTCACCCATAACCTTTTGAAAGACTAAATATCAGAATGCATAATTAGTAATTTATAATTCATATTATATCACCTTAAATTTACCTTCAAATTTCTATACATATCCGTGCTACCAAGGTGTATAGAGAAATTTGGGCTATGAAAAACATCTAATAATTCACATTTTTCTCAATTGAAGAGGTAACATAATGTCTCTTGTAATATTTCCTAACTCCAAATCCACACATCCTGTTTATCCATATGCAATAATTTATAGAATTAATTTTTCATTTATATTTCTTATTATCAGTCTGATAACATTTGTTCCTTTCAAATAATGATATTTTAGAAATTGTTTGAAAATTTACTAAAGTGTTTCGTTCATTTATAATTTTTATATTTATCTTTTCTAGATTCATTTAAATCGGGTTCTTCTAAATACTTTTCTTATTAAAAAATCCATTATATTTCATACTCAATGAATCTAATTAATATTTCCCCAAACCTGGGTTTTAGTGTTTTGAACAATGATAATCCTTGAGTATCATGATCCATCTCCAATTCTTCATTTTTAGTTATTTATTTGAGGAGATACATTGAAAACTATTATGACCCGTATATTATTCACACATTTCACTATATAGATAGTCTATATTTATTTTCAGACTAATTATTACAATTTATAACTCAAGATCATTAGTATGATAGTTTTATTCATGAATTTTTAATTAAATTCATCCATGTTAAATAACTCAATCATTGGGAATAAGGAAACAACCACGTCCTTTATTTGATGCATCACTATAAATAAAAAATAGAGAGTTTAATGATGGTAGTGTAAAGTTCCTAGACATTAAAAATAACCTCTTCAATTCATCAAAACCATCTACATTTTATTTTTTCTATATGATCATAAACTTTTTGCAAGTATTCTTGGTTAATAGGTTAGCTAATCAAGTTACATTTTGAATTAAATGCTGATAGTATCCTGCAAAACAAATTAAACTATATACCATTGTAATTTTTGTTGGTGTTTGTAATTCCTATAATACCATTTACATAATAGGATCAACTAAAATTAAATCATTATAGACTATATGGAATAGAAAAGAATAAATTTGATGGTAGAATTCAATCATTTTAAAATTCTGATATAACTATTTTCTTTCTCGAGTCTCCAGAATAAACCAAATTGAGTTGTCATTGTCCTCATAGATTATTTAATATATCATGAAATCATAATTCAATACCAAAAATAAAAATCTAAAAATTTCAAGAACACTATATTCATTAGATCCATAAAAATAGAGGATCCAATAGGCATTCAGATGGGTAGTACTATAAACTCCTAATGTATATACCTTGTCAGAAATGATGTCTTTAAAATATTTTCAATACACCCATGAAATCAGTTGCTTCTAGATCTGGTCAATCATCAAAAAATATTAATCATCATCAGTTTGATCTACATAATAATCAATGAGAGGTAGAGGACTCTTGTTCTTTATTATATTAGCATTGATATCTCTATATTCACTACACACTCTCATATATCCATCTTATTTATTGACAAGTAGAATAGGTTCTCCACTTGGAGAACTGCTCCGAAAAAAATACATTACCATTCAATTACTCTGGTGGGTTTTTCCACTCTACTAATTCCATTGTGGCCATTATATAAGGAATCATTGTTATAGGTATTTCTTTAGGATTTAAATCAAAAGAGAAATAAACATTCTGCTCTATAGAATGTCCAGGTAAATCATATGAATATACATCAATGTATTATTACACAATAGTTATATATTAATTCCAATATTTCATTCATAATCTATAGATGATGTAATATATTCCTCCCTATATTTGTTTTTGGAAGAGGTACTGAAGGATGATCCAGATATGATATAGATGACGAGTTCTACCTTGTACAGATGAGAAATTCAATACAAACATCATGAATCAAAATTTATATCCCTTTATAATAAATCGTTGCATCATAATTTTAATGTCTATCAATACCATTAATAATATAAAACAAATCCTAGATATAATGATTAAATCAGTAATTAAACAACATTTAGTTGTTTTTGGATTAATTTCATGACCAATTATTGTTACAATATGGATTACATGGGGAGAATTTTAAAAAAATCCCTTGTTAAGGTGAAATAGATGTATATAATTCGTATAAAAAACATGTAATATGTAATGAAATGTGATGAACCATAATCAAATATATAAATAACTAATTTAAAGAGAAGAATAATGTACATACCACCACATCATTAGGATCATCAACCTCTATTGCTGTGTTGGAAAAATAAAGGCATTGTTTCATTAGCCTTTTTAGAGAATCTATCCTTTATTACTAGGAAAATCATTTTCATAATACCCCTCTCATTACAAATGTATAATTGAAAATTGATAGTTTCATTCATTTTCTTAAATCATGTTCTCTGTTTCCATTTTCTCCACACTTGTAACAATCAATTTTCCCTTTTACAAAGGAATCGTGGTGTTTCCTCCCCTACGTGTAACTCATTGTAAAATTCCATTTTCTATTCTTCCTTTACCCATTAATTCATTTATAAACCCAATATTCTCTTATTTTCCTTTAATTTCATAAGACATATTGCTTTTATTCTCTTTATTTATATCAAATGAGACTATATATTCATACGATAAAAAAAATTTAGAGACCATTTCCCATTAGAGGAATAATTTTAAAAAATTAAATAATCAATTAATAATGCACTCTGTATTATTTATGGTGTCCATAAAATTATTTTATAACATTTTAATTTTGGATTAATAAATTAAAACGTTTTCATCTATTTTTTGTTTTAGAATATTGAATTTTCTCTCTAAATTTTCTTTCTATTCTCGAGGGAAATTTTTTTCTAAAAAAATTCATTAATATCCAAAAATTCATTATTTTCAATTTCTTCCTCCCCCTTTGTGTTTTGAATTTTTTACAATTATTTATCTACTACTTTTGAAAGAAGATAAACAAACATGATATCCTTCTCCCTTTCGTTACATTCCATTTCGAGAAATATCTTCTCTAAATAACTTATCAACTTATTAGATATATATGGTTTTGTTGTCCCATTGAATGATATAAAGTTTTGTCTCATAAAGAGGAATAAAATTAGACCTCCACATTTTGGATTACAGTGATCCAAATTGGTGAGTTTAATACTCATAACCTAGGTTGGTTTTCCCAATATAGTTATATGTTATTAAACACCAGTTTTAGATGACGTTCTGGCATAATTAGATTTAATATGGGGGAAAACACTCTATAGATTACAGGTGTTGATACATTTTCCATTAATTTTCTTAGGAACCATTTATAAAAAATAAATTACAATAATTTAGTCTATGAATAAAAGTGCATAATTTTAAAAATAATAACGCATATCATTAATTAAAAATTTATTCATTGCTAATCTCATTATCCTAAGAATGAGTTCTTGGAGGAATTAATTTATTTCAAATTAATCTTATTGGTTTTTACATAAAATGTGACTTGCCCAAAGAATATACCATGGTAGTGTCAAAACAGGTGTCTAGTAAGGCACGTTTTCATGTACTAGGTTACATCAAGTCTTACTCAATTCACCTTGTCAGATTTTTTACCCATTGATATAAGAATTCTAGAACAACAACCACGTTGTGTGTCCAGATATGGATGTATTTCTAGTAAACCCCACATAATATCAACCTTACCAAAATTATAGGATATTCTACTGTGCTTTTCATCAAATTTTATCATAGGGTTATTATCCGTTATCAAATATTTCTATATCTAGTTTCCAAGGTTTGTACCATACATCCTACGATACCAACATTAATAACCCTGAACCTAATATACAGGTGTCAGTGACTTACATTATAACATTGGTATAAAAAGAAAAAAAGATGCATCTTGATGGTCTCAATAGTTTAGTATAATAGAAAAATAGATATATCATAAGTGTTACATAACCTAAATTAATGAATTATTACATATAAAATCCTTTATAAACTTCCATAAACTCTTATATTATCCATGAAAACCATTCATAGCACAAATATTCAAATACTATGTAATAGTATAACATAAGAATGTGGTGATCTCAACTGATGAGTAAGGGTAGGTAAAAAATGGAAGAAAATATATATAACAATCAATGGTGAATAACTAAAATCGAATTCCATTATAAAAAATCATGAGAATAGTATGATTCAAAAAATGTTTAATAATTGAACATTAATAAACAAATGAGAATCAATGATATTGTGGATATTTTACTAGTCTAATAATAACATGTATTATCAATTACTAATATCATAATGATGGAATATATAATGTGAAAAATCATAAATATTTCATCAATGCCTTGGAAAAGACATATTAAAATAAATGGTTAATGGAATGAAAAAATCCATATATGTCGTCACTAATTAGACTTATTGATGCCTTAATGGGCTATTGTGGGACACAAAAATCACATAATAATTCCAATGAAATCCTAAAATAAATGGTGTAAAAAATAAACACCATATATAAACTAAATGTAAATATAATTCCATAAACAGTAAAGATAATCCGTAATTATTTAGTGTAGTATGGTGAATTGTAACAAGATATGACATCCACAGTCAAATTGATCAAAATAAATTTAATAAAATATAGTTGATGATATCATAATTGATTTATCGAAATTATGATTCATAATAAAAATATGGTTTCTAAATATAAGATAATGCTATTATAAAATTATTCAGGAATTATGGAGATAAAAAAGACATTGTACATTAAAAAGAAGAGTTATTTTGGAAAAAAATCGTATTCATCATAAAAGTTTTTATAAAACCAGAAACGATGAAATATAGTATTTCTTGATAATTTTTTTGATTTTTGATAAATAATGGTGTCTAAAAATAATATTTACGTTACTTGAAAATAGGTAATAAATTGATATGTTTCCTTTAACAGGGCTTGTGTTTCTAGATGAATTGATAACGAAACATAATAATCACATATTTCCTATAATGGAAAGATGAAGTGATATGGATTAAAGAGTATTGAAGATTAAACAATTATTTCATGAATTATATAAAACTATATAATAATTAAATTGGTTTAAATAGTAATAAATCATAACCTGAATGGAAAAGGATGTCTTGGTACAATCCATTACCTTATTTCCAAAAGTGTTTTGCACTTGTACTCAATGTCCTGGATAATAAAATTAGATTATATAATAATTTAATTCAAAACCTATTAAACATTTGTTTTGGATTATTATAGTTTTTTAACATCATTTGTGTTCTTTTTGATAAGTTATAATACTCAATTTTATAGTTTGGGAGTGTTTGTTTCCTTTATTTTCATGATTGATTCATTTGTATACATGTATGAACAATCATGTAAAATGAAAATAAAACTCTAGAATTGAAATGATATGTTAATAATGAACATTAAATTTATTTTATGAAACTATATTATAATTTTTTAAATATGAGGATTATTCATTTGATTAATCATCAATTATAGTTGTTTAGATTATTTTCATTGTTTTCTGACCGTCATAATTTTTTTTGCCATGTTAATAAATATCATGTATATATAATGGTTCTAAAAACTAAATAACTTATATTAAGTGTAATTATATATGTTTGAACAAATATTATGGTTTTATATCTAGAATCTATGGTTTTAATGGAAAATTAAGGTGTAACATCCATGATGGCAGTAAATTAGCACATCACGGAGGATGGATTCATTTTTAGAATAAAAGGGCCGAGGAGAATGGATTTGACTATTGATAATATATTAAAATAATAAAATTAAATTATATCTAATATAAAAGATTTATCATGATTTGTTTTGATATAATATTTTAAGATGCGATAACAATAAAATAAATTAAAATAATTTGAAAGAGAATGAAAAATGATTTCTTTTTCTAATATTCTCCTTGAGAACCTCCTCAAGGAAAATTAAATTATTATTATTTTGAGTCTAAAAAGACATGAATGTAGGGGATATGTTTATGAGATGATATGGAAAAAATAAAATCATTATTAAAGGCTTATTATGTTTGAGGAGTATAGGTGGTGAATGGTGGTATTTATAGTGGATGATAGGGATGTTTTTTATTCTTTTAATCCTTAGATTGTTATTTTTAGCTCAAGAATATGAATATTTTGAGAATTATCTATAAATATGTTAAATAATGATGGTATGTTATACTTTATGATAATTAGTTCAATCATTACTCAAGTAAGATTTTATTTATCTTATAATTTTAATATATCATAAGTTATTATACTTCATTATTCACTAAAATATCATTTTTTTCCGAAAAATACCAAAAAACACCATAACCATTTATCAATGTTTTTTATAAGAAAATGAAATATATTTTTTAGAATAATTTTATAAACATTATAAATTAAAATTTTAATTTAAATCATTTTATATTTGATAAATAAAAATTATAATTTATAACATATTTCATTAGAGTTTTTAAAATTAATTACGGTATCATAAAATTATCTCATACTCACAAGACCACAAATTGTAAATAATAATTTTTATTTTAAATTATTATATTAATTATAAAATTTTAAATATCTATTAATATTTCTCAAAGCTATATACACATAATTTATTTTTTTAATAAAACTATTTACTTACTCCATTATATAAATATACAATATTTTAATATATAAGTTACCCATATATTAATTGTACTTTTATATCAGAGTTTACTATTATATAAATCATATTAGTGTTCTTAATGGTCATATTACTATTCCAAAATTCATATTTAATTATAAATAAATTTTTCAAGGATGGTGTTCGGTGAATCATAAACCATGAAAGACATTAAATTTTAAAAGAGGAATACCATAAAATCTAGGGGAGATGAAAATATAAAAATAAATTTATATATCTATAAAAAAATATATTATATAGTCAAATATATTTTTTAAATCATCATCTCAAAAATTATATATAGTAAAATTTTAGAATTTTATTAAAAATATCCATTTTTTAGTAAATAGTTAAAAATAACGATTTTCCAGACACTTTAACTTAGTTTTGATAAATAATGAAAATTTAAAATAAAATTGTTATTTTAATTTTAATTATATTAAAATTATTATCCATTATTTATATATTATTTAAATTATTATATTGTAATCATCTTTATACTGGATTTCCATATATGATTATTTTTGTGTTTATAGTAATTTTTTAATGAAAACTACTTTACTGTTCATAATCATTACCCATATTTATTTTTTAAAATAACAAATAAATATTTATTTATATTATTTATATTATTTATTAGAAATTATTAATTAATATTTTATCAATGATGATTACATATTATAGAGTTAATATGAAATCATTCTATGCTTGAAAAATACATTTCTTCAAAAATTAATGCTTCATTTTGTGCATGTGTATTTTTTAAAATTAAATTATTCCACTTCAGTTATTTGAATTTTTTAAAACTTAATCAACATTTTAAAATGGGATAATTTATATTTTTTAATAATCTCAACAAAATTTTTAGTCATAATGAATTATGGTAATAGTAAAATATTTTACAGAATTTAAGGAAAAAACATATTTACATGGGGTAAAACTAAAAAGATAATGGTTACAATGACCTCAAAAATAATATGAAATGAAAATTTTCCCCATATTTAAACAATATATTGTTTTATTCATGATAATTATTCAATATTGTTCTGTTTTTTATATGAATAATTTGGAAAAAAAATTATTAAATAAAATCATGTGGGTGTCAGTTTAATCACATTTGAAAGGTCACCACTATCCGCTATTCTTCACTACTGAAACACATTTTAATTTGGGATAGAATTGAATGAATAACCTTCTTATTTCACTAGGCATGTCTTGTATCAAATTTTTTTATCATTAATCCTTACTATTTATGATATTTTAGATAAACTATGAAGGTTATTTTAAGAAGAGGTATCATGTTTAATCAAGAGTTTTATAATAATTCTGTTTACACATAATGAAATAATTAATAATATTACAATGATAAAATTAAAAAATTATCCTATATACTTATAATTTATTATTAGAGTGAAATAAAATATTTCATTGTCCTCATCTATAAAATTAGTATCAGAACCATCTTACGTATGTAAAACAGACTAACACATTATAAACTGATGTTATCATCTTTTCAGCATCACCACCCCAGAAAATCTATATGGATATATTTAATATATATATATATATATAATTTCAAACATATTTATACTCCTTTAATTATTATACCACATTTGACTTCTTTCATTCTATTTTTAGGGGGATACGGTAAAATCACGCGTGCGTACTACAAAGAACCAGTATAGAAAATGTGAAATTATTTTATTACTAATGCTTTATGTTGAAGTTATTACAGACAATATAAATAAGTATATGTCATATATATGAAATTATTATGATATTTATGTAATATTTAAAATTATTTAATTATAATATATCATTTTCTTTCTGACCTCGCCACTGACTAAAAATTAATAACGTTGTTTTTTTAAAATGTGTGGACTACCACCTCCACGAAGCGATAATATTTTATTCCACCGCACATTAAATTGATGAAATATATTAATATATATATAATATTTTATTTTTAATTATATTAAAATTAATTCATGATAAAATAATACATATCCACTTTCTATAATGATCCCTCGACAATGGAAATGTATCTTATGCGTACATTCAACCTACATTATCTATGATTCCCGAAAATATTATATTTCATAAATGATATTAATGGACGTTTTAAAGTTTTATATTTTAGAAAATTATAATAATTTAATGATTAAGTTTATTTATATCTTGAAAAAATTAAAAATATTTCCTTGGTCAACATACTGATGTTTTTTGGAATAAAGAACAGTACATCCTCATAACACACAATGTGGACATAACTAATTATGTTTTTATATATTAGTAAAAAATAATCTATATGATATAAGTATATTTATTAAAACTATAAATGGATTTAATGATATAAAATATTTTATATATTATTGGATTGAAAGTATGTACAAGGAATTTCTATAATTAAGGGGACATCATCCCAATATCCGATCACTGAGTGATATCATAATGTAAAACAACTAATTTCATTTTTATGGTGTATATTAATACATATAATTATGTAATAAAATTATTTCCATTATGTTCATGATATTTAATGATTCACTAGATTTTATTATTTTATGTATCTTGTGATTTGAGGGGTTTCAAATTGGTAAGGGCTATATTTTATAATCTCCTTTATTTTATGGATTATTTATAATCAAAGGTATTTGGGAAAAATTGTATTCATTTTATTTTATTATTGAGATTTTATTTTCTTTTTCCATTATTAGTAATGAATAATTCATGTAATAGTAAAATTTAACTCAATTGAACATAAAATTATTGAGAAAACATTTATATGAAAACTTGAAATAATTTTTCTGAATATGGTACTTTTATACTTGTAAAAGAATTTAATGTAATAGTTATTTTAAATATATTGGAAATGATCATAAATCTATGTCATACAGCCCAATAAATGTTTTAAAGTTTATTCTTAAATTTTTATAGGTTATTTCAATTAAAAAATCATTAATGTTTTAGAATATTTTATATTTTATTAATTGTTTTCAAAAATAAAAGGTTATTTTCATCATAAACATGATTCATGTGATTATTCAAAATAATTTTCCATTTATGAAGTCTTCATTTGATATAACTCACAGTGTATAAAATAATAACCTTAGGTATTATTTTATTAATATTTGAATTGTAGATTTATTGATAAATTTAAAAATACTTTTATGCTCCTCACACTCTATTGGGAATAAATTTTATTGATACAATATTTATTATTTCATAGGACGTATTATGCGATATTCATTGAACTGGTTTGGTTTCAATGGGTTAATTGAGAAATGAATGAAAATTGATTATAATTTTTACATATAATTAAAGGAATCAAATTTTATTTTAGAGTGTTACATGGAAAATATTTATGATTAATGGGTGACCCTGATACAAGGTATAAAATGGTTTTATCCCTATTATAGTTTATTCATGATCATGATTTAATTTATATGATGGATGCACCTAGATATAATTGGTTGAACTCATTATAGCTTATACATTACGTTCAACTAGATAGTTTCGTGTGAGACTGAGTTATCATTTATGATGGGTTCTCCCAAATAATTATCCAATGCATTGTGCAATGTCCATTATCGTGAGAGCTAGTGGTGATGAGTTTATTTGGTGGATTCTTCAATTTATTTAATTAGGCTCTTGTTATTTCTTAAAATAGATTAAAAAATGATATGAATATGATGTTCCAATATTCCAAAATGTTTTTATTACATCTACCAGATGATAAGTATTTCATTGGTCCCAATTGAAATCACATGGATCATGCCTATTTATTATTTTGACTCTTATATTTTACAAATATTTGTTTCCTATTTTAGGATTGATGATCCATGTTCTAATGGGTATGAAAGTTATTATGTTATGAACATGTAATTTTATTCTGTCATCATATAATTATGTGGTTCTTATTCTCAATAATGAAATTTATTTTTTAACTCTTATCTATATCCTTACTGATCATTTAATCTCACCTTTATTATTCTTCATATTACTAATGTTATAGAAAACTATTATTAATGAATATAGGTCAATGATATTTTTTAAAACGACAGTTCATGTTGGATATATATAAGAAATAAAATGAAATGAAAATGTATGTCTAATATGAAAAAAAACTCACAAGAAATAATTGAGATTATTCATAAATTGATTTTCCTAAATTATATAAAACCCTATACCAAAATTTTCATTGGTAATGTAATAAGACCAATATTTTCTTTAAAAGTTATATATTTTTTGAGATGAAAATAATTCACCCTTTTCTATATCAAGATATAAATGTTTAGTTTATAGTTATATGATATCATCTAGAGTCCGGGTTATGATCTATAATAAACTGTATTAGAGAAATGGTTTAGAAATATTTTTATACAAGGATGATATCATATGAGGTTATATTATGTTTTATGCATACCATAACATGTTTATGTGTTTATGGTTGATCGTAAGGTTAATAGTATTTGGAAACATTTGGATTAATATAATCATTGATTATAATGTTAATTTGTCAATATTTACAATACATTTATCCGAACATTATATGAATATAATTTTAGGAAAATGGGAAAACTGAAGTCAATGTCAAAACCCATCACTTCTTGAAAGGATACAGTGCATGAACATAACCAAAGGGTAAAAACGTGCAAAGCCTACCACTAGAAAATATGATGTAACTGATAGTGTTTCATAATATTTTAAAATATCTAGAAATATAAATGTTTTGTTTATTAACAAATTTCATGATTTTAAAAATAGATTGAAATAATATTGTAATGTGATTTGGGGATTAATTGTTTTTCTTTAAATTCATAAGAATTTTGAAAAGGTTTTTGGACATTTATGCTATGTATTATAAGAATTCATTGAGGTTAAAACACTCTTTAATTTTTATGTTATTTTGGATTATATAAGATATCTTTTTATAAATTTGTTTAATGGTTTAGTTTGAACATTGGGTATTATTATGGAATTTTTTAGATTTATTTACGAATTTATAAAATGAATTGTTATACATTTTCAGAAGTATCATAATATACTTTAAAAATTTTAGTTATTATAATTGTATAATTATATAAGTAATTTATTTTGATCCTTTAGCATTATGTGATCTATTAGTTATTCATTTGAGTGCTTTTGGAAGAAAAAAATCATCCTGGATACTCATTATTTTGGTAAAAATAAGTGATTATTGTGGAAATTTTTTAATGGATGAAATTTAACTTATCAAAATTTTATATTTTCTTCATTATATATTCTAGATTTTAAATCATACATAAAATTGTGGAAAAAGATTATTAAAATGTAAATTATATACTATTAAAATCTTTTATGGGTAAATGATGGTCTTTTTTTCACAACTATTTGTTTATGTTTATGTTTTCTTTATTTTTCTCATTTCCATCCATATTATTATGCCCAAATGAAATATTCCAGTTTCAATATATCATTATTTGAAATAAAAAATTTAATTCTATATTTAATATATGAATAATTTTTATTATATAATAATATGAAATAAATTGTTTTTCATAATTAATTGTGAAGGGAGTAAAAATAATTTCATGTTTTTAAGGTAAAAAATGTATACTACATGGGCTCAAACTAAAATTATATGAGATAATAAATAAACATGTCTAAAATATTTTATCCTTATATATTTTGAAATGTTCTTATATATCTATATATATTTATATTTATTTGATCCATGTGTCTTATAAATAACACATGTATCACTTTTTCATTTCAAAAAATAATAATGTACAACACATATAAATTTTAAAAGGACATGCCTCTTTTATACTCCTAACACCCTGAATTTTTTCCTTAAAACCCATAAGAATACACCATCCTTAATCACCTATAATTTAACAAAATTATTTTTTTTATAAATTCATCGTATAAATTATTTTGATGTTACCCTATGAATGTTATATATATGAGACACATCCTTCTTAACCAAGATTTTTTATTTCTTAATCAACCTCATTAAAATAATATAATATTGAAATTATATAATAAAAAACGTATCTACCATTTAAAAACACATTATTATTCTAAATAAATAACCTAAATCAATATCTACGTATACAAAATGTGTAAAAAAACCATCATTAGTTTTTATAGCGAACTAAAGTATAACGAACTGATGTTATTCATTTATCAATTTTTCCTCTTAATGATTGTTATAATTATGGATCTAAATAATAATATTATATTTCAAACATAATTATAATCCATGAATTATTATATAATATATATTATCTAACATTCCACAATCTTTTGGATATGATAACACCTCTTTTGTGTATGATGGACTACCTCCGCCTTAAGTGATGTTATTAATTTTTCTATAACACATTTCATTTAATATATTAAAGATAATTCTAATGATTATATGTATTATATGTGAAATATAAATGATATTCATGAAGTATTATTTTTCTTAAATTATAATATATCATTTTGTTTATTACCTTTTCTCTCAATAAAAATGATAACATCATTAGTGCGTATGTGTAGACTATCTCCTACATAAAGCGATGTAACTATTTATTCACCAAAACATCACATTGATGGTATATATAGGTATATTAAATTAATAAATCTGGTATTTAGGAAATTATTAAAAAAAATTAATGATAAAATAATACTTAACCTCTTTTTATATTGATCATTGGAAAATGGAAATGATACTCAAATGTATATACGACCTACTATCTCTATTGATGTAACATAATTATTTTTTATAACCATTATTGAGGGATTATTTTAAAAGTATAATAGATATATAATAGAGTAGTTTCACAAAAAATAATCCATCATGTAACACTTTTTTATAATTAATTAATTTATATAATATTACGTAATTTATTTTAAAGTATGTTAATGGAATTTTTGAACATGAGGTAAGGGACTTTGTCTTATTTTCTCTTTAATAATGCATATTGTAATGTAATACATGTAATTTATTTAATATGTTGTATATGATGGTCATGTTTTATTTAATATCAAGAATATTATTATATTAATGATATTCAATATTTCATTTTACATAATTCTTTTTTGGATCACTTGATTGAAGAGTTACTCATGTGGAATAAGATTTATGATACAATCTCTATTATCTTTAGGATTATGTAAATAGTGATTTTAGAGGAAACAATATGATATTATTTTCACTAACAATGTATATTTTCGAAATACTTTGATATTCTATAAATTTTCATGTAATTAAGCTATTTTCCTATTATTGGTAATGAAAATGATGGATATGTGTTATTTATTATTCCACCCCATATCACTATTTCATTGAAAATATTTTTTCTACTATATATATTATTTCTAAATATAATCTAAAAAATAAATTACAATGTTTTTTTAATTAATTTTTTACCATTAATATGATTTTTTGGAAAAATATATGTGTACATCAAATAATTTTTTGAATAATTTTCATTTTTGTTATTATTCAAAAAATATTAATGGAATCAGTGACTTCATCATATTATCCACATAAAAAACATCAAATTATTATGAAATATAAATGAGATAACGAATTATATTTTTGATTAAAAATATATTTGGAAATAAAATAATTTATTTAATTATGGAGAATGTTTTATATCATAAAATGTGTTTTCTTAATTTAAATTTTATTTCTCATTAAAATGTACCACATGAACATTCAAAATAAATTTTCACCTATGAATACATCTTCTAATGTTACCCAATGTAAAATGGTTATTCTCATGAAGAATGTTTTAAATTATATTTTAATATTAGTTCTTTTCATAAATTATAATAACCCTTTATTGTACAGTCCATTGGGAATATGTGTTATTGATACCATCCTAGTTCAATCCATGGATGGATTATGAGTTTGTCATGTAACACATTTTTTCTTTGGTTATTCATTCTTTGATAGAAGTTTTATTATTGTTATAGATTATAAGTGAAAGCCTCTAAAATTTTCATTCATGAATGTACTTTGTATTAATAATGATGATTATGTTATCCTTATAAATTTTATATAAAGGGTAGATCCACATTACATCTCACATGTGGGACCGATATAGAATATATTATAGGCCATCCTAGATATCACAGGGTGAGACAAATATATATTATATTATGGGGGTGGAAATGTATATCAGTAGTTAATTATGTAATTTTTCTTATCATTATATAAAAATGAAGATAGTTTTTAGAGGGATTGTCTTGTGGATTAATTTAGTCTCTTATTTTTTCTGAAAATTGATTAAAATAGTTTATAAAGATCATGATCCAATATGACAACATGTTTTATCTATCATTAATATAGGTTTCTAATGATTCAATTGACTAAGATTGAAATAAAATGTCTCTTGATTATCGGGACTTATGACCCCTGTATTGGAAATCAATTATTCACCTTTTAATGATTGATGATATATATATTAATAGGTATGAATATTGTTATGTAATTCCAATTCAAAGTAAATATATCTTCATACTAATATAATATTAATATTATCACTGCTAACATTCAATAATTAATCATTATGATTACTCTTTCAATGCATTTGATCTCACCTTTATAATGATTCCAATCACTAGGTTAATAGGAATGATGATTGAATAATTTTTATGTAGAAAGATTACTAATTTTAGGAAGCATATAAGAGATGTTGAAGATGTAATATACAATATGAAATCATGGTTTTAATTGGAAAATTACTGAAAAAAATTTAGGGGTATTGTTTATGTAATACATTTTAAGAATTCAATTAAATTAAAAACCTAAATAGTCCTTGGTTATGTAAAGGAATTATCTTTTTCATTACTTGGTCTATGTTTTGGATGTAGAGAATTCAATCACCTTCATCAATATCAAGATGAAAATTTAACTATTATATTAATATCTATAGACCCATGAATGTATGGTTAAGAATGTCATAGAATAACAAACATTCTATGATTTATACAATAATAATTTGTTTGTCACATTATCATTTAGTTGGAATATTGTTGAAGGGATTAGTTTTTTTCACATTATATCTTCCTTTTTTGATGTGATGTTGTTTTTAACCATTTTTAAACATATATATGTTAAAATATTTTGATCTATTACTTACCCTGTTTATAGAAACTATATTATCACAAAAAATATTATATTGTAGTTAGTAACACTATATTCATTCATATTGTCACGACTCCCTCCCAACAAAGCATACCCCTCCTGGGTTGGCAATGTGAGAAGGCAGATAATAACCCCCTGAGTCCCGCCTATAGTAGGCCATGGGTTGGGGACTAGCACCGAGGGCATAGTAAACACAGAAAGAGGAGGCATTACCCTCTAAGAGAACACATGCGGATGAGAGAGATAAGATAGAAACCAAAAAACTCCAACTCAGAACTGAAATATAAAAGAAAACCCATGTTCACATATATAATGTCATTCAAGAGTACTACAACTGGAAGGAAAAAAGTACAAGTACCGAAAATAATGTAAAAAGAACAGAAATGACTAACCCGAACTGCTTCTGCAACCCTAAGCCAGTAGAAACCAGCTTGATCTCCAACCAGCTGCAAGTGACCTGAACAATAGTTTATATATATTGGGCGAGTATAATAGTATACTTAGTAGGATCCTCTGCTAATCCCCTCATGAAAAATTTAGGAAATCATGCTAAAGCACAGTAAACAACAAGTGAAACTAACTCATCACCTAAACAGTTATACTATGTTTCCAACCTCACGATGGATACTCTTACTAAGTAACACATACAAGAATATATAATATAATCATGAATTTCAAGGGTACCCTGCTACTACTTCCCCAATGGTTTGCCACATTTCCCTAATGTGACACGTCCTGAGCATCTCTCTCTAAAAAGTATTCCCGCAGAAAACTAGGTGAAGCACTACAATATGCACCTCATAAAGGAAAACCACCATGTACACACAACAAAGTAACTAGGTAGTTTTTGGAAGCCACCACAGCTTGCATAATGTGTATCACACGTTCGGTATTATACTTCATTCCATTACAAACCATACACCGAGTAAGGATCCTCAAGCCATCATAGCCTATACATGTTACAACTATAGTAGTCCATAGAAAAACTATATCCAGAATATATGTTTTTGAATAACCACAAGACATTACATCCCTCTACACACATATATGGGGAAAACTAACCCATGTTTCTGCCATCACAAGTAACTACCAAGAGAAGTGAGCGGGGCCAAAGGGGGTAGTCAGTCATCCATCCTCCCACCATAATATTGGGGAAAACACACCTACAGGGCACATAATCCCTAAGGTGTCAGTTTCCCTTACTGATAGGGTGAAGTAGCATATAGAATCAAAAAAAGTATAGAATATACTATAACATACAACAACACTATAGGAATAACCTAGTCTTAGAGAAAACTACATCTAATGTATCTCAGACTCTAGGTTACTACTTCTACGAATAGGTATCCTATATGCACACAACCATTTAATGAGATTTATTAGATTACATCATTACATTTTTATTAGTTCCAAATTATTTTAAATAATTCTTTAATCATTAATTAACAATTAAAATTCCACATTAAATTTCATTAGCATCATACACAAAGTCAATATTTCCTTCAATAATTACAACCTGATCATTATGTTCCATCATCTCCATCCACATGGGTTAACACTATTTATTCAATTGTTCCTTATATAAATACATTCCCACATTCCCATGAATTCTGAAAAAAGTATATGCTACTTAACAGAAGGGAGCTCAACACGGTGAGTAGATGTATTACCTGTCGATTCTTCGCTGCTTATAGTAATACCATATACCCATCCATCCTAAATAAAATAAAAAAAGAAATCAAGTGGCATACACCATGTGTCTTCACCTCTTTCAGAAGAATGGAAAGTAAGACCATGTGCCTTGGGGAGTGAGTAAATGTAAATAATATAAACAACTAATCAAAATTACCAAGCATCCAATAATCACATCCATCCCATTCCATCATCCCGGGTGTCCTCCCTGACACCAACATGCATAAACCGATGAATCTCTCCACTCTAGGCATCATCTGCTACCACAACCAAAAGGGCCTCCATGCCTCTACATATCACCACAACAATCCAGGCTCACATTAAACCACATGCATCATTAAACAAACATATTTACAATTTGGATCTTTGCCCTTAATCAACAAGAGCGTTACTCAAACCCTAAAAGAAGTTATCTTTTAACAACCACCAGTTCTGTAATCCATCTTGGACATACAGATTTAATAATCTTTGGTTCCAAATTCGGGAAACCTAACTAGTAAGTTATCACAAATAAATAAGAATGCTTAAAGCACTAATTTGGTTAACATCAAATTAAAACGAGTACCATATTCTTTTTAAAGCCGCTTTATCTTTATCGAACAATTATCAATTAATCCCGGTTTATGTTCTTTACAAATTTCCATCAAGAACAAACAACTAACCAAAAAAATCATAGATATCACACCATCTAGAAAAACAAGAGGCAATAATATATGATCGATATCAATTTATTTATCTGGTTAAAATATTTATTATGACAATTCTGTTGTGATCCAATGGGATTAAACATTCTACCAATACAGTTTCATGTAAAATAAAATAGAAGCAACAAATCCCCTACCTCAATCAATTCATCACTTTCTTTATCGACAAAACGGGTCACGAACCTCCTCTCGCAACAACTGCATCTACCTAAGGATGCCACGGTACGACCGCCCCAACCAAACCCCAAGAAATCCATATTAGAAGCATGGAGATTACATGCTATAATATTTAAAGGATGTGCAGGAGAAGATGATCCCCAATGGAACGACAATAAAACATACCTTATATCGAAGACTGGCCGATACTGCTCGGGTGCATCAAAAATAGTGGAACCAAAATGAGGAGTGTAGGTTGATTGTGAAACTCCTAAAAGAATGATTAAATGGTTCTATAATCCCATAAATGAGAAAAAAGATGAAGAACACGGGAGAATGATATCTTGTCCCTTTTGACGATTTAATGGGGTGACGGTTTATGATACACTTAATTCCCCATTAAAAAAGGATCACATTAACCCACATGGTTTGACCAAGTTAAAACATCATGATCTATTGGAATAATCAATATAGGATTAATGGAAATTGAATCGCCCTTAAGAGTCCTTCAAATAAGGATTTAAATTCATTTTACATCAAATGAATACTCTAAAGGGAAGAAACTATAGGAAGATGGAAGCACTGTTCATGAAACTCACTATTAGAACAGTGTTCATGAACCTCACCGTTAGAACCTCACTATTAGAACTCTATTCATGAACCTCACCAATAGAACACTATTCATGAACCTCGCCATTAGAACATTGTTCATGAACCTCACCATTTGAACTTCACCGATAGAACACTGTACACTGAACCTCACAGATAGAACATTGTTCACTGAACCTCACCGATAGAACACTCTTCACTAAACCTCATCGATAGAACACTGTTCCATGAACCTCACCGATAGAACATTGTTCCCTAAACCTCACTGATAGAATACTTTTCATTGAACCTCATGGATATAACACTATTCACTGAACCTCACAGATTGAACTATTCATTGATCCTCACCGATAGAACTATTCACAAAACCTCACTGATAGAACTGTTCACTGAACCTCACCAATAGGCATGTTCACTGAACCTCACCGATAAAACTATTCACTGAACCTCAAAAATATAACTGTTCACAAAACCTCACCAATATAACTATTCACTGAACATCACCAAACATAAATCTTCACTAAACATCACCAATAGAACTGTTCACTGAACATCATTGATAGAACTGTTAACAAACCCTCACTGAAAGAACTGTTCACAAAACATCAACGATAGAACATTTCACTAAACCTCACTGATGGAACTGTTAACTAAACAACAACAATAGAACTATTAACAAAACATCACCGATAGAACTGTCCACTGAACCTCACTGATAGAACTGTTCACTGTACCTCACTGATAGAACTATTCAAAAAACCTCATCAATAGAATTCTTCACTGAACATCACTGATAGAACTGTTCACTGAACCTCACATTTAGAACACTCTTCACCTACCGTTATAGGTTACTGATAGAACAGTTCACCGATGGAAGTGTTCTCAAAATTTGAAATTTGGAAAAGTGTTGGAAATAAGTCACCTTGACCTTCCAAAACACCTCCAACACCACATTTTCACAAAGTAATGGGCTGGAGAGGTCTGGGCCATTACATCAGATACCTCTTAAAACATTCTCATCCTCTAGAATTCTAAACCAGCCTTAAGAGAAAAAAAGAAATGGGGTCCGAATAACCACTCATCGAGATACCTCTCAAAAGAGAGAAAGCCACAAAAGAATCAAAAGTTATTCATAATAAAACATGAATGGTCTAACCACAAAGGGATCATTTTTAAATGAAAAGTGTTAAACATAATAAAAAATTGGTACTGAGCATGTATCTGTGACTCACGTTCCAAGGTACTATCCTCCATGTCATCATGTCTCCCAAAGACATGAACTAATGGGATAGAATGCCCGTGAAACACCTTATCCTTGCAGTCTTGGATCTAAACATGTTTCTCCTTGAAGGTTGCATCATCATCAACATCATTCTACCCCCAATAGATGATGTGAGATTCATCATGAAGATAACGATGATGCTGTGAAACATGGAAAACACCATGTATCCGACTCATTTGTAGGGGAAGTTCTACTCGATATGCCATAATCCAACACGAGCTAACACCTCAAAATCAATAACAAACTAGGGAGAAATCATACGTCCACGACCAATCCTTCACTGCCTATGACGGGGAGTCACCTTCAGAAACACAAGATCCCCAATATTAAACTCAAAGGGTCTATTTCATTGATTAGTATATGATTTCTGACGATCTTGTGCTATCTTCAACCTCTCATGAATCACCAAAACCATCTCTGTTGTATTCTGCACTAGTTTCAGTCTGAGAATTGCTGACTCTTCGACCCTAGTCTAGCACAATGGAGAATGGGAAGGCCGACCATACAAGGCTTCAAATAGCACCATAACTATGGTCGAGTGAAAACTATTATTGTAAGTGATCTCCACCATGGTTAAATTCATCATCCTCTAACATCCAAAATCAAGAACACAAGAGTGTAACATGACATCAAAAGTCTGGATGGTTCACTCTCTCTGGCCGTCTGTTTGAGGATGAAAAGCAGTGCTAAGGAATAGTTGAGAACCGAAATCATGTTGGAGGACTCTCCACATCCTGGAGGTAAAACAAGGATCTCGATCAGAAACGATCATCCTTGGGACTCCATGAAGTCTCAACACCTCCTCTAGATACTTCCTCGACAAAACGTCCACTGAGCTTGTGTAACACCCCGAGATTTTATGAGAATTATTCTTTTTAATTTATTTGATATCTTGTGTTGTATGCTACCCCATGATTATCTTGCGCTATACACAACACCGTTTTATCGTGCAGTACACACAACATTATTCTTGGAATGTGTTACACACAATTTCAAGTTCGTTTGATGTTATTATACGCAACATTGACTGTATATATATATATATATATTCAGTGTATAAAAGAAATATGGTTGTATTATATTATAAGAAATAACAAAGGAATCTTGCACTACACACAACCCTGACTTTTCTTGCATTACACGCAATCGTGACCTTCCCCGATAGCATGTGTTGTACATAATACCGAGTTTCACTAAACAACAATATGTTATATAAACTAGCCATTATGAATATTAATTCCCACTTTTGGAAATTTCATTTTTTAAAATGGACTTTATTTTTGGATTTGGAATATCAAAATTAGCCTAGGGTGATTTTTTCGTATTTTTCTGAAAACATTCAATTTTTGATTAATAGTGAAAACACTAGGTTACTATTTAAAAACCGACTTTTTATTTAAATATTTATTTATTTTATTTAAATTTATTTTCGGTATAAATTTATACATAATACCTATATATGTTCAATGTAATTATTTTGAGTCATTTTATAATAATTTTAGATATATAAAACTTTTTATGAACTTTTCACCGTCTTGTTCCCACTTCCTAGGAGAATTTGAAAAAATTACATAAAACATAATTTTACCACTTTTGTGAGTGGAATTTAGAAAATCTGAGGCACACAGTCAATATCAATGAGTAAAATATGGTTCAATAAGATTAATATAATTTTTGGTGATTAGTAACTTTTTAATTTTTTTACCATGGTTAAAAGTAAATATGGTAATTAAGGGTAAAAATGATATTATTATTACCATAACACTAGTAATAATTCTATTGGATCAGTTTAATTCGACCAATAAGAACCTTAGGAATAATATATGACCATTTAGGTCCACTTGGATTAGATTAGGACATTTATTATTATTTTATTTAAATAAGAGGTAAAATAGTTAAACTCAAAGTTTAATAACCAAAACATTTTTAATATAGGGTTATACATAAGATAAATTCGACTATAAATATTCATTAGAAAGATAAAAGTATTTCCTACATAATTTTATTTTATTTATAATTTTTAGACATTAAATAATTTAATTTATTTATGACACCATGATGATGTAGTAATTACCATATTAAGGAAATATTAACATAATTGATATTATAAATACCCAAATAAATGTCATTTGAGACTTTTAATGAAGTAAAATAAATTTATAGGTTAATATGACATTATATTATTGATTTAATTAAATATCTTAGAACTAATCATGCTGTTATGATTTTCACAAAAAAATCAATTACAAAATAGTGTCAAAATTGACATAAAATAGTTTTTAAATCAAATATTATATTATTAATTGTTATTTTATTCCTAAAAATATAGGTTTTGGCCAAATGACTTATATATAGTTATATAAATTAATAATGTACAACTTGGGTTTCGTTTGGCTAGATATAGTTTGTTTATTAAACATATACTGTAAGAAAACAAGAAGACATGGTAAAAGTTAAATTATTTAACTTAGAGTTAAATCTAAATAATAAGGATAAAATAGTAACATAAACTTGTATAAAATCTATTGGTTGAGGTTATTTTTACCCATACCCACCTTATATTATAAATAAATAAATTTGGAGCTATTAAAAATCGAATATGTCTTTATTATAATATAATATTTTTAGATTTTTCAAAGGTGACCTTCTCCTCCCTTATAAAAAGGGGAACCACTTCCCTCTTCTCTTCACACCCATCTGAGCCTTGAAGCTCAAAAAAACCCTACTAATTACTCTTATCAACCTCTATAGTTATATCATAGAGGATTTGGTATCCCAAAAGACCAACTCTACTGCCCTAAGAAGAAGTTTAAAGGAGGTGCGTCGAGGAAGAGGTAATCTCTTCTACCGACTCCTTCTGGTTTCTTTCTTCTTATACATCTTCTTCTTTAGTTGTTTCGAAATAAAGTAATAAAATCAGTATTACTTATATACTTATATGTTATTATAAATATGAAAAAACCCTTTTTAACCTTCTATCCATCCTACAAAAAATGAATTCACCGTGCGTGAGTTCGTACAGAATATCATCTCCACACCGTGGTGTAATCAGTTTTTACACCACAACCACACATGGATGGGTAAAATGGTGTAAATAATAACTATATATGATTATTATAAAATCATAATAATTCTAAGATATTATATCATCCATTCCAATTCCATTCAATAAATATGTGAATGATATCATCGCTCGTGCGTACGTACGGATTACCGTCTCCACAACGCGATGAGATTCCTTTTCCATGTTAATAAATCAAGAATGATTATAAAGTATATATAATAAGTAATAATGAAATATATTATATAATAATTCTACTGTATTTATGTATATATATGTATGTCATCTACTTAATTCCATTCAATTCAATAAGGAAACGAAAAACAGCATTCATGCGTACGTATGGCCTACCGTCTCCATGAACGGTGTATTTATTTCCATTTATCGTTCTATTATATATATATATATGTATATTATGAATATATATTATATATAAATCATGTTTTATATTGTTTAATTAATTAATCATGATCTATGTAATCATATTAATAAATACAATTCAAAACACGGATGATAAATGAAACGAGTTTACCCTTAACGCTGCTTTAACATGGAATTGACAAACGAATGAATAATATAAAGTTGTTACTGAATAATATATGATATCATAAATATTATTATGGTTCTGTTAAAAGTTAATAATTTTTTTACACCTACTATACAGGAGTCTCGGACACCTATGGATGAAATTGGACATAAGGTAAGGGATACAATTTCCAATCTCGTTTTTATCTGAGATTGTTTATTCGTAAGTATTTATTGGGGTTATATTTAACTTCTATCTCCCAATTTTCTATAAATGGTTTCATGTATGTTTAAAGTCTTTTTTTAACCCTTTTTTTAATTTTACTACATGTTTTGTAAGGAATCTTTCATTTGATTACCATATGAGGTACTTTTTGACTTTTCCAACAAAAGTACGAGAAGAATGTTATTTTTAACATATATGGCATGAACGGATTTTTATGGTTTCATGACACCTCATTTTCATGATTATTACTCTACATGATTTTATGAATATTTTCGACAAAATACTATTCTTTTAAAATTTCATGGTATTTTGTGAAAATAAAATGATTTTGAAGAAGAAAGGATATTTTCCTCACGAATTCATTTCAAGTGTTTTATCAATACTATTTTCCATCTAAGATGACATTATTTCATTTGTGTATATTTCAAGTATAATGTCTCTAGGATTTACATGGTTTCAATTTTCTTATGATGAAATGATATCTATTAGTTTTATATGGATTTTGTTATGATGGGCTGATGTTTATGAAACCCATTTTATCATTTGGGTTATGATGAATGATTTTGGTTTATGTTGTGGCACACATAAAAATGATTTCATTATGATATGGGTGGGACCTATATCTCCCTCCAATGCAATGGGTAAATATTTATATCTCATGAGATAGACATGAAGGGAACTTTTAGTCAATCCAGTTTAGTGTTATAGGACTAGAACGAGGAGTGAACTCGATTCAGAAAGGGACTTGGTCCACTAAGATGGTCTTTGCAGCAATGCCGTGGCTACTATGGAAATCAAATCATGTGCTTAATGTTTTTACATAGTTAAATGTTTTATTACCATGATATTTTATCATGATTAATTTTTCTTTATGACCAATTCCATACGTACTTCCAAGATTTATTTGACAACTCAAGATTTTGATATGTAATCTTTATATTCATGTTTTAAAGTTCAAATTTATATGGTCTGTTTTATTTTATCCATGCTTACCCTTACTGAGAATTTGAGCTCACCATCTATATGTTTTCTTTTCCCCAGGATATAACAAATGTTTATAGGTAAGAACAAAGGGAAGTTATTTATGGGAGATGTTGAAGATCTTTCACTATGATTAGAAGATTATATTCCGAGTTTCCAAAGACACTAAACTATTAAGGTCCTTTGGTGTATGTTTTTATTATGTATTAATTATTGCGAAAAATTAATGTAATGTCTATGTAAATCATGATTTGGGTCTCTATAGTTGGTATCAGAGGAAAGGTTTAGTTAACCTTTGGAAACTAGTATGAGAAAGGTTTAGTGAGATCCCTGAAGATATTTCTATGGTATGTCTAGGGATGTCCCTACGGACAAATATAAGTATAGGTTATAGTACTAGAATTATGGTAACGATCTTAGAATTAATCCTAAGATGTTATATATAGAATGTATTCCCCCTTTATTATATTGTTTTCTATAGCATGATTCCTACCTCTCACACTATTGTTTTTGTATTTTAGATGATGGCTAGAACCCAAAGGAACTGTGTTGATCAATATAATGGACAATGCAATGATTTTCCTCCTAAAAAAATCAATGTCAAGGGAGATGGAGTGAAAAATCTTATTTCTATACTTACACAAGCTATGAATCATTCTGGACATCGATATGAGCAGAAAAGGGAACAATATTCTATTGAGTCCTTCATGAGGAAACACCCACCTTCTATCAGTGGGTCCTCTGATCCAAATTTGCTGAAAAATGTATCAGTACCATTGAAAAGATATTTTTCGTACTTCGTTGTTCAGAACATGATAAACTCATTCTAGATATTTAACATTATGAAGGTGAAGCAGACCAGTGGTGGACTATAATTAAAAATACAAGGCCCCAAGATGACATTGAATCCATGGAATGTGATGATTTCAAGAACATATTTTCCAATAATTACTTCCCTTGTATTCTTCGAACAATGATGGAAAAGGATTTCCTTGAGCGTAAGTAAAATGATGATAATTCTATTGGTATATACGAAGCGAATTTTACAAGGATTTCAAGGTATGCATCTGGCTTTATCATCTAACCTGAAAGTAAAGTTGATCGATTATTCAATGGCTTAAAACCAAGTATTTTAAGGGCATTATCTATATGAGAATTCCATAGCTGTAATGAAATTGTGCGTTGTGCTATCAAGGTAGCAATGGAAGTTGGTGTTACATATCCATCTCATGGTTTTGACAGAAAATGAAAGATGGAGTTCAAGGAGAAATTTCAGAATAATGGTGAAAAGAAGATGAATGTATCAATATTCTCAATGTGTGGAATGAATCATGGTGGAGATTGACTTAAAGGGACTAGAAAATGATTTTAAGTGTGGAAAATAAGGTCATCGAGTATCTGATTGTTGAAGTAATGGTAACGGGTTGCTAATGATGTGAATAAAGAAATTATTGTAGAGAATTCAACACAAACACTTCAATACGTCAAGTGCAAGGAAATGGGACATTATTATAATCAATGCCCTAATCCAAGGGTTAATGATGATCGACGTGAACATCCTCTTAAAGAAAAGGATAAAGGAAAGTCACATACGATCACTATTTGTGATTCTGATTATGACAATGATGTTGTGGAATGATTAAGTGTTTATGTAATGGGATTTCAAATTAGTATCATGGAATCTCATTTATAGTATCGTGGAATATTGCAATATCTATGTATTGGTTTATTATGCTTTTCAACAATTATATGGTACTGGTAACCATGAAAAGTAAATCAAATATTTTGGAAAGCAGATGATATGCGCATAATGAAGGGATCAGGAGGAAATAATATGTTTGATGGTATTCATGATCTCATGATTGTTATAAGGAGAAAGTGATATCATGGTTTGAGTATATTGAATTTTTGGAATTTTATTGTGTGTAATGAATTAACTTTTGATAGTATTCATGTTTTAACTAATTTTCAATGGGTCTTTATTTTTTTTCAAGATAATACATGATTAATGAATTCACATGTTTGGAATGTGACCAACAAGATATGTCTTATGATATACAGGCGATAAATGATTGTATTCAATGCTTGGTAGACGACCTTTCTAGTAATCGTTTTATTTATGCTAAGAGATTGGACAGAAGTATTTTGGATAAGCCTACAGATTGTAATGGATTATGTTAGACCTCAGATAGTATTTTTTTATGATAGAACTTGTTTTTTCGATATTATATCTATCATGTTCTGACAACTGAAGTGCGACAAGTCTTTATCACCTACCACTGGCCTATATTAAGTCCCTGGTTAGTAGAAACTAGTTTTATTATATTATGTAGTATGATATATGAATTATAAGTCCATTTTATGAACCATATATGACTAATCTCACAATAGATAGACCTATGTATTTTTGTTAATTTTTTCTAACCTTTTTTTTTGAGACAGATGGAATGACCCATCATTCTATCACATTATCTACTAACACTTCACGAATGACAAATTCAACTTCATTTCATTAAGATATGAAGTTGAAATTGTCCAAGGAATGGCCAATGGTGAGATTGTACGAAAATCAGGAAAGTAATTTTTTAATTTCAATCTCTTCAAATTTGGGGAAATAATCTTGAAAAACAAAAATCTTGTCCTAGTGCCCTGGTATCTGATGAATTATATGGTACCTTAGATCATCACCCATTTATGGCTTTGTGATTGTTGGATTTTCATAGCCATGTCCTCTACCACTCTTCATCAGAATTTGATGATTATATTTCTCTTCCATATCCATATTTCCACCTATGTTCTCCTATGTGGAAACACAGTGATGAGTTAATATGGGTAACCATTACATTACTATCTTTCATTTTTATAATGATGTTTTGGTATTCCATTTTATGATGTGGGATTATATTAAAACATTTGAGTCGTAAACAATTTATAACCTCGATGAATTTTGAGGGAAAAATTCATTTTAAGGGGGGTAGAATGTAACACCCTGAGATTTTATGAGAAGTATTATTTTTAATTTATTTTATGTCTTGTGTTGTATGCTACACCAATTTTATCTTCCGCTATACGCAACACCGTTTTAGCTTACAGTATATGCAACATTATTCTTGGATCGTGTTACACACAATTTCAAGTTCGTTTGAATTTATTGTATGCAACATTGAGAGTATATATATATATATATTCAATGTATAAATGCAATATGGTTGGATTATATTATATGAAAAAATAAAGGAATCTTTCACTAGACACAATCCTGACTTGTCATGCATTACATGCAATCACGACCTTCCCTGATAGCGTGTGTTGTACGCAATACCGAGTTTCACTAAACAACGATATGTTATATAAACTAGCCACTAGGAATAGTAATACCCACTTTTTGAAATTTTATTTTTCAAAATGGACATAATTTTTGGATTCTGAATATCAAAATTAGCCTAGGGTGAATTTTTGGTATTTTTCTGAAAACTTACAATATTTGATGAATACTGAAAACACTGGGTAACTATTTAAAAACCAACTTTTTATTTAAATAATTATTTATTTTATTTAAATTCTTTTTCTGTCAAAATTGATACAAAATACCTATATAAGTTCAATGTCATTCATTTCAGTCATTTTATAATATTTTTAGATATATAAAAATTTTATTGAACTTTTCACCGTCTTTTACCCACCTACTAGGAGAATTTGAAAATTTACATAAAACATAATTTTACTGCTTCTGTGAGTGGAATTTTGAAAATCCAAGAGACACAGTTAATATCAAGGAGTAAAATGTGGTTCAATATGATATAAATTATTTTTGGTGAATAGTATCTTTTTACTTTTTTTACCATGGTTAAATGTAAATAGGGTAATTATGGGTAAACATGATATTATTATTACCCTAACTTATGTCCTAATTCTATTGGATAAGTTTAATCCAAAAAAAACAACCACATGAATCTTATATGACCATTTATGTCCACTTGTATTAGATTAGGACATTTATTATTATTTTATTTAAAGAATAGATAAAATAGTTAAAATTAAATTTTATTAACTAAAACATTTTTAATATAAGGTTATACATAAGATAAATTCGTCTATAAATATTCATTAGAAAGGTAAAAGGATTTCCTACATAAGGATATTTTATTTTAATTTTTACACATTAATTAATTTAATTAATTTATGACACAATGATGATAATGCAATAATTACCATATCAAGGAAATATTAACCTAATTGATATTATAAATACCGATATAAATGTAATTTTAGAGTTTTTATGAAATAAAATAACTTTATAGGTCAATATAACATGTTATTATTGATTTAATTAACATTTTTCGAACTAATCATGCTGTTATAATTTTCACAAAAATCAATTACCAAATAAGGTCAAAATTCACATAAAATAGTTTTTAAAACAAATGTTATATTATTAATTGTTATTTTATTATTAAAAATATAAGGCTCAGCCAAATGACTTAAATAAGGTTATATATATTAATAATGAAAAACTTGGGGTTCGTTTGGCATGTTATTGTATATTTATTAACCATATAGTGTAAGAAAACAAGAAGACACAGTAAAAGTTAAATTATTTAACTTATATTTAAATCTAAATGATAAGGTTAAAATAGTAAAAAAAACTTTTCTAAAATCTATTGGTTGAGATTATTTCTACCCATAACCACATTATCTTAAAAATAAATCATTTTGGAGCTTTTAAATACTGAATATGACTTCATTATAAAATAATATTTTTAGTTTTTCCAAAGGTGTCCCTCTCCTCCCTTATAAAAAGGGTCACCCCTTCCCTCTTATATTCACACCCATTGGTGCCATTAAACTCGGCAAACCCCTGCCAATTTCTCTTCTCAACCACTCTAGAAATATAATAGAGGTTTTGGTATCCTCAAAAGACCATCTCTAGTGCCCTATGAATAAGTTTAAAGGATGTGCATCGAGTAAGAGGTAATCTCTTCTACCAACTCTTTCATGTTTTTATCTTCATCTACTTACTCTTATTTAGTTAATTAATTATAAAGTAATTACATATTTATTAATTTTATACTTATATGTAATTATAAATATTAAAAAACCCTATTTCACCTTCTATCCATCCTATGGAAAATGAAATCACTGCGCTTGCGTACGTACTGAATATCATCTCCACGCCGTGGTGTAATCAGTTTTTACATCACCACCTTACATTGATGGGTATAATAGTGTAAATAATAACAATAAATGATTATTATAACATCATACTGATTCTACTATATTATATAATCCTCTCCAATTCCATTCAATAATTATGGGAATGATTTCATCGCTCGTGCGTACATACGGATTACCGTCTCCATGACGCGATGCGATTCATTTTCCATGTTAACAATTCAAGAATGATTATAAAGAATATATAATAAGTAATCATTAAATATATGACATAATAATTCAAATGGATTTATATATATATATATATGTATGTCATATACTAAATTCAATTCAATTCAATAAGGAAACGAAAAACAGCATTCATGCGTATGTACGACCGACCGTCTCCATTAACGGTGTATTTCATTCCATTTATTGTTCAATTATATTTATGTATTTTCTGAACATATATTATATATAAATTAATTTTTATATTTTTTATTTAATTAATCATGATCTAAGTAATCATATTAATAATTACAAGTCCAAACACGGACGAAAAATGAAACGATTTTACCCAAAATGCTGATTTAAGATGGAATTGAAAAATGAACAGATAATATAAAGTTGTAAGTAAATCCTATATGATATAAAAAATATTTTTATGTTTCTATTAAAAGTTAATAATATTTTTAAACCCACTATACAGGAGTCTCAGACACATATGAAAAAAATTGGACATAAGGTAAGGCATAACTTTTCCAATCTCATTTTTATCTGAGATTGTTTATTCGTAAGTATTTACTGGGGTTATATTTATCATCCATGTCATTATTTTATAAATATGGTTTCATGTATTTTAAATACTTTTTTAACCCATTTATGACTTTTACTACATGGTATGTAATGAATCATTCTTTTGATTACCAAATGAGGTACTATTTCCCTTTTCCGACAAAAAGTACTAGAAGAATTTTATTTTTAACTTATACGGTGTGAACGAATTTTTACAATTTCATAACACCTCATTTTCATGAATCTTACACTACATGATTTTATGACTATTTTCATCAAAATACTTTTCTTTTAAAATTTCATGGTATTTTGTGAAAAGAAAATGATTTTGAAGAAGAAAGGATATTTTCTTCAAGAATTTATTTCAAGTATTTTATCAAAACTATTTTCCATCTAATATGACATTATTTCATATGTGTATATTTCAAGTATAATTTCTCTATGATTTACATGGTTTCACATTTCTTGTGATGAAGTGATATCCATTTGTTTTATATGGAATATGATATGATGGGATGATGTTTATAAAACCCATTTGATCCTTTGGGTTATGATGAATGATATATGTTTATGTTGTGGAACAAAAAAGAATGATTTCACTATGAGATGGGTGGGACCCATATCTCCCTCCAATGTATTGGGTAATGATTTATATCTCATGAGATAGACATGGATGGAACAGTAAGTTAATCAGGTTCAGTGTTACAGGACTGGAACGAGGAGTGAACTCGATTCAGAAAGGGACTTTGTCCACTAAGATGGTCTTGGAAGCAATGTCTTGGCTACTATGGAAATCATATCATGTGCTTGATGGTTTGAAACAATTAAATGGTTTATTCCCATGCTATTTTATCATGATTAATGTTTCTTTATGACTCATGCCTTACATACTTCCATGATTTATTTCACAACTCAAGATTTTGAAGTGTAAACTTTATGTTCATGTTTTGAAGTTGAAATGTATATATTTTGTTTTATTTTCTCCATTCATACCCTTACTGAACATTTGAGCTCACCCTTTATATGTTTTGTTTTCCCTAGGATATAATGAAATGTTTTAGGTTAGAAAAAAAGAAAGATCTTTATGGGAGATGTTGGATATCTTTCACCAAGGTTATAAGATTATATTCTATGTTTCCAAAGACACTAAACTATTACGGTCCTTTGGTGTCAGTTTTTATTTTGTATTAAGTATTCTGTAAAATTAATGTAATTTCTATCTAAGTCAAGCTTTGGGTCTCTACATCTTGACTCCTTTATTGCTATAAAGTGGGTCGATTTTGTTAAATGGTCCACTACAACCTAAATAACATTATGTCATCCTTGAGCATGAGGTAAATATTAACAAAGCCCATTGATATTTCTCCCACATCCACTGAGGAATAACTAATGGCTGGAGAAGACTACCAGGAACACGATGTTCGGCCTTTACCTTCTGTCAGACTAAACATCGAGACACAAACTCTATAACCTCATGCTTTTTCCCATGCCACCAAAACTAACTCATAAAGGATCCATACATTTTTGTCATGCTAGAATGTACTTCTAAAGGAGAGCTATAGAACTATAGAAGAACCATCTCCCACATCGTTATGGGAACAAAAAAACCTTCCATGAAACAACACTTAGTGTTGTTTATCCTCCTACCAACCATCAAGGGCCTCACCGCAAAAAACTCGGTCTCTCCAAACCACCACCTCTAGATCTCCCAACTGGGACTCTTCCACCTTCTACATCAGGGATGACTGTACCATCATCTACAAAAGAAAACATCCACCCCCAATTTCTTCCATATCATGATGCAATGCTGACAGTTCTTCCATTACTCTCCAGAAATCACCGGATTAATGCACATCATCACTATGTGACTTTCGACTTAGTGTGTCAGCTAGAACATTCCCTTTCGTAGGTGTATACGATATTTCATTATCATATTCCATTATGAAATCTATCCACTGACGTTATCGTAATATCATGTCGGGATAGAAGAAAACATACCTCAAACTCTTATGATTGGTGAAAACCACAAAGCACTCACCAATGAGGTAATGTCTCTGCAACATCAGATCAAACACCATGCCTGCCAACTAAAGATCATGGGTGGAATAGTTGAGTTCATGGGGACTTAACTGCAAAGACACATAAGAAAAAATAGACCTCGGCTGCGTGATAACACAGATTAACCCAAGATGTGAAACATCGCAGAAATCATCAAATTGAACTCCCTCTACTAGAAGACAAAGAAATGGAGAACATACTAACTTCTAATATAGATACTCGAAAGCTATATGATACTGATCAAACCATATGAATGACTAATTCTTTCTAGTCAAATCTGTTAGCAGAGACGCAACTCGTGAGAAATTGGCTACGAACCTCATGTAGTAGCCTACGAGACCAAGGAATCTTTGCTCCTCAGACAGTGTCTTGGTGGATTACCAAGGCATAGCTTCTTCTATCTTAGATGGATATACATCTACTACCTATTGGGACACAATATTACCCATGAAATGAACTTCTCAAGCCCCAAACTCACACTTCGACAACTCCCTCAACAGTTGATATTGGCGATGAACTCCAAAAATGGCATGTAGATGCTCTACATGCTCCTCTTAAGATGTCGAGTACACAAGGATGTCATCGATGAAAACTGCCATGAACAAGTCTAGGATCTCATTGAACAAATTATTCATCAATTCCATGAATACAAATTGAGCATTCGTCCCATCAAATAGCATTACAGTGAAGTCATAATGGTTATGATGATAATGGAAAGCAGTCTTCGGGATATCCTCATCCTTCACACGCATATGATTATATACTGACCGCAAGTAGATCTTAGAGAACCAACTTTCGCCCTTCGGTTGATCGAATAAGTCATCAATCTGGTGAATAGGATATCTATTATTTATTGTCACTTTGTTCAAGCGATGATAATCGGTAAACAACCACAAACTACCATCAGCCTTCTTCACAAACAAAATGGGTGCACCCAATAGTAACACACATGGATGAACAAAACCACACTGTAACAGACCATCAAGCTGAATAAATTTCTCTCATAACTCCGAAAGGGCCGTCATATGTGGAGACAAAGAGATATTATACGCTCATAGCTATAACTCGATCCTAAAATTGATCTCTCGTCAAGGGGGTAATGCTACAACTTATTCTGGAAAGACATCAGGGTACTACTGTAGGACACTAGGAAATCCCAACTGATGAACCTCTAAAGAACACCAAATCACCACATCCATCAGGGATGATAAGGATAGAATGTGCCAATGACCCATCCAAGGGTCTCGCTCACCAACAAGCACTGCTTTATCTTCATATGCACCAATTAAAATGACCTTATTCTTGAAGAAATCTATGATTGCCTCTACCAAATACAATGAATCCATGACAAGGATGATATACTATGGTTGTTTCCTAAACATAGGAAATCTCCCCATGAGCGGTTTTTCCACCACAATAGCTCATAGACTCTACATACTTCAGACACATCATCTTGACCTCCAACTAGCATAGTCAACTCCAAGGGCACTTGAAGCCTCTCTACCTCAAGTCCCTAAGCATCGACAAGGGTAGGTGATATGAAGGATTGTGTTGATCCTGAATCAAAAAAAGGCATAAATAAGGTTTTAAACAAGAAAAGGGTACCTCGAATGATGTCTGGATCTCCTGGAGCTCGCAATTCTAGAGCATGAAGCTGACCCTGACCACCTCCACAGCCTATATGACCTCAATGGAGACCACCACCATGGCCGCGATCTACTCTATTAGGATGGGGAGCATCATGGGGTTATCCTCTACCAACACCATGAAGCCTATGTTGATTAAATGCTGGTGCAACTGGATGCTATTTCCTCAGCTAGAACTGCCTCAACAGAGGTACCTGAAGCATAGTGCCCAATGAAAGATGAATGCTCTGATATTTTGGCCACTCCCGATGTAGATGGCTACGACCACCATAATAAAAAAAGTCCATGATCCCTTGGAATAAGCCTGAGAGTTGCTGCCTCTGAAAAAATGGGATTTGAAGGGCTGGGACGTACACCTGTCTGAACAGAAACTCTTCTGCCCAAAAAATCAGGTACCCGAGACCTCATCTTTTCTTTGTGAGGAATCATGTTGATTCCCCTATCGTGATGATCCGGTCTGGGAGAATGTCCTCTCGACAACCTCTACCCTTGCCAGTACGTCAAGATATGTTTCAGCATAAATGGGGTGACTTGGCGTTGGATCTCTGGATGCAAAGCCTCCAAAAAATGTCTTGCCCTGGCCTACTCATCTGGCAACAGTTTCGAAGAATATCGTAAAAGGTTCTGTAAATGGATTCCAAACATGCGAACACTAGAGCTCCCATGTCGAAGGGTAAGAAGCTCTTGGTGACTGGACGCCTTTGCAGTCGAAGAAATAAACACGAGTTTAAACATGTATCGGAACTCCTCCAATGATATCGATAACTCCCCACGATCCCCAAGGAACAAGAACCGACACTACCTTGCTGCTCCATGCTGCATCGTCACAACCAGGGACACCCAATGCTCCTTCCAATCACGGGTCGAACATATGTCGATCTTGACCTCCTCCAACTAGTCATCCGTGATTGCATCTAAAACAGAGCACTCTTACTTCTGTAGACTCTAGCGCAGAAACAGTCAGAGTGGCTTCCTCCAAGTTTCGTCATCATTAACCTCTACCCTGTGAAGATCTGATGGAATAGCCTGCTAGACATTTTCTGCACAAACCTGACAAGGACATCGACCAAGAGCCAAACCTATAAAATAACAAACTGTTAGAGATCCTCAACCTAGAATATTAAAGACTCAACATGAATTAATTAATTAAATTATTTTATTCATTTTATGTTACCCCATCCCATGGTCTACCCATTCAAACATAGGCATAGTGAAAAATGATGCATGATCATTTGCTAGGTTTCTACCCTATAACTAGTATCACCTTGTTTAGTATCCATAGTAAACTTAAAGGTTCATACATCAGATCATAGGGGGGCATAAATGCCTATGTCTCATCCGATCACCAGTTTTTACTTCACTCTCTAAACATTAATGACATTGTTTTCCTACCAACCCATGCAACCTCACATGTTCCTTACTCAAAACTCCATCATATCCCTCAACCAGACATCTAATACCACTCTGTAATGACCCCTCCCCAAAAGTGTTCCCCTCCTAGGCCGAAAATGTGAGAAGGGAGATAATGACTCTCATTTCCCGCCTACAGTATGCCCCGAGTTGGAGACTAGCACCGAGGTTATATTAATGACAGAAATTTGAGGCAATACCCTCTAAGATAACACATATGGAAGAGAGAGATAAGATAGACACCAACCAAATCCAACTCAGAACTGAAATATAAAAGAAAACCCAAGTGCACATATGTAATGTCATGAAATAATACTACAACTAGAAGGGAAAAACTATATGTACACAAAAGAATGTAAAAACAAAAGCAACCATCAGCCCGAACAGATTCTTCAACAACAAGCTAGTAGAAACCAGCTTGACCTCTGACCTGCTCCATGTGACCTGAATTTTTTTTATATATATAGGGGGACTATAATAGTATAATTAGTAGGATCAACCCTGAAGTCTCTTCTGAAAAAGTAAAGAAATCATTATAAAGCATAGTGAACAACAAGTGAAACTAACTCATCACATAAACATGTATACTAAGTTACCAACCTCACCATGGATACTCTCAGCAAGTAACGCATACAATAATATATCATATAATAAATAATATCAAGGGTACCCCGCTAATATTTCCCCACAATTTTGCCGCTTTTCCCCATCATCGCATGTCCTGAGAATCTCTCACCAAAAAGGCATGCCCGCATACACCTGGGAGAAGCACTACAATATGAAACTCATGCAAAAAAACCACCACATCTACAGAACAAAGTAACCAGGTAGTTTTTGGGAGCAACAATAGCTCGCATAACGTGTATCATACATTGGGTATTATACCTCAAGCCAATACATCCCATGCATCAAGTAAGGATCCTCAAGCCATCACAACCTATACACGTTACACCTATAGTAGTCCATAGAAAAACTATATCCAGAATATATGTGTGCGAATAACCACAAGCCATTACAGACCTCTACACACATATATGGGGAATAATAACCAATGTGCCTTGCAGCACATGTAACTACCTAGATAAGAGAGCGAGGCCAAAGGGGATAGTTAACCATCCATCCTCCCACTGGAATATTGGGGAAAACAACCCCCCAGGGCATGGAATCCCCTGGTTGTCAGTTCCCCGTACTAAATGGGTGGAGTAGTGTATAAAAATACAAAAAGTACAGAATAACCTATAACTCACAAACACACTATGGGAATAACCTAGTCTTAGACACAACTATAGCTAATGTCTTTTAGACTCCGGAATGATAAATCTAAGACTAGGTATCCTATAAGCACACAACCATTTAAAGTGAATTATTAGATTACATTATTGCCTTTTTATTAGTTACAATTTATATTAATTAATTCATTAAACATTATTTAACCATGAACAATTCCACATTAAATTTCATTAGCATTACAACCAAATTCAATTGTTCCTTCAAAAATTACAACCTCATCATTATGTTCCATCATCTCCATCCCCATGGGTTATCACCATTTATCCAATTATTCCTTATAGAAATATTTTCCCACATTCCCAGGAAATCTAGAAAAACATTATATGCTACTAAACACATGGGGGACACAACACAGTGAGTAGATGTAATACCCGTTGATCCATTACCGCTTATAGCAAGACCATATACCAATCCTTCCTTAAGATGATAAACACAGGAAGCACGTGGCATACCCCACGTGTCTTCGCCTCTTTCAGAAGAAGGGAATGTAAGACCTGCTGCCTTGAGCAGTGGGGAAATGTAAATCAGATAAACAACCAATCAAAATTACCAAGCATCCAACAATCACATCCATCCCATTCCATCTTCTCTATTGTCCTCCCAGACACCCACATGCATAAAATGATGCATCTCTGCACTCTTGGAGTTATCTTCTGCCACAACCAAAAGGTTCTCCATGCCTCCACATATCACCACAACCATCCAGGATCACATTAATTTACAAGAAGTAGTAAAAAAACATCTTCACAATTAGTCTCTTGGACATTAATCAAATAAGAGGGTAACATAGAGCCCTACAAGAAATTATCTGTTAACAACCACCTGTTCTTTAATCCATCTTGGATTAACTGATTTATTATTTATAGGTTCCAAATTTGGTAATACTAACTAGTATGTTATCACAAATAAATAAACATTCTTACTAAACTAATTTGATTAACATCAAATTACCAAAATAACCGTATTCTTTTTCATGCCTCTTTATCTTTATCCAATAATTATCAATTTATCCAAATTTACGTTGTTTACTGATTTCCATCAAGAACAGACAACTAAGAAAAGCATGCATAGATATCACACTATCTAGAAAAACAAGAGGTAATTACTAACGATCGATATCAATGTATTTATCCAGTTAAAATATTTATTATGTCAATTCTGTTACCTTCTAGTTGGATTAAACATGCTGACAATACAGTTTCATGTATATGAAAAGAGAAACAATGAATCCCCTACCTCAATCAATTCCTCGTTTCTTTCTCGACACAATGGGTCTCGATCCTCCTCTCGCGACAACTGCATCTATCGTAGGATGCCACGATACGACCGCACCAACCAAACCTAACGAAAAAGCCATATTAGAAGCATGAAGATTACATGAATTAATATGGTAAGGATAAACATGAGAGGATGATTCCCAAAGGATGAACGATATAACAAAAAATATATCAATGATTGACCGATACAACTCAGTTGCATCATAATAGAGTGGAACCAATCTGAGGAGTAATGTTTGATTGTGAAACTCCTACGGGAAGGATTGAATGTTTCTAGCATCTCATAGCCGAGAACAAAGAGGAAGAATAATGGAGGAAGATATCATTTCTAGTTTGATGATTTAATGGCTCAACGGTTTACGATACACTTAATTCCCCATTAAATGTGGATCACATTATCACACATGGTTTGACCAAGTAAAAACATTCAGATATATATGAATAATTAATATATGATTTATGGACTTTTAATCGGCCTTAAGAGTATTTAAAATAAGTCTTTAAATGCATTTTACATCAAAAGAAAACGCTAAAGGGGTGAAACTGTAGGAAGATGGAAACACTGTTCATGAGCTTCGCTATTAGAACAGTGTTCATGAACCTCACCGATAGAACACAGTTCACGAACCTCACTATTAGAACATTGTTGACTAAACCTCACCGTTAGAACACTGTTCACTAAACCTCACCGATAAAACAGTGTTTACTAAACATCACTGATTGAAAAATGTTCATTGAACCTCACCGATAGAACACTATTCACTGAAACTCACCGACATAACACTGTTCACTAATCCTCACCAATAGAATTGTACACTGAACCTCACTGGTTGAACTGTTCAAAAAACCTCAACCATAGAATTGTTCACAGAACCTCACCGATAGAACTGTTCACTGAACCTCACGGATAGAACTGTTCACTGAACCTCGCCGATAAAACTATTCACATAACCCCACTGATAGAACTATTCACTGAACGTCACTGATACAACTGTTCACTAAACACCACTGATAGAACTGTTAATAGAACCTCACTGATAAAACTGTTCACTGAACCTCACCGATAGAACTTTTCATTGAACCGCACCGATAGAACTGTACACGAAACCTCACTGATAGAACTGTTCACTTAACCTCACCGATAGAAATGTTAACTAAAACTCACCAATAGAACTGTTCACTGAACCTTACCAATATAACTATTCAAAAAACCTCAAAGATAGAACTGTTCACTGAACCTCACTGATAGAACTATTCACTGAACCTCACCGATAGAACTGTTCATAAAACCTCACTGATAGAACTGTTCATTGATCTTCACTAATAGAATTGTTCACTGAACCTCACCTTTAGATCATTGTTCACCTTCCGTTATAGGTTACTGATTGAACTGTTCACCGATAAAACTATTCACCGATAAAACTGTTCACAGAATTTGTAATTTGGAAAAGTGTTGGGGATAAGTCACCATGACCTCTCGGAACACCTCAAACACCACATTTTCACAAATAATGGAGTTGAAAGGTCCAGTACATTACACCTATAATAATTTTATTTTAGAAAGATGATAGTTCCTTTATACAATAATATAGGGGTCTTTTAGCATATCAATACCCTAATAAATAGGTTATTTCATATATTATCTTGACAAAATCATTAATGGACTCAAATTATTTCACTACATTATTTTAGATTCTGAATTCCAACTCTTGGAAATTTTTGTTGATGTTTTTTAATAGAATATATGGACTCACCCATTAATAAAAATCTATTATAATTTTCTCACAAACCTCTCTATATAAATTTTTTGGACCTGTAGTAAATTATCAAACACATTATTCATTTTTATTTTGATCCCTTATTGGCAATTCATTATAATGATTACCTATTATATTTAAATATTTATTCTTGAATCCCTTTAATTGATTATTAATTTTCAAAGATAAATTGGATAAACACATTCCCAAATCTAGAGTGTCTTTTTAAAAACACAATATTCATGAAACTTATGTCTCATTCAATTTTGGAGAGCCTTATTAATATTTATATTTTTTTTATCCCAATCCATAACAAAACATTGTGATTCTTTCCAAACCAATGTGATCTCATATTATATACTTTAAAAATATCAAAAATAAAATGTTGAAATTTCTTTGGGATAATTATTAGTGGTGTCCATTGAATATATAATTTATATATCTTATTTATACTCGTATTTTTGATATTCTAGAAATTATAATGTTTCTCATATAGGATAGATTTAACAATATATATCAATAATATCATCTATATGTGAAATAAATGAATCTGTAATGGTGGACATTTATCTAGGTCTATAATATTTGATTCAACCTCAATATTTTATTCTTCATGAAATATCAATCATCATAATGATTACAATACAATGAGACATATTTTCAAATATGTTTTTCTAATTTTTTTCCCTATATTTTATTTTTAAATTATATCTTCCATATTTTCATTAAATCTAATGAAGAGTGGAAATTATAATCAATATTTTATACTTATTCTCAATTTCTACATATCCATATAAAATTGGATATAAATAATAATGAACAAATAAATTAAAATATTGATATCTTTAATAGCCCAAATAATAGTTGAACCATTATTTGATTTCATTTATTTACCACCAGGATTAGTATAACCACTTTTATAGAGAGTGTGTGAATTTTTTTCATTGAAATATACCATTTACTATTTTCCCCTCCCTTACCACCACACTGATTTGATGAATGGGTCCCAACATATTTAATAACCTTTAGTTTTCTCACATGTAATTAAAATAATATTGAAAAATGATACTTTGCAAAAAAATTAAAATAGGCTTTTTCCATTACCACATATTAATTTGTCCATAGAGTATGGTGGTTGTTATACCATGCACCCAAATTCTTATTTTGTTACAAACTAGAATACTTGTAAGGGTATGACCTATGACTTATACGCCTAAAAAACTAGATACACTTAATATATTGTCTGACTATTGTTTGGATCTAGAAACATCATATACATATATAGAAAATATAAGTGTTAGATGGATCCTAAATATTGTGTGACCAAAATTATAGTGCATGCATCCCTAAAAAACATTTTTATTATCTCCCCATATGTAATTAAATATCTATATATATAAAAGTAAGGGTATGTATAATCCCTTTATCCCTCCTATTGTTATATTCGTCAATGAAGAGGGTTGACTTTATATACATAGTGTTAGATATCATTTTTGATTTGAAATAAATTATATTAAAAATAATGTCAGTTCACTATATTTTATATAATATAAATATTTTCAGGTATCCAATATAGATTTTGTATAATAAGTACCTTCTTCTTCAAAATCATTATTTATACAATCTCTATATATATAGTAATTATATAATTTTTATATATATAAAAAATTAAAACTAGTTATTGATATTCATTTAGTTCTGCATTAATATTGTCCATAAAAACATTTAAACTATTTTAACTTATCAAGGAATCATTTCATTTATAACCACAATATATCTCTAATTTCCTTGGATTTCTAGGTCTATGATACCCAATTTATATTATCCATATTTAAATAATAACATGTTGAAACATCCACATCATTTTTTTAGAAAATTCTTATGAGGTGGGTATTTTTAAATATTCTATGTTGGCATTATTAAATATCATGCCATGGTGCTAAGCTTATTCATACCAAAGATATTAGTAGAAGCACCTCTGTAATTAAGTACTATGTATTTTTTTTCTCGCAAAACATTTAACATAAAATAAATTGTGTATCATTTAATAAAACTAAAATAACACTATTTTATAACAATTAAATTTCAGTGAACAAATATATGTACCCACTTATTATACTTATTATAAAAGGAATAATAAAATTAATTTCGTTTTATACTTAAATAATGGATATTATTTTAAGTAAGATTTGTATGATGGACACTTATCGTGAAAATTATTTTATAAATATTATATATTAAATCATATAACATTATTTGGATATACTTATTCATTATTTAAAAAATAAGAAATGGGTGTAGATTTTTTAGGCATACAATTATGATACAAACAAAAATAATATTTACCATAGAGAATAAATTATTTATAAAGGTAATATACATTATATATTATTGTATTTTAAAAAATAAATTTATCTATTTTAAATTAATACTTTATTGTCATGTTTATTAAACTATAAAATTGATTTAACACCAAATTAATTGGTAATTAATATTAAATAATATTAAGAACCCTAAATATTCAATTGAATATTTTTTCAATAAAAAAATGTATATCAAAATAAGATAAATTTCAGTTTTTAAGATAATTTAATCATATTTAAAAAATGAACTAGATTAAATGGACATGTATTCATATTCAACATATTAAAATTTGGTATATCTGTCATCTTATATTTTTCATGATAATATATTAAACATAAAAATTATTTATTTAAGATATTGAGGTTTAATGATATGAAAGATAATAAGAATCATATTTTAAAATATCAATTTGGAACATACACATTATATAATAACTATTTTATGTTATAAATCAATATATATATATATATATATATAACTAATATTACTCAAATAATTTCACGTCACGGTCAAGAAATTTTATTATTACCCAAAACCTAATAATTTTTTTGAATTTTTTTCTATTTTTTATCATAAAAAAGGATCACATTCCCACCCTTTTTGAGACATACAATAAGGTCAAAATCCCATTAAACTCTTCCCAGTTTAATTCATCTAGGTACTATATTTATGTTTGAAGGCCTATAGAATAATAAAATTCCTAATTTCGTTCATTAAATAAGAAATATATAATATAATATCAAAATCCTCCATGTAAATATTACACACATGATAATAATTTTTTTTATTCTCATCCACACCCTATAAAATAATTAAAAAGACCTATTTATAAATATAAAACTATAAATAATAAGAAGAATTTTTTTAATATATATTGTATATTCATTATATATTACCCTCCCATTTAATCAAAAAAAAATAAAACATAGGTTATGAATATTTATGGACAACCACCTCCGTGATCCAAATGTTTCATTTTTCATCACCACCTATGATGAATTTATTTAAAAAAAATTAGTTAGGATATATGTTATTTATGAATGATTTATTTTGTATAATTATAAATTAAGAGTTTTATATATAATATTATAATGAATATATAATTATAATATAAGCAACTAAAATGAATATATAATGAGGAAAATGAAATATTTATAAGTCAAAAAAAATTTAAAAGCTACAATTTACTTATAACCTTTTGAAATTATTAATCATCACCTTAATTACTTCTACAATCTAATAGTAAATATTTTTTATGTTGATAATATAAAAATAGAAAAAAAAATTATATCCATACATTCATGTAGATACCATTGTTTAATTTATTGGTTGATTTAATCATCTCCATGAAATATGCTATAAATATATATAAAATGAGGAATTAGAAACATAATATTGGATATTATTAGCAAAATTAAAATTTTTATCTATAATTGGTATTATAAAAATTTAATTAATTATATAACATTATACTATTCATTCATTATAAATTTTTAGAAAATAACTTCATCATCGACATTGTCATAATAAAATGTAGAAATAATAAATATGAAATGAAATTATATTATTATCAAAAAATTAAAAAAAAATATATTTTCTTTTATACTTTGGTAGTTATTATATTTAAAAGAATAATGTCAAAAAAACACCACTATTAAAATCTATGTTCAAAAAAAATGATTAGTCAAAAACAATATAGAAAATTTATTTTTTAATGGTTTGGAATAATTATAAGTAATTTTATTAAAATATTATTGATAATTTTTATTTTATTAAATATATTATTAGGAATATTTTTTTATACGACATTATTTTTAAAAAAAACAATGTATGAAGTCATGGTAAGGGATTTATTAAATAATTTTTTTGATAAAATGGGTCATATTATTTATAAAAGAAAATTTATTTTCAAGATATAATTAATACTACAATTAAATTTTTAATATTGTATATACCCATAAACATTATGTAAGTTACTTCTCAATAAAATCAATAACTAATCTGAAAAAAATTCATTATGACATAAAATTGTGATGTTTTTATTTTTACAATTAAATATTTTCTTTCTATTTTATTATTTGAAAAATTGAATTGGGTTTCTCTAAAACAATATGAATATTTTTTTATGTTATATTTACCATATATTTCGTACCTTTTCAAATTATTAATTTGTTCCAACATTTCTTTAATAATAGTGTTTCTATCAAAATAGACTCAAAATCATAATAAATGCATATCTTTTCATTATTTTCCACTATTAATTTATTATAAAGATTGTTATTTTATATTCAAGGATACATAATTTGATATTTCATTTAAATTGTTTTATTTTTCATCTAAAATATTTTTTAAAAGTAATTTTCACTTCATCTTTTATAAAAATGAATAAATTTTATCAATAAAACGTTTTTATTTTTCACTATAACATTTTATATAGGGATATATATCATGAAGGGATGTTTTCAATCAATGTTGATATATTATTGGGAAATTATTCATTTGGAAAATTGTATCTCTTATATAATATGATTCATGTTATGTGATGTTTCTGCATTGATGAAAACACCGACCAGTTTTCTTAGTTTCTTCATGATATGATGATGATTTACTTTAATAGTAATATATAAGTAAGGATGATGAATATATGGGTCCTTATACACTTAAATTAACTGGAATATTTTTATATATAATAAGAATATTACGAAAGGAATTATTGTTTCCTTTCATAGTGGAATGTGTATAATGTGTTTTCTTATATTTTCAATTGTAGACATAATGAGTTTGGTCACATAAGTTTCAAGATAATGTACATTATCACAATAGAATTCTAATTATTATAATAATTAAACGTTTTTATGTTTTTATCAAGTTATTATAAACATAAAATATGATTTTTCATGTTCATCTTAATATATATTTTCATTTTATAAATTATTTTCATAAAGCTTCAAACACTTTTATTGTGCACACATGTTTTATGATTATTGCAGTATATTTTGATCCATGTTTCAATTTATATGCTTTGGTGATCATTTATTATTATATTATATTAATATACTATATTTTATGATTATCATCAATAGTACCATATTACTTTAATATGATATATATATCATCTATTAAATTTGTACTTCCATTTTACGATCTAATTTATTATGACATGTTTTCCTATAATGAGTATCTGAGATCACTATTTTCTTATATTTCGATTCCATATGTAATATAATTGATTATTCCATGTGTCATATCTATAAAAAGTTCTATAAGTTCATGATTATGGGGTAATGTTGAAATGTTTTGTAAAATAATATATTGATGTAGATAATCTGCTAGAAACTGATGCATTAAACATTGAGTTATCATATTATTTGTGAGATATATGAAAAAATTAATAAAACTATTTTATTATTTTAATTTTCTTTTTTTTATGTCAAATATTCTTAACTCAGATCAATGTTTAGTTTTCATTAAAAATTTCTTTAGTTATATTCCTGATTACTTTTGAAAAAATAATGGAGGAACCTATTGGTTAATCTAATAGAGAAGTCTACGTATAGGATAAAATCCATAATTTTGGGAAAAAGTAAATATTTTTTTTCATAAGGAATACCCATATTTAGATAATAAAAGTGCATTTAGTATTTAGCACATATGTGAATGTATATAGTAACTCATAATGCAGCGTACTGTTTATTAACTCAATCATCACACAATGCATGACAAAGAGGCCTAGCATCAAACATGGTTTGAAACAACCTAGTGATATTATTTTCTTGATAATACTATATATTAAATCCTTTATTAGTGAATTATTATATAATGAAATTGGGTTAAGTAATATAATATAAATAAATATATAGGATAAAATATTAATATGAGTGTGATTTATTATGAACTAATAAAGTAATTTAATAATTTTTATGAGAATGATATTTTATGATAAATATTTAAAAAACATATCATTTAATTTTTCTCTAATAGTTTTAACATTTCATAACTATATTCATCCTATTTTATTTTTTGTAGTATTTTCATCATGATTAAACCAAGTAAAAAATGGATTCCTATGATTTATTCTTAACAAGTAACCTAATGGAACATGATATAGAGTATAGAATTATATTATTATGAAAAAATATTTTTAGATAATTTTAATTGGTAGGATTAAAATATTTTAAATCCCAAAAAATACATAGAAGTGAATTATAGTGCCTCGTGATTGTTGGGGTGAAAACAATAATGATGGAAATAATGTTCCATTTAAATTGTGTAAAACAAATTAATATAATCACCTTTGGGGATATCATAAATGAACTAAAAGATGTTCTATGTTAGTAAAATTATATCAGAAAGGAAATAATTTCAAAGAAAAACTAGTGATATTCATGGTTGTGGGGAAATGAAAATGATTAGTACCTAAAGTACAATGAAAATATTACTATCATATATCTTGGAAATATATATATTACACAAATCATGGGCTTAATCCCTGGGTTAATATAGTTAATTGGAATATTAAATTTCTATGAACACATTCCATAAAATGGATGTACCATATATATTTATACTGATTCAACTTGAACTGACAAATTCTTCCTCTATCATATTGGTTCTATTGAATAATTTAATTTTAGGAAATCGTCTATATATCATTTTTTTATTTATATAATATTTTATAACATATTCAATGAGTATAGAATAGCATGACAATAAAATTAAGATAATGTTAAATACCTTGTGATTTGATAAACTATATTCCTAATTTAGGAATTATGGATTATATTTCTAGAATTTATCAATTTAAGATCATGTAATAGAAATGATGGTAATATCATATGATTAATCAACATTCGATGTTATCAAGAAATTTCAAATACCATATTCTATAAACAATATATAATATGTTTTCCAAGCTATATTCTTCTAAAAAATTTCCTGAGAGAAATTTATCATAGAAATCCAATCCAGTAACCAAATTATTATATTATTGAGTATAGTGAATTTTCGTTGAGATATGGGAATGAAGAGTCATGGATATAAATAACAGTTTGTTCCAATATCTTAATATTAAATTAACCTATTCTCGGGAATGGGTCGTAATATATATTAATGATTAAGAAATTCATCATGTAGGATCCTCATGAAAAATTAAATGATAATTCATTATACGTCATGAAAATTAATGACTCAAAGGAAAAATTATCCATCATGTGTTTTAGATTTGGAATAAATCGTCATTGAATTATTATTTAGTGGAATTATATCAATGGATAATATTGTCATATATATATAATGATCCAAAATAATAGAAATATATATTCTCATAGAAGTAGTTGACGATTAAATTAGATAGATTGATGGAATTGAGAAAATAATATCAATTCTAAAAACATTATAACCTCGGGAAGGAAAAAAATGTTGCTGATTATTTTTTAAAGAATGACCATGCTAATAAAACTATAATACATATTAAAAACAGTAAACCTTAAGTGTTTTTCCAATAAGGACTCTTGAATCCATTTTCCAATGTGTGAAAACCTATCATGACCAAATATATTTTCAAGGATTCATCTAGATTGACGAAATATATAAATAAAATGTGATTTATAGAAGAAGAAAAGTTTATTAGATATTCCAGAAATTGAAAATGGTATAGATGGAGTCAAAATATTGGGAACCTATATATGATTCCCAAATAAACCTGAATCATACAAGTAATTTTTGGATGATGCACAGAAGGGAAACCTTTTAAATTAATATAATAATTATGAAGATGTATTAGGATCTAATATAAATCATTTTATGGGGTAATATAAAGTGAGTAAACATAGAATATCTATGTCAATTATTTCTGTACCATAATGTTAACGAATTTGGTAAATTTAAAATGGTATGTTTTTTTAAACACATACCAGTATGTAAATTGTAAAAAAGTATAGATTTCATCATGTTATTACATGAGTAATATAAATGAAAAAATATCTATTTGGGTGGTAGATGATCAGATTACAACATCAAATCATTTTATTTATATCAAATAATACATCTCTCTTTACAATTTTACCATATATACATAATAAATCTAGTATTAATACATGTATTTATTATATATATTGTATCATATCAGGATATGATGTATAAATCGATGTTTAGTAGAATTATTGACAAATAATTAGGTAGATAACTGATTTTATGGAAATCATATCATCCTCAAGAGTTGTTAACTCTAAGATGAAGCTACCATAATATCATTTAAAATTAAATCCCTAGATATAAAGATCATGACAATTTGAAAAATAGGTATTACTATGTTATGACCCATCAAAAAAATAGATTGAAATAAAACTATAGACTTACCCTGGTCAATTAATTGCATCAAAAGGATCCTCAAATTCACTACATTTAAAAGATATCCACTCTTCAGATATTATGGAGAGGTTTGTTTCCACCATAAGATTAATTAATTAAATGAAGGTGGAATTGGGGTTAGAGTTTAAAATCATTTGATGGTTAAATTATAACATTCATACTTTCACATAGGAACATGGTTTTCAATAATATACACAAACCATGTGAGATCTTCAATACATGGGAAAATAAAGACTCTTTAATTTTAGGTTTACTCACAATGTTTAGATCATTATTCAAAATCCATGATATCATCTATTCACTAAACATGTATTCTTTCTAGACTACCTTTAATTTTTTGTAAATATTTTTTTCTATCAATGTGTATTGTACATTCCTAGTGCACGGTTAGTACTAGAAGAGCACTAACCATGTTTTATGCACTCTGATCAAAATTATTAATCTTTTCCAATTCTCAAACCACCATAATGAACAATAAACCTTCCTTTTATACAATTATCATTACCAAGACATTTAAAAGGATTTCAACATTAATTAAAATAACAATGTATCTCATTAAAGATTTATGATCATATAATTTCCCAACTATAAAATAGATCATCCTCAATTTTCACACCCAATTATCAGTAAGATTCCAAGATAAAATTAAAATTTCACACTGCCCATATATCAACATCATTATCCCACATTTCCTCATAAACAGTATATTGTTTTAACATAATCTCCACCAATTTAATGTTTTTAGAGAAGATATTTTAATCACTCTAATCCAAAACATGATTAAGATAATCCCTAATGGTTTCTAGTTCCTTAAAAAAAATACTTTTTTTGTATAAAAACATTAGATGTTTCTGGGTGATATTTATGGAGCTATGATAGAAGAAAAAAATCAATCATTGTAAAATTTTATACAATGAGGTTCTATTGAGATTAAATTGGACTGATTCATTCACAAACCATGAACAAACCAATATACCTATGTTCCAAAATTCACTCCTTCCAAATTGGATGGTTACCCACTTGTCATGGTGATTAAAATATAACAAGGTGACCTACTATAAACATATAATGCCAATGTTTTTTATATTAATATCATTTTTTTCTACAACTGGTTATATACATACCCATATAAATAAATATTTTTTTGTCCGGGACATGGATTCCACTTAATAAGTTCCCCAGTCCTGGTGGGCACATGGCCTCATGCGCATGTACTCCAAAACTAGATTTTCCAACTACATGTGGGGGACTAGGGTTATTTGTGGGGATTCTATTCCCTTGTTTCTAGATTATACCCCAAGGGATAAATAATAAATATAGGTAAATAGTGTAAGAAAAATAAGTGAACAATGGAAGATGACTAATCTAATAATATTCAAAGGATAACAATATTTGAATCAATTTTAATAATATAGGATGATTTGTCATGTCACTTGATAACCATAAAATATTAACACAAGAAAATGTAAATAAATGTTTCCAAAAAAGAATAAATACAATCAAAAAATAATCCCAATATTCCCAAGAGCCACATCAATCATATCATATCAATTTCCATCATAAACAGAAAAAAATCAAGTGTACATATTTATATTCTTCCATTTATCAGCACATATATTCATGTAATCTACCCCATGTATGAAGTGGATCCCGGAGTCGGTGAGAGATAAATCACAGTGGTCCACCACCAATGATTTCAATAATATCAGGCATGTGTAATGAAAAAATAACAATGTGCCTGAATCCATATTTAATTTAAAGATGTAAAATGTAACCATGTAACCACAAATTATCATCTATGGTGTTGTGTCTGAATATGAATCCAGTTCATTATTTTATTTTTACTAGATTATATGTAAGTCACATGTGGAAAATAGTGAAGGTTACATGATCTAATAAGGAAAGATATAATGGCATATGATAAAAATGTCATGAGGTAATAACAAAGGAAATATAGACCTCAAGGGTCACCAACTGAGTAATTAATGTGGCCTGACTAAGGTGTTAGAGTGTAATCCAAAGAGTATAATCCAAAGCATTCAACAACAATATGCCTACTGAGTCCAGTGATTTTATTCTAGGAAAAATGGGGTAGAACAATAACCGGGTTCGATGGGATTTAACCAATGAACCTACATGTCAAAGATCAATCCAAGGAAAGTATCCATGGCATACAAAAATATTACATTAGGGATCCTGTGATTTCACACGAGCATCCAATGAATATCAGGTTCAAGGTAGGTATTAACTTAAGTATGTCATATCCTTTAATTGGAATGGGGTTATTGAGTGCTCAAGGCATTCCCTATGAAATCCAAGGTGATCTCGTGTTAGTCCAATCATATTTGATTATGTTTTCATTTAATATTTCATATTTTTCATCCCATTATATTTCATTTGTTTGATATGGTTAATTGAGAATGAAACCATTTAATCAATTCATTAATAATCAATAGTCTAGTTTGGTTAAAACATATACTTTCATTGGTGTGACAAGGCCATGTTTCATAAAACCATTTATTTAATACATTTAAGGAATTGTTAAAAATCAAGGATCCCCAACTACCTTTCAGAAACATGGTAAGGGGTGCAACAGACATGATACCAATTATACAATTAAATATAATTAGTCCATGTCATATAAATACTATATTATCCAATTTTTATTTCACATTAAATCTTTGATTGATGAACATAACACAGGTAGATGAAGTGTTCAACATACAGGTACATTCTAATACTCAATTCCTTGTTCTAACAAATACATTGAATATATAAAAACATTCACATTGAAGGGTCAAGCCAAGGCACACCCAAATGGAAGCTCAAAAGTTTTGAAACACTAGAATAAAAATTATGTCAAAACATCCTTCAAGGGATGGATGTAGTTATGCGGGTAACCACTAACAACTAATATCATATTTATAATGATCATAAAATTTTAGTTATAATTATAATAATAATTTCATATAAAATCAATAAATGACATAGGATGAAATATGTTGCCCCTGCACATAATATTAAATTTCAATGAACCCTAGGGATGAGTTATATACCACCCAAATTAGACTATTATGACTATGCCCCAATGTTGGACTTTTATTTAGAATGGATTTGAGTAGATATGAGAAAAAGGTAAATATGATCACTCCTCTATAACTAGGTCTAGAGAAATATAGACGAAGAATGGTTCAATTGTACTTGAGTATATATTGTTTCCCATCTAACATAATTAAAAGAAGATTGAATTAATCATTGATGAAGTATATATGTTGATCCAAACCATAGGCCTTCAAACATATAAAAAATGATAGAAAACAGATTTCATACCACTAGAAAATCATATAAGTGGAAGGAGGAGGTTAAATTAGATATTTAACGGTAAAATGGTAACATTTCTCAAAATTTACCATTTGCGCGGGTTGTCTGCACATTTTACCAAACCATGACCAAACCATTCAAATTTTCCTTGTGAATGGGTATTACTGCTTTGATTTTTTTATGGTTAGGGATACCATTCATTATATAAAAGAGATGGCACTTTCTGAAAATTCAAACCATCTTCATGGTTACATATAACCATCCGTACTACCCCCACAGTGTACTCTTACAATCTATCAGATCCATTTTGACAAAGACTTCTATTCTGGGCTCCGAACATCCCTCGAACACCCATTGGACATTTTCAAACACAAAAGGAATCCATATTATGTCCAAAATAATGAATTATACCGAAATTTAATGTTTCAAAAACAGAGAAAAATATGGTATTTATAGTCTTCCACTATAAAAGAACCCATCCCTATGTTCACCTTTCATGGAAAGTGAATCACTATTAAAGAAAAACTCTATCCACTAGGTACATATGTTGGCCTATGTCTCTCATGTCTTGTCTTACACATGGATGTGATTCCACAAAAAACATACTATAAGGACATACAGAAATTGAAGAGCGTTCATGCTCTGGTAAATTGTGTGTATTATGTACTTATCAAGGGTCTCATTAATATCTAAATAAAATTCCATAAGATCAAAGGTATGATATAGCTCGACATGATTTTTGTGAATCATTAAAACATGGAATACGTTGTTCATGGAACAATACATTAGAGGTAATACCAACTGATAGGGTAACATGACGACACTATATAATATCTGAAACGTTCCTATGTAATGAGGAAAAAAAATCCCTTTCATCTGTAACCATCTATTACCTATCATAAGATATACCTAAATAAACATGTTAGTCTTCCATGAACAATAGAGGTCATCGATGTCAATCAGCATAAGATATCAATCAAGATTGAGCAATAACCATCCACATACTGAGTAGGTGAACCTTCTCTAAAGACACTTGTCCATGATGAGGACCTAGTTGGGCTACCTTACTTTCCTCTAACTAGGACATGGGTGAATGAAATAGCCTTACCTAAAAGTCTTTATAAGGATCCATCTGAAACATTCCATGGAATCCATTTTTATAGTTGAAGTCAATGGATGTTGTAGAGACCCTTCTTCATCATTCATATCGTATTACATAAATTTTATTTTAAAAAAATAAAATAATGAGAAAATCATGATCCAAAGGTTTAGTGTATTGAGAAAATATTGACTACAAAGAAAATTTATAAAATAAAACACAAAACATTTACCTAATTCCTACTCAACTGGCTTCTTATTGGCCATTGAATTATCCTTAGTACATGTAATCAACAAAAAATATACATAAAATGGGGTGAAAAAAATGGTTAAAAAGAGAATAGAAAAAATATAAAATGATATAACATGAAGTGAGATTAATACTAACATCATCATCATATTCACGAGAGGAATAATTTGATAATGGCAGTGCATGAAAATTTTACATCATGTCTTATTGGTGAACTATCACACATAGTTGTGAACAAAGATATAATAACATTAAAACCTATTTCACATTTCCCATGATATAAATAAAATTGCACAATTAATTAGAGGATTATATAATTCAAACCCCACACTTCACATAATAACATTTTCATTGAGCTATATAATTCTCAGTGCACTCACCACATCATAACATTTAAATTGTCATGCATGCCACATAGAATGTATTTCAATATTGAACATAAAATAAAACATGGAAAGGAAAATATTTTACTTAATATATTATTTATTCATAAAAATTGGGTTCCCAAATGTAATAAGTAATAACATACTTTAATAATCATCCTTTATGTAGGAACAAACAGTCTTGAGATGTAAAATGGGTGTTTTTTAAATGTAGCGTTTTAATGGAAAATTGTGTGTTTCTCAAAACAAAGGAAGAAAAATTATAAATCCTTAAAAATAATGAAAATTATTAATAAATGATATATAAGGGATATCCCAATTTAAAATTTGGATACATAGGGAAACATCAATGAATTAGAGTTCGGTTTAAAAAGTCTCTCTTTCGCGATTCTGAATGCTTTCATCACATTGATGTCATGCATAATAATATTAGATAAATTAATTTCTTAATTAGAGAAAATTTTATGAATTCGTATATTCAATTAATGTTTATTTTGTTAATTTATGAGGTTTTTTATGATTTATATATTTTAATTTCAAAATTCAAGAGATTTCGTTTTCTTATTATTCGCGATCGGTTCAGTTGTTTTTATGAATTGAAGTTCAAGTAATATGAGAGTAAATATAAACAATTTTAATAATATTTTATTAATGACATTCCAAAATAATAAATTATTTTATATTTAATTTTTATATATGGAATGAATATGAATCATTACATAAATTCATTGATGATCGTTTAGGTAAATTTTGGCAGTTCTTTGATCACAATGAAGTCGTTTTGTTTTATTATTTTTTATTATGTATAAATGTTAGTTCCAGAACATAAATGGGGTAGTCACACAAACATTACAATATATTTTAATCAATTTTATGGTTTTATCACCATCCATAATGTTATTTTTCGAAAATTAATGTGCATCGCCAACGATATCGGTAAATTGACTAACCAAGTACATTGATTTTATTTTTATAAAAAAGAATGAGAGTGTGTATAATTTTGATGGATCTTCCATTAACATGATAGAATAATATAATATAAAACAAAATTTCTATATCATTAAATTTGGAAAATATAAGATGAGGAAGAAATTAGAAAATAAAATAAATTGATCAAAAAAATAATAAATTAAGAAGATTTACCTCTTTAATTGTCCTCTTGAGATCCTCTTTAAGGCACCAAGGATTGGTATTTTTATGAAGGAATGATTTTATGGATGTATGAAAGGGTGTATGTAATATTAAGTAATATAATTTAGGAAATTCTCAAGGAATGATATGTGTGAGGAGAAGATGTTTTGAAGGGGTGGTATTTGTAGGAGAGGAGAGAGATGTTTTCTCATTATTTAATTCATTAGTTCATTATTTTTATCATGTCATGAAATTGTGTCTATTATTGAGAATAAATTAGTATTTATATCATATGAGTAAAAACTAGTGGTTCTTATATCAACGATGACTCACTAGATAGTTTACTTAACATGTAATATATATATATATATATATATTATAAATTACCATATTTCAATATTCCCCAACAAATCAAGTATTTTATAAAAATCCAAAAAATTAAACCATAAAACTCTTCAATGTGTAGAATCAAAACATAATGTCCACATTATGAACATAATATTATAAAAATATGATAATTAATATTTAATTAAATTCATTATTTACTTGGAAAATATATATTTCAAAATTATAAGTGATTTTATAACACATTGGAAAATAACACAAGGTCTCATAAAATTATATTAAAATCATAAGACATGAATATATTAATTATTGAGTACATTTTATGATATTTTAATTTAATATAATTATTTAATTAATAATAAAATTGTAAATAAATATTAATGACTATTAAAAATACAATCACTTCATTAATAATTTTTAATATAGTTTCTTACTTATAAAATTATATAATTATGTCATATTTTCACTTATAAGATGCATAAATATTCAAATGTACATTGATATGTGAGGATACTATTTATTTGGTTAATTTATTATTCATAAAGGGGCATATTATTATTCTTATTTTCAATTTACTATTTCATTTTAAATTGATCCATAGCTTCTATAAATACCATTAGTTTCATTAAATATTCATTTATAACTTTTGTATTATGTTATAAATAGAATTTTATTTGATTATAATATATAAGATATTTATAATAATGGAATTTCATTGATAAAAATTTCAGTTCATTACATTTCCCCCCTTTTTTTAATTTCTCACTTGAAATATATTTTCACATAAATAGGTGAGGGTACTTCTATTTCATCTCCTCCTCTAGTTCACATGTTTCATTTTCAATCATATAGTTTATCCTGAACACTTTGAAAAAGTGGGATTTCTTGTAGTCCAGAAACATATCTCCCTTGTCCATAATTTTTACAGGATTTTCCTCCTATGATAGATCATTTTCTAGTTATACTAGTTATTATTTTAGTACTTATGAGGGATCTAGTTATTACTTTATTAACAGTGACTAGAGGAACACATCATGAACTCAAGCCATATCTAGTGGATGTGCATGTTGATATGCTAGGGATCCCATGTGATCAAAGATATCACAGTGGAAAATGTACATTAGGATTAGATTCCCTTTTTTATAAACTACATAACTCTATTTTATGGTGATATACGAAGGAAGACTATATCTACACCATCAGAATCTATATCCCTTCAACTGTTTACAACATAGCGCTTTATGTCGACATTGAGTAGATTTTATTTGTTTATAAATGGGTTGAACCTTAAATGTCATCTCTTTTATAAGATCATATAAATTTAGATTTCATTCCCTAACTTCATAAAACATGTAGTAGTTTTATATCAAATTTCATATAGGTCCTCATATGGAGCCATCAGAATGCTCAAGTGGACGATGTTGTTCTATGATAACAAATCTAGTGGGAGATTTTCATCCCATCAACCATAAAATTCTGAAGGGATGTCTAATAGAATAACATCAAGTATCTAATTATTAATTTTGGACTGGACAACAGTTTAGGGGTGACATATCATGTTGAAAACTAAATCAGTACTCAAAGCATCTTGAAAACTCTAATAGAATTTAGATGTTAACCTTATATCAAAAATAGAGAATGAAAAGTTGAACTCCATGAAGTCCCACCACATACATTATATAAATCATTGAATTTTTTCAATTAAATGATATTCTTAGATTGAAATAATATATACAACTTCGGTGAGTCGATCCACCACCACTCATATCACATTATTTTGTTTTGATGTTTTTCAAGAAACTTGTGACAGAGTCCATAGAGACATTCTCCCATTTCCATATGCATATAGAGAATGGTTACATTATTCTATTGGGAAAACTTCTCTCATATTTAACTTGATGAAAAATGATGCACAATAATATATATAAAAAATATCATTCTTCAGGTTTTCCCACAATAAGTGTTCTAAAAGATCATGATGCATCATGGTACCTCTGAGAGGGATAGATAAATTATAGCAATATTTATTATCAAATAGATTAAATATTCTCATATGTGATGAATTTAAACAAATACTCATTTAAAAAATATGAAACCATCACAATCGATATGAAATTCTTGCATTTTATCTTCATTTACTATAATCACCTTCTTTTATAACTCTAGATAATCCCTTTGTGCATCATTATTCTTCAAATGGATAGATATTTACGTAATCATTTGGGTAATGTTGGATGAATCCACTATCATTATTATTTTATAAATCCATTCATTTCATATCCATTAAAATATGATATTTCTCATTCTGCAACATGGGTAGAGAAGTAAGTACATTTCGGCTAAGGGCATCATCTACCTAATTCTCCTTGAAAGGATGATTGTGAATAGATAAATCATTGTCATTTGTTATCTCTAACTATATTATTTGATTCATGTTTATCTAAATTAGTTTTATTATATAAATTATACATCTTTTGATGGATATATGTGTCACACTTCTCACCATATAGGTAGTTACTCCATATTTTCAAGGAAAAACTCACATATTCTATCTCAAAATGATGCAGAGGGTAGTTATACTCAGGGATATTAAAATAAAATGAGGAAAATGCTATCATATTATCAATTTCCTTGAGAAAATCTTGTTATATTATTGATTTTCATGACTATACAGTCTAAACCATTATTTTAAGCATCAATTTATTTCACAAAATGTTCTCCTCTTTTTGGAAATGTGATTACAGGTGTAGTGATTAGCCCTATCTTTCACTCCTTGATGCTTTCCTCACATCGCTCTATCCATGAATATATTACCCCATTCCTTGTTACACATGTCAATCAGCATAAAAATTGTGACAAATTTCTCACAATATATCGATAGTACCCTACTAAGCCATAAAAACTACGGATTTCATTGATACTAGTGGGTATGAGACATTGCTGAATCACTTTTTTAATGGCCTATCAAAATATCATTACATTTTCCCACATGAACCAGTAATGAAAATTTCTACATAAAAAATTCATACATTTTGTACTACGATTAAAAAAATTATTTCTTTATTATCCCAAACATGAGCCTTATATGTTCATTATGTTCTTAATTTCTATGGGATTATATGAGAACATCATCGATAAAAACTACGAAAAATATGTCGAGGTATTGTTTAAAAACTCAATTAATCTATTCCATCATGATTGAAGTGGAATTTTTATGTCCAAATTGAATCACCATAAACTCAGTGTGCTCATACATTGTACAGATGGTAGTCATCTTGATATATTCCTCTATCAACTTTAGCTGGTGAGATATAGAATGGAGAACCAATTTTGAGAATTATTGGACTCCTCTTAATTGATCAAACAATTATTCAGTCCTTATAAAGGGATACATGCACATTTTCCTAATCATTTTGAGTTTCCACAAATCGATACACAACCATGTTGATCCATCATTTTTAATGGAAAATAGCTCAAGAACACTACACATTTATGTACAACAACATATGAACCCCTATACTAAATTTTGGTGTAGATGCTTCATTTCCTACTCTAGTTCGATTAGATCCATCCAATAGGTTCCCAATGATATACGTCTGGCTCTGAGTATGTGTTCTATTGGAAACTCTACCTCACAATCACAAAGTTGTTTGAATAACTCATTAATATATACACAACTATATTCCCTCATGATAAGGAATTTTCCCTATGATGATAACATATATCGAGTCAACCATCTGAGGGAGGTGTCTTCATCATCAAGAATTAATAGCCTCACCATTGAATAATTTTGAAATTTAAATTCATGATATTACTTGAATATAAAGAGGAGAATTAGATGGTCAATAATATGAAAATATATATTGTTTTTTGACAAATGATGTATTCTCTATATAATGGGATCCAATACATTCCTTGTACAGTATTAGATTCCACAAAAATGTATTATGATATTCGCAAGAAGAGTCATCCCACATATTCCAATAGAAGAAGAATACAATATATGGTTTTCATGAGTGAACCACTAGGTTTTGGTAAATATATCTATACATTAAGGATTTGGGATTTGATTCCATAGTTTTAGAAAACTTGAATGATATAATGGAATTTCTAGAACTACGGAAAAAAAATATTTTTCCCATTATTAAGTGATTTGAAAATTTACCTATTATGACTTCCTTTTATTGATCAAATTTGAGTAGTATTGATGGCATAATCCTTCCCTTTATCCTTTGGATTTTGTGGTTGGTGACCAAGATTACCCAACATAACACAAGGTTTATTGCACTTTCTTTCATAGTTCCCTTACTCCCTATAGTGGTAGCAATGGACCATCGGTGGTGTTCTCTTATCCACCACCATATTATCATACGTCATTACTCCTTTTATAAATTCCGGAGATAAATGGCCTTATATCCCTCCATTGATTCATTTACCTATACTATTGATGTAGTTCCCATGAAACCACTTACCACATGTTTTAGATGTGGGTGGTTGAGTTTTCTTTCCAACATTCTCATTAGATACGTCAGCTTTGAACTAAATCTTTCATTACATATCACTATATCCATGGAACCATTCTCCAGACTACATCTCCAATTTGATATAACATTGGACAAAATTTTAATAAATCCCAATTTCTTGAATTTATGTAGCCTTTATAATCCATTTTTGTCATCCACTACATGTTATATAAAAATTTCTTTCAATTTTTATATCAAAAACAAAACAATACATTGAAATACATATGAAATATTTTTCATAGGCTATTAAAGAATCAACTTCCTTTTTCATTATCTATATAAATTATCTATCTATATTTATATAAGAAGTTAGTGGATGATTATTATTAGGATACATTATCTTAACATCATCCCACTATATCTCTTCTATTTTATATTTCTTAATGATGTAATTAATCAAATCCCACTATTGACCAATATCTCCATTAGAATTATGAACATCTAGAACCACATTCTCTAACATTGAATAGAGAAGAGTTGAAAATATATTCTCATTTGAGTTGACCCACTATTCGTCCACTAGTGGATTAGAATATCAACTAAACATCTATAGTCATTTCAAAATAAAACCCTCGATATACAGTAAATCCCTATTAGGTGATGGTGGAATTTTCAATTTCATCATGAAATTGTTCATATCCTGAGATATTAGATTAAGTATTACCGTTAAATTTTTTACTCCACATACCATAGAATTGGGGATTCCATTTGGGATATCAGTGTATTACACCTAGAATGGGTTTTTGGAATGGTTTCCCCTTATTACCACCCTATTATAAAATATAAAAGGATAGAAAGAAACATATGTCAAGAATACATAAAAAAATATTCTATTCCATTATCATTTAATAATAAATGAATTTCTTGTGGTTTACCCAAGTTTAGTATTATCTAAAATAATGATTCTTGGATGATTACTTGTACTTTGTCTTATAGAAATTGTTTTCTCTATGTATTTCTATTCTTAATTCCTCAATTAAGTAAACCATCTTCTGATATAATCTACAGTGACCCTAATTTTTTTTTCATATCTTATAACATCTTTTTAAGGACAAAATACATAAAATAATTGTATAATGTGGATCTAAATAATTGTGTCTCAGGAAAATTATGACCATGCATAACATTTAAAAACCAAAAAAAAATTTCAATATTTCTTATTTAGCATCTTATTGGCGCATGGTCTCCATTTAGTACATTTAATCACCTTTTAATATACATCAGAAATGGGTGAGATAAAATCCTTTTCAGAGGATAGATAAAAATATAAAATAAAATTACATGGGGTGAGAATAATCATATATTCATCATCATCATAATAAGAGGAAGCATTATATAACATAATAGAATGTTGAAATGCATAAAAATGATACATCATGTCATAATAGTAAACTGCAACACATAGTTGTGAACAAATATAGAACCTTGTTCACACATATTTCACATTTCTCATGAGATAAATCACATTACACAATGAATTTAAGAGCTATATAATTCTGGGAACACCCTTCATAAGAAGAAATTATGATTTCACTATATAATTATAGGCGCACACATCACACATAACAATTACATTGTCATGCATAACCATAGAACATATATCAAGATTTGATTTAAAATAACCCATGGAAGAGAATGTTGTTTAATTAATAATGAATACTTTAAAAAACAATGGGTTCCATACTGAATAAGGGCATAACATACTAAAATCATTATCCTTTGGTGAATAATAAATAGTCTCCATAAGTTAATGGTGTTTTTTTGAAAGAATAGATCTTTTAAAAAAATTGTGTATTTAATAAACTCATGTATAAAAAATATATATACCAAAAAATGTAAGTCAATGAGAATTAAATGATATCTATGGGATATCCATACTGAAAATGAGGTGAAAGAGGGAACCTCCATGAAAGAGAGTTGGGTTTATGAAATCCTCCTTCCTCATGTTCAAATGATTTATTCATATTAATTTCATCTATAATCACATTAAATTAATTAATTAACAATTAAATGACCACTTTAAAAGAATATATATCATTTTTCTTTTATTATGTTAATTTACGGGCCTTCTAATGACATATAGTGTCTAATTTAATCATTCATGAGAATTATTTTTCTCTGTTTTCACGATATGTTCACTTGTATTCAAGAATAAATTTTCAAGTAGAATGAGAATAAATATCTATAATTATTATTATACTGTATTAGTGATATTTCATAATCATAAATTACTTTATAATGATTTTGGATATATTGAATGATCTTGAATCCATAGATAAATGTTAATGATGATTGTTTTTGGTATATTAAGGCAGATTCTCTATCACAACGAAGTAATATTATTTTAACATTTATTATTATGTATAATTGAATGTTATAGATCATAAATATTATTATATAAAAAAATATTTAAAAATATTTTAAACCATTTAATGTTTTTATTATCATCCTTGAAATTGATTTTGGAAAAATAAAGTGCACCACCCACAATGTCAGTAAATTGACACATAACGGCTGATGATTTCATTTTAATTATAAAATGGAGGGGGTATTTTATTGATGGATCATAAATTAAAAAGATATTGTAACATTATATCAAAAATATTGGATTTATCATTCCATTTTCATAAGATAAGTGGATGAGTATAGAATAAATGAAAATAAATTGACGGGAAAAAAGAAGGAGGATTTAACTCTTGAATTATCTTCATGAGTTTCTCTTTAAGGAACCTATTCATGGAATATTGATGATACCTAGAGCTCATGGAATTGGGTAAAGTTATAAGGAAGAGTATTGGATATAATATAGGAAAATAACTATGATTAATAGGAGTGAGTAGAAGAGGCTGTGAAAGGATTTATTCATAGTGGACGAGAGGGGTGCTATATCATTATTTAATTCATTAGATTAATATTTCATTCAAGACAAAAAAATAGTATTGATTAATAAAACTAAATATGGGAATTATATAATTTGATTCCTGACCAATGGTTCTTATCTCATTGATAACTCAATAAATATTTTTTTTACCATATAATGTATATATAGTGTACAGTAATGTATTCCACTATTCACAAAAAAATCACGTATTTCAGAAAAATCCCAATAATTCACCAGAACTCCTATTCAACAGGTCTAATAAATAATTTAACAGAATTATATGAAAATAATTTTATAAATATGATTATTTTAATTTTTAATTAAAATCATCTTTTACTTCTAAAATACATATTTTAAAATTTTCACTGATTTTATATCACATTGAAAAATTACATAATGATTCATAAAATTATCTTCTATTAATAAGATTAAAAAATAAATTTTTAAAAATAAATTTTCTTTTAAATTATTAAATTAATCATTATATTATAATTGAATATTAATGGAATATAAAAATACCAAAACGTAATTAATAATTTTAAAAATATTTAATTACTTAGACTATGATAAAATAATATCATTTTTTTTACTGATAATATTTGTAATAGTTATTTATAATTTCATTGTTAAGGTGACTCTTTATTTGGCTGGTTTACTATTCAGAATAGTCATTTTACTATTCCTAATGATAATTTACTATTTCATTAGTAATGGATCTTTAACTTCTTCAAATAACTTTTATTTATTTCATTCTTATTTTATAATGTTTTTATTATTTTATTAATGTGAATAAATGTGATTATACTATATCAAATAATTATAATAAGGGAATTTAATTAATAAATGTTTTTGGTCATCACAAGAAGGATATTGTTCTCCCAAGAACAATTGTAATCAAGAACACATGCTCGTAGCATATCCTCGAGAACATGTATTTTCCATTGCGATTTTCCATCATTCTGAGGGTGAAATGTTGTGATTATAATAACCATTGTTCACATATCATTCTTCAATCTTTGCTATAAACGTGACATAAAATTTGTGTCATTATTTTTAACAACAGTACGTGGGACTCTATGTGGTTGTATGATCACACTGACGTAAAGTATTCATATATCATCAAATGAGAGTATCTCCAAATAGGAATGAAGTAGGATAATTTTTTTAGTCATTCAATGACTATACATACAACGTCACTACCCATTAGTGAACTAGGAAACCATATGAAAATGTAAATGGGAAGATATTACCATTTCAATTCTATGACTGGATGCAGCTGTTACAAGAATATAGGCATCTAGTGCCCCCTCCTACACCTATTGAAAGGTGGAAAACCTATGGATAAAGCCTTCTATATGATGTTGCATCCAAGGACCCAAAAACTGGTGTCACGTATATGAACACATCATTGAGAATCATTGATGAACTACCCACGAAGAATCATGGTACTCACACATCAACTCTTCTCTCATATATGTAGGACCCCATACACATCCATGAATACAATGAATTACATGTCTATCAAAAGAAAAATCCTATGGTGGTTCATCACATGATATACTCTAATAAACAACCAACCCCTATGTATTTCAAAAGTTTATACCCTTCACCTTATCAATGAGAGTAAATGTGTCCATAAAAAAGGATAGGTTATACTACATGGGACTATCATGAAGCCATAGATTCATCTTAGAAAAGAGGAAAATTAACATCCATTCACCACATTCTTCATGTACGGTTTATGTATGAGTTTTTCATCATTTCTCTTCCTGAACTACATTACTATTCTCGTTGATATTGACAAGATCAAAATCAATGTACGTTAGATATTTGACCCATATATACTATTCAAGGTTTATGTGACACTGTGTAATGATATATTTGAGGATATTGTTGTATTTGTACCCCAAAAATCACTCACAAAAATAATAGACATTCTATAAACATAATTCACATACCAATGCGGCTAGCTCATGGTCCTATTTTGGGTAACATATCTAATGATCCCTCAACTACTACGATACGTACACACCAAATCTGTCATCCTTCATAAAAATTTCTCCAAGGATGATGCATGATGCATCATAGAAGATGGTAAAACCTATGCCTATCTCTTGAATAGTCATAATATTTTTTTGATAAAATCCTTCCATTCAACTGTTGTAATTATTTCTCACATTCATCCAACCACAATAACATGAAATTATTCATTGTAAGACCTATAATTGGTGAAAAGACGTGATAAGTCATTTCTAAAATGTGTGTAATATTTAGGCACCCTCAAGAAACACCCTATATCAAAAAAAATTAGTGGATTATACCATGAAACTATAGAAGTACCAGTTTAAAGGTAAATAGATACATCTGACTCTGTGATAATATTACCCAAGAAGTTAACTTTTTTGATCTAGATGTTTTACTTAGCAAGCTTAGCGTAAAGCTGATTCTCACTCAGTGTACGCTGATCTATGACAATATAATTGGAATGGCCATTATAAATGTTTGAAAACACCAATATGTCTTCTATAAATACCTCTATAAAATAACGAAGATAGATATGTAAAACCCTATTAATTATATCCATGTAAATAGAGGGAGCATCTACAAGAATTAATGGAATAAAATGGTACTCATACAGACCATACATGCTACTATATTCTTTACAGGTATTCTTGATGGCCTCTCTCTTAGATTGGGATATCCCAAACATAGGTAGATCATAGAGAGGAAAATAGATCCTTTAAGGTAGTTGATGGTATCATCTATTCAATGAACATGATACTAATTCATGACCATAATCTTGTTCAACATATAGCAATTCATGTATAGATGCAAGATTCAATCCACCTTATTGTATAAAATCATGGGATAACTACAGGAGGATGTAATGGTCTATATAAAGTGTTTAGCCTCTAAATTCTCTAACTTCCTTATGAGCTCCTCCAAATCAACATGTGTCTTACTTTTAGTACGAATGGAATCCAGATATTCTCTTAGGACATACTTTATTGTAAATTATACCACTCTCTGAGTAGGTAATCTAGGATTTTTGATGGGATAGTCCTCCCTAAAATGATCCACGACCTGAGGGAAATTATCTAGATACAAATGATGATATTCCATGAAATGAATTTTATTATATGTGGTTACTCCACATAAAACATAATGCTCATCTCCCACTCTACCATTTTGGGCATCCCACTTGACCTTAACTTTATCCTTCCTGCGATGTAAATCATATCATATAGTGATAGTTGTCTAAAAAAGCATGATACTGAACAAACCAATCTTCCACAAGTGTGTCCTCAAATCCCATCATCCTCAAATTAGAGAGGTTCCATAAAATTGGGAACATCATAAATCAAGGGGAAACCAATACATTAGTGTATTACCTTAGACATCACTCCTAATTGTGTATCTTTGGCCACTAGACCATGATGGTACCATATCACAATTTAGGTACATTCCATTATAGATACGGAGATAAAAGAGTTTGATGTACTTGTGTCAAATAAACAATATACACTGTTAGATTGTATTAGAATTGTACCTCATTCTATAGAGGGTCCCATTTCCTAATCATTGGGGATTGGATTTATTATATGCAACTGGTATGATTCACAACCCTATACAAAATAAGGAATAACATGTTCAAAACTTCTATGTTGTCCTAGTTTGTGATTAGAAGTATAACTACTACTATCGTGACCAAATCCACAACTAGTTCTGCCAATGCTATACTAACACCCCGCGTAATTTGGAGTAAAAGAAATCACTCCTAAAGGTGTATCTCAAAATGATACTTTTCAACTTGAATCTAGTGGAATGGTCATGCAAAAATTCTAAGGATTCAACATATAGATGCAAGACCGACACTGCATTGGTTCTATATGAAAATATGGCTTCTAATTCCCACATAATCCACACCAATTACACACCATGTAGTAAGCTAAATGTATACTCTGGTTATCAAGTCATTTAGGAGAAAAATTGGGGGAGCATTTCATTCCATTGGGAGAACTATTGGTCTATAGTGACACCAATCCTCTATTCCCAGATCTATAACAATCTCTTGGGTTATACTTAGTGATAAGTTCTTGATATAATATTTTAGAAAAAATCATAATGTGAAATAAATTTACATGTTTATGGATAGAGTACTGAATAACACCCTCAAAATATATATCATATGAAATATCATCACCGACTAAATGTGGTTGAAGCATTGCATCTCCAGGAAATGTGATAAATATTTTATAACTGGCATCTAAAACTTGCTTGAGATTCATGAATTATGTGGCTTCATATGTTCTCATCATCTATGTAATGAAATGATCACATATTTCTATATATAAATCAATGCATAACATTCCTTGATGATAAAAAGTATGGGTAATCACATCCCACCAGCCCACGAGAGAATCTAGAAGAATATATGTGGAAAATATGACCATTAAATGTAAAGGCATCACTAAATAATAAAATGTAGACAATATGGAATATCTCCCAAACTCAGCATCCTATGGACCGTCATCCTCTAAGAATGTATTAGGATTCTACTGATGGAACTCAAATGTCAGATCAACCATTGGATTGGAATCCTGTGTAACAAAAATCATGGATTGCATTAGATATAGTAAACCATCATAAGACTGGGAATCCATTCCCTGATTAGTTAGCACAAAAAGTTCCTAAAATTGTAAACATAGATTAAATACTATAATCTCAGTTCCCAAAACAATAGGAGCATGATTGTTTACAACCCAACACATACTACCCCAGCTACCTACATATACAACTAGAAACTCGTAAGTGTTCAATTATACTTTTCATTTCATTTTTAAATTTAATTAATCGTTTCCGACTCTTAACATTCATAAACATGACGATTTGTATATGGACATCAAACCACTTAATTTTAGATGTAGTGATTCACTTTAAATGGATATTCATTCAAATTAAATCAGTTTCTATGCACATTATTAGTAAATATGGAGGTCAATTATTTATTTCATAATGGATTGAGTAGTAAAATTAACCATCCCAACCCATGAGGGATCGTAATACTCAAGAATTGAGATAGAAAATCTCTCATTTTCTACCAAGAGTAATACACAAAGAATATTACTACAATAGAATAACATAATAATGACAGGAATCTCAAAAAAATTAAAAAAATTGAAACTATACAATATGGCATGGAAATATGATTGACATTATAAATATATGTTCTTATTATGATTCGTGTAAAAATGCTCTTTTCTGTCATAAAATCAGTCCATTGATGAAATATAATCTCAATCAAATGAAAAATCAATAACACCTCAAAACATCTGTAATGCCCAATGGTGAAATAATGTATACTCTAATTAGAAAAAAATAGAACAATAATTATATTCTAGGGAACTCTGTTTCTAACCCGGAATATTGGTTTGTGATGCCCATGTATAGATTATAACCCAGTATAAATCATTAATAATATCTAATATATTGTCTCCTAATAGTAGTTCAAGAAATTTGAAGCTCTTGGATACCATATTGTGACATACAGGACCCATATGACACTTAATAGAATCCCCTACCCTTGTGGGCCACTTGGCCTCAAGGGAATCTTCCTACATACTAGAGGCTACTGATTTGTAGTGATGGCCTAGAGTGGGTTCATGGGAATAGAATGACATTATTACTAGTATGTAACATAGCAGATTAATAATAAACAGAGTTAAAAAGGGGAATCAATATATTTGAACCAAATAAGAATACTAAATTATTAAATTGATAAGGATGGCAATAATAGAATAAACTATAATAACTAATTATGAAATTAATTTTCACTCAAAAACTAGAAAACATTTATACAATACTGTAGAAATAACATGTTCCAAAAATGAATAAAAGAAATAAAAAGACTATCCCAAGAATCATAAGATATTGATCATTCTTCTATTACCATTCTATATCCCAAAAAAAGTCGATAAAGTGTTCTACGCTCTATTCTTCCCATCGTCAACACCATCATTCATGTAATCTTCCTCGGGTACCAAACAACATCCAGATATGGTGTGAGATAAATCTCATTGGGCCACCCCCAACAGTTCATATAATATTTGGCATGTGTAATGGAAATATAATAGGGCACACAAATTCATATTTAAGGTAATGTATTAAAATGTGTTTAAATACTAAGTACCAACATTATCCATTTCATAGTGTATTGACATATAACTAGTTCATTATTTTATTTTTTTGAGTTTATAAATAATCCACACATGGAAAATTATGTGGGTCCAATATGTAAAACTAAATCATGTAATTATTTTTAATATTGATGTTACAATATAATAACATAGTTTTATAGACATCAAGGGTCACCAAAAATATAATGATTGTGTCTTATAGAAAGGGAAAATTTGTAGTAAAATGACAATAGTCAATGTAATTCCATAATAATACACCCACTGGGCACACAGAGTTCATCCGTGGTAAAATGTTACAATGAAATGACTAGCCCGGATGGGATCTATCTGTTCCACATATATGTCAAATCTTGACCTCTAGATGTATCCATGGAATAATATAATAATACATGATGGGTACTATGTTTCCATAATGGTAATATAATGTTATACAAGGATCAGGTTCAAGATGGGTCTCAACATTTGAAATCCATATCCTTGAATCAGCATGGGGTTCTTGAGTGTTAAATGTATTTCCTATGGAATCTATGGTGAGCTCAAGACAAACCTCTAACATTTTATAATGATGTTATATAATATTTCAAAAATTTCAAGCCATTATTTTTCCTTACTATGACAATTCTAATTGATCATTCAACTATTTAATGACGTACTAATTAATCAATAATTCAAAATGGTTCAATCATTGCCTTTATTTAGTGTGACATGTACATGTAGAGTGAATCAATTTATTAAATACATTTAATTAATTTTAAAAAATCTTTCTTCAGTCTACATAATTCAATTATCATGTTAAGTGGTTCAATAGACATGCCACTTATTATTTAATTACATATAATAAACCCAATTTATATACATACTATACTTTCAAATTTCTATTTAATATTAAATAATTGATTGAATAACTTAATTTATCTAGGTCAAGGTGTCAACATACAGGGTAATTTCCATTATGCAATCCATAATATAATTCATTCCATTTAATATAGATAAGTTTACCATTAGAAACTTCAAGCCATAGAACATCCGAATGGCAGCGTGAATGTCTCAAAACAATAAAATGTCAATTACGCTAAAACATCCTATATGGGATTTATAGAGTCATCGACATAACCAATAACAAATAATAACATATTTGAAATGATCATAACTATATGTTTCTAATTATTATAATAATTTCATATAAATTCAGTAAATAGATTTTATTGATGTCGGTGGGCAAAAAATATAACATAAAAATTATTGAAATTGAGGGTTGAGTTATAGACCATCCACATTAGGATCATATAAATATACTCCTCTATTATATCTCATTGTTATTTCTTGTATCAGAGTACATATGAGAAAAGGGTAAATATTCTCATATCACGATAACTAGGTCAAGAGAAAGGGAGACGAAGAATGGCTCAAACGGACTCGAGTACTTACTGTTAGAAATCCCACATAAATAAAAGAAGCTCAAAAGGATCCTTGCCCTTGGATTTTCCTTTTTCTTCTCTTAAGCATTAAAAAATTCCCTAAATTAAAGAAAATTTAGTTCACCATACTGAAAAATAATATAAGAATAAGTGGGATGGTAAATTAGATCATTAAGTTTAAAATACTAAAATTACGAAAAATAAACCTTTTTCATGGTTGGTCAATATAGTTTTCTAAACAATGTGAAAACCATGCCAAAGTACATACAGAAAGGTCCATACAACACTATTATACCACACTTTTCAGGAAACCATGCTCCAACTAATCAAGATGGATCTGCCCAAAAATGTAGACCATCTTCACAGTTAGATCCAACCATGCACCCTAGAAGCAAGATTTACTTTAACTATTTAACATTGAAATTTTACCAAAAACGTTGGTTTACAGGATCTGAACATTCCCAGTACACCATTGGGACTATTAGTAACTCAAGAGGAATCCATATTCGGCCCAAAATAATTTATTAGATCAAAATTGGAAGGATCCATACATCATTTCAAAATCATGTTCTTACAAATAGAACATGCTCTAACATCTTCTTCATGAGGCTCGTACCGAGATACACTACTCTCGCACGTCCAACCTATAATAATGAAAAATGAATATCCAACCATAGATTGCGTCAAATGGTTCAATATAACTAATTTCTATATAAATTTTATTATTGGAAATAAAAAAATTTAAATTTATTCTACTGTCTTCTACAAAAGGTTTGATTAATTTCATCATTATTCCCACAAAAACCTAGAATAATACATTTTTATTATTCATCCATTTAATGTTTTTATATCATACTCACAATGAAATGACTATTAAGAACATTATATAACCCTTTTCACAAGTGTGAAGTAATATATGTACTATGATAGGTAAAATATTTTTAGGAAACCTATGATGATGTATTATCTCCCAAACACCTATGAAATCAAACTAATTTATATATAATGTCTTCATGGTTAGTAATAACTAGGATACATTTTTAATAGGATCCAAACTAACCCATCTGATGTCACTCTTCAATGGTGTACTCGGTAGTCCCACTAAAATATCCATTTCAGAAAACATCTTAATTATAAACCATAATGTGATATTTACTTAAAAAAGTATATGGTTACTAATACATTGAAATCCATTATTGATAGAAACACATCAAAAAACATATAATTTTTTTCTTCATTTGATGCCCACTATAATGTCTATGAATATTAGGATATGTTCTCTTTTAAAAGATGGTTCATGTCCCACATAAAATAATGAATGTCACATCATATCTCCTCACAAATACAAATATTAATGGAGACATGACCTTGATCATTAAGAAACCTATAAATATTGATATTCATGTCGATAGGTATCTCCCCACAATAAAATATGTCTCACAACACCTAGAACTCTAGATCATCATACTGCATCCTCTTGACAAGTTTAGAAGACAAGACGTAAGAGATAAATATATATCTTTTAGTAGTTTCATCAATTGCTATGAACCTGTATTCATCGTAGTGAATAATGTTTTTATCTTCCACTCAATTTATGACTGATGAAAACCCTAATTTATGGCTTTTTGACTCAAGTAATAATCATTCCAATTTCTCTTCCACCTATTATTAGCTACCAAAAAGGAAAAATATTTTATATAATCTACCCATATCCTATTATAATGAATTATTTCATGATAATAAAATATATACTATAAGAACCTATATTATGTATAAAAAGTAATTATTTCCCTTAAGAGATAATTAAACCATTATTTTAAAGAATGAACTTGTGTGGAGATATAATTTCATGAATTGGAAAGATCAAATTAGATGGCCTTAGATATCATGATCCTTACACCATAACTCAATCTATTTGAATTAAAAAAATACCCATGTATAATCATAGATGAATTAAAATACGTTATATATTAATTTACTCATTGATCCAGGTATGCAATCTGTGGGAAGACTAGAATCAATACCAGGTTAAAATTCACATCAGTTCGTAGAATGAATTCCAACATTATACAAATCATGAAAACATTAAACAATATTTTGAAAATACCTAGAGAATAACATATATGTTAAAAGAGTCATTGATAACCCATCAGTAGAAACCTGTGAAACCAAAAAAAAGAATTGGACATAAAAAGCATTCATATGATGCTCCCAAGAAACAACTGATAAAATCACCGCATAGGCAACTAAAACACTATATATTGAACTGATTAGCCCCATGAAATGCACTTTTTAGATCAATAAATAAAACATAGATAGATAAATTTATTGTCTATTACCTAATTCTGTACATAGGATGACTCAAAAAATTTGGATTGATCCTCTATGTCATGGTAGTACAATAAGAAATCATCAATGAAGATAAACTATGTCATATTCTCCTCCCACAGAAGATAAATTTATTGTGTATGAGATATTACCCCTAATTTCCACCTCTCGTACATCCCTAGTAGGTGACTACCATTGATAGTATAAAAACATCACACATATGGGATAAATTTCCCACATCAACTAAAATCAAACAATGTATTTAATAACCATCCACTAAAAATACCTAGTAGATAAAATAATTTAATTTAAAACCCTTCCCAAAACACATGATAATAATATACTGATACAATAAAATTATTCTAAATAAACTAACATAAATTAATGGGAAGATAATGCATTATTAATCTGAACCATAGATCAAAATGACCAACTTAGATTCCATATTCTATCCTTGTATATAATAATAATATTTAAATATACAATTTAAAAGAATGAAAATTTGTGAAAAAACCATGTCTCAAGTAAACATTTAAAAATATAATGATATTGATTTGTTGAAAAAGTAATAGAACCAATATTCCCAAACATTGTTATTATATATATATTCCACAATCTCACAAAGGATTTCTCATCAAATCACACATCAAATTTAATAATAACGAATGGATATCAAAAAAAATAAACTAGGCTGCATCTTCCCCACTTACATATAGACCCCATTCCCCACCATCGAACATCTTGTGAACACTTCCCTCACATACATATCTCATCACATCACATCACATCACATACCTGCACCCTATAATACAGATCAAGGTGCATGCCAACCTACACTACCATCATAATATCATTAATTATAGTGTAGAATCACATACTATCACACCCCATCCAACTGATAGACATAAGGTCCCACACATCATGTCTCTTCATAGCCTTAATAGTAAAATCACAACAAAATAAAAATGGGACGTCACTATAAATATCATCTATGGACACCTAGTATATCACTGTTAAAGAAAAATAATATAAGACAGGGTAGTAAGATATCTATATTACCATCATATAGGATGTTGGGGAAACCCTGAAAAAACCAAGATCATCTAATATTTTAAAATTTTATATAGCTTGGGTGGGGAACATATAGTAAAAACATAACTATATATGAAATATAGATAAAATATCATTCCCAGCCTATGGGTTCACCAGAACATCACTAGAACACACCAAATCACAACAATTATACCACACATGAACTATAACTACCTATACCACCACTTTATGAAACACACTAATCATCCACCACAGATAGCCTCATAAACTCAGATATTTAATTATAAGTTTCACTATGTTTCATATATAAAAAAATTTGTTATTTACAATTTACTATTCCACATAATTTTCATTTTACAAAATTAGTTTATATATTCTATTTCATTATAGAGTAACCATATACCAATTCTATCGAATTTATATTCAATTCCCATATTAAAATTATTCCATGTATAATAGAGAACTGACACATAAATTATATAAGAAAACATTCCCAAAAAACATCATCTTTGTCCACAACCCCTATCATCCATAAATTATTCTATGAAACATCAAAAAATTTATCTCACCACATCGACCACATATCCTTCATCCCAACCACATTTCATAACACAACTACATCACACAAATATAACACATTTACATCATTAATCACTACCACTTATCTTTACATACTCTATTCAAAACAATAACCACACACTATCTCACACAACTGCACACACTAAATCTATTCATACTAAACTAAATATCAAATAATAGCCCCACACATTTCATAGGTCTACTTTTCACATTAGTAATCACATAAAAATAGTCCAATCCATTTAGGGAAACATAGTAATCATATGAATGAATATTAGAAGCAGGCATCATCTTCCAAAATTATTTAGGGGATTATAGTACATTAAATAATTATATATAATGGGTATTATCAAAAAACTCACAGTTAGAAACCTCACAATTAAAAACCTAATAGTTATAACTTCACAGCAGGAAACCTCACAGTTAGGAACCTCAACGTTTGTAACCTCTCCATTTGTACCTCACTGTTTGGACTATACTGATAGTCGACATTTTTGAGACATTATTATTTTTTAAGAATATGAAATGTTTTTAGTTTTATTTATTTATTTTACATGTGTTTTTTTTCATATCCGTAAATGATAATATTAAAACACATACCACATTTTGATCTGCATCAACTCTCTCCCAACCATCTTGATTAATAATCAGAGAACCCCAACTTCAGATAAAACCCTCTAACCACTCCAGATTGATGGATAGATTGAAGAGGACATTGGTCAGGGATGAAGGAGGTTCACCGAATCCATAAAGACATAGAGATGGGTATAGCAGTGGAATCTATGAAATGGAAAATGTAATGAACCCGCATTTGTCAAAGAGGAAAAAAGTTGTTGAGAAGGAGTAAATTTCTGAGTGGTTGCAGTCGAGCTAATATTTAGTACTTAAGGAACATGAAGCACAGGGATGGGATGAGTGTTTTTCAAATAACATGTGACCATATTACCCGATGTTATTGAAGGAATTTTATGAGTACCTCATGGTTGAGAAGCCTGAGGATGATCACATAATGTCATCACAGTTTAATGGAGTAAGTGTGACCTTCTCCTCTACTAAATGGTCTGAATATGTGAGAGTACCACATGAATGGATTTTTGACTATTACTCAAAATTGGTGCTTCCCCATACTATTTCTTCTATTATGATTAATCTATGGATGAACTCATAGTGAATGGGATCCCTATGAATGTGATTACTACTGAAATAGAAGGAGAAGATAGGTTATTGTTCATGATTGTTCATTATGTCATGAATCCTAGGAGAGGGGTCTTTTCTAACATAAAATATTGGTATTTTTTCCTATTATATCTGCTGAAATATGGATATAAGATAAATTTTTCCAGGATGCTAATGATTCAGCTAGAAGATATGAAAAAACCTATTTCCCAGTTTAATTATTTATTCCATGCAAGATTGATATCCTTAATGTTTAATGTAAAAGGGAGTTGATGGAAATAAAGAGGAAACAGCTGTTGTGAGATACAATTTCTACATTACCAAGACAATCTACATGTTTATGAAGATCAACTGGAACCCTTGGCCAAGAATATGTGTAAATGATTAGGCAATGATTTAAGAGGAATTCAGCCCAATAACTCATCCGACTAGGGCCAAGGATAAACGATATATTGTACTGAAGCATACTTATGTGGATCTTTCACACTCATAGGATGAAGAAGAAGCTATTGTTGTGTAAGAAAGATAGGATTTTGATATAGATTATAGCAGTGATCCTGACCTTCCACCAAATCCTTATTCCAATATTATATACTTTTGCTTACTCAGTCCAACAAAGTGGTTTCCTAGAAGTGAGATTGTCTGAAGTGACAGTGATGATGAAGATACTAGGGAAGAAGAAGGGGAAAAATTTATTAAAAGACATTGGAGAAACTTCAGATGAGGATGAGGACACAAATTCATGTCATGATGAATTTGAGATAGCTTCTGCTAAATGTGAAGTGAAATTTCTATGCCTGAGTCCTCTAATAGGACAGAAAAAAAGGGTAGAATTTGGAGATGAAGAAGTTGATGATTTCATTGATGCATGAGTTGAAATGGAAGTAATTGAAGATTCAATATAAGAAGAGGTAGTGGGATCTTCAGTTAATGGAGTTGATCCAGGAGGTATATAAGAGATAAATTTGGTTGATCAGGAGAATTCCCCACTTGAGTGGGAGGAACCGATTGAAATAGGATCAGTTGTTGTTTCTCATGGAATAGAGGGAATTATAGGAGATATTGGATTTGATTTCATAGGCTTAGATTATGGAGATTATGAAGATGAACAACCTCTTAGAAGCACCCCAATTCTTACTATTTCAGAAACTACCATTCTAACGACAACAGTTATTTTACATCGAGACTATGTGATGATGGATTATTTGGTATCATTAAATTTAGATTTGAAGAGGCACATTGATGGGAGATCTGTTAGCATAGATAGATTAGGGTATCTCAATTAGGAGTTTGTAGCATCTTCCATAGAAAGGTTGATCTCCACATTTCACTCCAATTTTTTTTCATGAAGTGAAGAAATGCATAATTTAAGTGATAACCTTGGTAGATTCTATGAAATCAATGAAATAGTATATTTCTAGTTTGGATTTTTATAAGTATTTAGTAGTTTATATAGACATAGGCCATAGATATTTTAATAGTGCAGTTAACCAAATGGTCACAGTGTTTGTGGATTTTGGGAATTCCATGGAAACACATTTTAATGTCCATGATGATGATATGAAAAAGCTGATCAGTGAGCTATCCAAATTGTTTATGGAGACTATGGCTTTCACTATGGATCCTCTATGTGAATATGATTCTACTTCAGCCTCTCCTCCAGATGATATAGTGGTTTTTAGATCTGTTGTAAGAGAAGAAGTAGAATGATTCTCAAGAGCTAGTACCTAAGACCTTCAGAAATATTCTTTTTCCCTTCCATCATGTGGACTGCGCTCACATCGTTGTTCCTCTAGCCTTTCTGTCTTCCTCGGCTGCCTCAGGATTTACTAGTGTTTCTCCTTTGACGACACATGCTCAGGTCATCAGAAGTTTGACCCCAATGATTCCTCAGAGTGCTACTCACTATAGGTGTACTTACGCCTCTACAGCTGCTCCTCCAACACTACTGACTGCCATCTGTTGGCCTATCGCATCACCTTCGGAGCCTGTATCATCAGCTACAAATGATAAATCTATAATTTACATATCTATTGTTGAATGATTGTGGAATGTCATAGCTGATTGGGATTGTTGTATTCCTTTTTGTAAACAGTACTACTGTTGTATTAATTCAATCACACTCTTGTATTTCTTTTGTTATGTATGCGTTTAGTCAATCACAAATGTGTAGTATTGTTTAGTGTTTCATTTGCCTATCATCAATTTTAATCACTGATGAGATTAGTAGATGTTATTAACCATGATTTAAAACTACATAAACCTAACAAATCAGTGACATAATTTATGATTATCAAAAAGGGGGATATTATTGGACTCACCAATTTTGATAATCCCAAATCATGTTTTATTTATATTATAATCATGTTCTCATTATATGTTAATCATGTTTCATTAGTAATCTTAATTTCTATCATGTAATATTTATATACATTTAATCTCACTGCTTTTTTGTTTAAGCTTACAGTGTAGAATTTATCAAAATGCAAGGTCACTGATGCAATGTTTACAGATTTAAAGGTTACCAATGCAAGGTCACCGATGCAATGGTTACTGATGGAGAGCTTATCGATGCATGGTTGTCGATTCAAAGGTCACCGGTGCAAAGGTCCCTGAGCCAAAGGACACTGACAGAAAGGTCACCGAGGCAAAGGTCACTAATGAAAAGGTTATCGATGCTACGGTTACCGATGCAAAGGTCACCTATGCAAAGTTCACCAATGTAATGTCACCAATACAAGCCTAATATTGAAGGTTTCTGATGGATAGTTACCGATTAAATGATACAATTGGAGGTTGCCGATGTACAGATATTGTTGATGCCTACTAATGTGAAGGCTACCGTTACTACTCTACAGATACTTACTCTTCCATTCTTTTTCAGAATTTTTAAGATTATTCTAATGGTCATATTTGATAAATTAAATTATTCTAACTTTAATAAATGATGATTCTAGACATATAAGGAGACCATATCCGGGGATAGTATGAGGTACATGAAATACATCACATGATCTACTCATTTATATTTTTGGACATAAAATATAAAAGAGAAAACAAAGGAAGAAAAGAAGTGGGTGGTGAAGCACGACTGTACATTTGAAGGAGCATAATTGCTATATAAAAGAAGAACCATTCCAAAATTTTGCAGTGAACCCATGAGAATCACGAAGATCATGTTGGGAAAAACTCTTTCTTTCATTATTTGGTGCATCAATTTTCATATAACTCAAGAAGAAGAACTCTCAATTCCAGAAATTTAGGCCATAGTGTTGTGACACTCTGTTTCTAAGGATAAATTCTCTAAAACTACAATTACTTCAATCAAAAGATTCAAGAGTTGAACTACAAACACTTAGTGCCTTGTAAGCTAAATTTAATCATATTTCCTCTATTGTGTTCATTCATATTAAATTTTTGAGAAGTGTGTGTATGTCTGCTTCACACACTCTCTCGTGTGTTGAACTGAAGGATATAGAATATCATCACATCAAAAATCACTTAAATTTTGATTCACACATATAACTATAGAAGAGACCTTGTCTGGGGTCTGTGTTTTTTTTCATTCCCACGAAGAACTATGGAATAGGGTGTGAACCTAGAATGGTTTGTGAAAACCTATTGTAATGGCCAATACATGTTGTGTAACAATTTTATTGATTATATAAAATGATTGGTGGCAGGTTATCACCGTAGAGAGAGTATTAATTCTCAAATAGAGACTCAACTTATTTTTTATGTTGTATGTGCTCTGTATTATTTTTATACTCTGTTTTATCTATTTTCTAATGCATATAACTACCAAACATAAAACTATTTTACATTCACATTGATAGATAGTTTTGGTTAGTGTGTGTATTTTTTTAATTCAGTAAACTTGTATCAAAAGATGAATAAGTCTTTTATACTCATTCAACAGAGGATTAATCACCATTTGAGTAATGTGTAGACCATCTAGACATTTACAACTCCACTGCCTTAATTAACTGGTTTTGTTCAATATTTGGGGGATCATTATAAAACATGTTTTTAACATAAATTTTAAGTAGTAACTCAACTCACCCACTCTTGATATTCCACTCCGACCAACATTTTGTTTTCCCAATTTTCTCCCTGTTTCTATGATATGAAAAATAATGTATACGAAAAAGGATTAACACAATTTTAATTTTGCACAGAACAATAAATGAATGTTTTAGTGTACTGGTTATAAAAATATGACACATGTTCTAGTAGTAGATATAAACATATATTAAATTTTATAAATGAATCAAATAATATTAAAATATCATTAAATGTTCTGTTATAGAAAGTTTTAAAATAAACAAGTAGATTTAGTTTGTTGAAAAAGTATATATAAACATGTCTTCTATATGTGGAATGGTTTTTGATAATAAGCGGTTTCTAGTTTAGATGAATCTTTTGTATCCTAAAAAATTTCTATCAGATCTTCAATTAGACCGTGTATACTTTATAAATTATTTTCTACCAACAACCTTATAAAATTCCTTGAAGCTTCACTTACTTTCTAATTTGAAATCAAATTGACTGTAAAATATTCATGTATATTCTCCTATATCAGAATAAAATGATATTTTATATAACTAAATTGATAAAGCATAATCCTAATTTTGGATTAATTTAATTGAATTTATCAAAATGGTCTTTTTTATTATCCAAAAGAACTAACAATGGTGAACTATTTAACTTTTTTGATTGAAACCTTTCATTCAAATCAACCATTACTAATGTGATATCTTAAAAAAAATTGAAATGATATGGTGATGAATGAGGTGTAGAGGTACACGATCTAGATTGATTTATACTCCCCCTTTATTGATTCAAATTAACTTCCCAAATACAATTTAAAATCTAAAAAATATATTTTAAAAATTGGTTATGATTTCTGTTTTTCATACTGATATAATATCCCTATCTTAAATGCATGAAAATCCCTTTTTAAAATAAAATTCACTTTGAATTATTGAATTTTATTCTGAATAAAATGTAATTTCAATATTTAATAATATGTATTTTCCAATATTCCAATGATTTCCTAGAATCTTCCAATTCTATATGAAGAATATTGTTGTCATATTGAACCATGCTCTACATTACAAAAAAATATTCAATCTAATTAATCTGAAGACCAGATGTTTCTTAATCATAATTCTTTTACCTAGGATCCTCTTCCAAAATAAATAATGGTTTAGCTAAAAACTTCTCACTTGAAAAATACATACCATCAAGGACTTCTGTACATTATTCATATATAGATGCAATTTTTTCCATTAATAGATAAAAAATAGATACAACCTAAAATTCAATGATCTTATAGGTCTGAGTTATCGATTTATAAAAATTCTAATCATATTGAATAGTTTAATTTTGTGTTTATGTTTGGGGCTCAACCTGATGATCCTGAGATGTACATTTTACATGTTGACCTGTTGGGTGGTTTGGTTCTTCAAATGCACTGAATGAGTTGCATCTTTATATTTTAACTATGTATCATCACATTAGGGATATCCAATAATAATTTTTTTTAGTACATGTTCCTCATGATTTTCATCATATGATATTTATTTAGAAAAATCTAGAGAATGATAACATATCTTGATTTATCATGCTAAGAAACACATTCTATTATAGATTTTCAATCTTCATCATTTCTCAATAAAATTTAACCTACAAACATGATGTTTTCCATGATCCTCCACTAACAAAATGGTTTATAGTTTTCTAGATTAGTTTTAATTACTAGAAATAGCTTTCCATTTAATATACTCTTAAAAAACAAATTCTCATAATGTTCCAAAATTATTAACATAAATGTGATGGAAATTTTTTGAGAATAAAATGACAAATCAAATTTTTTGAACAAAATAATAGAAAGGATCCTTCTATAAGAGAAAAATGACATTAATGCCTCATTATGACAATAATAACTCAAATATCAGAACATATATCTAGTAATGATCAAATTTATTTCACTAATAAATAGAAATATAATGTACAATTTAGGGTACAAAATATTTTACATCTCTGCAACTTTTAATGTTATTTCAATTTGAATATTTGTTTGTAAAAAATATGCTCAACTCAAGATCAATAAAAAATATTTTACATAATATTTTTCCAACCATAAATATTCAATAAGTTGTCTTAGAATTTTTTATCCTTATTTCCAGTTGATTAGTGATAAAAATGAAAAAAACATCATGATGTAATTTTATAATATGAGCTTTTTATACTAACGATATTGAAAACCCTTTATTAGTCACTCAGGAAGATATTGAATCCACTAAATCACTGAAACAAAAATCAAAATTTCTATAAAATTTCATCAGTTGTATATTAAAATGAAAATAAATATTTTCCTCATTAAATAGAAATTAAAAAACATGAAACACATGAACTTTCTACATAAGAATATTTTCCTCATGAATTCACTCAAAAAATATGACATTTCTTTAGAGGATATTCTTGAAAGGGGTATATTGTTTCATTATATCACTTTGTTCAACATCAGTTATTCACTTGGTCTTCATCATTTCTAATAACTTTATGGTTGATAGTTTTTGAATTCGAGGGTTTTGATGAAATATGAGGGACCACGTAGATGAGGCATTTTATAGACAATGGGTATGGAAAGATGAATGGGTTTCTAACAGATGGTGATCATGTCTCATTTCATATTCTGGAAACATATGTAAATCATTATATTTAAATAACCGGTTTAAAAAAATATGAAAAATATTTATAACAAAATAAATGAAATAATAATTTGATAGTGGAATTATAAGATTAAATTAAATTACATAAAAATGAATAAAATACAATAAAAAATATAATCAAAATATATTGATAAACACTAATTTACTATTAAATAATCTTAACTCGAACATAATAAAATCTTACCATGTAGTTGGAAGTGGATTATGTAAAATGAAATATAATTGATATTCAGTATTTATAAATTCTAAAGGTATATCTTTTTTAAATACATGATCCCATATAAAATTATCCCTTATATTGATTTGTCCTATAATGACTTTAATGACTTTTTCGAATATTTTTTCACATTTATTATCACATAAAGTAGTGATATTATTAAAATTTATTAAAAAATCTAATATTTTTTTTGTTTCACCGACACACATGTGCACAAAAATACAAACACTTCAATGCTACATGTTAACAAAAATGATGCATTATGGTAACCAATTCCCTAATCCTTGCGTTATTGATGATGATCGATGTCAACAAACTCTTATGGATGATGACAAAATAAAGGCACATGCGATCATTATTGGTGATTTAGAGCACAATAATGAAGTGGTGAAAGGTTCAATTACAATACAATCTATAGAAGAAAAGTTTTTATTTGATTTTGGATCCACCCACTCTTTTATTTCTAATGAGTTTTTATTTGTTATTTCTGTATTACATCAACCATTAGATGTCGAGTTAGCTATGATTGTTCATAATGGAAAAATTGTAACTCCAAATGTATATAATTATTCTCCAGTTGAATTTTGTGGGAATGTGAATCCATAAAATCATTTTATCCTTTCATTAGTGTAATTTTTTGTTATTCGTGGCATGTATTAGATTTCACTATATAGATCTCATATTAATTTATATGGATGGGAAGTCACACTTCATATTCTAGATCAATATATGATCATTTATCGATGTAAGGATGTGAATGCCCTTCTAGTATAAAGTTCATACACCAAATGGGTCTTGATTCCAATAAATTGAGGTTATCTATATCAAAATTCTTATGAGAAACTCACCATTAAGAATATTCCTATTGTAGGAGAATTTTTTGATGGATTTATGTAATAATTTCCTCATATTTCACTGAATCATGTAGTTCTATTTTCAAAATACCACATACCGGGTGCTATGCTTATTTCAAAAGAACCCTATATAATGGACCAATTTGTGTTGCATTAATTAAAGAATCTAATCCAAGAGAAACATAAAAATGGATTTATATTCCCCTGTGCATTACCTTGGGCTGAACAGGTTCTTTTCTTTAAAAAGAAAGATGGTTCAATGATACATTAAAGTGATTATTTAGAACTAATAATATTCCTCTTCAACACATATATGAATTATTTGTCCTACTATGGGGATGTTAATACTTATTCAAGATTGATCTTCATTCTGGAATTGATCAATTATGGGTTAATAAGGAGGATATACCAAAGACAAAATTGTTTACAAGTTTGGGAAAATATGAATTTATATTGATTCCTTTGGTCTTTATAATTCCCATACAATACTCATGGATCTAATTAATAGTGTATTTAGAGACAAACTTGATCAATTTTAGGAAGCCTTTATAGATGAAATTATGTTATATTATATTAGAAAGGAAGAACATGAGGACTACCTGAGAATTGTTCTGAAGACACTGAGAAAGGATAATATTTATCAAACATTTACCATTTTTGAATTTTGGCTTTAGAAAGATTCATTTTTGGGATATATAATCTCAAGAGAGCGGATACCTATAGATCTAGTAAAATCAAGAGTTCTTGAAAGATGACATAGACTGACAACAGTAATTGTAAACCGGTGTTTTCATTGTTTGGAAATATATAATTTTTGTTTTATCAAATAAATTTATTGACTATCTAATAAACATAAAAATTCAACTCGAAAAGGAGTTATGTTCATTTGGATATAAGAATGTTAAGAGAATTTAAAAAAGAAAAAATAAGGATAGCCATTGTGCTTATTCCCACACTGCCTTGTAGTGTAGAAATATTTTAGACTTATAGTGTTGATTCCAAGAATGGGATAGGATGTGTTCTCATGGAAAATGATTTGATGATAGCTTATCCCTTGGGAAATTCAAAAATACTAGAGAAATATTACAAAAATCATGATTTATAGTTACGTGTAGTAATTTTTGTATTAATGATATGGAGGCATTATCTTGATTGATAATGGTTTAATATTTATACTAATAACAAATTTTCAATGTATATTTTATAATAAAATGAGATTAATATGAGATTAATAAGATGATTTTATTTTATTAACAATTATTACTACTCAATACATTACTACCCCAGGAAAGCGAAAACATGGAAGATTGATTGATTCAAAATAACTGTACTATCATATCCATAATGGGCATCAGAAAATATCGAATATTTATGGACTTATGATGGTTGGATAATTAAATTTTAGAATGGGATAAGTTTTATCTTTCTGAAATGTCTATTCAACCATATATAAATGTTGTGATTAAGGAGGAGCATAAGGATGATGTCCAACAACTAAAGAAGGTGGGAAATGTTCTGGAATTAAATCATTATTGTGATGGAATAATAATGTTAATGAATGTGGATTGTATACATAACATACCATAATTATAGAAGGAGTAGTTTGATGAGGCTCATAGTTATTCATTATCTATTCATAATAGAAGCACAAATATGTACATGGATATGAATGAGAATTTCTGGTGAATGGAATGAAAAGAGATGTTGTTGAATATAAATCTCAGTGTTTGGGTTCTCAAATTGTTAAGGCTCAGAGATAGAAGTCTAAGTGGATGTTACAACCATACCCACACCCGAATGGTAATGGGAAAACAAAACTATGGACTTTGTCTTCAGAATTCCCAAAACATATAAAGTCCATTATTCAATATGAGTAATAGTTCATTTCCATAAAATGTTGACACACCCTATCTTCACCAGCTTTCTAGGATATATATAAAACAAGCGTTAATATTGAATTGAGCACCACATTAAATTATATCTAATCTAGATCAATGGTATACCTCAATGTTCTAGAAACGTTTTTAGTAGGATCTGAATATATAGTGATGTTTCCGAAATACTATCCTCAGCCGATAGGCATTCAGTCAGAGAAGAAAATTAAAACTCTAGAAGACGTTTTGATAGCATTTTATATGGATTTAAAAGATGGATGGGATCAACACCTAATTTTTTTTTAATTTTCAAAGAACAATATCATCCATTATCGTATTCATATGACACTATTTGAATTACATAAGAAAAAAACGGTCCTAAATCAATCATTATGGGATGTCGTTTGGTAAAGAAAGCTATTAGGACCTGATCATGTGGAGGAAATGGGAGAAATGTTCATATTAATTCAACAACACATTAGAGCACCTCAAATTTGAGAAAAATGTTATGCAGTCAATTGACAAAAAGTCCAAGACTTTGAAGTGGTTAGAAAAGTGTTTCTACGAATATCTTCCTAGAAGAGAGTAATGATATTTATAAATAGCATCAAGATAATACCATGTAATATCATTCCTTTTAAAATAATGGATCATGATGGGAAGGTAGCTTATACATTGGTGCTTCCTTAAAATCCATCTCTAGTTCATGATGTGATCCATGTATCTAGCATGAGAATATATATACCTGAAGTATAAAATTTACTAAACTCAGAAGTTGTAAAACCAGAGCAAGTCCTTTCTTATGAAGAATAACTAATCAAGATTCTAAATCATATAGAAATTGTTCTATTAAATAAGGCCACTCACTTGTTATATTTTTTATATAGGAACAACCAATTTGAGGAAGATATGTGGGATCATGAGGATGTGATTAGAAAAATGTATAATCATCTGTTTATATCAAATTGAATAACTTAAAGGGATAAAGTCAGTTTAAGGGGGGTAGAATGTAACACCTCGATGTTTTTATGAAATATTCTTTAAATAATTTAAATTCATCAATAGTTTTCATTTCATGTAATCGTGAGTTAAATGACGCACGAGAGGCCCTCGATATAAAATGACCAGTATAACTGAACCATTATGATAGTGGGAATAAATATAACTAACAAATGAAAATTCATGGTGAATTTACTGGAATAAAAATTTTTATGAAAAAGATAACTTTAATTTTTTGATGAATAATTGCAATATAGGAAAAACAAATGACAATAAATTTTTTTCTCGAAATAAATAATATAAATAAATTATATTATTAAATTGTATTAAAGTATGAACTGAATATATTTTATCATTTTATATAATTATGGTCATTGGAATTAATTTTATATTGTATTTACATGTAAAAACATTTAAATATTTTTCAATTTTTTATCATTTAAAACATGTTTTCTAATTCTAATAGCGATATTAATATTAAATTCATTACATAAACTTATTTTTTTAAAAAAAAATTTGAAAATGGGGATGCATATTTTGAATATGTAGGCCCAATTTAGGTAAATAAAATTCTTTTATTTATGTTCATTATGAATAACAAATTCGATAATTTTTATTCATACGAAAAATGGGTAAATGAGGTAATTATGTTTGAAAATTATTTTAAACAATTATCCTAAAAATGTTTTAATATATTTTTATGATTTTTTATAGAAAATAATAATCCATGGGGTGAAATTGTATCCTTTGAAAGCCACTTGGATGAGATATAGAATATGTATTTTATTTTATTTAATGAAAAGTAAAATATATCTCACTAAGATTTTAATAAATGTATCAACTTTAATATAATTTTATAGAAAATAGAAATTCAAATATAAATACACGTATATAAGATAAATTTTATTTCATTATCATGATAATTTATTATTAATTTTTATGAAATAAATAATTACCTTAAATAGTTATACGTTGATGAGTTAAAAAATATTAAATTCTTAAGAAATCAATAAATTAGCTTTTATTAAAATAATAATAACCATGAAAATTCTAAAACACCTCATAAAATATTAATTAATGATAATATATCTACCTTAATCATACTTGGGTCTTTTTATTAACAATAGAGTGCCATATGTTAAATATTATGACACTTATACTATTTTAACTAAAATAATGTTAATGTTATCATTGTGATTTTTTTAATAAATATAATAGTTTTATTGTAGGATTATTTAGAAGATATATGGAACTATAAGTATTATACTAAATGATAGAGGATTTAAATTCATAATACCTTTTTAGTTCATTTTTTTATTCAATAAATGTATATTAAATGTTTAGAAAAAAATTATGCATTAATTATTTTATTAATAGATATATCAAATAGATTTTATTAAAAATATTCAAATAATTATAATTTGGGATATTTAAATTATTAAATGTATTTTTAGATGACCATGACCTCTTAATAATATAATAAAATATTTTATTGCAAATTTAACTTGTTATTGTCAAATATTTAAAAATCAATGAATTGAATAGTGTCAAAATTGTCACTATTTTTCATTTATTAAAATTATTTATTATTAAATTATTTTTAAAAGATATATTTTTGAATTATATAATGATTGTGATATTAGATAATGTGTTTTAATGTTTTAATTTATGGTATAATTGATATCAAATAACTAAATATTTAACCCATTTAATGATGAAATATTTTTTACATTAGTTAAATATTAAATAGAATATTTGTGTGTTAATACAAATTATAATGTTTAAATTGAAAAAATAATATGCATAAAATTTATTTGTTAATGGTAATTAAATATTATATTTTCTCATATTCTAATATAATAATTTTTTTCTTGTTTTGTTGTGGTTTTATTTTAATATATGTTATTATATTTGGAGATTCCAAAATTAGCCCTACCATCATTTATAAAGTGCAACCTACACCTTTATTTTTTCTAAACTCATTGAGCCTTGATGTATAATTATCACCTAAAATTATCCTTTGTAAAAATCATAATACATACTGTAGTGGTTCTTGTGTTCTCCAAAGATAAAATATAGATCATTAAGAGAAGATTTGTAGAGAGAACAACAAATAAAAGGTAATCTCCACTATTGATTATTTCAAACATATTTCATATTATACTTCATCTCCATGAGTTATTTTCATTATAATGAATAAAATATTGTATCAATTATATGTAGATATTTTTTTTGGATTATGTGAAAACTGTAATCCATATTTAAATCCATCTTATGAAAAACAAAATCAATACACGTGCATATGTACTGCTTTATGTCTCCCTGCCATAGTGTAATCTATTTTTCCACCCCACTTTAAATTGAATGTATAATGATGGAAATAATAACTATAGGTGATTATTATTACATGATATGGATTTTGGAACATAATATATATCATCAACATCCATAAAATTTCACAATTGCGGGGAATATATCGTCACTTGTGCATACGTACGACTCAACGTCCCCACGAGTTGATGTGTTTCATTCTACATGATATCTATATAATAATGATTATATAAATTTATATAATGAATAATTATGTTATATATTATTTTAACCTTAATTTAATGAAATAATTATGACCTAAGAAGGGGAAAATCATATTTTTCAAAACATACATAAGAAAATAAAGCCATTAATACCTAAATAACTATAAATAATGAAATGACACTAAGAAACACTTGATTATATGATCATATATGAGATAATAAAAATTACTATGAATCAAGAATAATTTAATGAAATTATTTAAATGATTATATATTAGTATTGAATACAAAAAACAGATATCTGAACAAAGGCAAGGTATAATTTTTACAATCTAATTATTATTTGACATTGTTTATACATTAGTTATTATTATGGTATAGATATCATCCAAATACATATTTCATAAATATTTAATCATATTTCTATAATTATATTTTACAAATTCAATTTTACCCATTGGTGAATTTATAATTACATGAATTGAAATGAATATTTTCTCGCTTCTTGATATGAGGTACTTTTTGGACATTCTGAAAAATGTACGGGAAAAATGTTATATTCGATCATATATGGAATGAATTGAATTTTACACATTACTAACACATTATTTCAATTAATATTACTTTCAAATATATCAATTTTACTTTAAAAAAAATATTAATTTCTTCTAAAAATGTGTGGTATATTGAGAAAATTAAAATCTATTGAAGAAGAAATGATATTTTCCACAATAATTATTTTCATGTCTTTTATAAATTTTATTTTCCATTAAATATAAAATAGTTCAATAGGGATATTATTAAATCCCTATTATTACTATAGTTTTATTTTTATATGATGGAATGCTATTCATGATTTCCATTTGTTTAATATGGATTATGTAATGATAAAATGATGTTTATTAATCCCATTTTATTTATTGGGTTATTCTATGATGAATTTATTTCTGTTTTTTACACACATATGATTTATTTTATTTAGAGATGGGTGAGAAATATATATACATCTAATTCATTGGAATATAAATTGTGTCTCATCGAATATACAAGGATAGAATATGAAATGATATGCATTCAGTAATACAGGGAAAGAACTAGGACTGAACTCAGTTTATTAATAGACATTTTCCACAATAAAGGTCTTGGGATTGATCCTTGACTAATATGAACTGGTTTTTTAATATTAGGCATATTTCACAAATTCAACATCTTATGTTATAAATTTGAGGAATATTTTCATTGATTATTTATGATCATTTATGATTTATCCCATGACATGATATCATGATCTTTTTTATATAGGATATAATTTTCAATTATTATATAATTAGGTCATATGATTATGATATAACTAATATCTCTCTATTTTACCCGGACTATGTATCCAATCTCCCCCATTATTATTATTACTTTTCCTCAGGTCATTAAGAAAGGTATTAAGTATAATATCTCAAAAGGGGGAAAAGTTGTGCTGAAATAATCTGAAGAAAATATAGATTTCTTATGAACCAGTTATTTGTGATTCCCAATTTCTAATGAAATTAATCCTATAACATCATCTTTTGGTATTTCCATATTTTATAAAAAATAATCATCAATTTAAATGTAATATCTATGTATTTAAATTATGGATCATTATAGATGGTATTAGAGAAATGTTATAGTTAATATTTGGAATCTATGATGAGAAAACCATAGAAGGAAACATAATGACATGTCAAAGTATATGAAAAAATTCCCGTGTTTTTGAAATGATCATGAATAACATTGGATAAAATATAAATTCCCATGAATTTTAATTTCATTGTGGATTGTTCAGTTTTCACATTGTTAATAGTGTTTCTTACACTATGATTCTTCGTTTATGTCAATGGATGAAACCTAAAGAAACCATGTTAATGTAAAATGTGAGGGGAAATAAAATGATTTTCTTCCCAATAAACTGAATGTTATAGGAGACAATATGAAAAATTATGTTGATATGTTCACACATATTTCTAAATATACGAATCACATTGGAAATCCAAACAAGCAATAGAGGGAAAAATATTCTCTTGAGTTTGTATAGAGGTAACATCCACATTCTTTCCACAGGTCATCTTATCCATTCGTGGATAAAATAGATCAATACAGCTTGAATAATATTTTCAGTTATCCAATGTTTAGATAATTATAAATTCATCTTGTATGTTTTTTCATTTGGAATGTGAAGCTGATCAGGGTTGAACCTTATCAAGAATACGAGGCAAAGAGTTGATACTGAATCCATGGAATAGGATTTGATCAACATCTTATTATTTAAATAATAGTTTGGTCATATTATTTGAACAAATATTGTGAAGGATTCTCATGATCATGTGAAAATGAATGTTGAATCCATTCGTACATAAAAATAAAATATTACATGACATTTAATGTATGTTTCTGGAATTATTTTCAATCCTAAGAAAAAAATTGATCTGTTCAATAGTGTCCTAAATACAATTCTCTGAATGGCATTTTTCATAATGTAATACCTTTGCTATGATGAAATTGTTTCATGTTCCCTTATGGGTAAAGTGGATATCAGATTTACCCATTAGTCTTATGGTTTTGATAATGAGAGAACAATGTAATTAAATGGAAAATAAAAAGACTACAATAAAAATATTCTGAATTTTCTATTACTCTCAATGTGTGGAAATAAAAATGGAGGAAATTTCATTAAATTATCTAGAAAATATTTTATGCATGAGAGAGAAGTTCATCGGGTATTTTATTGGCCATGTGATGGAAAAAATATATCTAATTATGTGAATAGAGAAAATGCTACACAGAATGCAACTCCCACACATCAATTCCACAATTTCATGGAAATGAGGAACTATGATAACCAATTCGCTAATCCAAGGGTTGTAGATGTTGATTGTTGTCAGAAAACTCTTACGATAAAAGGAAAAGGTAAGTTATATACTATCACTAATGGCATTGTGGTGTATTATAATGAAGTAGGGAAAGGTAAACTTACAATCCAATGAAAAGTAGAAAATGATTTATTTTATTATGGATCCACCTAATATTTTATTTTTGAATAAATTTACAATGGTGTAATCTTATTATATCATTAATAAGATGATGTGTTATCTATGAAAACTCTTTATGTGACAATAGTCACATAAAATGTTTATAATTATTATTCAGCAATTGTTTGTGGGGATGTGCATTCTAGAAATCATGTAATCCTTCCTTTAGTGGAATTATATGAGATCCCTGGCATTGATTGGATTTCTCTATATAGATCTCATATAAATTTTTATTTAGGGTAAATCTCATTTCATATTCCAGGTCAATATTTGATCATAAATCGATGCATGGATGAGTATGACCTTTTAGTAAATTTCATTTCAATTTTAGTGGTCATGATTCCTATAAATAATGGTTATATAAATATATATCAAATTGATGGGGATGAATTCACCAATATGAGTACCCCTGTTGTATAATAATTTTTTGATGTATTATAGAAGAATTTCGATGTATCCCATCAAGTTGTGGACATTATTTTTCAATATAACACATACGGGGTTCTATTCGTATTTCCAATACACCTTATAGAATGGTACCATTTGAGTTGCTATAATTCATGATAATAACCCAATATAATGTTAATACGGGATTCATAAACCCTAGTGTGTTACCTTGGGGAACAACTATACTATTTGATAAGAAGAAAGATGGATCAATGAAACTCTATATTGATTATTGAGAACATAACAAGATCACCATGAATAAAAAATATTCCCCTCCCCACCTTTACAACTTATTTGACCAACCACATGGAGCTCAATACATTTCTAAGATTGACAATCATTCATGATATCATCAATTAAGGATCAATGAAGAGGATATACTAAAGTATATATTTGGCATAAGGTATGAACTCTATGAATTTATTGTGATTCCTTTTGGTCTTACTAATTTCCATGATATCATCATGTATCTAATGAATATAGTCTTTAAGGGCAATCTTTATAAATGTGTGGTAGTACATATTGATATTATTCTAATATATTCTATGTGAAAGGAATAAAATGAATATAACATGATATTTTTACTGAAGAAACTGATAAGGGAGAAAATTCATGAATATATTAACATGTGTGAATTTTGGATCTATAAAATTTCAATTTTGGGTTATTTAATCTTATGAGAGGGGATATTTGTTGATCCTGAAAAAAGAAATGTTAATGAATGTTGTCCTAGCCTGAAAATATTATCTGAGAACCCAGTACTTCATGTGTAGTATAGATATTTTTTATGTTTTTTAAAATATTTTATTGAGTATGAAATCCACTAACCATGTTTACATAGAAACATATTATGTTTTTGTGGATGAAGGAATGTGAATAGAATTTCAATGAGCTAAAAAGTTGGATAACCATGCCATATAAAAACCCTGCTTTTTATTACACACGTAATCCAGATTTATTACATAAAATTCACATGATACAACATAGAACATTGAGGTGTATAGTGTCTTTGAGTATTTAGAACATTACATAACAACTTAGAGCATAAAAAATAAAATGTCTTTATTGAAAACATCCTTGACATGACCACTATGTTTCCTCATACTTAACATTGAGTGGGAGAACTAGAGGTCATTAATAAGAAAAGGGTGAGCTTTAAATCCCAGTAAGGGGATTTACATTGAATAACATGAGGAATACAATACATGTTCGTAAATATGCACATCAATGAAGCACAAGAGAAATATGAATATAAAGGCAATATACAGCATGTTAATCATAAGATGGAAATGTGGCTACACCACTTAACCAAGAATTTGCATGAGCCAAGGCTCATTGCACATAGAGCATGAGTAAAGAATTATTTCACATGAAGAATGAGTATACCATTGTTGAACATGAATAAGAATGATTCCACACCCATTTAACATGGCATATCATGATACTATACATTACCCAATGAATTGGGGCACTATCAGGGCACGCCATTCTTAAACATTTCATTTCATGCATAAGTGTTCCACATTGATCATACAACATGGAATCCATTATCATCATTTATTTCACAATAAAGGGATGTGGAATATATTCATGAATAATTTTAATCAATATATAAATGTGCTAAAGTTGAATACCCTTGATAGAGAATTAGGCATGTTATTCACTACAAAATGGCATTGTCTTTGGAAATCGTAGTGCAATTTCGACAGCATGAAAGCTTGAAATAAGAAATCATAAATAATGTTTTATGATAGAGAAAGGGTTGTATCAAAATATTTACATGAAATGGACAGTAATAAGTCATATAGATACATGAACCAGAAAACTTAATAGAATTTAGATGCATAATACAAAATAATTACTTAGATGTAAAAGAGTAGAGAGAAATCCCTCAAGTAATTTCGGCATGGTAATGGGTGTACATGAGAGTCATTAATGAGTGATAAAGTGGAATAACATCATCCAAACTTAATGAGGTACTTATGGGGGAGATAATAAATCATACCCCAATATTTTTTATTTATAACATATGGTCATAACATCTTAATGAAAATTGAACAAAAATGTGAAAGGAAGAAATCCCTTACTTGGAAGTGTGATCCCAATGGCTCAGAAAAGACCTGAGAGAGGCGTATTGGGAGCTTTGGGAACCTTGGGATGATTATAAAGGGATGAGGGTTGATTTTGGACCAACACCATGGGCTTTTAGTGAAGATAATGTGGGATCTTGGGTGGGTTATATAAGAAATGAGAAGGAATCCTTTATTTTTTAGGTTTGGGACACCTCACATTAAACTAATCAAAACAACAAACTAGACCATGGTTATTGACCATGGTTTTTTCCAATGGGGAGTGGAAAAAATATTTGATAAGGCCAATGTATGAAATACTTAAAATAATGGGGATTCTTATGTGGAGGGGAGTCACACTCAAAAAAATTACTTAAAAAGATAAAATGTTTTATAAGTCTTGGAGGGCCCACTAAATCTTTGTAAGATAAATCAAAAAAACCCAAAATCATATTATATTAAATTATAAAAAATATATTCACCAAATATAATGTTTAAATTATATTTTTACATCACTATTGGGTCAATATGATGTCATAAAACACATTATATTTTTAATTGGTATTTAATTTTAGCCCAAAAATTCACCTATCTCAGAAAATTATGAAAAATTCACTGTTGTATAATATCAAAGTGATGATTCAACAAATAATATTACTTTTATCTCAATAATTTTAAAAATACGTGAATATTCACTTTTAATATAAAAACTGACATTTTTCATAAAATCATGTATTTTCACAAAAACTGCATTAAAACCATAATAAAAATTAAAATTGCATTCATAAAATTATAAAATCATTTATATTTAATAAAAAATAATTTAATAATAATATTTTATGAAAATATTATTTAATTTAAAAACCATTAATTAACAAATCTATTAATTCGATTAATTTATTTCTTATTTGATTATTAACAAAAAATATTATTTATGCTTTAAATACTATTTAATATGTAACAATAATAGAATGGAATGTATACTCTATACACAAGACTAATGTACATAATTGTAATACTAGTTTCTTGTTACATAATCGATTATAACTCTTGCATAAGACCTTAGGGTAATGTGCACGATGGTGATAGACTCTTGGGGTGGAAATGATAACATTTCTCAGTGGTAATCTCTAGCAACATCAACTTCTCTCGTAGGAGATTATGCTCTAGATTAACATATTCAATATAATATTGGGATTTGTCAATAGTGAATCCCAATGATTCCACCCCCATTTTCTTCTATGAAAAATGGGCTTCTTACGAGGAAAGGCTTCTGGATGAGTCCATCACTACCATTTTTTGAGTAAATTGGATTTCTTTAAAGCCCTATTTTTATACTAATTAAGTGATCACAGTTCAAAAACTGTATTTGAAATGATTATAGTTCATAATGGTCTTTTAAAATACCAAAAATAGATCCAATGATGTTCATATTTTATATAACCATTTTATATAACTGTAAATTTATTAAGATCATGGGGAATATTTATTAATGAAAGTCAGGGTCGTTAAAATCACCCCCATAAGAAATTTCGCCGTCAAAATTTCATTTTCCGACACTAAAATAGACGTGGGTAACTTTTCTTCATCACTTTTTTATTCCCATGTTTCTTCTTACAACTTGTGTTTTTTCAACAACTCCATGATGAGGGGAATTATCATATTTCATAGAACTTTTTCATTACGATATATGATCTTCACTGGTTGATCATCAGAATAAATATCATCCTCTAGATTTTCTACCTCTGAGGAGAGTACATGTGAAGTGTCAGGTAAGAAATTCTTTAATAGGGATACATGAGAGACATCACGTACTTTGGCCAAGGTAGGTTGAAGTGCTAGTTGATAGGCCTCAACAATCACATGATCAGAATATCGAAGGGGATGATGTACCTAAGAATTAACTTCAATTTCATTCCAAACCCCATGACCATATTCCATGGAGGTATGTGTAGAAATACCACGTCTCCAACTTTAAACTCATGGTCTTATTGATGAATATCATTATAAATATTTTGTCGACTCTTAGGTGCATTGATAAGGTGTCGAATGGTTTTCACCTTCTCGACAACTTCTTCAACCATTTCTGGTCCTAACAGCATACTCTCTACAAATTCATCCCAACATGTCAGTGTTCTTCACCTCTTCCCATATAGGGCGTCATATGGTTCCATTTGGATTCATGAGTGGAAACTATTATTATAGTATAATTCAACCAGTGGAAGTTTTTTCCCCTCCCTCCATTGAAGTCCATAGAACATGATCATAATATATCCTATAGTGTCTAAGTATTTCCATCAGATTGGTCATTTGTTTGAGGATGATAGGTTGTACTAATGTTCAGTTTATTATCCATATCATGTTAATGACTCTTCCAAAAGGTCATGATAAATCTTGGTTCTCGATCAGATACAGTAGATTGTGGTAATCCATGCTATCTTACCACTTACCTGATATATATTTGTGATAGTGGAACCAATGAGTAATTCTCCCTAATTGCAAAGATGTGTGCAGAATTTATAAGACGATAAACAATAACAAAGATTCCATTATTGCATTTGGAAATCATCGGACATACAATGATAAATTTAATGGTGGTATTCTCCCATTTCAATGCTAGTATGGGCAATGGTTGCATCATTCCTATATATTTCTTCCTCTATACCTTCACTTCCTGACACACATGGCACATTGATGTATAATCAGCAATCTCCCTTTTCGTGTTATCCCACCAATAATGATCTCATACATCTTGAAACATATTTGTGGTTCATAGGTGAATTGAGAAATTTGAACTATGTGCACCATCCAAAAGTTCTTTCTTTAGCTTCGGACAGGATTGAACACATATTGTTTATCCAAATATAAAAATTCCTTCATCATTGAAATTGAAATCTGATGATTTTCCATTTTAATAGCTTCCACTTTCTTCTTAATTCCCGCACCATCCTATTGAGCATCCTTTTACATTTCTAGAAGAGACGGTTGAGAAATCATTTTTGAAAGGATTAATGATGTTCCCTTTTTTATGATTCCCATGTATATCCATATCCAATCTAAGAAGATAGATCCTTTTAAATTCTCATCAATGATATAATTTTCGTTTCTTTTCAACTTAGAGCATCTGCGACCTTGTTCGCTTTCTCAGTGTGGTAATGGATTGAGAAATCATAGTCTTTGATCAGCTCTAACCATATTTGTTGGTTCATGTTCTACTCATTCGTTGTTAATATATACTTGATGCTTTTCTGGACCATATATATTTCACACATCTCCCCAAGGAGATAATGTAACCAAATTTTTAATGTGAAGATCATCACAACCAACTATAGATCTTGTGTTGGATAATTCTGCTCATGAACTTTTAATTTCCTTGTTTCATTGTAAATGACTGTCATTTTTCATCAACACAGAACCCATTCCCTTTTTCAAATAATCACTGAATACAACAAAATGTTCTCTAGTTGTGGGTAATGTGAGCGCAAGTGTAACGATAAGCCTCCATTTCAACTCCTTGAATCTTTATTCGCATTCTTAAATCTAAACAATCTTTACTCCCTTCTAGATTATCATGGTAAGTTGGTTGGAAAGTTGTGATAAATATCTCACAAATCATTAATAATATCCAGTTAACCCCAAGAAGGTATGTATATCCGTTACAGATGTTGTCCTTGGCCATCCCTCTATTGCAGCTATCTTGGAACGATCCTTAGATGTCCCATTGCTTTTGATGAAATGGCCCAATAATGAGACATCCTTTAACTAGAACATATAATTGATGTACATTGCAAAGATTTTATTTATTCACAAGGTCTTTAGTACATTTCATAGATTTTCCTGAGGATCCTGTTTTGTTTTGGGGTATATTATAATATCATCTATAAATACTACCTAAAATTTGTAAAGGTATTCTCTAAATACGCTATTAATAATGTCCATGATGATTTTGAGAGCATTAGTGAGTCCGAAAAGAATTAATATGAACTCATAGTTCTAGTATCTTGTACAAAAAAGCAGTATTGGGATATCATCATTTTTAACGCTTGATAATATCCTGAATGCAAATCTACCACGGTGAATTATTGTGCTCCACGCTGCTGATCAAACAAGTAATCATTTTATGGGAGAGGATACTTGTTCTTTATCATGATTTTTTAGCATCATTATAATCGATAGAAATGCGCATTTTCCCATACTTGTTCTTTATGAAGAGGACTGGTGCACCCCATGGTGAAGAACATGGGTGTATAAACACATTATCCATATTCTTCTGTAGTTGTTTATTTATTTCAAAATCTCTAAAACAATCATTCTATACGGAGTCTTGGATATTAGCAAATCCCCAGTTATAAAAACAATTGAGAGTTTAGCATCTCATCTAGGTGGAAGACCAGGAAATTCCTCGGGAAACAGTTTTGCGAATTCTCTCACAATAGTAATTTTTTCAATGATGGTTTCCTCTATAGACTCAATAATTTGAGCCACATACATATTCTCATAGGGCAGTAATATCCATGCTTGGGATTCTGAATCTAAAGAATATTCATTTTAGTCCTAGCACTTGTACAAAATCAGGGGGTTGATTCTCCACATGGAAAGTGATTTCCCTATGATGGTAGTTTATGTATTATCTATATATAGAAAGTCATTAAATGCCATGAATTTCATCATATTCCACTAGAAGGAGTATTATGAGTTTTTCTGGGAAGTTTAATCCACCGATTATGATAAGGGAGGGGTTATATTAATGGGATGCAATGATATCCCCATTTTCCATACTCACTGACATATTTACTTCCATGATTTGTGGTGGTGTTGGGATTGTTCTACTAAACATTAAGGATATAAAAGAATTCAAAGAAAATGAATCAAAATGAATTTTCTATATTCATGAATGAATAACAATCATACCTATCACCACATCATTTTTGGGGCTCACTTCAGTGGTACTGATGGAAAAATATCACCCTTGCTGTATTGAAGGTTGTTGGTTGCCTCTGAAAACCCTTGTCTTAGGGAACTGATTTGAAATATGCCATGCTTCTTTGCAGTTGAAGCAATGAAAAATGCATTGAGATTAAAATGAAGTGTTACTCTCCTCTGTCAAATATATGGGTTTATCTTGTGAGTAGTTAATAGCTTTGTGCCCTTCTCTTCCACAACCAAAGCATTTCCTCATCCCCTTCAAGAAATTTTAAGGGTTCTTCTTTCTGCGCCTTTGGAAAGTGGGGTGCTAGATTGTATTTGAACCATTGGATTTATCTATAAACATCCAGAATTTAAGTCCAACTTATTCTTCATATACCTATGATACCATTGAGGTTCACCTATATCTATTTAAACCATGAGGGAACATCATAAAATTTCATCATAGCTATCGAAAGTCACGGATTTCCAGGTATTTCCACAGGCCAGGTTTCAGCCCACCAATGAAGTTTTCAACCTTTTCAATCAGGTGTAATGACATAGTCGGAGGTGTATCATGCAAGCCTTGTAATGTTTTCCTTGTACGCTCTGACAGATTTTTCTTCTTTTTTCTTGAGGGAAAGAAAGCCCCTATACAACTGAAGCTGATTGGTGTGGAGAAAAAATTTATTAAAAAACATCTTCTGAAAATACTTCCATTCAAACGCCTCAATATCCTCCTCACTCTTCATATTTTTTTTATCAATATCCAAAATTGATCAGCTTCACCCTCTACAAAATAATATGCCATCAGAAACTTCTCTTTTTTTGATCATTGAAGGATGAAATAGATCTTTTCAATAGTATTGATCTATTGTTAGGCGATTGAGGGATCAAATGATCCATTAAAAGTGAGAGGCATTTGCCTCATGAAGATTTCGATAAAAATCATTCTTTCTTTGGGGGGGGGGGTAGATGTTTCTCTTGACCCATGTTCATATTCAATAATTTTGTTAACTGAGATAGTATTGTGACAATGTTAGTGATTCCCAAACCCATTGGATTGGGGGTCTCAATAGAACAATCATCACATTCATCTATACATCAGTTGTTAGCCTGAGTCCTCTTATAACCATCCATTGGCAGGAATAAAAGAAATGTTAGGGGTAACACATAAAGGGTAATTCAAACACTGATTTCATATAAATAGATTTTATTTCCTTTACTTTTGAATCTATAGGCTTCAATCTATGTTATATATGATGTACATTATAACATGTATTCATATGGGCATTTATTTTAAATTCCATTAATAATGGTTCATACTAATTTTGTTAATATACCAAATCATATCCCCTAGGAGTGTCATAACCATGAGTGAAGCCATGCCCGTTTTCATGTAACAGGATACCCCAGGTTAAGCCCCAAACTCCTTGTTGGGGCATTCAACCCTAGGTACTTCTATGCCAGAGCCACCTCTACCTTCTTGTATCCAGACAAGGATGTATTTTCTTGATAAACCACTTACAAAATAATCATAAAAAACATAGGGATGTTTTTATTATACTTATTATTATCTTTAAATCATCACTAGGGTTTTCAAATCCAAATCCAAAATATTACTAAACCAATACTCTGATACCAACTAGAATAACCCATCTTTTTAATACACACTTAACCCAGATTTATTACATAATATTCATTTGATACAACTTGAAAGATTAAAAATCCTAGTTTAATTGGGGATTAGAAACATAATATAACAAATTATAACAAAAAAACATATTTATTGAAAACATCATTTTCATGACAATTGCATTCCCTCATACTTAGTATTGCAATGGACTACAAGAGGGCATGTATAGAAAAGGGTGATATATAAAGCCCAGTAAGAGAATACAAATTGAATAACATGAGAAATAAAATACATGTTAGAATGTAGGCATATCAATGGATCACCAGAGAAATATGATCATAAAGGCATGATAAAGCATGATAATCATAACATGGAAATGTGGAAACAACACTTAACATGGAATTAGCATGAGATATGGCTCATTTCACATGTAAGACGAGTAAAGCATCATTGCCCATGAAGCACGAGTAAACACTTGTTTCAATGGAATTAGCATGATTCAACATCCATTGCACATTACATATCTAGATACTATACATTACCCAAGTCATTGGAGCGCTATCATGGGGCACCCATCTTAAACATTTCATTTAATGCATTAGTGTGCCACATTGATCCTACAACATGGAATCAATCATCGTCCTTTATTCCATGATAATGGGATGTGAAATACATACATGAAGCTATATAATCAAAAAGTAAATTTGAATAAAGGTGAATAACCTTGATAGATAAATTCACAAGGTATTCATTAAATAATGACATCGGCTTGGAAACTTTTAGTGCAATTTTTGCCGCATAACGACGTGAAATAAGAACTCATAAAAAATGCTTAATTATAGATTAAGTGGTGTATCATCCTATTTAGATGAATTGGATTATAAGGGGGCCATACATATACATGTCCATCAAATTTAATGTAATTTAGATGCATCATACATACAAATTAATTTTATGTAAAATAGGAGAGGGAAATCACTCACGAAATTACAACATCGTAACACGTATAAGTGGGAGGAATTACTGAGAGAGAAAGGGGTCTAAAATCATCCTAACATAATGAAATAATAATGCATGAGGTGAGAAATCAAACACAAAAATTTTTAATTAAAAACCAAAGGGCATAAAAACTTAATGAAAATTGGGAAAACTGAGAAAGGAAGAAACCCCTTACTTTTAAGTGACATCCCAAAGGCTTGGGAGGGGATTGAGAGAAGCTTTTTGGGAGATTGAGGGACTATAAGAGGATCCTAGATAGAGGAGGGAAGATGTTGGAAAATCTCCAAGGGCTCTGAGTGAAGAGGAAGTTGGAGAATGGGCGGGTTTATATAGGAAAGGATAAAAAATCTTCATTATTTAGGTTTGGGACACCTCACATTAAACTAATCAAACCACAAACTAGACCATGGTATCTTCCCAAGGATTTTTCCAAAGGGGAGTAGAAAAGAATATTTTATATGCCCAAGGTCCAAACTTCTTAACATAATAGGTTTTCTTTTGTGGAGGTGAGTAACACTCTTAAGGAAAATATTTTAAAAAGATAAAATGTTTTATATGTCTTGGGCGGTCCCCTAATGATTTGAAAAATATATAAAACAAACCCAAAATCACATTATTTTAAATTTAAAACATATATTGACCGAAAATAATTTTTATAGTGTTTTATTACATCACTATTAGATCATTATGATGTCATAAAACACATTATATATTTAAACAATATTTAGTTTTTACCCAAAAATTCAATTGTCTCAGATAATTCTGAAAAATTAAAAGTATGATAATTTTGACATCCAAATACAAAAAATTATTATTCATTTTATCTAACTAATTATTTAAATATTTATCTTATATCTTTTAAAATAAAAACCGACATTTATCGAAAAATCATAGGTTTTTACAAAAACAACATTCAATCCATAAAAAAATTTACAATTTCATTCATTAAATTATACAATCATTTATATTTAATAAGAATTATTTTAATAATAATATTTCATTAAAATAATATTTAATTAAAACTTCCATTAATTCATAAAAATAGATTTCCTAGTTGAATTTTAACTAAAAATATTAAATTTTATTTTAAAATTATTTTCAAAGAAACAATAATAAATAGAATTTACATTCTCTATAAATGAATAATGATCATAATCATAGTACTGGGTTATTTTTACATATCCCATTAAAAACCCCTCACAAGACCATTGGGTAAGGTGTGCGATGGAGACTGACTTTTTGTGTGGCTCGGATAACATTACTCAGGTTGTAATCTCTATCAACATCCACTTCTCTCGTAGGAAATTCTGCTCGAGCTTAACATATTAAAGCTCGGATTAGGCTTGGTCAAGAGTGAAGCCTAATGCTGCCACCTCTTTTCTGAGATCTGATAATTGGGCATTGTATTAGGCAAGGCTACTGGATGAGGCTATAATCTCTTCTTTCTAAGTAAATTTGATTTTTTAAGCCATATATTTATAAAAATCATGTGATCGTTGTTCAAAGACTATATTTGTAATGTTCAATATTATTAAGGATATTTCAAAATACAAATCATAGACCCAATGAAGATGAAATTTTATATAACCATGTACATAATAATACATTTAATTTTATCATGAGTAATTTTCATTAATGAATGTTTGTGTCATTAGTGTGAACCTTTCCTAACACTTACCATATTGTTGAGAAAGTATTTTTATCTACAATGTTGCATCCATGTATGGGTTGGGATTTATTCTCATGAATAATGATACAGTGATAGATTATGCCACCCGACAATTTAAAATCAATGAGAAAAATAACCACACTCATGATTTTTTGTATGTTGTTAAAATATTTGAGTTAATGATATGGAGGAAGTAACATTATATGGAAAGGTGTGTTATTGAAACTGATAATAATAGTTTAAAGTATATATTCATATAGAAATAGTTTAATATATACAAAATAAGTTTTTTTTGTGATTAATGATTACTATTACTCAATTATATACCTCACTGAGAAAGCAATCAAGGTGGTGGATGATATGATTCAAAAAGAACAAACTAGAGTCTCCATGATAAGGATCACAAAAGATGCAATTTTTTTGGATTTGTGACGGATATATCATGAAAATTTAAAAGGGGAGATATCTTATCTTTCTCAAATGAAATTAAAACCACTTATACTTGTTATGATTAAGGAGCTGTAGAAGGATGATGAAGACCTATAAAGGAAGGTATGAAATGTACCGAAATTCAACCTTGATTTTGATGGAATAATAAGGTGAGGGAACATGGTTTATATTCCTCCCCTGCCATAATTAATTGATATATTGTATGACACTCATTTTTATTCATTATATATTTATTCTGTAAGAAAATATATATATTAGGAGATGAAATAATATTTTTGGTGGGATTAAATGAAAAGTGATATTATTGAATATGACACTCATTGGTTGATTTGTTATCAAGTTAAGGCTAATATATAGAACTATAATGGTATGTTAGAACCATTAAACATTCCATATTGGAAATTGGAAGAAATCGCTATTTTGATATATGTTCGAATTCCCAAAATATATAATGTTCATAATGGTATATGGGTTATATTTTATTGCCTTACAATGTCAGAACACTTAATTTCTATAGAGGATTTCACTCTTGATCATAAATATATAATATATATATATATATGAAGTGGTAAGATTTCATAAAGTACCAAATTCCATTATATCTGATATGGATTTGAGGTTTAACTCGATGTTATGGAGATGTACTTAGTAGGCTCAGGAAACAAAGTTATGTTTTATACATACTTATCATCTTCAGATAGTTGGTAAGTCTAATATGATAATTAACACTTTAGAAGACACGGGGGAGCTTTATTTATGGATCTCAATGGTGGTTTTTTTCAATATATTACTTTTGTATAAAAATCATTCAATAATTTTTTTCACTCCAGTATTTTTATAGATCCTCATAAAACCCACAATTGGAAAAAGTGAAGAAGTACAACTTTATGGGATGACATTAGGGAAATAGGGATATTAAGACGTAATCATGCTAATGAAATGGAAGAAAATGTCTACTTTATTCAACAACACCTATGAGAATCTAAGAGTGGAAAAAATGATATTATGGAAGTCGATTAAAATACCTAGAGTTTGATGTGGGTAAAAATGTGTTTCTATGAATAAAAACATGCAATAGATTAAAGATATTTTTAAATAAGGGTAAGGTAAGCCTAATGTATATATGTCCTTTAAAAATTATGAATCATGTATGGAAGGTTTCTTATCCGTTGGTACTTCCACTAAATCTCTCACATGTTCATGATGTTTTCCACATATCTATCCTGAGAATGTATATACTCAATCTTTCAAATGTACTAAAATCAGAATTCATAATATTGGAGCAAGACATTTCTTATGATGAACAATAGTGAGAGAATCTGGATCATGCTGAAAAACATCTATGAAACTAGACCATTCATTTGGTTACAGTTTTATGGTGGAAAAACAAATTCATGGAAGTGGCATTGGAACTTGGTGATGTAATGAGTTAGTGACATACTTATATATTTATATCCATGTCATGAGTTTTGATGTTGAAATTATTATTAATGTGGTAGATTGTAACACCTAGATGTTTTATGAAATATTTTATTTAAATAAATTAAATTCTTCAATAGTATGCATTGCAAAAAATCATTAGTTTAAATGAACAATGAGACACCCTTATGTATAAAATAACCATTATGAGAAAATTTTTATGTTATTGGGAATAAATATAACTAATATATGAAAATCGATGGTGAATTCATTGTTTACAGTATATTTAAGAAAAATATAATTACTTAAATGAAATGGAAATATATTTATTTTTTATATTAATTAATTGAGTTAATTAATATTACAAAAACAAAATAATGAAATATATATCTTATATATTTGATAAAATATTTTTTATATTCATACAATACACAATTTAGTCATATGATATGAATTAACCTTATTTTATGTATAAATACCTATGTTTTTCAAAAGGGTATTTTTTCCGCATATTAATGGAAAAAACAAAATTAAATAAAAAATTTGACTCATTAATAATTATTATATAGAAACATAAACATCAAAAATGGAACTGGGAAATATCAATTTACATTGATTGAATTTTTTATTCTTTTCTGATAAATTTCATTTTTTGATTAATATAAAAATATAGTAAATTTAAATTGAAAACAAATTTGGTAATAAAAATAATTTATATGGTTAAATTATTTAATATAATGTTTTATAAGTTTAAATAGATTATTTTTTAAAAATTTAATATAATATAGGTAATTTTCATTAATTTTTTATTGAATTCAAATGTAAAAACATTTCAATCCTTTGCAATGTTTTAACTTTTAAAACACTTTATCCCATTATGACAATGGGAATAATTTCAAATTAATTCATAGAACCTATATTTATTACATTTAAAGAATATATTATATATTTTGAATCAGTCGGTCCAAATTATGTAAATATTTTTTATTTTATTTCATTGTATTATGAAAAGTAACATTGGTAAAGAAAATCATATGGTAAAAAGGTTAAGCTGCAAATTAAAAGGAAACTTTTTAAAAAAAATGACCCAAAAACATGTCCTAAAATCATTAATCGAGTGTGTTTCAGCCTTAATAATCATGGGGACGAAATTATATCCTTTTAATGAAACTTTGATGAGATTAGGTCATTTAATTTAATTTATTTAATGAAAAGATAAGTATGCGTCAATCAAATTATAATTATTATATCTTTATTAATATAAGTTTACACAGAAGAAAAATTTGAATACAAATAGTAATTCTATGGAAAAAAATTATTTATTTATCATGGTAATTTATTACTAATTTTTATGAAATCAATAATTACCCTAAATAGTTATAAATTGATGACATATAAATTATTCAATTCATGAGAAATCAATAAAAATAACTAATTTTAAAATAAAAATAACCATTAAAACTCCCAAACAATAGAACATAAAATATCTTTATGTTATACATCTATGATAATAATCTAGATATAGATTTATTTTCCATTTTGATTCATATGGAAATGATGATCACACATATTATATTTTATTTTGAGTGATGTCAAAGTCATCATATTCATGTTCTAATAAATTTGATATTTTTTATGTATGATTTTAAAGATTATTTATTTGAATATAATTATTATTCGGAAATATATAGGATTTAACTTAATTAAAGAAATTATTTTTAGTTTTTATTAAAAAAATTATATTAAATAATTACACAAAACTGATGTCGTAATTGTTTTTTTAATAGGAAAAAATATAAATGAAATTAAAAATATTAAAATAAATATTACATGGGGTAATTAATATATAAAATTAAATTTGTAGATGAGATATACCTCTTAAGAGTATATATATTTTTGAATTTATCTTTTTAACTTAATATTTTACGAAATCAATGACTTCAATATTGTCAAAATTGAAACCATTGTTTTCTTTTCAAAAAAATGTAATATTAAATTATTTAAAAATCATAATATTTTTAATAAAACATATAATATGTATGATATGGACTAAAATGTTCTAAAATATTATTTTTTGGCTTAATTTAAATCAAATAATTAAATATTCCACCTTTGTAATATTGAAATATATTTTTTAATTTAGTTAAAAATTGAATACAATTAATACGTGTTAATTAAAATTAAAATTTATCATTTTATATAATAAAATGTATAAAATTTCAGGATGATAATATTACAATTTTATATAATATAAGATTTTAATGTATTAAATTTTTTAGGTTTTCATAAGTGGATTTATCCTATAATAAATTAATATTTTTGGAGTTTCAAAAACTGCACCTCAACTCAATTATAAAAGAAAAACTTCTACCTTTTTCTTAACAAATATTTGTGCCTTAAAAATCAAATTTATCATACCATTTTCCATTATAAATTTCTTGATAATAATTATAGAAATTTTATTCTTATCCAAATATGAAATATTATCTTTTAAGAGTTTAATAAGAGGGATCACATCGAAAAAGAGGTAATCTTTTCTATTAATTTTTCCAACCATAATTTTTATTCTACATCTTATTCATGTGTTTATTAATTATAAAGTAATAACTACAGTAAAAAAATATACAATTACATGTTATTATTACAATGGAACAACTGTATTAAATATTTATATATATTGAATGAAAAAACAAATTGCCACATGTGTGTACATACAACTTACCGTCTCCACGCCATGGTTTTATCTATTTTTCTCCCAGCACCTTACGTTGATGGCGTATAATGATGGATAAAATAATATGGGTCATTATTATAACAAGATATGTATTATAGTACAAAAACTAAACCATCCAAATCGATTCCATTTCACAATTATGAGAATGATATCGTCCATCATGTGTACATATGTTCTACTGCCTCCACGATGCGCTGTGATTCATTCATCAAGAAATCCATTAAATCATGATTATATAAATGTGGTCAATTAGTAAATATATTATATATTACATTTACCATCAATTTTAAGGATATAAATATGACCAAATAATGGGAACAAAACCTTATTTGATAAAACATGCCTAAGAAAATGAAACCATTAATATCCGAATAACGAGTAATAATGAAATGATACTACCAACAGATGACAACATGATCAAATATGAGATCATTAAAATCCCTAACATTATTGAATACATCAATTAAATTATTTTAATCATTATAGAGGAGGTTCATATATATACAAATGATATTATACCTAAGGTAAGTGATAATTTGAAAATTTAATTATTATCTGATATTTTTTGTATGTCAGTATTTATTAAAGACCATTTATCATCCATGTCTATTTTTATTAAATAGGTAATATTATCTATATTTTTATGATAAAATAATATCAATATTACCTATTTATGAATTTTTAATAAATGTTATGAAATGAAATTTGTTTCATTTTTTGATATGATGTAATTTTTAGACATTTGAAAAAAATTATGAGAAGATTTTTTTCTTCTGTATTTATATATATATATTAACATATATATATAATTATATAATTATATATATTTAATTATATTAATATTTATATATATATTTACTTATATTAATATATATAAACAGTTATATTTATTTAATGATATATTTATTTGTATATTAATATACATTTATATGATCAGGTTTAAATACATTTATAAAATATTCATTTTTGTGAGTGCTTATAAATAAATAAATACATATATATAAAACACAGACATGCACATATTATATGTGTATTTGCTATTACAATTATTCATATTTAAATATATTTTTAAATATTATATATTAACATGTAAGTACATATGTTTAGAGTATATAGATAATATATATATGTTTGTCAATTGATAGACACACAAATATATACACACACACACACAGACACATAATATACATATATAAATATAATTATTTATTTAATTTTAAACAAATGGATATTAATTTTTTATTGAGATAAAACTTATATAATTAGAAATATAAAATATATTTAAATATGATTAATTATTTATTTATAAAATTAAATTTTTATGGGGGAATATATATAAAAAATAAGTATATATTATTATATAATTGATTATAAGTAACATTACATTTTGAAAAACTATAAAATTTCTAATACATATTAAAAATATAAATTTAGCTTCTCTAAAAAAATTCAGTCCCAAATGAAAAATATCAAATCACCCCTTGAAACGAGGATAAAATTCCATCTAATGTTAAAAAATTTGGGTATTTGGAAGAAAAACTCAGTTTTGGAGGACTTCTATGAATTTTTTTCCTCGAAAAATGCTATAGAAGGATCCCATAAATTTTGGCGCTTAGAGATCGTCGAAATATTTGATTTGATATACTATTGAGCTCAAACATACACCCAGATTAGAATTTATGGCTGGTTGAGGTTTGAGTTTCATTTTCAACTTATTACAGACCATTTATTAATTTTTATGATTTTTTTTCATCATATTTTTTTAAAATGATTATTAGTTGATGATAAATAAAATATTATTAATTATAATATTTTTTAAAATATTTTAAGTCAATTTTCACAAAATTTATTATATATTAAATTTAATAGTTTATTTATTTTCTACTAAAACATATTAAATAAATACATATTATATTTATATAAAAATAAGTTTACTTAAATATCATTATATTATTTTTCATGAGAAATTTATTTTTTTTGAAATACACTCCTTATTAGTGCTAGGAAAAAGCACTGATAAATCCCCCCTTATCATCGCTACTAAAAAAAATCACTGTTAATGGGGCCCTCTTTTACAGTGCATAAAAGTGCTGATAATGGGTCCATTTTAATAGCACTTTTTTAATACAGATAAAAATACCCTTTCTCAAAGCTTTTTTATCACTATTAATGGGTGGAACTGCGAAAACGCTGTTTTGTGTAGGTCATTTCTCAATGTCATATAATTTGGACCAGTGGCATGTGACTGAACTCTATTGAGTTATATTTTATTTTTTCACATGATGGGATGTGTTGAATATGGGTTGTGTTAATGGCATCATCAATTCAATATTTTTGCGTACAAGGTAAGTAGTGCCAATAAAATGGATTCCACGCATGGTCAATAGTGCCTACAAAATGAGTCTTTGTGTGCACCCAACATGGATCTAAAAAAGATTTTTGGAGATTAAAAAACTATGGGATAACATGAGGGTGTACCCAATAGAATCCTATCACATTTGGATCTCTACATATAAGGTTATAGTATTTTAAAATGTCACGAAATATCATTCACACACGTAGTAAATCAATGGTTTGACCTTCAGATCATTACCTAGAAGATGGGGGATGGCCTTTGATTTATAGATGATTCCATCTGTGACAAAACACAAGATTTTGTTCATGGATGTGGTTTTCTACACATCTCTATACTTCTCCATGGATTTTGAGAACACAAGGGCCTGTTTGAAGTCTCATTTGGTGCATAAGAGTCTTGCACAAAGATATAGTTATTATGCACAATATGACACTCTAGTGTATAGTTTACAAAGTTTTCTTCAATGATATTCATGGGAATGGTAATGGATACATCATTTTTCATGCATAATATACATGTGTGATGGGTTGAGTGAAATATTCAATTCCTGAGAACAAGATTTTGTTCGTGAATGCATGACTTACTTTTTGCGCGCACTTCCATACATTTCCCTAGAATACCACCAAGTGACCGTTATATTAATGAAAATTGTGAGGGATAAATCATATTTTGGGCATATAATACCTTTTCAAGGGTTTTCGTGAAATATTATATTCTTGTGAACATGACATTTTTCATGAATGCATGATTTTCCTTTTGTACGCACATCTATACATTTCCCTAGTATAGCCTCAACTCAACATTCACGCATTTATGAATTTAAACTACCATAAAATCAGATACGTATCTCATTTTGGGATCCATGACCAGTCAAAATGAAAAATTTAGAATGAGATACACTTTTGGTTCAGGTTCTTGGATTTTTGTTAATTCCTGAATGCAATTTTCTAGTGTCATACAGTCACCACATGAATGGGTTCTAATGAAGAAAGGAGATAATAATGAAATGCTCTCTATGGAAATATCTCATAAAAATGCATTACTATTTTCCCACTACATCTCAATCACATTGATGAAACAACCATCTAAATCTGTAATCCCACCTGAGTGATGATCATTATGGGAAATAAGAGAAAATTGAAGATCAATCACATGTACGATAGTTCCAAACAACATAAGATATATTGGGATCAAAATGGGACCTCAATCACCTTTTGGAGTGCCCTGACTAGGAATTACCAGGATAGATAGTGGAAATCATAACATATAAACATCATATCTAATTTTTTCTAGTAAAAAAATATACTGATAGGGGCATTGAAATCTACCCCAAAAGAAGAATTTAATCGGTGAATCGTAATTTTGAAATTTTTTTAACAAAATGTGTGCAACTTAATAATATGTGTTAATTGATGAAAATGATTGAAATATATTATCAATATATATTAGGTATCAATGGTGAAAACAGATGAGTTTCAACCATATTCCACATTCAAAATGCGAGTCATGTCTCAAAATATCATCCAATGTCTTATAGGGAATTGGCCCATGATGGTAAGTGAAGCACTATGTCTACAAACCATGAACATTAGGGGTCACTAAATACATGTAAGGAGGCGAGGTTATAAATAAAGATAATGTAAAGTGAGGTAATGAATTGGAGGAATGTTTGAATGGATTTTAACTCTCTTGAAAGTATGCCTCCATGAATTATAGAAAATCTGGTGTGGTTGTATCGTTGTAAAAATTGGTCATCCAATTATTCAAGCAGGGAAAGTATTCTAGGATGACATGAAAATAATTATGGAACATGATAAAGAATGTATATGTTCACCATTGAGGGAAGGGGTCTTAGGAAATGGCCTCAAACACCTTCAAATTTGCATCCTGAAAAATGAAAAATAAGTTAACAATTTCACGCCATATGGTGAGGAAGATTCATAGTACAGTTTAGAATTGTATGATCAGGATGTATTTCGTAATTTAACATTTTGTGACCAAAATGGTGCACATAGTTTATGGTCATTGTTCCTTTAACCAAACTAAATGATTAAGGTCACTTTCTAGGGACTGTGGAAATGTCAATTCTTAGAATTTTTGTGTATAATAGAGAAAATGAACCTCATGTGAATGAGGAAAATAGAGGGCCAATATCACACAAGTATCCTAGAATAGATGGGGTGTGAGGAATATGTGATATGGTGAGAGATGAACATGACAATAATGACATATTAGGGGGACTATTTCAAGACTACATTTCTTAGTGAGGTTCCTAGTTTAAATTCATGGCGTGTGGACCATGAAATGATCATGAGCAGATCAACCACATCATTAAGCACCCTACTAGAATCCCTATGCCTAAGAGATTCCTGCCTGGTCTGGGAAATATGGAATTGTATATGAGGTCAACCAAACACATGGGAGAAGGCATTAGAGGTGATGCCAAGGGTGAAAGTCATCTGTTATATAGGGGAATTGAATGGGGTAAATCAGGCATTTCAATATTTGGATAATGTCGTAACTAGTTACTAGCGATCGACTACTAATAATATTCGAAACATATAGACCACGACGACACCATCTATGTATGGGGTGAGAAAAACAGAATGAATCATTTTCCATGTTAAAAAAAAGTATTTTCAGTTTGATGTTGGAGATCCATTAAGGAATTTTTCCAAAACAAGAGGTGAGACATAATTGCATGAGACTATCACTATTAGGGGATCCTTATGAATTTGAAGGATAATCTGAATTTGATTCAAGAAATACATGATGTATATAATGGAATGATCAGAATGTATAATTCAAACCCGTAAAATAAGAATAGTTAAATTACATTATACTGGGAATATGGAAAATATTTTATATTCAGGTTTATTGGAAAATTAATATAGGGGGGTTGAATGATATTCACATAGAAAAAGAGTAAGCATTCATACGTGAATAGTTCAAGGAGGCCATGAACTACATGAGATGACCTTGATGTGAGTTTCCCTTTATTTAATATCAAACAATTTGGATCAATGTGTGCATTCCAAAACTCTATTATGTACAAGATGGTTTGTGAAAAATATGGGTAGCACAAAATATGGGATTTTTAAAATCATTCTCGTATAAAATATGAAAGCATTTAAGGTTAGTGGTATATGAAAAATGGGTTGCACTCATTGTCAATGGTGTATGAACAAGTAGTATTTTCAAAAACATAACTTGGGATAAAAGATTTTGGGTGATGATTAATCAATAATGGGCCCACTCAAAGGAGGAACCATATGAAACATGTCGCACCATATTTCTACATTGAGGGTTCCATTCTATCACGATGTCATAGAAGGACAATCATACACACATTAAATCGATAGTTGGACCTCTAGACAATCACCCTGAATAACGAAGATGGACATAAATATATAGAGGACTCCTTTAACAATGGAACATATGATTTTGTTCATTGAAGTGTTCTTCAAACGTGATCTATACTTAGTTGTGTTAAATGAGCACAAAAGGGTTGGTTTGATGTCCCATTTGGTGCGTAAGCGTATAACATGAATATTAGTCTCTTTCCAGAAACATAACCATCTTGTGAGACCCATACTAATCCTTTTTATATTGTCTTCATGGTAATAGACAAATATATATGTAATATTAGGTTCACAAGATACTTGTGAGATTGATTTTACACAATATTCCTTAATTTTAAGCCTACATTCCTTTTTGTACACGCTTTGATACTTTTCCCTAGAATAACCCCTATTGGTTATTCATGTTTATATGACATTAAATAGATATATTATCTGATTAGTAACTCTTTGGGGGATCCATAACAAGTACAATCGAATCTAGTGGAACGATATATGCTATTTGGTTTGAATCACTGGTGTTTGGATGACTGTTGAACACATTTTTCAAGTTCCAATAGTATACCCTCTTAGAATGTTGTCCAAAGTGCATGAGGGGGGCCAGGAAGAATGAATTCTGACGAAATATCTGATAAAAATTCCTCCATTGTTGCCCACTATATGTCGATTTTGTTAGGAAACAACCAACTATTTCTTTAATCCCTCCAGAGTCATGAACAGTGTGAAAAATAACAGACAATATATGATCATTCACATATAAAAGATTGAAAAATAGGGAAATATATGATTGGATTTGAATTTGAAATTAATCACCTTTGGGAGTTCCCAAAACTAGAAATTCTCTATATTGTAAGTAGAAATCATCAAAATTTACTTTCTTCTCTAAAAAACAGCAGTACATGAATGAGATAAATCTTGGGGCATTAAATACTACCTAAACATTGGGGAATGGGTAGTTTGAATCACAATGCCCAAAATTTGGAACACAATGATGGTGGAATCATAATAAATCATAATTGTTGACTATGTTTAATATAAATTTTTTATATCTTTTAACCATAAATGGGATTAGAAAATGAGTGTCGCAAACTGACTATGTTTTAAATGCAGGACATGTCTCAAAATAACATAAAATTTCTTATGTGGCCATGGATCATGACTATTGGTGAGCCACTATGGCTAGGTACCATTCCATTAAAGGATCCATTTTAGACGTGGAAGGAAATGAGGATCAAAATGTGGTGTTTTTGAATCTTGGAAATGATCTGATGGACAATTTGGATGGATTCCAATACTCTTGAAATTATACCACTATGACATGGAGCACATTGGTAGTGGGAGTATTGGTCTAAACAATTACCAAAATCATTATTTACTGGGGTGAATCATCTTGTATTTCTTGAAATGGATATAGAAACATTAATGATGTTGTACATTCTGAATATAGAAGGACGGGTCCTAGGTAAGGGACTCAAACACCCTGTAGTTTTATGTCATGCAAAACATGTGATAGATATAATATTTTAAATCATATCATGTGGATGATGCATGTAAAATTAAATTTTTTATGATCAGAATGTTTCCAATAGTTGAACTTCTTGTGATTGAGACATTTAACATAGTTTATGTTTATACTTCTTTGATCCAACCCAATATATGAAATTCTTGTTGAACAGACTATTGAAATATCGATTTCTAGAATATCTGTGTGGGACAAAATAAATTAACTTGATGCCAATGAGGAAAAATGGAGGCCCATAACCACAAAAGTATCAAGTAACAGTAGGGTAAGGAGGCATATTTGATGTGGTGAGAGGCAAAAATGACATGAATGTTGTCGTATGAGGCCATGTTCCACACCACATTTCCTAAAGTTGTTATTAGTATACGGTAATATTATTTGGGCTATAAGGGATCGCATATCATTAATTATACCGATAAAAACCTACCACAACCCCAAATCCCACATGATTCATGCTCGGTGTGGGAAATAGGGAATATTATAAGGGTTTTACTTTCAATATTGGTGAATGCATTAGAGGTGATGCTAAGGGTGGAATCCCAACATATAAAAGGTAAATAGAAAGTGGAAAATTGATCTTTCTTATATTTGGATAAAGGGGCGATTGGTGAGTAGAGATCAATAGATAAACATGTTCGAAGAATTAGGACCATGACCACACCGACCATGAATGGGGTGAGAAAAATTTAAATAAATTGATGAACATGTTTACAACATAGGATTAGTAGTTTGATAGAAAAGATCTATTTTGTAGTTGGACCAACACAAGAGGTCAGAAAAGTGGAATGAGACCATCCCCGTCAGAGGGTCCATATAGATTTAGAAAATGATGGGAATCCAAATCAATAAAGACATGAATTGAGGAATTGGATGATTGGAACGTAGAATACAAACACAGAAAATGTAATATGTTTAGATAATTGGTTCTTGGACTAAGGGAAAGTTTTATTAATGGTTTTGGACAATTAATAAATTTGTTGGGGCATCAAAAATGTTCATGAAATGTAAGAATAAAAATCCCAATGATATTTGGAAAAGGAGGCCCTAAACTCTGTGAAATGGCATTGAAGATAGTATCCCAATATTTTAATTCATGTTCTTTGTAATTGTGGATGTGTTCCTAAAATTTTTTTTCCACATGATCGGTTGTGTGAATGATGGGTTGCGTATAATATGGATTTTAAAAATGATGGTGTACTTGAAGGATGGTTGCATGAATGGCAGGAAGTCTACACAAAATGGGTTACATGTAAGTTCAGTGGTGCATGTAGAAGGAGTAATTGCACGCACTCTACATGGGTTTAAATAGTTTTGGTGTGGATTAGACAATTATAGGCCCACTTGAGAGATGATACATAGGGAACCTGCAATGTATGGTATCTAAATTGATGGATCCAATCATTCGTGATGTCCATGAAGTCCAGTCTTACTGGAAATAGATTGGAAGTTTTACCTCTGCATAATAACCATAATGTCACGACCCGTCCTTGGGGCCCGTTCCATGATTACCCCTAGATCGCCTTCCTTAGGCCAGGGGCTGGTGACTAGCACCCAAGGCGTAAATCCCAAAATAATGGAAGGCATTGCCTTTATGGAGAACACACACAAAAAAGTACGCAACTGATGTAAGAACTAATTAAAACTGGGTACAAGGTAAGTGATAAAAATTAAAAGGGCCAGTATTCAAACCCAACTGAAAGTATAGTACAACTGAAAGGGAAGTACAACAGTAGTATGTAAAATAGCAACACCGAGTCGTCCTCCGGAAATCCCACCTGAAGGGTGGGTAGAGATAGCCTCTTCAGCACCTCGGGTCCGGTCGTCCGCTCCATGTACGCCCCGCCAAGTGGTCCACCTCGGGGTACCATTCAGATCCACATGCCTCCATCTCGATTAGTGATGTCTATCGTCTACATCCAACACAACATAGTTCGGGTATAGCCCATGCAGGGGTGAGTATATGATACTTAGTAGGGACCTCGTGACACCCGAAGTTCTCTCAGAATCCATGAAGGATAATCCATAATGTAAAGATACATTCATGAAGTATCAACAACACTAATTAGGTATATGCCCATATATATACCTAAGTCATCAGTTACAGTTCATCTCCAGCTCCCGAGCCCAATCACATCCCGTTGCATATAGGAAAGCACAACCCAGTACACACATGAAAGAAAAACCCAGTCCACAAAAGAAATCACAACCCAATCCACATAGGAATGTAGGTCAATCACATCGATGATAATGATTGAAGTCAAGACTTAGCTCACACATAGGAAAGTACAACCCAGTCCACATAGGAAAGCACAACCCAGTCATCATAGGAAAGCACAACCCAATCCACATTGGAAAAGAATTCATTCATATTGATGATAATGATTGATGTCAAGACTCAGCTCAAACAGTTATACACTTCACATGGTGATATAGATGATCAGATATATCCACTGATTCATCTAAGCTATCGAACCCATTCTGGTGGTCTGATTTTGCTCTCGTCTACGCCAGCTGTCGTCTCAGGTACCGCACATCACTGCGAAGGATTCCAATCTCTATTTCTATCCCACTTCGTCGTCGCCAAATATTCGGTACATTAAGAACAAAGAAGCGATGGGTTCGGACTTGTTCGTTATTCCACACCGACCGCGTTAGTGGTTCAAAGCATCCCCAAATAAATACACGCCATGCTGAGGGTATAATTATCATAAAAGAATAATATACAAATTCATTCCCCTACCTCAACAAGGAAGGCAATCGTCGGCGTCACGGTAGATAGCGTCGCGGGGAAGAGGATCGTAGGTGTCGCTGGGGTGCGCTGAGGAGGTAGTGGCATCTCATCTCTTATCGCATAGAAGGGTAAGGGTGGAACGTCATTGATCTCTATGGAACCGGGGTTCTTCATCGTTCTTCATCGGAGGTCGGCGTTCTTCGTCGGAGTTCAACGTTCTTTCTCGCACAACAAAGCTCTCCCCTTAATAAAATAATAGGTTTCTCTTATTATTTAATTATACCCGTAAGGTAACTCTCCCATAATTAATTCAAGACATTAAATAAAATGTTTTGACAACTAATTAAATAAGGGAGAGAGATGGTACAACATTATTAAACGCATTGGCGGTTAAATAAAAAGCAGAAAAGATGACGATTCCTCATTAAATTATGGGTTGACATTTAATGGTGGTTTGTAAAATTAATGGGGGTTCTTAATGAGGTTTAGAGGTAATTTAAATAGTGGAACTCGTGTGGGCCCCACCTCTCTAATATCCACACATGTGTAGTTAAGTGTCCATGGGCCCAACCTATAACTACCCATGGGAGGGAAAAACCTCCTAATGAAATAAAAATTGTTCGGAAAATTTTTATTTTCTTCTTATATAAACTACCAAAAACTATCGTCTACTCTTTTGCGAATGCAACTACGGTAAGTGTCCCCTTAAGAAAATATCAGTGCTACGAGTTCATCAGTGCCCTAAGATTTTAATTTTGAGCACTAGTTCAAAAAAAAGAAAAACCCACTCATTCATTATCTGAACGTACCCGATCTATACTTCGAAAATTGATTCTGGGCACACTGGTCTTGAGAATCAACTGCTGTCAGAAGACACAGACTCGTAAGATTCCTATGTATTTAAAAAAAATTCGTTCAAATTTTTGGGTCTTTACAATACTCCAACCTTTTGTCTTTACATCCCTATAATGCTAAAACATAAACTATGGGAACAAATCAGGGTTCTGAGCACAGATCTGAGCCTCGTGATCACATGTTCCCTCTTGGAGGTTCTCGTGCTGCCAACGAATGCGCACCAGATGAATGGACCATCCACGTAGGACCCGTTCCCGTCGATCCACGATATCCACTAGGACCTACTTAAAAGTCACCCTTTCATCGTTGTCTAGCTCCCCGTGGTCGATGATATGTGACAGGTCATGCACGTATCTACTGAGCAGTGATAAGTGGAAGACGTCGTGCACACAGTGAAACTATGGTGGAAGGGCCAGGCGGTAAGCCACCTCGCCTACCCTGCTGAGGACCTAAAAAGGCCTGATAAGGTGTACAAATAACTTACCGCCCCAGAAAAATGCTTATAACCCACGTCGAGGTGAGACCCATAGGAAAATGTGGTCTCCATCCTCGAACTCCAGTGGTCTCTGCCTCCTATCAGAATAGGACTTCTGTCTGCTCTGTGTAGTCCTTATCCTCTTCTAAATGATTTGAACATTTTCCATCATAGCCTGAACCATCTATGGTCCTACGAGTGCTGACTCCCTTGGGTCAGTCCAACACAGAGGTGATCTACAAGGTCGGACGTACAGTGCCTCATAAGGTGACATCCCGATGGTGGAGTGGTAGCTGTTGTTGTATGCAAACTCCACCAAGGGTAGGCGATCCTCCCAACTACGACCAAAGTCAAGTACACATGCACAGAGCATATCCTCGAGTGTCTGAATGGTCCTCTCTGTCTGGCCATATCTCAGTGGGTGAAAGGCAGTGCTCAGACATAGCTCCATCCCAAAGGCCTCCTGTAACCCCTTCCAATGCCGGGAAGTAAAGCGAGCGTCTCGGTCAGAGATGATAGAAGATTGCACACTATTAAGACACTTGATCTCTTGAACGTAGAGTTTCCCAAAACTATCTTCTGATCCATGCTCTCTGATTGGTAGGAAGTGGGTCAACATGGTGAGTCGGTATACGATCACCCAGATGGTTTCGTGTCCTCTGGAAGTACATGGAAGCCCCATCATGAAATCCATGGATATCCCATCCCACTTCCACTATGGGACCTCTAAGGGTTGTACTAAGCCTGCAGGTACCTGGTGCTCTGCCTTCACATGCTGACAAGTGAGGCATTGAGAAATGAAATCCTCCACAACCTTCTTCATACCTAGCCACCAGCACTGCCGCCTAAGGTCCTGATAAATCTTCACTACTCAGGATGTACCACTAGAGGGGAAGTGTGTAACTCTCTCAGCACCTCCTCCTGCAGTGGAACTGGTACCATGTTACGTCCCCAAAAGGGGATGACCTGCTCCCCGCCTTAAAAAAAATCCATCAGGTCCCATTCCATAGGATATCTGAGCGTGTCACACCTCACATTCCACATCCCCACGTTGTGCTTCTCTGTCCTTCTAAATAAGTGGAGGAGAGATTGTGAGGGACTGTAGATAGGCTACCCCATCTCTATCCACGAATGATATCTTCAGAGCAGATAACTGCTTCGTCGCCTCTCCATGTAGCTGAGTTCCTGATCTCCTGCTGAGAGCATCAGCCGCAACATTCCTCTTCCCATGAGTATAGAAAATCTCAAAGTCATAATCCTGGAGGAACTCGAGCCATCGCTACTGTCTCAGGATTCGGTCCTTTTATGAGAAAATGTACCTGAGACTATGGTGGTAAGAGTAGACAGTAAAGTACTCCCCCATCAGATAGTGTCGTCACATATTCAGGGCGAAGACCACTGGTGCTAACTCTTGGTCATGGGTAGCATAGTTCTGCTTGGGCAGCCTCAACTACCGTGAACCATAACTGATCACTATTCCCTCCTACATCAGGACACACCAGAGCCCAGTCCCTGGTGCATCGTAGTAAACTATGTACCCTATGCCCTCCTTTGGTAGCCTTAAGATGGGCGCACTGGTCAATCTCCGCCTGAGATCATGGAAGCTTTTCTGACTTGTTCCGGACCAAATGAAGTGTTACCCCTTCTTTGTCAAATCTTTATGTGGTGCTACAACTCTGGGGAAGTCTGGCACAAAGCACTAATTGTACCCAGCTAGACCTAGGAAACTTCACACCTCTGTCACGCTCCTGAGTGTCTCCCAAGAAAGTACCACCTCAACCTTTGTGGGATCCACTGCGACTCCTACCTCAGAGATGACATGCCCCAAGAAGTGATCCTCTCAAAGCTAGAACTAGCACATCGATAGCTTACCATAAAGATGGTTCTCTCATATTGTATCAAGTACAACCCGTTGTTGGTAGGAATGCTCCTCCTCAGTCGTCGAGTAAATCAGTATGTCGTTAATGAAGACTACGACAAACCGATCGGGGTAGGGCTAAAAGATACTATTCATGAGACTCATGGACACTGGTGGAGCATTGGTCACACTGAAGGGCATGACTAAGAATTCATAGTGGCCAAACAACACCTGATGGTCGTCTTCTACACATCCTCATCCCAAACTCGGAGCTAAGGATAGCCTAACCTGTGGTCTATCTTCAAGAACCAACGTTCTCCCTTGATCTGATCAAAGAGGTCTTCAATCCTCGAGAGCGGATGCGTGTTCCTCATGGTCACCTGTTTTAGGTAATGTTAATCGTCACACAGTCACAATCCCCCATCCGCCTTCTTGGAGAATAGGACTAGAGAAGCCCAGGGTGAAACACTATGTAGGATGAAACCTTTCCCCTGTAAGTCCTCCAACTGTACCCGCAGCTCACGAAGCTCTGCGGGAGCCATTCGATATGCTGGAGAGGATATCAGTGATTTATCAGGGTACATGTCTATATAGAAATCTATATACCTATAAGGATGTAGTCCTGGAACATCGTCAGGAAAAATGTCTGCATACTGATCCAGCACTACAGGAAAACTCGTGCATCGCACGTCTACTGCTCAGAGGATGAGACTATCCAACCGATGTGTGATCAGATACCCTCTCCTCTGCGTGAGTACATCTTGTGCTGAGAAGGTTCCCTTCTCGCCGGTGAAGGTGAACCTGGTCCCATCCATGCGGACACACCGCACCTTCCGCCTAATACAATCGATATGAGCATGGACTGTAGATATAAAGTCCACACCCAAGATGACTTCGTAAGGCCTCAACGCCGCTCCAAAAAATTCCAGCCGAAGCTCACGCCTCCTAGAGTAAACTAAAACTATAGGAACTAGTGCGTGATTGTTGAATCTGCTCCCGTAAGAGTCTCTAGCCGCAGGTATCAAGACAATGTCTCCGTTGAAATCTCCAAGCTCCGAACAAGGGAAGCGGAAATAAAATAATTACTCACACCTATGTATATAAGAACCGTAACAATGGTGGAGTAGACACAGATAGTTCATCGAATTATCTCGGGTGTGGTGTGGTCGTAAGCCTCCGCTTCTTAGAGCTGAGCTTGCCTCTGCCCGCCAGCTCCCTATGGTCAGGGTGGTCCTTATGGGGGTGGTGGTGGTAGAGCCTCGAAGCGTCATCCACCACCCGCTGCTCGAATATCTCTTCTTCCTCGTCCACCTTCTCCCTAAAGACCTCAACTATAAAACCTCTACCTCTACCTGAGAGGCCCCTGCACTGTCTGCTACTCGTCTATATGGCGGGTCAGGCAGTCACGAGCTATGTGTCCCTGCCCGCTGGATGCATAACACTCTCTACTCCTCGTAAGGTTGGCTCTGTGCCGTGTTCCCTTCACAGTCGAACCCATGTCCTAAGGTTACCCACCATACGGCCTGGTCCACTTGGACCCCTACGTCATCCGTCGACTACCAGCTGTAGAAGTCTCCACTCTGTGCCATCCAGTGGTGGGTCTTGATTCTGATGGCTGCTCGGTGAGAAAGGTCTCCACTAGCAGGGCTCGCACAAGCACCCCTTCCTGTGTCGGGATGCTGAGTGGAATCATCGAAGCTCTGATCTCATGCCTCATCCCCTGCTCAAAGGTTCGGGCTTGGAAGAATGGGTCTCGTACCATGTTTGTGGAGTAGCGCGAGAGGTCGGTAAATCTCGACGAGTACTGAACTACTAACATGCTGCACTATCGCAGCTATAGTAACTCTTGATGCGCACCGCATGGAGGGTGGCTGAAACAAACTCCATGTGGAAGAGGCTCTCGAAGTCCGTCCAATGTATAGATGCCTCGTCGTGCACCTGGAGTATCAGGCTCCACCATCTACCTACTTCTTCGTGCAGGGGACTCGCGGAAAGGATAACCATAAGGTCTGCTGGTGTCACTACCAATGTGAAGACTCTGACGACAGACTCCGGCCAATCCTCGGCTTCCTGAGGATCTGTCTCTCCAGGAACCTGGGCAACTTCTGTCTCTAAAACTCGTGAAATGTGCTCAGGTGGTGTGCACTCTCCGCCGCTGGGGATGGTATCATCGATGGATCGACGGGTAGTGGTACCACTGATGCCTCCACTGTAATGGGGCCCTACATCAAGGCCTCATCGCTTTATGGGCTTCCAACTCTCACAAATCTCGGAACCCTAGATGGCTGTCATCGTGGCTCCATCTTGAAAAGAAACAGGTGCAACACGGTTAATACAGTATACATGGTCACCTAACACAAAGTAATCACAACGAAATCTTTTGAAACACACATGCAATTAATTTTTTCATGAACTGAGTTGGAAATCAGAAGTCATTGTCCTGGTGTATGGATACGTCAGCCACCGCACCAATAGTGGACTCCATGGACTTATAACCACACTCATTACTATAAAAATTATTTCTTCAGAGAGAAGAAATTATCAGAGTCCTGAATTTTGCAGTAGAACCAACTAGCACCAAACGCATAAATCTCAAAAGAAGGGAAGGCATTGCCTTTATGAAGAACACACACAATAGAGTACGCAAGTGAAGTAAGCACTAAGTAAAACTGTGTACAAGGTAAGTGCTGAAAAGTAAAAGGGCCCGTATACAAACGCAACTGAAAGTATAATACAACTGAAAGGGAAGTACAATAGATTTAAGTAAAACATCCATGCTGAGTCGCCCTCCAAAAACCCTACCTGAAGGGTGGGTACAGATAGTCTCCTCGTCTCCTCGAGTCTAGAAGTTCGCTCCATGTACGCACCACAAAGTGGTCCACCTCTGGGTACCATCCAGCTCCACTAGCCTCCACCTCGATCAGTGTTGTCCATCGTCTGCATCCAACACATCGTAGTGCGGGCATAGCCCGTGTAGGGGTGATTATACGATACTCATTACGGACCCCGAGACCCCCGATGGTCTCTCTAAATCCACGAAGTATAAATCAAAATGGAAAGATACAATCACGAAGTATCAACATCACTAAATAGGTATATGCCCATACATATACCTAAGTCATCTGTTATAGTTCAGCTCCAGCTCTCGAGCCGAAGCACAACCCAGTCCACACAGGAAATCACAACCCTGTCTCCACTGGAAAGCACATCCCAGTCCACAGAGGAAAGCACAACCTAATCCACATAGGAAATCAAGTCAATCAAATCTATGATAATGATTGAAGTCAAGACTCAGCTCACACATAACAAAACACAACCCAATCCACCCATGAATGAATAACTCAGTCCATATAAGAAAGCACTACCCAATCCACACAGGAAATCAAGTCAATCGCATCGATGACAATGATTGAAGTCAATACTCATTTCACACAGGTATAGACATCGTAAGTCAATATAAATGATCAGATATAGCCACTGATTCGTCTAAGCTGTCGAACCCACATAGGATACAAGACTAGCTAAGCTGTCAGACCCACACAGTATACAAGACCAGATACTCTTCCAGACCCACATAGTGTACAAGTACAAAGTTCAATACCACCAGACCCACATAGGATACAAGAATAGCAGTCATCCCCGTCAAACCCATGGATGATTCAAGTATGGTAGTCATCGATGTCGAACCCATGGAGGTTCCATGTACAATCGTCCTCGCTGCCGAACCCACAAAGGATCCAAGTGCTTTCATCGTCATCATAGTCGCTGCCAGCCCTAGGGTTCCCACACATAGAATTCTCGATTCCAAGAGGGTCTTCTCCTCAAGAAAGAGAGATAGTAGATACATCAACTGTTACAAAGTCCAAAGTTGATGTATCCCAATTTTTTTTCTCGTCAAATGAAATCCAACATGATAGACAGTGCGTCAATCGGACGCCCGGTCTGAGAGTTATTGGCTTTTCCATCCTAGGGGCTCTATTAGTTTTTAAAATAAAACAAACCCGACCATACTCAAGCTGCGTCCTTACCTCAAGCAGAGTAATCCAAAAGGACCGCCTCAACAAAAGTATCCCAATGCAATTGACGGAATGTCAATCAGATGTTCGTTCCTTACGATATATGTGTTTCCACTCCAATGGATCGGTTATTTCCGAGTTTGAACCAAACCTACTATACCCAAGAATTGATGAAACCTTATGTGTATTCTACCGAAATGACCGCCTCAATCGAATTATTCCTACACATCTAACGGTGCGTTGATCTGAGGTCTGTAGCTCATGATATATGAAAAAGACCGAAAATGGTCTGAAGTGGGTGGTATGGGCCTGGCCCGACCCAACCTCACCCCCCCTGGGTGGGCCCAAACCGAGTCGACCTGACCCATGTCAGGGTCTGGCCCTGGAGGGTGCGGCCCAACACGATCCGCGTGACCTACCCTGTCATAGCCGGGGGGGTGCGCTGGCTCGGCCAGTGGGCTGAGAAGGGGGGACGCGGTCCCCCCCTTGTTACGAGACCACTTGATCTGATTCGTCACCGTCACGGCTTTAGCCATGGCGAGCACATGGCAATGGCGGGCTGGGGTGCCGCTGGTGAATTCCGCGGGGCACCGAAGTCATTCCGGTGGTCCGATTTCACTCCAGTCTACACCAGCGGTCCTCTCGGGTCCCGTACATCACTACGAAATCTTCCAATTGACATTTCGTTCCCGTTTCGTCGTCACCAAATATTCATCTCATCAAGAACAATGAAGTAGTGGGTTCGTACATGTTCATTAGTCTGTACCCACTCCGTTATTGGTTCAAAGCATCACAAAAAAATAGACGCCATGCCGAGGAGGAAGCGGCGTCTCCACTCTTACTGCAGAGAAGGGTAAGGGTGGCGTGTCGTCTTTCTCCGAGGAACCGGTGTTCTTTGTTGTTCTTTGTCAGAGGTCGGCGTTCTTCGTCGTTCTTCGTTAGAGGCAGACATTCTTCCTCGCACAATAAAGCTCTCCCCCTTAATAAAATAATAGGTTCCTCCGATTATTCAATTATACCCGTAATGAATCTCTCCCAAAATTAATTCACCACATTAAATATAATGTGTTGACAATTAATTAAAGAAGGGTGACAGATGGTACCCCATTATTAAATGCGTTGGTGGTTAAATAAAAAGGGGGAAAGAGAACGGTTCCTCATTAAATTAAGGGTTGAAATTTATTGGAGGTTTGTCCAATTAAAGGGGGTTTTTAATGAGATTTAAAGGGAATTTAAATGGTGGGACTCTTGTGGGCCCCAACTCAATAATATCCACACTTGGGTAGTTATGTGGCTATGGGTCCCACCCTTAACTACCCTTGGGAGGAAAAAAAACTCCTCATGAAAAAAAAAATTATTCCTAAATTTTTTATTTACTTCATAAATAAACCTCCAAAAGCCATCTTCTCCACCTTTGCAAAAGAAACTACGTTATGTTTCCCCTTAAGAAAATACTAGCGTTGCGAGTTCATCGGTGCCCTAAGATTTTAATTCTGAGCACCGGTTCAAAAGTTATAAAAACCCGCTCGTTGGTTCACAGAACGTACATGTGCTAAACTTTGAAAATCGATTCCGGGCACATCGGGCCTTGGAATCAGGCACGGTTAGAATCCACAGACTCGTAAAATTCCAATGTATTTAAAAATTAATTTACATGAAATTTCTGGGTTTTACACATAAATAGGATGGTTAAGGAGGGGGAATTCAATACATAAATTAATTCTTTAGTGAATCCATGATATATTCTTCTCTCTGAAGATGTCTTCTGAATAGGTCCATACATAGATGTGGATTTCGAGCATGCATGGTCTGATTTGACATTTCATTTTTCACATAAATATTCTTACATGTGAATCTAGATCTTATGTGCATCATAACCCTCTTGTGCACTCCTTCCATAGGGATTCATAATTTTATTTTAGAGAATGGTGTTAGAAAAAGATTATTTTCTATTTAAGATACATGTATAATGGGTTTGGTGCATGATTCCAGTATTGTTGGAAAGGTTTTTTACGGGCATGAAAGATTTTATTTCTGTGCGCACTTCCATTATTTTGTCCCAAAATCTTCCTATCATTCAATTGTTTCCTCACTACATTTTAATGAACATAACTCTTCATATGTAACTTCATTAATCCTATAAAACAATTCAAATCAAATCCTTTTAAATGATCCTCCATTTTGTGATAGTTTCCTCGAATTTGGATAATTCGTTGACAAATTTTTTCAATTTTTAAGATATTTGCCCATCATAATGGGCACCAATAAGAATGAGTATAGAAATTAGGACTGCAATATATGGTGATAAATGAGAAAATTCGCACCTCGAGTCCTATTGTATCCAGATCACATTGAATAAACAAACAATTAAATATCTCACCCAATATGAGTAATTCTCATTGTGGAAAAAATGGGGCAAAAGAAGAACATTTACATATATTTTTTTCCAAATAGTGTATGAAATTTTGGGATCATACTAGGATATCAATCACCAATCGGAGTTCCCTATCAATGAATAACCAAATTGAAGAGTGGGACTGTGAAAAGATAACATGCTCATCTAGCATCCTCTAGTTCTTGAATGGGATAATACCAAGGGCCTTGTATTGATCCCAAAAAGGGGAATGGGGAGTGTGAATCACAATTCCCAAAATTAGGAACACAATGGGGTGACATCACAAAATAGGATAATTGGTTGACCTGTTCTACACAACATATTCATATTGATTGTCAGTGAATGGGTGAAAATGAGTGTAAACTAATGACCATGTATTAAATGTGATACATGTAACAAAATATCAACTAATGTAATTTGGGGTGTTGAACCATGAAGGTAGGTGAGGTACAATGGAAATTAACCATTCTGTTAGTGGTACACTATAGAATTGGATGGGGATGTGTTTCTAAGTGAGGGTAACATCGAGTGGTTCATTGTTGTGATGGAATGATCAAATGGATTAGAACACTCTTATAATTGTGACACCATGACATAAAGAACATAGGGTTTGGGTGTATTAATCTAAACAATGTAAAACTCTTCATCCATGGGTAGCTCCTTCTTATGTGTTGAGTGAATGTTCATGGAACTTGATTTGTGTGGTAAATGAATGGTATTGTTTCATCCGGATAAATTCTATATAATGACGTCATCTGATCAAGATGTTTCACATTGTTTAATACATTAATTCGTAGACCTGATCTACCAGTTTTATTCCATGGAACATAGACTATTGATTTTTCTATCACAAGAATATTTTTTTGGGAATAGATTAAATGAACCTAATGTAAATGTTTTCTAATTTGTCCCATCTTCACACAAGTATCAAAGAAATAGATGGGGAAGGAGGAATATGTGATGTGGCATGAGATGGACCTGATATGAATGAAGTCATATGGGGCCTAGTCCCAAAAAAAATTTAACAGTGAGTCTATAATTTTATGGGAATAGAGTTCTGACCATGAAGTATTCATGTGCGGTTTCAATACATCGATAAGAACCCTACCATTATTAATAAGCTCACATGAGTAATGATTGGTGTGGCAAAAAATGAATGCAACATTGTTCTGATGCATTTTGATGGGGTATGCCTTCCTGGGTCGTCACGAAGACCCTCGCAGATGACATGTTTTACCCTTTATTCTTCCATTCCAAATGCGTGAACATTCATCAATTCTTCATAGATGTTTCCTCCTTGATTAAAATGAGGTGATGGAATGTGGGACCATCCTTTTATGGATTTATACTAATAATTATTCACCTAGTATGGGTGACCATTATAGATTTTGATGTCGTATATGAAACTCATTCTTGGTAACATCTCTTTGTGGACTCTAGTTAATTATATTGATTATTTTAGAACATTCTAAAATGGACAAGTTAGGGTAGCAACCTTCGGCCAGGATAGCATTCACGCATGGCATTGAGGGATTGTGTCGATATTAAAATATAGGAACACCTGTATTATTCATCATTATAGTGCTTCTCAAGGGCGCAAAAACCTGAGTATTCCAATGTCAATCACGGGGTATCATATTCTAGAACAATGCCTCTATGTTTTTCCTAAGATTCCCTAGTTTAACATGGTTTATTCCATGATATTAATGTCTAGTGGATATGTATTGGACTAATCATAAATAATATGATTATAGATTAGATGTGTATTTCCCATATAGTGAGCACCTGGAGTGTTTACTGAACAACCGGGTCAGAATACCCAATTGGAAATGACCAAGGTGGTTTATCTCATGAAGATAAGATTTCCCACCATGATGTATTATCTATAAACCACTAAGGGAGGTTTACGGAGGTGAACCCCAAGAAGGTGGACCCCATGGTTTAAAATTTCCTAGAATTGAACCTCAGGGAGCCTTCCTACATACCCTATTTAGATGATGAGGATACAAACCCATGTTGTTTGATAGGTCATGGTTTAGGGATTATGCATGGTTAGTGGCCCATCAGAATAGGATCACCCTTAGATGAATGAGTGTGGATTATGTGCAGCTTAAACAATAATAGTTTTTTGGTTCTAAGGAGAATAACCAAGAAGAATGGTGCTAAAACAGTTAGATGACTGACATGCTTCTGAGAGAAGTTAATGGAAGAATGAGGATTAGACACTGATATGACCCATGGTGGATCGTGAGACCTTTTCATGATAAGGGAGAGGCGATTTAGTATATTTATGGTGATTATTCATGGTCATCTACCCAATTGAGTGGAATAATCCCACCATAATGTGGTGTCTAAAACAGGAATCATGATGGATGATGGAGGGTTGGATGAAGTGGATTGAATGGACAGGATGGAACCTTCATGAATGTTATGTTGTTGGGGATGAACCATGGAGAGGTTTCCTACATATAATAACAAGTTGATATTCAATTTACATTTAGTTCTTATAGAGATGTTGGGGCTTATGAATTGTGGGAATCCAAGTCTAAAAGGGGAATGTGGTTGGGTCTCATACACGGCTAGCCACCCATGAGGACCCGAAGGAGACATGAATTCTGGTTGGGGCATGATACTCCCGATATATATTGGATTGAGGGAAAGGATTATATTGGAATAGACAATGGGATTGAACCTCAGAGAGACTTGTTATGTATTTTTGTTAGAAGTTAGGGATCAATGTCCATGCAGTTCAGGATGGAGGCATATAATGAGGGAGTGCACATGGACCAATGACCTAGAGACATGGTTGGGAGTTACTAATTATAAGAGACCCTTTTCAAGAGGGTCACTATATTTTGGATATATGTGATATGTGCAGATGTTTCATCTAGTTAGTGGTCTAGGATGTTTGATCAGAACAACATAGGGGGTTGATCTGTGTGATTTGTCCCAATAAGGGAAAATGTCGTATAATGATGGTACTTCCCATAGAGGGAGCACTAGTGTTTACCATTGGTCAGGATTGAACCTCAAAGTGTCTTCTTAGGTACTCTAATGGGGTAAAAACCAAAAAATTTGGACAATATAATTTCACATGTTTTTGGATGAGTGAACTATAATGAAATAGATAAAAATAAAAAATTGTTGGCAGTAGTGGTATTGAACATCAATGAGGATTCATAAGTACCTTTTTTGAATGAAAGGATCAAATTCCTCATTGTTAAGTGAGTGGGGGAATATAATTAGTGTGACCACATGGAAAACATACTAGAAACATGCGCGAAGTTTTTCATGTTTAGAGGTAGAAAGATGTGTTGGGGATAGTTCATGTTAAACAGCCCAAAGAAGACAAAATGGTCATTGTTACTCTAATCCCATGTGATTCATGATCATTATGGGAAAAAAGATTTTAATGTATACCTTATTTTCATGCTACGAATGGTGTGGTAATGAGAAATGGAGTAGGGATTATTCATTTCTAGTAGCACTGGAAGATGGAAATTTAGGATAACCATAGGAGAGAAGCCCATGATGGATCAAGTCCAATGAGATGATGATGTCATCCCATGCTAGTAAGGTGAAAGCGATATCAATATAAAAAAGACTAGTTAGATTGGAGAATTCCCAAAATTAAGCACCCCACATGAATTCCATAGGGAGAGACTACAATTTAATGTTATTTGTTGAGGATGATAGAACATGAATGTCTAACGTCCTACAGCTTTGATGATGAAGATTAATTTTTTTATCCTATAGAAATACATGAATTATATATAAAAACCCATGGGGAAGTGAAGGAAATATCCATGCCTATCATAAGGGTGGTGGAGCAATTTTCAATCATTGGGTCAACATTAGCGTGGCAATGCGAAAAGGCAAGATACATTAGTGTGACTATTCCAAAAATAAATTTGTATCAAAATTCAATAAGGTGAACCACTCAGGGAATCCTTATATCACTTTGTAAAAGGGTTGATGGATTCTTGGGAAAGGGGGTCGCGAGGCATGAATCCTTTCTGTGGGAAGCATTGTGAATATATTGTGGTTCACAGAGAAAATGATCATCACAAATGGAGGTGGTCCATAAACCATGGAGAAATGGGTCACCATAAAGGGAAGATATTCTTGAAGCATAGTCACCCATCTTATTCATGTAGTCCTCAATAATTTGAGGTGTAAATTGGATAGGATGAGTGATATGTGATTTCATTTGTTCCCAAGTGCCACTCATACCTTCATGATGGACATGGATCTTTGTAAAGGGAATATACACTTTTTGTGGCGGTAAATAAGAACAATCTGAATGGTTGTTCAAGCTTCTCAAATATCTTGTTTGTTGAAATCCATCACTAGCTCATAGAGAACAAGGACCTTTGGGAAATTGGATCTCAAAATGAGAAAGGATAGGGATGTAATATATCGAGATTTGGGTGTGCCCCATATTTATAGTCACCAGGAATTGTGATTCTCATTTGTGCACCACAAAGGAAATAGAGCATCAGGAAAAGATTCCATTCCATCAGAATCATAAATCATTCCCTAAAGTATCTTTTTGAATTGTGTGGAGTGAATAATACTCAGGATGGTTTCTGTCAAGTTGTATCATAATGATATCTTTTCTTAGGGGATTAGAGAGGGAGCTTCATGTTGTAGCCCCATTTAGTATTTTATTGACTTGTAATTCTTGATTTTCTTCCTTAATAGTCCTAGATTTCTGCAATCCATCCCAAAAATGAATTTTATTGCCAACAGAATAGGGGGACCTCCTCATAAGTGGGAGATTACATTAGATGTGATTTAAATGGTGGAATTACAATGGGATACAGTGGAATGAAATGTGGGGAAATCAATCATTTGATGACATGAATCCTTGGGACCACAACCCCACCTACCTAGAATGGGAAGATCAAATGAAGAATCAACTGTTGATTATGCTCGAAAGATAGAATTCACTATATTCTACTGGAGATCAATTAGGTAATTGCGCCGACATAAGAGGTGATCCATATTGGTAGGAGACCATCACCATCAGGGGTACATATGGATTTTTAATATGACAAGAATCCGAATGAATAAATACATGAAGTGTGAAATGGGATGTCAGAAAGTACAATTGGAAGTCGTACAACACAAGAAGTATAATTTCATGCTTCTTACAATAGTGAAAATAGTTTAATTTTTGATTTCATGTACTATGAATAAAGGAGAGGTGATTAAAGACATTAATGTGGTGATAGATTCCAATGCTCGATGTGAATTGTCCACGTATGCCAGGAAATTACTGAAATGACACAAACATCAACTTCCCATAGTTTAAAGTGATATGGTTTGGTCAAGTGGGTGTGTGTGCCTAAATACTATTTCCCAAAAGTTGGGTTGTGTACAATACGGGTTTTTCTAATGTTGGGTTTCAAAAAGATATCATGTATGAAAATTGGTTGTTTGAATGGTCATCAGTGTGCAAAAAATGGGTTGCGCACAAGGCCAACGGTGTGTGAAAAATGATTATTTATGCGCACCCAACATGGGAAGGAAGAAGTTGAGAGAGGATTATGACATTATGGGCCCAAAAAAGGGAGGAACGATAATGAACCTATCATAAAATATCACAACTTTTAGGGTTCTATTATATCGCGTTGTCACAAAATGTAAGACTTACCCACACAGTATCATTAGTTCGTGCTCTAGATCATTAGCTAGAAGGGGGGGGGGGCTTTAATATATATATATATATATATATATTAATACTTCTTTAATAGAACATAGGATTCTGATATTGGAATATTTTTTTATGTAGCACCAAACAAAGACAAGGTGATAGAGCCTGCCAGGGAAAGAATGTCATCCCATTTGGAGCACAAATGGATCGCATGTGGATTTGGTTCTTACACACAACATAAACATCTTAAATGAACTTTCCATTGATGTTTTAAATGGAATTTGTGGAAATGGATACAATTAAATTTTATTTGTTTCATATTATTCATTCATTACAGGTTGTGTGCAAGATGTAATTCATGTGTGCAATAATTATTTATTGGACGAAATATTTTTTTCATGCACTTCCAAATTTTTACCCAGAATCACGCCATCTAGACATTATAACCTATCAAACTCTGAATGTCCATAATATCTCATCCATTACCCTATTCTGGATCTACAACCCATCAAATTTACTATGGAGGAAAGGGATATGTTTTTTTATGTTCTATAGAGTTCGTAGAATTCATGGATGGATTTTTCCCAGTGCCAACAAATTCCACCATATGAATGGGGTCAAACGAGGATGAAGAGGGAATAACAGACAACATTCTGAGGAATTTATTTGGAAATTTCCTATATTGGATCCCACTATATATAGTTAATATTAATGAAATGAACCCCTAAATACATAAACCCACCCAATTCATGATCAGTGTGAGAAACAAGATATAATAGAAGATCATTCACCTTTACGAGAGGGTCCAAAAGTAGAGGATATGTAGGGATTGTAATGGGACATAGATCACCATTGGGAGTTCCTCAATAAGGAATTCCCTTGATGGTGAGTGGAACACTATACAAAAGATTTTCTTGTCCATCTCATCTTGTGCACGAATGGAATTATTAATGGGGAGTTGAATTCAACCCAAACAAAGGGGAATGAGGAGTTGAATCACAATGCACTGTATTTGGAACACAATAGGGTGGTATCATGATATAGTATATCTACTGACCTTTTTTCAAACACAGTATCAACATCACAAATCATTGAATGGGGAAAAAATTGAGTGGCGGTGACTGTCCACATTCGACATGTGGGACACATCTCAAAATATCATCAAATGTCTTCATGGGCATTGGACCTTGATGTTAGGTGAGCCCCTATGGCTAGGAAACATTCCATTTGGGGGTTCTTTATGATGACAAAGGGGATGAAGATCCAAATGAGGTGCAGAAAACAATATTTAAATAAAGGGATTGATTGTTAAAATTGATTATATCACTCTAGAAAATATGCCACATCAAATTGGAGCACATTATGTCTGGGAATGTAGGTCCGATCAAGGGTGAATCTCTTCTTAAAGGGGGTAACTAATCTCAGGTGTTGAGTGATGAGTGATGGAATATGATTGATGTAGTAGATGATAAAAATTTAGGGTGTCTTATGGAAGTTCTTCAAATAGCCAATAGTTTTACATCACAAAAATGTAGGATATGTATGTTGTTTTATGACATATGGTGAATTAGATGAATTATATTGTTTAACATTATATGATTAGGACTTCTTTTACAGTTTAACATCATGTGAACAAGATATTGAACATAGTTTAATTCCATACGTCATGGAATCAAGATAATAGTTTTAATTCACGTCTAACGAACAATTAAAATGATTAATCTGAGAATATTTTTTGGAACATAGGAAATAAACATGACATGAACGAGTTTTAATGAGTCCCAACACCAAAAAAGCATCAATGAACATACAAAGAAGGTGGAATATGTGATGTGCATAGGGTAAAACCCAACATGAATAAAATTTTAGGAGGATTAGTGCCACAATTCATTTCCAAGTATGGATCATAGTTAAATGTAATAATGTTTTGACCATGATGGGATGATTTTCAGACCACCCACATCGGTAAGAACCCTTCCTTAATCCCTAAACCAACATGATTCGTGCTCGGTGTGGGAAACATGTAATTTTGTTGGGGGTATACCTAAAATGTGGGAGAAAAAATTAATGGTGATACTGAGGGTATAATTACACCATAATTTTAGGCAATTGAAAATGATTCAATCAATACATTCATGATGAGGATAAAGGTTTTACTATTGATAAGAGATCGACTGATGATAATGTTTGAAACATATGGACCATTACCACGTGGTATAAGAATTCAGTGAGAAAATGAAGAATCACATGATGACCAATATCAAAACATAGGATTCACTATTTTCATCCCATAAAACATTAGGGTGTTGGCTGGCATTGTAGGGTACTCAAAATGGAAAGATATCATCATCGTCATGGGGCAAGTCTGGATTTGAATAATGATGGGAATCTAAATCAAGAACTATATGACCTGTGGAATGGGTAGATTAGAAAGTAGAATTCAATTCTATACAATGAATTTAGGTTAATGTCATGATACATGTACTATAGAGAAAATGATTAAATTCATTTTTAATTGAATAAGAATAGAGGTCAAATATGATCACACGATGTGACATCTAAAATCCCAACATGAATGGATCATATTGACCATGTACTATGTAAAACAACCATGACACCTATTTACCATATTTTAATATCTTACTATTTTGACTAGTAGGAATGTGCCTAAAATTTTTTACGCAAAAGAAGGGTTCTACACAATATGAGTTTCACAAGAGATGTGATTAACAAAAATGGAATGCGGTCAAGATGGATTTGTGGAAGATCAATGGTGAGAACAAAATGGGTTATAAAAAAGGTCATTGGTGTGTGGAAAATGATTATTTGTGTGCACACAACATGGGTTGGAAGATGTTGGGTTCAAATTACAATACTATGGGAGTACTAATAGCAGACCCACATTGAACATGTAATGCATGATCTCTATATTGAGGTTTCCATTATTTCATTATGTCATTGAAGGGCACACTTACATGCACCAGATTGATGGTTAGACCTCTATATCATCACCCTAAAGGTGGATGGGGTATTTAATATATAAAAAATGTATTCAGTGATGGAAAAATTATTTCTGATCATAGATGAATTTTACCGGGTATATTTATACATAACTACAACGAGATTGAATAAAAGTTATGGTTTGAAATTTAATTATATTTGTATGAGGCTGGTGTGATGATCTAGTTCATGTGCATAGTATAATCCCCTAATGTGAACCTTCCATATCCATTTTCAATGATCTAAGTGGGAATAAAGATAGATTCAATGTATTAGGCACATTTTATTATTACCTGATGTGTTTCTTGAAATATTCTATTCTTGTCCACATGATTTCATTAATGTATGAATTATTTCCTTTATGCACAAACAATCATACTTTTCCTCATAATCACCTCGAATGGCCATTCTCACATGTTTGATTATGAATGGACATAACTTCTCATCTATAATTCGATTCGGGTTCCATGAATCGTCAAATTAAAACCTAGAAAATGTTTTATACTATGGGAATGGTTCCTTGGATTTAGGATAATTCTTGGTCAAATTTTTTATCGTTAAAAAAATAGAAGATACCTGAACCATCTCCCATTATTATTTCTTACATCCCACTAATAAAAGTTGAAACTAATGCTATTGTGGTATATCTAAGCCAAAAACCTATCACCCATGAGATAATGTCTCTAGGATTTTTAGACATGTACCACAGCTGACAAGTCTTGATCTTTAGTAGTGCAATTTCATTCATGATATTTTAGATTTCTTGAGAAATAAAAAAAACTTGTTCCTCTTCTATCAACACTTCTCTAAAGACAATCCCAGATGAATCAATGTACATATTACATACATTAACTCGAATTTAAAAACTGAGTATATGTTTTGAAACCATCCTACCATTCATCTATTGTATATATATCTTGCATCCATCTGACTAAATTAACTTTTCCCATTTTTGGTCATTTGTGAAATAAGAGCTACCAAATGAGAGAACACCTATATAAATAATCGATAATAAAATTATAATCCAAGAAATATTCAAATATATAATACTTTTTTGATTTATACCACGATACGATGGAATTTGAAATTCTATGGGTCCACTAGCAATCGTGCCTCTGAGATTACTTGGTGAATGAAGTTCACATTATCCACCCCTAAATAGTATTTGGCAAGATTGGCATAAAACCGATTCCCTGTCTTTTTACTCATGATATTACAAAGATAATGGGAATTCCCATTTTATTAATTGGAGTACACTAATATGCGGTCGATTAAATATCAAAAAACCATCCTAGAAAATTATGAATGATCATATTCACCAATTCCATGAATACAATTAGTGAATCGGTCAATCCAAATGGAAAAACTAAAAACCCAGACAAGGGATACATTCTCTTAAAATATTCAATGGTATGTATAATGGTCACATAGTAAATTTATCATATCATGATCTCAAATCGATCATGTATATGATTTTATGACCTTTCAGCTAGTCAAAGATATCATGAATTGGAGGAGGAGGATAATTGATCTTGAACGTCATCTCGTTCAATCTCCAATAATACAAACATAAGCACACATACCAATCAACCTTCATGGTAAATATAATTGGAGAACCACAAGGATTGAAATGTCCGTATAAAACCCTAAAATTATAGATATTCCAACAAATATTTCATCTCTTAATGCTTTTTTGGTTCCATTTTTCATGGAGAGATAGATTTTTCCTTTGCTCTCCGAAAATAATTGATTGTAAAATCAATATGTCAATTGGATTGTACGTCATAGAACCCATTAAGGAAAAATAATAAAAATGGAACACTGTTTGATGAATATTATCATGTATAATTCCACTAACATCGAGAAAAAGACAAGTTGTTTGATCCATGAGGCAATCCATCATGAACTAAACTGGTCCTACATAACTATCCTAAAGATCCAACTGACCTTGTTTTGAATAGATACCTACATAGGAAGATAAAATGATTACTATACTTATATAATAGTTGATATGATGCTCCTATATGACTATCCAATCATTTACTTGAATAAAATAAAAAACTATCTTTACAACATTAATGGTTCTCAAACGAAACGGTAACCACTAATATCAAGAGAACATGACATTAAATGTTTGATATTCTCCGATTTCCCTCTAAATTGTGTCATGTGTCAGAAAACAATCAAAAACTAAAAAATCTAGTCCCAAATAGTTTAAAAATATTATTTTAAAATGTAATGTGATGGTTTTGTGTCAAAAATTGACAAAAGCACGGGTAAAAGACAATACACTTATACTTATGATAGTATATGAGTTTGAGTTCACACTATTTAGAGTTGAGTTCACTACTGCCTACAAACCATACCCCCTTCAATGGGATCCATTAAGACTTACCATAGATACATCATTTTCAGGGTACAACCATTCATTCATGGGGGTAACATACCCTATTCCCTGATAAGAACATGTTGATGAACTCCATATACCTTCTTGATGAGGAATATATTAGTACATCATTTACTATAGTACCTATCATGTTCCACTTACACTTATATACAATAACATTCACCTAAAAAACCACTTTCTAAGACCCATACTACATCAAGAAGGAAAATAAAATGGTGGTTTGAGACATTGAGGTTGGACGTGGCCTATCATGTCACACTAATATAACTACAATGTAAGAAATTCATGATATGGATTCCATCTATCCTGACAACTCTCAACATTTCTCCCATGATAAAAACTTGGATAGAAATGCTTCGTTCAAATATAAATAGAGAATATAGAATTATCTAATTAAAAAGTCTCTTTATTTCTCAGCGCCTCTCTCAAATTTTCGTCTATAATGACTTCTATATTTATCATGACAAAAAAACATCCTGGGCCGAATTAATTCATCTAGACCCTAATGTCATGGTGAATAACATCATGAAATTGTATTACCCTAGAGATACCATCATCATCTAATGATGCTGGGAAGAATTATAGGTCATTGAAATCTCTAGTGTTGTCAATAATAGATAATTCAACCCACGTTAGGTGAATTAAAACATGAGCCTTATCAAACCCCATTATATCATCATAGAAATGGATCCGGAACATAATCTCCAAGCCCATCAAGGATAACTCCTCATACTGCTAGGTCTTATCTAGAATGTCCTAATAATATTTAGCTAATTTTTGAAGCGTATATTCAAAAACATGTAACTAACTATCATTACATGTCTCGAGATATATAAAGATCACTTGGAATGACTCAATCTTGAACATTACTTCATGGGGCCCTCCCAGTCCAGTAAGTGTATGTGGATGATGAAACTATAAATTTCCCAGGAACATTTCCATCATATGAATATTGTTATCAATCTCCTTCTCCATGGATCTCGCGACCATAGGAAATTTCCACTAAGCTGAACATCTATATGATCTTCAATAACTATAGAAAGCTCAAGTTCATCTTTGTTATGAGCATGCTAATTTCTACTCTCAAGGTACTCAACTCAAATATATCGAGGATATCATTTCAATATAAGATTAAATAATTATTTAGATCAATGGATATGACATGGAAAATCTAAAAAATTGATGAAAATATATATCCACTACCCCTAGTCTCTCTAAACAGGGTTTAATGATATTTTAGAATGACATAAAAATTTATTTATTTCTTTTCTCAAATATTATATTTATCTAAGTTCAAATTAAAAATATAAACATATACATCCTGTGAAATAAATATGTATCTATAATGAAAAATTCATGATAATATAAATCGATATGTGCCTCTAATGATTAATGCATAATCATCCCACACCATATAGGGGCATGAGTATAAATTTCAAGAACAAAAACACCATGAATTAATAAATTCACATAAAAATTAAATAACTCGGAGTGAATTAACGTCATTTATAACAAGAAAACAATATAAATATAAATTTACCCATAGAAACCCATATACCCCTTGAATATATGATAACTACTCCTATGCTCAAGATAATTACCATGTCTGAAAAATGATTACTCTTTTTTCTACCATTAAAAAATATAATGTAAATAGAAAATTAAACCCACTTCGATACCACATTGAAATGTACCAGTGTGTGAAACTCACTCACATGGAAAAAATAGGTTTGTTATTAGACCTCAGTCATGTCGCCCCATATTCTAGAGGCTTCTGACTCGAGGAAATGGTGTGATAACTATTGTGTGGAGAATATTCATACTTGGAATAGAGTTACAACATAGTGGAATAAACCAAAATAATCAATAAATATCAGAGTGGAACAATAATGTATACAATATTTTACCAAGGAAAAAAAAATCTAAATTAATAACCTAATGAATAATAAATGATTAATATAATGATGTGCTAAAATGTAAATAAATTTCATGATAGAATAAATATAAGTAAAATAATGGAATAATAAAATAATGTCACAATGTCCTTGGTCTTGAACCCCATGTCAGACCTTCCTATATTCTCCAACAAATCATACATGAAAAAAATAAACATCAATGTCATTTTCCATTTTATAATACTATATTCACATCATCTTTTTAGTTATCAAATGTTATCCTGAAAAGGGTGTGATTATAATATAGAATCTCAACACTTCAATGTCCAAATATTACCATTCTGATATCATGAATATGAATTAATGCAATAAATGGGTGTATTATTTTAATAAAAAAAAATAATTATCAAATAAACCAACTTCCACACCATGTGAAAATTTCATTGAGCATTTCTAACTACCATGACAACTATAACTATATAACCGTGGTAAAAAATAACCTAGATCGGATCTACAATGAAATGTCTGTGAGAATTTCATAATCCCTTGATATCCATAAACTTATACCTAATGTATATTTTACAAAAAACTGGGTCATAACCGATTATATATATGCTTCAATATTTAATAAGAATCATCTCAATATATATTAATTTAAATATATATTAGTTACATCCTCAGTATATTAACATATTAGGTTTTTTATCTTTTCAATGCCAGGTATATAAGAATTTCAACATGTAAATTGGTCTAATGTCCTAAATATAAGCATTACAACAAATAAATCACATAACATGTATCAAAACAAGGATATAAAAATATTACATCATCAATAGTTTATTATGAAATTACAATTTACATTTCAATTTAACATTTAATATTTCAATTATTCATAACCAATATCAATCAATTCATCTAAATAAAATATCCATGTTATAAAGAATCTATATCATGAAAACATCGAAATCCTTCATCATGGTAAGAACACCTTAATCCACTACAAAATTCTGTTATACTCAAGGGATTACCCACCAGAATGGTAGCCATAAAACATGTCAATAAATATTTGGATCCAATTTGGATATATGAAATAAAACAGTTAAACAATTGATTATTTTAGGTGAATTTTATGTTGGAACTATTGTAATATTTTAAATTTTTGTAAAAAATCAAAACATAAGGTTATGGTTTAGACCACCATTATTTATCCGGAGAAAGAGTAAATTCATCTAATAGAAACTTTCCATGATAACTAATGTGGAGATGATCACAAGAAATAAACTAGATAAAAAATGATGAAGATCAAAACCTACAACCCACATAGTAATGAAGTAACAATGCATGGTTGGAGAAAAATAAAATAGAAGGAAACCCTAACCAAAACCACATACTAGAGATCAGATTTGAGTTTTGGGTGTCTGGTAGGGTTGAAATGGTTCCAAAATCTCGTGGTTGAGAGCACTAGAATTTGATTAAGAGTTAATTATGTGATATCAATGATAAATCAATCATACTGCACCCTCGAAAAACCTTCTCAAAAAATTACCCACCCTGAAATACAGTTACATATCATGTATTGATTTTTCTAAGGATACACGAAATTTTTTTTGCCTCTACTCAAAATTTAAATCACCCAAATGTTAAATGACAAGTACTTTATTCATGGTTTTTATTCAATCAATTTATGTAATAATTCACAACATGAACCTTGTTTCTTTTACATGTCTTGTAAACAAATTACATGGTGTTTAAATTTCATTCAGACCATTTTTATCCCACCAACCTTATAAAATAAAAACCCATTTTAACTCTTCATCACATACAATGTAACCTTGTAAAAACATTAAACATTTATACCCAAACTCCAATAATTCAAATGGAATTCCACAAACCACTCCCGATGTGGATCCTCTTCAGTATTCTCACATTTTATCAAAACATAATACTCTATTTATTCGATAAACTAGAGAGTCATGAAAAAACATGACCAATAAATTTTAATGGGGAGGAAAAACTCAATAAACATAGTTGAATGACAAACTCTGAGAGATAGTAACTAGAAAAAATTGGGATACTATAGTTTGATTCAGAGATTCAATGGTATGTGGTTCTTTTTGAGGTTTTACATTTAATTAAGTCCAAGATTTTATTTAATTATTTAAATTAAATAAAATTTATCTTCAAAAATAATATTTCATGTGATTTAATTATCATATTTAAAATTGAAGTATTTTGAGAAAAAAAATAAAATTATAATGTAATTAGAATGGATGGATGAATTTTTAGAGTGATGAATTGATATTTGAAAAGGTGAATTGATGATAAAATTTATGAATTACTTTTATATTTTTATATTAAATGTATAAAAAATAAATGATGAAAAAAATGATTTATTTTATATTTTAAAGGAATGAACTGATGAAGAAACATATTTTTCTATTGAAATTGAATTTAAATATCTGACTAAAAGATGTAAAATTGAATTGTATTTATGATTTATTTGATGTGAGATGTTTTCAAAATTATTTATTAATTAGTTTTGAACATGAGATCCCTGGTAGTTAGTAGGTTATTTAGGTCAATAATAATTTCATTTTGATCCCATATAAATTTATTGACAATTACAACTCTTGAAAACTAGTTCATCAATATTATCCTTGATGGATAGTTTATGTAACAGCCCGAGATTTTATGAAAAATATTATTTTTAATTTTATTAATGTCTTGGGTTGTACGCTACACCAAAAGGATCTTGCACAACACACATCCTTGACTTGCCTTGCATTACACGCAATCACGACCTTCCTCGATAGCGTGTGTTGTACGCAACACCATGTTTCGCTAAACAACGATATGCTATTAAGATATTATTAAAACTAGCTGTTGTGAATAGTAATAACCACTTTTTGAAATTTTGTAAATTTTATTTTTCAAAATGGACTTCATTTATTGATTCGGAGTATCGAATTTAGCCTAAGGTGAAATTTTGGTACTTTTCAGATAACATTCATATTCTAATGAATAGTGAAAATTACTAAATTATAATTAAAAACAACTTTTTTAATCGAAATAATTAATAGTGATAAATCATTAATTTGAGTGATTTTAAAGTATATTTAGAATATATTTTTACAATTTAATCCAATGTTGGTCATTGTATGTAATTTCACATTTAAACCAGACATAATCAAGTGTCAATCTTTTGATAGATATTGTTTCTTAAAAACACGCTATTTGTTTTAACAGTGGGATTTAATTATAAAATTAATTAATGCAATTTCTATGTTATGAATTTGGTAAAATAGACTTCATTTTTGAATTCAGAATATGAAATATAGCTTAGGATGAAATTTTGGCATTAATCTGAAAAACATCAATTTTTTATGAATAGTGAAACTACTAAGTGGTAGTTAAAACAACTGAATTTTTCATAAAACTTAATTTTACCACTTCTGTGAATGGAATTTCAAAAATCCGAGAGACACGGTTGATGTCAGTATGTAAAATGCGGTTCAATGAGATGAAAATAATTTTTGGTGAATAGTAACTTTTTACTTTTATTTACCACGGTTAAAAATAAATAGGGTAATTAAGGGTAAAAATGATATTAATATTACCCTAAAACAGGACCTAATTCTATTGGACAAGTTTAATTCGACCAAAAACAACCTTAAGTGTAAAATATTATCATTTAGGCCCACATGGATAAGATTAGGACATTTATTATTATTTAATTCAAAGAAGAGTTAAAAGAGTTAAAATCAAAGTTTATTTACTAAAACATTTATTATATAGGGTTGTACATAAGATAAATTCAATTTTAAATATTCATTAGAAAGCTAAAAAGACTTCCTACATAATGGTAGTTTATTTATAATTTTTAGACTTTATTTAAATTAATTTATTTATGACACAACGATGATGCAGTAATTACCCTTTTAAGGAAATATTAACATAATTGATGTTATAAATGCTCAAATGAATGTAATTTGAGACTTTTTATGAATTCCACTAATTTTCTAGGTTACTATGATATATTATTGTTGATCTAATCAACATGTTTCGAACATATAATTCTGTTATGACTTTCACAAAAATCATATATCAAATAGTGTCAAAATTGACACAAAATAGTTTTTAAATAAAATATTATATTATTAATTGTTATTTTATTCCTCAAAATCTAAGGATCGGCCAAATGACTTAGATAAGGATATATATATTAATAATAAACAATTTGGGGTTCTTTTGGCATGTTATAGTAAGTGTATTAACCATATAGTGAAAGAAATCAAAAAGACACGGTAAAAGTTAAATTATTTAACTTAGAGTTAAATCTAATTGATAAGGATAAAATAATACCCTAAACTTATCTAAATCCTGTTGGTTGATAGTATTTCGACCCATCCCCACTTTATCTTCGAAATAAGACCCTTTGGAACCATTATAAACCAATTTTGACATTAATATAAAATAATATTTTGAGGTATTCCTAAGGTGCCCCTCTCCTCCCTTATAAAAGGACACCTCCTCCCCCTCCTCCTCACAACAATTTGAGCACTCAAGCTCGGCCAAACCCTGCCAAAATCTCTTCTCCACTTCCCTAGCAACATCCTAGAGGTTCTTTTCTTCCTAAAAGACCAATTTTAGTTCCTTAAGAGGAGGTCTCCAAAAGGCGCTTCAACGAAGAGGTAATTACCGTTACCAATTCTTTCATCTTTATTTCTTCTTCCACTTCTTCTTCTTAGATTGTTTCATTATGAAGTAATAACATCAGTATCACTCATATACTGATATGTTATTATAATTATGAAACAACCCTATTTAACCATCTATCCATCCTACGGAAAAAGAAATCACCGCGCGTGCGTACGTACGGAATACCGTCTCCATGCCGTGGTGTAATCTATTTTCCACCACCACCTTACATGGATGGGTATAATGGTGTAAAGAAAAACTATAAATAGTTATTACAACATCATATTGATTCTGATATATTTTATAATCCACTCCAATTCAATTCAATATTTATGGAAATGATATCATCGCTCGTGCGTACGTACGGACTACCGTCTCCACGACGCGATGAGATTCATTCTCCATGTTAACCATTTAAGAAGGATTATAAAGTATATATAAGAAATAATAATGAAATATATGACATTATAAATCTACTGGATTTATGTATATATTTATATATGTATGTCATCTACTTACTTCCATTCAAGACAATAAGGAAAGGAAAACAACGTTCATGTGTACGTACGGACTACCGTCCCCATGAATGGTGTTTTTCATTTCATTTATCAATCTATTATATATATATATATATATACTGAATATATATGATATATAAATCATATTTTATATTCTGGAAGTAAGTAAATCATGATATAAGTAATAATAATGTCATGAACAACAAGTCAAAACACCTACGATAAAAGAAACGATTTTACCCAAAACGCTTCTTTAACATGGAGTTTACAAAAGAACGGTTAATATGATGTCATAAGTGAACCATATATGATATAATAACAATGAATATGATTCTGTAATAAGTCAATGACATTATTTAAACCATTATACAGGAGCTTCGGACACGTACAAAGCAAATCGGACCTAAGGTAAGGGGAAATATCACAATCTCATTTTTATCCGAGATTGTTTATCCGTAAGTATTTAATGGGGGTGTATTTCATCATCCAAATCCATGTTTCATCAATATGTAATATTATTTCCATCCACATACAATTTTTTAAATCCATTTTTACCCTTCGGTGAGTTTTTAGTAATATCTATGAAAGGAATCTTTTGTCATACGAGGTACTTTTTGACTTTTCCGACAAAAGTACGAAGAATGTTTTTTTTAACTTATACGGCATGAATGGATTTTTAAAACATTATTTCCAAGAAGCTTCCTTTACAAGTTTTCAAGTTTATTTTTAATATACTTCTTTTATTTTAATGTCATATGACATGTTAAGAAAGGAAAAATGTTTTTGAAGAAGAAAGGATATTTTTCTCAAGAATGGAGTTCAAGTGTTTTATCAAAATTATTTTCCATCTTAGATAATAAAGGGTTCTGTTTTTATCCATATTATTACATTGATTTGATCATGTTGTGATGGAATATTTTTTATGAATTCCTTTATCTTATATGAATTGTTTTATGATGTCATGTTGTTTAAGAATCCCATTTTTATTACATGGGTTATGCTATGATGTATGGTTGATGATTATGCGGCACACATAAGAAAGGATTAATTATAAGATGGGTGTGACCTATATCTCCCTCCAATGCATTGGGTAAAGATTTTATATCTCATGAGATAGACATGGCTGGAATGGTAGGTTATACCGGTTCAGTGAAACAGGACTGAAACGAGGGTTACTCGATTCAGAAAGGGACTTTGTCCACTAAGATAGTCTTGGCAATGAGTCTTGACTAACAAGAAATGATTCTCTATGATTATGTGCGTATGCCACAATGTTTCATGTTTTAAGTTATGATTATTGGGATTTCATTTTCACTTCTATGATTTATCCCATGTTATGATATTATGAGCTCTTTTGCAGGTTAAGATTTCCAAAAGCTATGTTCTTATGTATATGATGTGATTGATATTTCTTTTGTTTACCCTTACTGAGCATTTGTGCTCACCCTTTTATGATTTCTTTTCCCCAGGATATAAAGAAAGGTTTTAGGTAAAAAAAGGGAAGATCTTTATGGGAGATATTGAAGATCTTTCACCACGATTAGAAGATTATGTTCCGAGTTTCCAAAGACACTAAACTATTATGATCCTTGTGTGTGTGTGTTTTTGTTATGTACTAAGTATTCTGCAAAAGTAATGTAATGTCCATGTACGTCAAGCTTCGGGTCTCTACAGTTGGTATCAGAGGAAAGGTTTAGTCAACCTTTGGAAACTAGGATGCGAAAACGTTAGTGAGATCCCTAGAGAAATTTCTAAGGTATGTCTAGGGATGTCCCTATGGTTAAGTATATGTATAGGTTATAGTACTAGAACTACGCTAATGATCATAGAATCAAACCTAAGATGTTAGATATTGAAGGTACTCCCCCTTTATTATGTTGTTTTCCCTAGCATGGTTTTTGCATCTCACATTATTCTTTTTGGGTTTTAGAAAATGGCTGGAAACAAGATGATTCATGATAATGGAGGATATGATGGATAATGGAATGATATTCTTCATAAGCAATCAAATGAAATGGGATTTGGAAGTCCAAACATAATTATTATGCCGAATCAGCAATCTCATAATATGATCAATAAAGTAAAATTTGGTAAGTTTCCTGACTCGGCTAATAAGAGAAAGATGGAGTTTCATGATGATCATAGAGGAAAGAAAGTTCAATTTACCCTATGTAATTCATGTGGGAAGAGGCATAAAGGAGAATGTTTCAAAGGATCTGGAAGATACTTTGGGTGTGGAAATGAAGGACACAAAGCCAGTAAGTGCAAAGGAAAAGGTTCAGTTAACACCAGGGATGAGGATAATGGTATTGCTACGACATCAACACTGGTTAAATGTTTTAAATGTGGAATGTACGGGCATTATGAAAACCAATGCCCTAAGGGAAAGTCTCATGAAGAGAATCAGTATGGTCGTATGGGAAGTATTTATGTTGATGATGATGAAGAGACTACAAATGATATGTGATATGAAAGAATTGTTGAATCTTGGACAATGGTTTAAGAATGTAGTGGAATGATTACATGTTTATCATGTGTAATGTTGTACAAGTAATCTCATGGTATTGTAGAATAAAGAGACATGTAAGGATTGTTACACTGTTGACTGATTAATGTTACCAGTATCCATGAAAGGTTATTCAGATATTTTTGGAATGTAGATGATATGAACATAATGAAGGGATAATGAGAAAATTAAATGTTTGATAGTATTCATGAGCTCATGATTGATATAAGGACTAAGTGATATCATGGTTTGAGTATATAGAATTTTGAGGATTTTGGTATGTGGAACGATTTAACTTTTAATAGAATTCGTGTTTTAAATAAGGTTCAATGGGTTTTCAATAGAGTACAAGATTAAGGCCTTTGAATGTTTGGAATGTGACCAACAAGATATATCTTATGATATATGGGGATCAACGATGGTATTAAATCTCTGGTAATCGTTTTCACTATGTTATGAGAGTGGACTGCAGTATTATGGATAAGCCTAAAGATTGGAATGGATTATGTTGGACATAAGTTAGTATTGTTTAAGGATAGAAGTTTTTTTAGATATTATTGATGGGATGTTATAGTAATATAGTTTTAGAAAAAGGACAACCTGCAGGACGGGCGACAACCCATTGCGTCGGACAAGGCTGTAGGAATCGAACCCACAACCGAAGTGCGACTGGCCTTTATCGCCTACCACTGGCCTACAGGAAGTCCCTGTTTAGTAGAAACTAGTTTTATTATATTAAGCAGTATGATATATGAAGTATAAGTCCATTTTAGGAACCATATATGATTAATCTCACTATAGAATGACTTATGTATATTTAATAACTTTTTCTAACCTTCTGTTTGAGACAGATGGAATGACCCGTCATTCTATCACATAATCTGCTAACACTTCACGAATAACAAATTCAACTTCATTTATTTAAGAGATGAAGTGGAAATTGTTCAAGGCACGAACAACAGTGAGATTGTTCCAAAATAAAGTAAGTATTTATTCTAATTCAAATTATCCACTTTAGGGAAATGATCTTGAAAACCAAAAATGTTGTCCTAGCGATCTTATACTTGATGAATTGGATGGTACCTTAGATCGTCACAAATTTATGGATTTGTGATTGTTGGATTTTCCATAGCCATGTTCTCTATCACTCTCCATCAGAACATGATGGTTAGATTTCTTTTCCATATCCATATTTTCACCTATGTGGAAACCCAGTGATTAATTTATTTGGGTAATAGTTACATTTCATACTTTAGTTTTTAAAGCCAAGTTTTGGTATTCCTTTTTAAGATGTGGGTTTCTATTAAAGAAACTTTCGAATAGTAAACTATTTATAACCCCGACGAATTTCGAGGGCGAAATTCATTTTAAGGGGGGTAGAATGTAACAGCCCGAGATTTTATGAAAAATAATCTTTTTAATTTTATTAATGTCTTGTGTTGTACGCTACACCAAAAGTAGCTTGCACAACACACATCCTTGACTTGCCTTGCATTACACGCAATCACGACCTTCCTCGATAGCGTGTGTTGTACGCAACACCAAGTTTCGCTAAACAACGATATGCTATTAAGATATTATTAAAACTAGCTGTTGTGAATAGTAATAACCACTTTTTGAAATTTTGTAAATTTTATTTTTCAAAATGGACTTCATTTATTGATTCGGAGTATCGAATTTAGCCTAAGGTGAAATTTTGGTACTTTTCGGATAACTTTCATATTCTGATGAATAGTGAAAATTACTAAATTATAATTAAAAACAACTTTTTTAATCGAAATAATTAATAGTGATAAATCATTAATTTGAGTGGTTTTAAAGTATGTTTAGAATATATTTTTACAATTTAATACAATGTTGGTCATTGTATGTAATTTCACATTTAAACCAGACATAATCAAGTGTCAATCTTTTGATAGATATTGTTTCTTAAAAACACGCTATTTATTTTAACAGCGGGATTTAATTATAAAATTAATTAATGCAATTTCTATGTTATTAATTTGGTAAAATAGACTTCATTTTTGAATTCAGAATATGAAATATAGCTTAGGATGAAATTTTGGCATTAATCTGAAAAACATCAATTTTTGATGAATAGTGAAACTACTAAGTGGTAGTTAAAACAACTGAATATTTCATAAAACTTAATTTTACTGCTTCTGTGAATGGAATTTCAAAAATCCGAGAGACACGGTTGATGTCAGCAAGTAAAGTGTGGTTCAATGAGATGAAAATAATTTTTGGTGAATAGTAACTTTTTACTTTTATTTACCACGGTTAAAAGTAAATAGGGTAATTAAGGGTACAAATGATATTAATATTACCCTAACACATGTCATAATTCTATTGGACAAGTGTATTTCGACCAAAAACAACCTTAAGTGTAAACTATTATCATTTAGGCCCACTTGGATTAGATTAGGACATTTATTATTATTTAATTCAAAGAAGAGTTAAAAGAGTTAAAATCAAAGTTTATTTTCTAAAACATTTTTTATATAGGGTTGTACATAAGATAAAATAGATTGTAAATATTCGTTAGAAATATAAAAATATTTCCTACATAATGGTATTTTATTTATAATTTTTAGACTTTAAATAAATTAATTTATTTATGACACAACGATGATGCAGTAATTACCCTTTTAAGGAAATATTAACATAATTGATGTTATAAATGCTCAAATGAATGTAATTTGAGACTTTTTATGAATTCCAATAATTTTCTAGGTTACTAAGATATATTATTGTTGATATAATCAACTTGGTTCGAACATATAATTCTTTTATGACTTTCACAAAAATCATATATCAAATAGTGTCAAAATTGACACAAAATAGTTTTTAAATAAAATATTATATTATTAATTGTTATTTTATTCCTAAAAATTTAAGGTTCGGCCAAATGACTTAGATAAGGATATATATATTAATAATAAACAATTTGGGGTTCGTTTGTCATGTTATAGTAAGTGTATTAACCATATAGTGAAAGAAAACAAAAAGACACGGTAAAAGTTAAATTATTTAACTTAGAGTTAAATCTAATTGATAAGGATAAAATAATACCCTAAACTTGTCTAAATCCTATTGGTTGATAGTATTTCGACCCATCCCCACTTTAGATTCGAAATAAGACCCTTTGGAACCATTATAAACCTATTTTGACATTAATATAAAATAATATTTTGTGGTATTCCTAAGGTGCCCCTCTCCTCCCTTATAAAAGGACACCTCCTCCCCCTCCTCCTCACACCAATTTGAGCACTCAAGCTCGGCCAACCCCTGCCAAAATCTCTTCTCCACTTCCCTAGAAACATCCTAGAGGTTCTGGTCTTCCTCAAAGACCAATTTTAGTTCCTTAAGAGGAGGTCTCCAAAAGGCGCTTCAAAGAAGAGGTAATTACCGTTACCAATTCTTTGATTTTATTTCTTCTTCGACTTCTTCTTCATAGGTTGTTTCATTATGAAGTAATAACATCAGTGTCACTCATATACTGATATGTTATTATAAGTATGAAACAACCCTATTTCACCATCTATCCATCCTACGGAAAAATAAATCACCGCGCGTGCGTACGTACTGAATACCATCTCCATGCCTTGGTGTAATCTATTTTCCACCACCACCTTACATGGATGGGTATAATGGTGTAAGGAAAAACTATAAATAGTTATTACAACATCATATTGATTCTGATATATTGTATAATCCACTCCAATTAAATTCAATATTTATGGAAATGATATCATCGCTCGTGCGTACGTACGGACTACTGTCTCCACGACGCGATGAGATTCATTCTCCATGTTAACCATTTAAGAATGATTATAAAGTATATATAAGAAATAATAATGAAATATATGACATTATAAAGCTACTGGATTTATGTATATATATATATATGTATGTCATCTACTTACTTCCATTCAAGACAATAAGGAATGGAAAACAACGTTCATGTGTACGTACGGACTACCGTCTCCATGAATGGTGTTTTTCATTTCATTTATCAATCTATTATATATATATACTGAATATATATGATATATAAATCATATTTTATATTCTGGAAGTAAGTAAATCATGATATAATTAATAATAATGTCAAGAACAACAAGTCAAAACACCTACGATAAAAGAAACGATTTTTCCCAAAACGCTTCTTTAACATGGAGTTTACAAAAGAACGGGTAATATGATGTCATAAGTGAACCATATATGATATCATAACAATGAATATGATTCTGTAATAAGTCAATGACATTATTTAAACCATTATACAGGAGCTTCGGACACGTACAAAGCAAATCGGACCTAAGGTAAGAGGAAATATCACAATCTCATTTTTATCCGAGATTGTTTATCTGTAAGTATTTACTGGGGGTGTATTTTATCATCCACATACATGTTTCCTCAATATGTAATATTATTTCCATCCACTTACAATTGTTTAAATCCATTTTTACCCTTCAGTGAGTTTTTAGTAATATCTATGAAAGGAATCTTTTGTCATACGAGGTACTTTTTGACTTTTCCGACAAAAGTACGAAGAATGTTTTTTTAACTTATACGGCATGAATGGATTTTTAAAACATTATTTCTAAGAAGCTTCCTTTACATGTTTTGAAGATTATTTTTAATAAACTTCTTTTATTTTAAAGTCATATGACATGTTAAGAAAGGAAAAATGTTTTTGAAGAAGAAAGGATATTTTCTTCAAGAATGGAGTTCAAGTGTTTTATCAAAATTATTTTCCATCTTAGATAATAAAGGGTTCTGTTTTTATCCATATTATTACATTGATTTGATCATGTTGTGATGGAATATTTTTTATGAATTCCTTTATCTTATATGAATTGTTTTATGATGTCATGTTGTTTAAGAATCCCATTTTTATTACATGGGTTATGCTATGATGTATGGTTGATGATTATGCGGCACACATAAGAAAGGATTAATTATAAGATGGGTGTGACCTATATCTCCCTCCAATGCATTGGGTAAAGATTTTATATCTCATGAGATAGACATGGCTGGAATGGTAGGTTATACCGGTTCAGTGAAACAGGACTGAAACGAGGGTTACTCGATTCAGAATGGGACTTTGTCCACTAAGATAGTCTTGGCAATGAGTCTTGACTAACAAGAAATGATTCTCTATGATTATGTGCGTATGCCACAATGTTTCATGTTTTAAGTTATGATTATTGGGATTTCATTTTCACTTCTATGATTTATCCCATGTTATGATATTATGAGCTCTTTTGCAGGTTAAGATTTCCAAAAGCTATGTTCTTATGTATATGATGTGATTGATATTTCTTTTTTTACCCTTACTGAGCATTTGTGCTCACCCTTTTATGTTTTCTTTTCCCCAGGATATAAAGAAAGGTTTTAGGTAAAAAAAAAGGGAAGATCTTTATGGGAGATATTGAAGATCTTTCACCACGATTAGAAGATTACGTTCTGAGTTTCCAAAGACACTAAACTATTACGATCCTTGTGTGTGTGTGTTTTTGTTATGTACTAAGTATTCCGCAAAAGTAATGTAATGTCCATGTACGTCAAGCTTCGGGTCTCTACAGTTTGTGAGTCCTCATCGGCATTTGTTTAAGAGTTGTTTCAACAAATTATTATCCTACTTAAGTAATTTTTTATTTTTGGATCCTATAACCATTAACTAATTTAATTTATTATAGATGAAAATGGTTATTTTTTGTTGGATGTGATTATATTTTGAATTTATTATAGAATTTTATTACCCCTTCAAAATTATTTATATGATTCATTTATATAAAATGATTATCTGATATTATTTTTATATTCATTTCTTCCATCAATGAGATATTATGTTTTTTAATATGATATTATATGATATAACATTATTATTTCAATTTTAATTCAATTCATGATTTCATATTTAATGAAAAATATTATGGATCACATGGTGAGACCATAATGGGATTTATATCTCACACCTTTCTATTTCCATTGAGCATTTCTAGAAATTATTTTTCCAGGTCTATGAAAATTAGTGTCCTCACTTGCAAGTGGTGGATTTTTCTAATCCATGGTACTGAATATTGTTGATTGTGATTGTTAAAGATGACTTCTACTTGTTACACTGGGGTTTGAGATGCTTTATTGATGATTCTTAATGTTTGGGTAGATGTATTTTTTTATTTTATTCAAACATCTTCATGGTAACTATTTTAACTATTTTAATTTTAGGAAATATCCCTGTTGTGTTTTCATATATTGAGAGGAATATTCATTATCATATATTGTTTTGCTGACAAATTATTCCCACTTTATTCTTGTATAATGTCAGATGCTATTTTTCAAGCCATGGTTTTTGATAAGGCCCTTCGGGCTATTGAAATGTTAGCTCTAGAATCATGTTACAAGGCTTTTTATTTTGGTTTTTGAAAATGTTTTATTAAAATATTTTTTAAGATCTATTCCTGGAATCAAAAATGGTTCTCAATTGTACTGGTAAATGAGAGGTAGGATAGATGATACTTGGGTGGTAGTTATTAGTGATTTCTTTCCCATCTACTCACATAGGGATCCTAAAGTCATGATGGGGGTGGGGGTGGCTAATGGTATCGTATATGAGTATCTTGATATGTTTCTAGTATATTAGCTATTAATTTAGAGTGTAATGAAAATATCAGACTTCCAACACTAATTTCAGTAATTGATATTAGTGTCCTTGTAAATGTTTTTCTCCATGTAAACAAATATTCAATAGAATCATGCCATTAATAAGTCAGTGTAACTTTTCTGAGGAGGGGGTTGTTGATGAGATAAATCATGATAACCATTCAATTGACATTAATCTCCTTGATATAGTTTTGTGTGTTGTCCAATCCCTGCGATAAGAAGACACATTCATACCCCTTCAGGTTCTCGTCATTGAACCTCAAAGAGATGAATCTAGAGGCCACGTTAAATAGTTTCATCACCACAACCCACCAACATTATCATGATCTGTTTACTCTCTTGAGGATGAAAATTGGTTAAATGAAATTAATTGTATTTTTAGGTTCTTATAAATTCTTTATTCTATTAATGTGATGTGTTTAACCTTCATGATTTGATGGAAAAATAATTATGGTTGAATTCGATAGTGATGATGAAAAGGCATTAATTTAAAGAGTATAGTGACATAATTTCCCTTTTTAAAAGACTTTTTTTATCTATATTACCTAGTTTTAAAAAATTCATTTGATTTAATTAATATCCAACAAAGTGAAATTACTATGACTCAGTATGAAAATCCATTTCATGATATAGTACAGTTTTATCATAAGATTATGATTAATGAGAGGATGGACGAATAATTATTTGAAATTGGTATTTGAGATAATATTTGATACCAGGTTTTCATGCTAGAGATTACTTCTTATGTTGATGTGTAGAACACATCATTAATGGATGAGCATGAATGATATGGTATGATAGGGTGGATAGGAGTTCATTTTATCCTAGTGGAACTTCATTGACTTCCATTTAGGGAACGTTAAAGGATGATGAGTCACATAATGAATATAGATATTACCATCCTTCTAGTCCTCTTATAGTGCCTAATATAAGACTTTTTACTTGTTTATCGTGTTTCAAGGATGGGAATTGAAAACCGGAATGCACTGAGGCACTAATGATCTGTATTTCCAAAAGAAACACATTTCAATTAATGAAATTCTATTATATATTTTTTATTCAATGTAGATACATGGGATCATACTCACCTAAATGGACTATAATGAAATTATATACTTCAAGATCAAATGGTATAATAGCACATACATCTATAATGATGCCTCCTAACATATTTGTAGATTCTCAATTGTAATTTAATATGAGTCCGGTGACTCTGAGAAAAAAAATCACTACATAATCATCATTATTGAGTTTTTTAAATTAATAGTAGTGTATCTCACTCATTCATTCAAACTCATGTGGTTTATTTTATAACCATTAGAACATATATATTACGTTATATGATGGATATTACTACACCCATCAGAATGAAGAGGGGGAAATGTCATCAGTATCTTACTTTATATTTCTATTTAACATAAATTTACCTTTATTTTAATGTTATTTTACTTGAAAAAAATATATTGATGTTATTATTATATTGGATTGATGAATCACACATCAGGCCTGTAGAGACCCGAAGCCTGACGTACATAGACTTTACATTACTTTTGCGGAATACTTAGTACATAACAAAAACACACACACAAGGATCGTAATAGTTTAGTGTCTTTGGAAACTCGGAACGTAATCTTCTAATCGTGGTGAAAGATCTTCAATATATCCCATAAAGATCTTCCCTTTTTTTTACCTAAAACCTTTCTTTATATCCTGGGGAAAAGAAAACAAAAATGGGTGAGCTCAAATACTCAGTAAGGGTATACAAAATAAAAATCAATCACATCATATTCATAAGAACATAACATTTGGAAATCTTAACCTGCAAAAGAGAGCACAATTTCATAACATGGGATAAATCATAGTAGTGAAATGAAATCAAAATAATCATAACTTAAAACATGAAACTTTGTGGCATACACACATAATCATAGAGAATCATTTCTTGTTAGTCAAGACTAATTGCCAAGACTATCATAGTGGACAAAGTCCCTTTCTGAATCGAGTAACCCTCGTTCCAGTCCTGTTTCACTGAACCGGTATAACCTACCATTCCAGCCATGTCTATCTCATGAGATATAAAATCTTTACCCAATGCATTGGAGGGAGATATAGGTCCCACCCATCTTATAACGAATCCTTTCTTATGTGTGCCACATAATCATAAACCATACATCATAGCGTAACCCATGTAATAAAAATGGGATTCTTAAACAACATGAAATCATAAAACAATTCATATAAGATAAAGGAATTCATAAAAATATTTCCATCACAACATAATAAAATCCATTTAATAATAGGGATAAAAACAGAACCCTTTTATTATCTTAGATGGAAAATAATTTTGATAAAATACTTGAACTTCATTCTTGAGGAAAATATCCTTTCTACTTCAAAAAAAAATTTTTCCTTTCATAACATGTCATACAACTTTAAAATAAAAGAAGTTGATTAAAAATAAACTTGAAAACTTTTAAAGGATGCTTCTTGGAAATAATGTTTTAAAAATCCATTCATGCCGTAGAAGTTAAAAAAAACATTCTTCGTACTTTTGTCGAAAAAGTCAAAAAGTACCTCGTACGACAAAAGATTCTTTTCAAAGATATTACTAAAAACTCACCGAAGGGTAAAAATGGATTTAAACAATTGTAGGTGGATGTAAATAATATTACATATTGATGAAACATGGATGTGGATGATAAAATACAACCCAGTAAATACTTACGAATAAACAATCTCGGATAAAAATGAGATTGTGATATTTCCCTTACCTTAGGTACGATTTGCTTCGTAAGTGTCCGAACCTCCTGTATAATGATTTAAATAATGTCATTTACTTATTACAGAATCATATTCATTGTTATGATATCATATATGGTTTACTTATGACATTATATTACCCGTTCTTTTGTAAATTCCATGTTAAAGAAGCGTTTTGGGTAAAATCGTTTCATTTATTGTAGGTGTTTTGACTTGTTGTTCTTGACATCATTATTACTTATATCATGATTTACTTACTTCCAGAATATAAAATACGATTTATATATCATATATATTCAGTATATATATATATATAATAGATAGATAAATAAAATGAAAAACACCGTTCATGGAGACAGTAGTCCGTACGTACGCATGAACGCTGTTTTACTTTCCTTATTGTCTTGAAATGGAAGTAAGTAGATGACATACATATATATATATATATATACATAAATCCAGTAGCTCTATAATGTCATATATTTCATTATTATTTCTTATATATACTTTATAATCATTCTTAAATGGTTAACATGGAGAATGAATCTCATCGCGTCGTGGAGACGGTAGTCCGTACGTACGCACGAGCGATGATATCATTTCCATAAATATTGAATTGAATTGGAGTGGTTAATAAAATATATCAGAATCAATATGATGTTTTAATAACTATGTATATTTATTCTTTACACCATTATACCCATCCATGTAAGGTGGTGGTGGAAAATAGATTACACCACGGCGTGGAGACGGTATTCCGTACGTACGCACGCGTGGTGATTTCTTTTTCCGTAGGATGGATAGATGGTGAAATAGGGTTGTTTAATACTTAAAATAACATATCAGTATATTAGTGATACTGATGTTATTACTTTGTTATGAAACAACTAAAGAAGAAGAAGTTGAAGAAGAAAGAAATTGAAAAGATCGGTAATGGATATTACCTCTTCTTTGGAACGCTTCTTTGAATCCTCCACTTAGGGAACTATGATTGGTCTTTGAAGAAGACCAGGACCTCTAGGATTATTCTAGGGAAGTGGAGAAGGGATTTTGGCAGAGGTTGGCCGAGCTTGAGTGCTCAAATTGGTGTGAGGAGGAAGGGGGAGGAGGTGTCCTTTTATAAGGGAGGAGAGGGGCACCTTAGGAATATCTCAAAATATTATTTTATTATAAAGTCAAGTTCGGTTTTAATTAGCTCCAAATTGATTTATTTCGAGGATAAGGTGGGGATGGGTCTAAATCCTCTCATCCAATAGAATTTAGACAAGTTTAGGATATTATTTTAACCTTATCAATTAGATTTAACTCTAAGTTAAATAATTTAACTTTTACCGTGTCTTTTTGTTTCCTTTCACTATATGGTTAATACACTTACTATAACATGCCAAAAGAACCCCAAATTGTTTATTATTAATACATATATCCTTATCTAAGTCATTTGGCCGAACCTTAGATTTTTAGGAATAAAATAACAATTAATAATATAATATTTTATTTAAAAACTATTTTGTGTCACTTTTGACACTATTTGATATATGATTTTTGTGAAAGTCATAACAGAATTATATGTTCGAACCAAGTTGATTAAATCAACACTAATATATCCTAGTAACCTATAGAATTACTGGAATTCATAAAAATTCTCAAATTACATTTATTTTAGTGTTTATAACATCAATTATGTCAATATTTCATTAATAAGATAATTACTGCATCATCTTTGTGTCATAAGTAAATTAAATTATTTGATGTCTAAAAATTACAAATAAAATACCATAATGTATGAAATCTTTTTAGCTTTCTAATGAATATTTAAAATCGAAATTATCTTATGTATAACCCCATATTAAAAATGATTTACTTATTAAACTTTGATTTTAACTATTTTAACCCTTCTTTAAATAAATTAATAATAAATGTCCTAATCTAATCCAAGTGGGCCTAAATGGTCATATTCTATTCATAAGGTTGTTTTTGGTCGAATTACACTTATCAAATAGAATTAGGACATGTGTTAGGGTAATAGTAATATCATATTTACCCTTAGTTACCCTATTTACTATTAACCGTGGTAAAAAAATTAAAAAGTTACTATTCACCAAAAATTATTTTCATCTCATTGAACCACATTTTAGTCCTTGATATTAACTGTGTCTATCGGATTTTCGAAATTCCATTCACAGAAGCGGTAAAATTAAGTTTTATGCAAAATTCAGTTTTTAACCTACCACTTAGTGGTTTCACTATTCATCAAAAATTGAAAGTTTTCAGAAAAATGCCAAAATTTCATCCTAAGCTATATTTCATATTCCGAATTCAAAAATGAAGTCTATTTTACCAAATTCATAACATAGAAGTTTCATTAATTATTTTTATAATTAAATCCCGCTGTTAAAACAAATAGCGTGTTTTTAAGAAACAATATCTATCAGAAGATTGACAATTGATTATGTCTGGTTTAAATGTGAAATTACAACCAATGACCAACATTGTATTAAATTGTAAAAATATATTCTAAATATACTTTAAAACCACTCAAATTAATAATTTATCACTATTAATTATTTCGATTAAAAAAGTTGTTTTTAATTAAAATTTAGTAATTTTCACTATTCATCAGAATATGAAAGTTATCCGAAATGTACCAAAATTTCACCTTAGGCTAAATTCGATACTCCGAATCCAAAAATGAAATACATTTTGAAAAATAAAATTTACAAAATTTCAAAAAGTGGTTATTACTATTCATAACGGCTAGTTTTAATAACATTCTAATAGCATATCGTTGTTTAGTGAAACTCGTTATTGCGTACTACACACGCTATCGAGGAAGGTCGCGATTGCGTGTAATGCAAGGCAAGTCAAGGATGCGTGTTGTGCAAGATCTTTTTCGTGTAGCGTACAACACAAGACATTAGTGAAATAAAAATAATTATTTTTCATAAAATCTCGGGCTGTTACATTCTACCCCCCTTAAAATGAATTTCGCCCTCGAAATTCGTCAGGGTTATAAATGGTTTACTATTAGAAAGTTTCTTTAATAGAAACCCACATCGTAAAAAGGAATACCAAAACCAATCCTTAAAAACGAAAGTATGAAACGTAACGGTTACCCAAATAAACTAATCACTGGGTTTCCACATAGGTTAAAATATGGATATGGAAGAAAAATCTAACCATCATGTTCTGATGGAGAGTGGTAGAGAACATGGCTATGGAAAAGCCAGTAATCACAAATCCATAAATTTGTGACGATCTAAGGTACCATCTGATTCATCAGGTATAAGATCACTAGGACAACATTTTTTGTTTTCAAGATCATTTCCCTAAAGTTGAAAATTTGAATTAGAATAAATACTTACTTTATTTTGGTACAATATCACTGTTGTTTGTGCCTTGAACAATTTCCACTTCATCTCTTAAATAAATAAAGTTGAATTTGTTATTTGTGAAGTGTTAGCAGATCATGTGATGGAATGACGGGTAATTCCATCTATCTCAAACAAAAGGTATGCAAAAGTTATTAAATATACATAAGTCGATCTATAGTGAGATTAATCACATATGGTTCCTAAAATGGACTTATACTTCATATATCATACTGCTTAATATAATAAAACTAGTTTCTACTAAACAGGGACTTCCTGTAGGCCAGTGGTAGGCGATAAAGGCCAGTCGCACTTCGGTTGTGGGTTCAATTCCCACAGCCTTGTCCGAAGCGATGGGCTGTCGCCCGTCCTGCAGGTTGTCCCTTTTTCTAAAACTATATTACTATAACATCCCATCAATAATATCGAGAAAACTTCTATCCTTAAACAATACCAACTTATGTCCAACATAATCCATTCCAATCTTTAGGATTATTCATAATACTGCAGTCCACTCTCATAACATAGTGAAAACGATTACCAGAGATTTAACACCATCATCGATCCCCATAAGATATGTCTTGTTGGTCACATTCTAAACATTCAAAGTCCTTAATCATGTATTCTCTTGAATACCTTAGTGAAAACATGAATGTAGTTTAAAGTTAAAACTTTCCACATACCAAAATCCTCAAAATTATATATACTCAACCCATGATATCACTTAGTCCTTATATCAATCATGAGCTCATGAATACTATCAAACATATTAGATTCTCTTTATCCCTTCATTATGCGCATATCATCCACTTTCCAAAAAAATATCTGAATAACCTTTCATTGTTACTCATACCATTCATCATAAACTTTCAAAACATAAGGAAAGACAACAGTGTAACAATCCTTAGATTTCTTTTTATTCTATAGTACAACATTACACTTGATAAACATGTAATCATTCCACTACCTTCTTAAACCATTGACCGAGCTTCAATAATTCTTTCATCTCACATATCATTTGTAGTCTCTTCATCCTCATCAACATAAATACTTCCCATAGGACCATACTGATTATCTTCATGAGACTTTCCCTTAGTGCATTGGTTTGCATAATGCCCGTACATTCCACATTTAAAACATTTAACCATTGTTGATGTCATAGCAATACCATTATCCTCATCCATGGTGTTAACTGAACCTTTTCCTTTGCACTTACTTGCTTTGTGTCCTTCTTTTCCACACCCAAAGAATCTTCCAGTTCCTTTGAAACATTCTCCTTGATGCCTCTTCCCACATGATTTACATAGGGGAAATTGAACTTTCTTTCCTCTATGATCATCATAAAACTCCATCTTTCTCTTATTAGCCGAGTTAGGAAACATACCAAATTTTACTTTATTGATCATATTATGAGATTGCTGATTCGGCATAATAATGATGCAAACACTTCCAAATCCCATTTCATTATGAAGAATATCATTCCATTGTCCATCATATCCTCCATTATCGTGAATCATCTTGTTTCCAGCCATTTTCTAAAACCCAGAAAAGAATAGTGTGAGAGGCAAAAATCATGCTAGGGAAAACAACATAATAAAGGTGGAGTATCCTCAATATCTAACACCTTAGGTTAAATTCTATGATCGTTACCGTAGTTCTAGGACTGTATCCTATACGTATACTTATCCTTAGGGACATCCCTAGACATACCTCATAAATATCTCTAGGGATCTCACTAAAGTTCTCGCATCCTAGTTTCCAAAGGTTGACTAAACCTTTCCTCTGATACCAACTGTAGAGACCCGAAGCCTGACGTACATAGACTTTACATTACTTTTGAGGAATACTTAGTACATAACAAAAACACACACACAAGGATCGTAATAGTTTAGTGTCTTTGGAAACTCGGAACATAATCTTCTAATCGTGGTGAAAGATCTTCAATATCTCCCATAATGATCTTCCCTTTTTTTTACCTAAAACCTTTCTTTATATCCTGGGGAAAAGAAAACAAAAAAGGGTGAGCTCAAATACTCAGTAAGGGTATACAAAATAAAAAATCAATCACATCATATTCATAAGAACATAACATTTGGAAATCTTAACCTGCAAAAGAGAGCATAATTTCATAACATGGGATAAATCATAGTAGTGAAATGAAATCAAAATAATCATAACATAAAACATGAAACTTTGTGGCATACACACATAATCATAGAGAATCATTTCTTGTTAGTCAAGACTAATTTCCAAGACTATCTTAGTGGACAAAGTCCCTTTCTGAATCGAGTAACCCTCGTTCCAGTCCTGTTTCACTGAACCGGTATAACCTACCATTCCAGCCATGTCTATCTCATGAGATATAAAATCTTTACCCAATGAATTGGAGGGAGATATAGGTCCCACCCATCTTATAATGAATCCTTTCTTATGTGTTCCACATAATCATAAACCATACATCATAGCGTAACCCATGTAAAAAAATGGGATTCTTAAACAACATCACATCATAAAACAATTCATATAAGATAAAGGAATTCATAAAAATATTTCCATCACAACATAATAAAATCCATGTAATAATAGGGATAAAAACAGAACTCTTTTATTATCTTAGATGGAAAATAATTTTGATAAAATACTTGAACTTCATTCTTGAGGAAAATATCCTTTCTACTTCAAAAAAAAAACATTTTTCCTTTCATAACATGTCATACAACTTTAAAATAAAAGAAGTTGATTAAAAATAAACTTGAAAACTTTTAAAGTATGCTTCTTGGAAATAATGTTTTAAAAATCCATTCATGCCGTATAAGTTAAAAAAAACATTCTTCGTACTTTTGTCGAAAAAGTAAAAAAGTACCTCATACGACAAAAGATTCCTTTCATAGATATTACTAAAAACTCACCGAAGGGTAAAAATGGATTTAAACAATTGTAGGTGGATGTAAATAATATTACATATTGATGAAACATGGATGTGGATGATAAAATACACCCCAGTAATTACTTACGAATAATCAATCTCGGATAAAAATGAGATTGTGATATTTCCCTTACCTTAGGTCCGATTTGCTTCGTAAGTGTCCGAACCTCCTGTATAATGATTTAAATAATGTCATTTACATATTACAGAATCATATTCATTGTTATGATATCATATATGGTTTACTTATGACATTATATTACCCATTCTTTTGTAAATTCCATGTTAAAGAAGCGTTTTGGGTAAAATCGTTTCATTTATCGTAGGTGTTTTGACTTGTTGTTCTTGACATCATTATTACTTATATCATGATTTACTTACATCCAGAATATAAAATATGATTTATATATCATATATATTCAGTATATATATATATATAATAGATAGATAAATAAAATGAAAAACACCGTTCATGGAGACGGTAGTCCGTACGTACGCATGAACGCTGTTTTACTTTCCTTATTGTCTTGAAATGGAAGTAAGTAGATGACATACATATATATATATATATATACATAAATCCAGTATCTTTATAATGTCATATATTTCATTATTATTTCTTATATATACTTTATAATCATTCTTAAATGGTTAACATGGAGAATGAATCTCATCGCGTCGTGGAGACGGTAGTCCGTACGTACGCACGAGCGATGATATCATTTCCATAAATATTGAATTGAATTGGAGTGGTTAATAAAATATATCAGAATCAATATGATGTTTTAATAACTATGTATATTTATTCTTTACACCATTATACCCATCCATGTAAGGTGGTGGTGGAAAATAGATTACACCACGGCGTGGAGACGGTATTCCGTACGTACGCACGCGTGGTGATTTCTTTTTCCGTAGGATGGATAGATGGTGAAATAGGGTTGTTTCATACTTAAAATAACATATCAGTATATGAGTGATACTGATGTTATTACTTTGTTATGAAACAACTAAAGAAGAAGAAGTTGAAGAAGAAAGAAATTGAAAAGATCGGTAATGGATATTACCTCTTCTTTGGAACGCTTCTTTGAATCCTCCACTTAGGGATCTATGATTGGTCTTGGAAGAAGACCAGGACCTCTAGGATTATTCTAGGGAAGTGGAGAAGGGATTTTGTCCGAGGTTGTCCGAGCTTGAGTGCTCAAATTGGTGTGAGGAGGAAGGGGGAGGAGGTGTCCTTTTATAAGGGAGGAGAGGGGCACCTTAGGAATATCTCAAAATATTATTTTATTATAAAGTCAAGTTCGGTTTTAATTAGCTCCAAATTGATTTATTTCGAGGATAAGTTGGGGATGGGTCGAAATCCTCTCATCCAATAGAATTTAGACAAGTTTAGGGTATTATTTTAACCTTATCAATTAGATTTAACTCTAAGTTAAATAAATTAACTTTTACCGTGTCTTTTTGTTTCCTTTCACTATATTGTTAATACACTTACTATAACATGCCAAACGAACCCCAAATTGTTTATTATTAATACATATATCCTTATATAAGTCATTTGGCCGAACCTTATATTTTTAGGAATAAAATAACAATTAATAATATAATATTTGATTTAAAAACTATTTTGTGTCAATTTTGACACTATTTGATATATGATTTTTGTGAAAGTCATAACAGAATTATATGTTCGAACCAAGTTGATTAAATCAACACTAATATATCATAGTAACCTAGAAAATTAGTGGAATTCATAAAAATTCTCAAATTACATTTATTTTTGTGTTTATAACATCAATTATTTCAATATTTCATTAATAAGATAATTACTGCATCATCTTTGTGTCATAAATAAATTAAATTGTTTGATGTCTAAAAATTACAAATAAACTACCATCATGTAGGAAATTATTTTATCTTTCTATTGAATATTTACAATCGAAATTATCTTATGTATAACCCCATATTAAAAATGATTTACTTATTAAACTTTGATTTTAACTATTTTTACCCTTCTTTAAATAAATTAATAATAAATGTCCTAATCTAATCCAAGTGGGCCTAAATGGTCATATTCTATTCATAAGGTTGTTTTTGGTCGAATTACACTTATCAAATAGAATTAGGACATGTTTTAGGGTAATAGTAATATCATATTTACCCTTAGTTACCCTATTTACTATTAACCGTGGTAAAAAAATTAAAAAGTTACTATTCACCAAAAATTATTTTCATCTCATTGAACCACATTTTAGTCCTTGATATTAACTGTGTCTGTCGGATTTTTGAAATTCCATTCACAGAAGCGGTAAAATTAAGTTTTATGCAAAATTCAGTTTTTAACCTACCACTTAGTGGTTTCACTATTCATTAAAAATTGTATGTTTTCAGAAAAATGCCAAAATTTCATCCTAAGCTATATTTCATATTCCAAATTCAAAAATGAAGTCTATTTTACCAAATTCATAACATAGAAGTTTCATTAATTATTTTTATAATTAAATCCCGCTGTTAAAACAAATAGCGTGTTTTTAAGAAACAATATCTATCAGAAGATTGACACTTGATTATGTCTGGTTTAAATGTGAAATTACAACCAATGACCAACATTGTATTAAATTGTAAAAATATATTCTAAATATACTTTAAAACCACTCAAATTAATAATTTATCACTATTAATTATTTCGATTAAAAAAGTTGTTTTTAATTAAAATTTAGTAATTTTCACTATTCATCAGAATATGAAAGTTATCCGAAATGTACCAAAATTTCACCTTAGGCTAAATTCGATACTCCGAATCCAAAAATGAAATCCATTTTGAAAAATAAAATTTACAAATTTTCAAAAAGTGGTTATTACTATTCATAACGGCTAGTTTTAATAACATTCTAATAGCATATCGCTATTTAGTGAAACTCGTTATTGCGTACTACACACGCTATCGAGGAAGGTCGCGATTGCGTGTAATGCAAGGCAAGTCAAGGATGCGTGTTGTGCAAGATCTTTTTCGTGTAGCGTACAACACAAGACATTAGTGAAATAAAAATAATTATTTTTCATAAAATCTCGGGTTCTTACAAGGCCCATATTGATTGTCAACCATTTTAGGTCTCGTTTTATATACATTTTGCGGTGTGTTGTGTCATTCTTTGGTAATGAGACACAAGAGAAAGTAGAAACAAAACAAATTTTCAAGTGTTGGGTAATGTGATATATGTATTTTATTGAAACATAGAGGGATAATCATTGAATTATAACATCTCTATATTTTTTATTATGTTTCTAGGCATTCTACCTTCCAATTTCAATGTTTTTCTACCAGTATGAGTGATTTGATTTTATATTAATTTATTTATTAGAACTAATCTAGTGTTTATACATTATTACTATATGGAACCATCATTGTTTATATAGATAATGAAAATTTTGGATGATTTATTTGATAAAGGATTTGTACGCCTAAGGGTTTCACATTGGGTGGAAAAAATTATAATTAAAACTATTGACCATGGTTTAATTCACCACTATGATTCTTACCAGAATCCCAACTGTGATTTGGTAAATTATAAATAATACTTTTAACCAGATAGATGATATGTTTGACCAGACGAAAGAGAAAAATTTTATCCCAATGCTTGATCTTCGGTTGGGTTACCATGATATGTTAATAAAATAATATAACCTATATAAAATTACCTTTTGAAGCAGATATGGAAACAACAAGATTACTATTTTTCATTTTGTTCTAAAAAATCACATGTAGTTTTCAGGAATTTGATGAACATGTTATTTTGTGTGTATATTGATATATTATTTATTGTCATTATGAATGAAATATTGGTTTACTATCTATCTAAGGAGTATAACGTTCTTCATATGAAAGTTATTTTTGACATATTCAAAATTCATCAAATCTATTAGAAAATATGAAAATGTGATTTACATACTAAGGAATTGGTTTTCCAAGTCTCTAAATAATTTATTTCTATTGATCCTAATAATTTGATGGATGTTATGAAATGGGAGTAACATCATATCGGTAATTTGGTTTTGAGTTTCTTTGGTTAATACAAAATTATCATCTTTTAGTAAGGTGATTATCAAATTTGGCATCATTGATGACCACCAAAACCCAAGAAAAGATAATTTTAAATAGGAATGATAAATGATAGAGTAATTTTGATCTGGTGAAATAACAATGGAATTATACACCATTGTTTGATGTTCTAGAGGATAAGAAAGTATATTTGGATTTATGTGATGCATCATGTTTGGGATTGGTATGTTTTTTATTATAGGATAATAATGTCATTTCTAATGTATGTATACATATTTTGAAACAAAGTAAGATTTATTAGATCCATGATCTCAACATTGTAGATGTAATTTCTGCCCATAATGGCTCCTAGAAATAGAAATTTAAGGAAATGCTTAATAACTATTCTGATATAAAAATCTTATGTTATATTATCCAAACAAATAAATTTATATCCGAGAAGTTGGTTACTGTTCCAGATGTAATTTTATTTCATAATTAGTTATTTTGGGGGGATTTAACAAATTGTTTATTTTTTTCAAGTATTAAATGAACTTATTTTTGAACTATTTTTTATGGTCTGGTTTTGGGATGTTTTGGGTTAAATTTGAAAAAAAATTGGAAGTCATTTTAGATTTTCATGAATAGTTAAGGGTAAAGGGAATAGTGTGGTTTATCCCAAAAAACATGGGAACCCCATTTGACGCAAATGGAAGAGGAATACAGTTTTTCCAAACAACATGTCTAGCCCTCCAAACTATAGTCCCCTTACATAGTTGGGATCTCATGTCTTGTACATTAATAGTTTAACCGAAGGACCAAACCATGCACTAAGAAATATTTATCTATTATGGTTTCTAGTTAGGGAAAATAATTTTACAAACATTGTAACCCTTCCATGGAACCATTAATTAAATTATTTAATACAACATAATTTAATATTAGCAATCCTAGAAAGAAGTTTGAAATTTATAATCACCCCCATTAGATACTTATATGATTATTGACTTCCTTGGAGGCTCCCAAGATTATATTTTTCCTCCTCCAACCTTTTCCATTGGTGATCCTAAATGTCAGTGTAGGATATGATCCCTCTTCAGTATGTGGATGTCCTCTAGGTGTTTTCTTCTAGTCATCCTTTATATCCTCCTAAATGAGTGCTAGATCATTATATTCCAACTTGATCTAAACTTTTTTTATTGGATCTAATCCATATATTTAGTTACACTGATTATAGAATTTATAAGTAGATATTCTTGACCATAAATTGTTGTTGGTGTTCCCATTGCGAGTGTTGATCATATAATCACTTAATTAAATGGTAGGTTATTTCATTTGACATGTTCTATGTAATTGAATCCATTATATTCCAGATTTTTTTGAAATATATTTCAATTGATTTATATAATATCAATTTTTAATAATTCTATAATGGAAAACAAAATGGGATGGTAATTTTAAAAAATTAATTTCCCAATGTAATAATATTTGGAAGATAAATTTTTTTGAGTGATGGACTGATTTTAATGAATTTGATTTATTAATGGAATATATGAAATGAAATAATATTTGTTTTTTGAAAATGTATAAAATAAAAATGATGAAATCATATATTTTGTTTTGGATTAAAAATACATGTTTTGATGAAAAAACAATGTTATTTTTAAATTGAATCGGAATATTGAAAATGTAAATTTTGGAGTTGAATGGTAAAGATAATTGATTTGAAATTATATGATTTCTCAATTATTTATTTATTAATTGATCACATGAGATCTTTTGTATTTAATATGTTAATTGGGAAATTAATTATAGGACTATGCTTCCCTAGAAATATATTGATGATGAAGAATATAACAGAAACCTTTATTTATATGATTACACCTAATCTGATGATGACGAGTCGTATTCAGCCTCTGCCTGAGGGACGTGTGCCTACATGTTTTTTAGAACTATTTTATGATGTGAGAGTATCATATATCAAAGACCTAATATATATCATGGATGATTAGCATGGTGTGGGGTTTGTTTTATTTTATTAATTTTTACATTTGTCTTAGAATATATTTACTCATGCCAGAATATTTATATATATTCATTGATATAAAATGTTTATTTGAGACATATTTGAAATGTTTCACCTCTATAAAAATGAAATCATATTTTGTTTTCAATATGGAAGTGATATGACAGTTAATTCCTTATTTCATTTAAATTGAGTTTATGATATTTTTAATGATTTGGAAATTATTATGGAACACCTAGTGATACCCTATTATGATTTTCAGATCATGAAAAACCTTTTCTTTTGGTATTTTTATGATTTTCATTTCCCCTGACCATGTCATGGTAAATAACAACTTGGAGGTGGTTTATTTTAATACCATTGGGAATTTTGATCTATTTTCTTGATCATTGGGACTGTTGAGTGATGAGTGTGCCTTGTTCGGAAAGATTCCACATGTAACTCAGCATTTTGACTCTTTTTTGGTTATTGAATGATGTTTGGTTTAAGGTTTAATTTTGTTTTTATCTATTTTTTGGGGTATAATTTTACGTGATTGACCTCTTATAAATTCACCTAGAGGATTTTTTATATACCAACTCGTGTATTTTTTATCTTCTGATGTTTTGGGGAAAACCATTCCTTATTCATTCATGGTTTATTCGAGGTTCTAATTACCAAACCCTATAGATTGGGAATACCCATCGGTATTTTTCAGTTCTAGCTTTGGGATTCAAGAGGGCTAGGTATTCAGGCTTCATAAACACATAAATGGTTTTTATATATTATATAATATGCAGTTAATTTATCAGCAGAATATATTTTCACGGCCAAACAAATGATTATGCTAATAAGGTGATTACTGATCCATATTATGAAAACATTATATAATAACCACTATAGAATATTATTACTAGACTATTTAGCATTTTTTGGATTACAGATATTGAAATATATATGTTTATATGTCTCATTTTTCTCATAAGACTTCCATATATACCATAATATACTTATACATAAATTTTTATAATGAATCAATGATTATTTTGAAATGGAGTAGATAAATGAAAAAATATTCAATTCAATGAAATATTATTTGAGGTATTTTCAAAGGGTGTAAATTTTGAATGTAAATAACGATTATTGTAAAACAATAAGGGGATGAAAGTTTTTTCAAATGTTTTTCAGAAACAATTAAAAAAATTAATACACAACATTAAAATAACACAATCTAACGACATTTTCAAGAATGTAACTAAGTATATGATTATTTTATTAATGCTTTATCTAAAATATAATAATTACTAGAAACATTAATATAAATATCATATTTAAATAATTATACAAATTAAAATTTAGATTATAATATAAGAGAAATCCTTAATATAATATTTTCTGAAATGAAGTAGATATATATTGGATTATGAAACATCACAAGATGATAGGAATGAATTTTAAAATATATTATAATTTATAAGATTAACTAATAGTGCATCCTTAGATAAAAATAGACTTAATCTCTAAATAGTTTTCAAAGAATAATTGAAACACCCCGTGAATTCAAAATAAGGAAATTTAGTTTGTATCATATTCAATAAGCAAAATCGATGATAAATGATCTGTGGAATATATAACTATTACATTGGTGTGTCTGAATAGTATTAACTATATTGTTATATATATATACTATTGAATAAAAAATGAAAATAAATTATTATTAAATAATAAACCATTTATTATTATTATTATATTAATCAAAAATATGTTTTCTTTGAATATTAATATTTATTATTATGAGTAAAAATATAATATATTATTAGAAACTTTTGAAAATATTTTTTATAAATTTAAAAAAAATTATGTAAATATTAATGTACAAATAAATTAATAGTGAATTTTTATTACTTTTTTGTAAAATATAGACTTTCCAGGGAATAGGTAAATATAATGATTTTTGTTAAACTATTATTTCGTTTCCATAAATTATTTAATTTAAAGTCCTATAATGTGTTGAATATGATTTAATGATACATGTGTATTATTTATTTATATTTATTATACATTATTAAATTATAATAATCACTACTATAGATTTTTTCATAAATTTATTTTTGGGTTTAAAACCCGGATTTTTCTGAAAACCGTTTTCATGTAAATAATGATTCCCAATATTAGATAATTAAAAAATCCACAAATAAGTACTGATTTAAATTAAATTTATAAAATATATATCAATGAATAGTATTATGGATCAATACATTGATTTTTATTATTAATTGTTTTAATATAATATCATTTATTTCTTGAAAAACACACTTTTTGAAACACCATTTTTGGGGGTTCTATGTTAAATTTTAATATAAATATTCCAATTTATAGAATTTAAATTTATAGAATGGTTTCCATATTTGGAATCATAAAAATATATACTATATTATAACATAAAAAAATATTTGACCATAGTTAATTGTGATAAGATTAAAAATAAATATTGTATTTAAGGTGAAAACAAGTTTACAAGTGGATTTACTAAAAAATCAGTGTATAAATGACCAAAAAAGTGACTAAAATTTATAATATATACATACTAATCATGTAAATTTCTCATTAATATTAGATTTTGTATCCATGTTTCCTTTTCAATGAAAGTGTATCACATTATCTTTTAAAAGGCTATAGGTGCATTGCTCACCTCACATAAAAATCACCTACTGTAATCCTCTATTATTCAAACCATCAATGAACATTAGATATAAAATGAACAAAACAATTCTGTCAAAAAATAACTCAACATAAATTATTTCACTTTTTGATTATAAATCCATCCTCTATCTGATTTCAGTGCTAACATAATGTGGTTTCCAAGAAATGATTTGTCATGTTCAACTGAGCATTTTTTATATATTATACCACCTCCAAAAAAATTAAATAAAATTATTTTTTAATAATATAACCAACATCAACCATATATTAAGATCTTATTATTTTAATTTAATAACCAACATTAGTATTATATTACATAAAAATGGATTCAAAAATCAACATTCTTGTGTGAGGCGGACAATTGCCTCCCGAACAGATGGCTTTCATTTTACTCCATTGTCTCTCATAAATAGAAATACCAATGAATATAAGGTGTATATATATATATATATTATTATTTATATCATATTAGTACCAATATAGATAATATATCAGATATAACTTCATAATTTCCATTTCAAGGGGATACAATATTTTCCCTCATGTGTATGGAAGACAAATGTCTCACGGAGTGATGTGATTTCATATTCACTAATTTACTAAATGGAAGGTAATAAGAATAAATTTGTTGAATATGTGTGATATACATGACAAAATTATGTTAATATTGAAATATTTTCCATTATTAATATAAAATATATTATTTTCATTCTTATAATGAAAAATCGGAGCGTCATTTGTGCATTCATGTCGACTACATTCTCCACGAAGAGATCTGAATATTTGTTTCATCACCACATCACATGGATTAAAACACCTTGATATTTTAATAAAGTATCATCTTATAAAATAGTACATATGACACCAAAAAACCAATATTAGTGTATAATGTAACTCTAAGTAGTTTTATTGTATATTTTCAAATCTAAATTTAATATTTTTGATCTCTTGAGATGAATGAAATTATGAGACTATAAAATAACGACAATGTTGAGGGTGTATACAACAAAAAACACAAATCATAAATAATCGATGAAATATTATTTCATTATGACTATTATGAAATATCAGTTAGAATAATTAATATGAAAATTATTAAATTAATTATGAAATATATATAAAAAAACTACTAAATAAAAATGTATTGATTAATTATTATGAAATAATTATAAAGTTTCCTGTAAATTAATATTTTTTAAGTGATGGTTTTTCTAAAAAAAATATTTTTGGATGATAAAATATTATAATAAAATTTCATGATTTATATAAAAAAAATTTTATCAAAATTATATATGTAACATCACATTACGTTTCCAGGTACTTTTTCGGTTTCTAAGCACATATGTTTTTGAGTACTGACTTGGGATGTGTTTGGGTGAACTTTTATGCAAAACAAAAGGGCAATGGCTTGTGCACAATTTGAGCATGGTTTGACAAACGGTGTGACCAAACTGTGCCAACCATGAAGCACTGGATAGAGAGGTAAGCAAGGTGTGTGCACGGTTTGAAAAACCGTGCGACCAAACTATGCAGAGTGTGTATCTCTAGACCATGAGATCCTCACGATGTGCACACGGTTTGAAAAATCGTGCGCCTCTGCCCAGGTAAAATCTGCGCACGGTTTTTTATTCCAAAAATTTCTTTTACATCCACCCGAACCCCCATGACTTCTATATTTTCTATCGTGTATCTGGATTATCTCTTTTTAGGTCTTTCTAAATCCACCTAGAGAGATTACAAGGCGATCCGAACATCAATATTCGAGATTGAAGGCTTGGATTGAAGATCCACTCTCCTCCGGGTAAGTGGATTTCATCTCATTGTGTATTTTGTTTATTCTTCTATCTTTACTTGATTGTTTTAGGGAAGATTTCTTTTGTTTCTATGCATATATACTTATGAGTTGAGGTATAGATCTAGGATTGTGAATATAGATCTAGTTTTGAATGATCCTTATCACTTTGATTTTAATTTTGGTTTTAAGTATTTTGAACCAGATTTTGTTCGTCGTCATTGTGCAGCTTGGTTTTTGGGGTTTCTTATTGGGCTAACTCCTTTCAATAAATCGAGGTAGGTGGTTCCATCTATATTTTACAAATTGATTAACATTGTATTTTTTGATTTATGTCAATTGTTGATTTAAATTCAATTTCTCAAGTTTTCTTTCTCTTAAATTGATAAAAACTGATTCCAATGAGTAAATGTATTTGAAATGGTTTTGTCATGGGAATTTGGAAAACCACAATTCTATTGAATCGGTTGTGTTTATGGAAATTTTCCAATTTAAATTATTGGATTTAAATTGTGGATTTTATGGAGAGGATTTCAATTAAATTATTGAATTTAATTGTGGAAATAAATTGTGTAATGGTGGAAATGTTTATGAATGGATTTAAAATAGGTGAGAATAAATTAATATTATTTGATAGAAACCGAATTTTTTTATCTTCTAAAAAATGCATGTTTTTTAAATGAAACCTATTTGGTTTTAAATGGACCAAAATTGGCACCTTTTGAAAATAGAATAATTGGATTGATCATATTTTAAGTAGTCTTAAAATAGTTCATAGATCATGTAAGAGAGCATGCCAGCCATAGGTAGTTAGTGAGTTATTTGGATACACTCTACGCTATGACAACGTTCTAAAAAATACTTGTCGCGGTTCACATCCCCAAAGGGTTGGTGACGAGTCACCTTTGGCCGGTGTCATAGGGACGTGTTTATACTCATTTTTCTGAGTCCACATAGAAAGTGCACAATCCTATAAATGGTTAATACTATTATACCTTTTGGCAGATGACCATGTTGCTCGCTTGTTTATTTATATTTTAGATATAAATGTATGCCAATGTTTTTGAACTACCTTACATGCCTGCTGAATTTATATAAACTATTTTATATAAATTTTTTTACTTAAGCCATTATTTTATAAATATTCCATAATTTATAAAACCTATGTTTAAAATTTTTTTTCCATCATTTGAAAATGTATAGAATGTTTGTTAAATTAGTCTTTTGAAATTCCAAACATGTTTATTGGAAAATGGGATGCTTTTATATGGATAATATATATTTGGAATTTTTTATAGAATATTTGGCGGTATCCTACTAGGATTAGGATCACACCCTACTTTTTCTTTCGGGTGTTTGTAGATTTTCTTCTTCCAAGATCAAGCAAAGGGAAGGGACCTCTTGTAGGTGGATCTAGTTGTTGATCACAAGATGTGGTGAGTTGTGTCCTTTGGGTCCTTAGGACTATTTTCCACTTTGGTACTTGGGTTTTAGTACTTTGGAATTTTATGCCTCTTTGTATTCTAGTACATCACTCCCAGTTGAGTTTCTTTTGATATGCATACTGTTTGTTTTTCTCTTGCTTCTGCATTATTGTGGCAAAATCATCCCCACTTGTATGTTGTACAATGCCTGGTGTTAGTCGTCGACCTGTGGGCATCGGGAATGCCCTTCCGGATATGTTAAGGCCGGCTCAGTTTTCAGGTTACCAGGTTACCCGGGTTGGTTCGTGACAATATAATTTTTAAAATTATCATATAAAAATTAACATAAGGATATATTTCTATATTTTCCTTAAATAATTTATTTTCCAGTGAATTATAAAAATTATCGATTTTTGTAGAACAATATAGTTTTTTCAACCATTTAGAATGTTCTATTTTATGTTATAATTTAATTAATTTAAAATTAATTATATTTTGTTATTAATAATTGATTTATTTTAATTATAGTAAATTTTATTCTTGAATTTGGTATGAAAATTTTTTTATACTTAAATAGTAATTTTTTTCAGAAAATATTTATTCACATCATTTTACAATATTATTATAAATTAAATTCATCAACTTATGAATTTTTCATTTTAACATTTAGAGTCAATATGTTTTATTAAGGAGTGAAACCTATAGTAAATATGTCCCTTTTTTAAATATATATAATATCCTTTTAAAATTTTATTGCCATTGTAAAATGTTACTATGATATTTATTATTCATAGTAAGAAGATATGGATTATTAAATGTTAATTAAATAATATTTTTTATTATTTCATGATTCAAAATAATATATAATCCTAAAATATTAGGTTATATTTGATTTTATGGAACTTTGGATGAGATTATGACCTTTATAGAATTCTATTTCAATAAAATTCATTCAATTATCACTCTTGTTTTTAATAACTATAATTTTTTTTAATTTGGGGATTCAAATAGATTACGTTCAACTATAAGTATTATTCAAAAATATAAAGTAGTTATATTCATCATCATAATTTATTTATAATTTTTAGTGAATACATATTTATATTAAATAGTTAGACATTGCCCATGAAATAAATAATCATTATATAGTTAAATAAAATAAATTAAAATTAAAATATTTAAGGATATAAAATTTTTGATAAATATTTTTATACTATAATTATATATATAACCATATATTTATATATATATACAAAAAATTTATTTATAAATTTTTTATTCATATTATTAATATCAGTGTGATAATTAGATATAAAAATAAACATTATTTATAATTTTAAATATATATTATTTTAATAAATAATATTAAATTACTAGAAATTTTAATTTCAAAAACCATAATGTTACATGTTAAATAAAATTGGATGATATTAATTTATGGAACATTTTTCATATTATTATTACATTATTAACCCTTACATTTTTGAAAAGGTTAATAGTTCAAAAAATTTCCAATTGGTTGACATAGGTTAATACTAAAAGTTATGTAGAACAATGTAAAAATATTTGTAAAATAATTTTAAATTAAATAATTTAGACTGGTATTCATCTTATATTCTAATTATATAAAATTTTACCAATTTGAACATGTTAAGTATTTTAGATTATATTTATATGTTATAAAATTAAAATAATACCCCTTCCTTTATTTATAAATTTGAACCACATCCTTGCCTTGTTTACCCCACATTGCAGCATACATAATGACAAAACCCAACCCATTAATCATATAAAAGTCCTTACGTCTAATCCTGATCTTATGGACCTTCCAAATATAACAATCATATGTTCGTATTGAAGTTATATAATGGGTGTCCTCTGAAGAAGAGATAATCATATTTACTAACTCTATCATGTTTATTTCTCCTTATACATTCACTACTTGTCTTCAAACATTTCTAAAACAAAATTTAAAAAATAAAAAATATACTAAAATATTATTATGATTATGTAACAACCCTAATGCATTTATTTTCTATCCTATAAAATTATAAAACATCAATTGTAAATATATACATTTTATCATCTCCGCGTAGTAGTGTAATTAGTTCTTCATCACCACATTAATTTAATATTATAATAGTTTAATTATTTTTTATTTATGATATTTATTGAAAAATATTATTCTTAAAAGATTAATTATTGTTCCCCATTACTTTTTCTCACCATTAAAAAAGATAAAAAGAATTTCATTCATATATATTCAGAACAGTTTCAATGAATGGTACAATTCATTTTTTTCTCTGTCATTATCAATGACTCTAAATATATATATATATATCATATATTATATTTATACATCAAATACTATTTTGAAGATGATGGATCCATGATAGGTGTAACACCATATGTTTTTTAGTAATATATTTTTTTTCGAATTAATTAAATTCTTTTTTTTATTTGGCTTATACACAACACCATGTTTATCACGAATTATGGAAAACATTTTGTTTAGTTTTTATTACATGAAATATTGACAGAATTCAGAATTACACACAACATAAAGTGAAAAAGTAACATGACATAGTATTAAAATATGTTTATTTACTATGATCATTATCACCTAGTCACTATAATATTCATTAATAATATAATTTACTAAAATATGAAAATATATAATTATTATATTGTGGATAAAAACTATAAACAGAAATAAAACACATTTAAAATTAAATGAAATATTTTCCTGAAAACTACTTTTTTCAATAAAATGCTCTATGTGTTATTAAATTATATAAATTGACTTTTTATGAATAGTTATGAAGAAATTTATATATTATATATTAAATAATATTTTTCCATTAATATTATTTTTTGAGAAATGATATATGAACGAAAAAAAATTATGGTCAAAACCAATAGTTTTCTGACAATAATTTTTCACATTTTTCATATATATTTTAAATTAAATATTTTCACATATTGAAAATATATTTAAAGTTTTAAAATTAATTTCATAAAAAATAATGTATAAATTATCGAAGAGTTGTCTTTCATTGTAATTTTCCATAATATTATTTTTTTTGATTGTGTTAAATAATTTTCTTTAATATGAATTGTCATTTGTTTTAAAAATTATATAAAAATAATTTCTTATAAAAGTAATATTAGTTTCATAATATATCTATTAATCTAATCAAGAAAATTTTATTCAAATTAATATTGAATATTTTTTTTTAATTTTCTTATTATATTGATCATTTTCACATTGAAAACGCACATTCTCATCACGTATGTGGGAATAATTTAAAATTAAAATTTATAAATTATGGGAATGTGATGTGGAAAAAATTATTTCATATTTTTAGTCATAATAATTTATATATTATAATAAGGATATATTATATTTTTTACCATTACAAATATAAAAAAATATAAATGTATTGTCCATCATTAAGGTCAACATTTAATCACTATGAGTTAAACTAAAATGATAATGGTTAAAATGACCTAAAAGATTTTGAAAAATAATTTTATGACCCTAGAATGACCATTTATATTATTGGAACTATAATGGTCTATTTTTTTGCCTCGTAGTAGGACACAAATATTGGAACACCTTTATATTTCCAATCAATTACAAGTGTCCCACTTGCCTTTCATAAAAATGGATACCATTTCTCAACAAATGTTCATAGTTACAAAATATTTTTTTCCAAAAATACCAGACAGAATAACTTCCTTAAATCCATATTCCCCTAATAGAATTCTATTTATGGTTATTTTTCCATTCTAAAAATTTATTTTTGGGTAAACCAAAAGATTTTTTCTATGGAAGGGGTGACATCCCTAACTAAGCATTTTATATTATTTGTTTCTCCACCGCTATAAATTATTATTAAAAACTGATGATATATAAAAAATATGTTGGCATAAAATTCATTTCTTTTTTCATAATAATTTATGAAAATATATTCATACCATTTCCATGAAATGGTATAAGAAATAATTATTTGTTTGTACAAATGACTACCGCATCATGAGCAGATATGATTCAATTTCCATCGGTATCTCTCATGACTGGATTTAATTATGGATTTAATTTTTACATATTATAATTGTGATATTATTATATATTGGGAATTATAATAAAACAAATGAATTCCTACATCCTAACATGTTGGGAAATCAATAATGTCGCACATGTGTATAGTTTTCTACCACAACATGAACCGATGTGTTGTATTTTACATGTTAGATATACAAGGGCTGAACTATGGAATGCTTACATGAATATTTATGATATTCATAAAATATTTATACTTATGTAACAATTATATAAGATTTAAATATTTTTTATTCCAATATGCACATGATGTGATAACATCATTTGTGTGTATGATGAAATTGTTTCCCATGAATCAATTTGAGTTTCCATGAGTTACATAGAAGTTAATAAGGATAATTATTATGGAAGAATGTGAAATAAATTTAATATAAAAAATTCCATAAATTTAATATATAGTTTTTCATTCCTTCTTTCAATTTTTGGTTAAAATGCATAAACCATTCAGAAATACATAAATCCGACCATCTCTATGAACCATGTATTTTATTTTCTATCATTATATTTTACGGATTACTATAAACACATATATAAACAATATATATTATATTTATATCGAGGTTTCAATTATTGATATTATATAAGAAAGATCAATATTTTGGTACTGAAAATACCATACTAAAAGAAATATGAATAATCAAATAGTTATTACCTGAAACGTAATTTGAACTTGGAATTGTTAATGAAATTAATATAAATTTATTTATGAATATAATACAAGCTATGATATATAAATATATATATATATATATATATTCCATTTATTTATTTATAACAAACTAATACTTATTATATATGATATTGCAATTTCTATGAAGGATGTCAAGGCATGCAGTAATGGATTTCTAGTTTTCTTTTTTTTGTGAGACATATGAATATTCATCACATATTTTTTGTTTGTAGTGTATAAAAAATCCCTTTTACCTTATATATCAATAATATACTTATTTAAATTTTATATTAATTTTCATTTTATTTTATTCATTCTTGGGGATTATGATTCGAAATATTACTAAAGTGACAACGGATTTTCGTCTCCGATTTTACTTTTGTAGACGCATTCCATATTCACCAACATTTTATTTTATGTGGTATATATTCTATCCATTAATATATTTTCTTTATTAATTCTATGATGAATATTTGGATTAACATATATATTTTAAGATCTCATTTTTATGTGGTTTATATTTCATCAGATACCAAAGTTGTGGGGAAATTTGGATTAAATTAACTTCCTTGAAGCATATGTTATTTTATGCACCTATCTACTATTATGAGATGTATATACAACCCTTTTGAAATTTAATTTCATGAAATTTATTATTCACTTGAAATTTTATGTTTAATGTAAAGATATTATTTCGTGGTGATTATGATTGAAATATACTAATATTGAAGGTATTTTCTGATACAAATATAATCATTTAGGATGTTTTTTAGGTTTATACTTTCAATAATGAAATATTATTATATATATCATAAGAAACTAATGATAATAATCATCCTCTATTAATGTCATGGTTATAAATTTATTCCATTTATTTATCTATCATTATGTACTAAAAACATCAAAATCAGGTATTTAAAAAAATATTCATTGTTTCTTTCATAACAGGAAAATACATTTTCTTGGAATACCATGTTCTCTTAAAAAATCAATAATTTCTGTATTATAATCTAAATTATTAATTAAAAAAATATTTACCCATATTTTTTTCTTACAAAATGATATTAATGTAATATTCATGTTTTCTCCAAAAAATGAAAGTTTTGTTTTTAATGGAAAAGGTGAATGAATTTTAATTTTTAACATGTACAGTATGAACAGAATTTCCAACCATCATGACCAATGTTTTATTTCAAGATTTTTTTTAATTTTCATGGTAACTTTCATTTAAATGTACTTTCAAAATGTTTTATTTTTTGAATGTAATTTTTTATGTGGAAATGTAATTTTCATTATTAAATATTTTCAATTAATTTTAGGATTTAAATATAATATTTAATTAAAATTATTAATGAAAATAACATGAAAAATAATTTATGATTTTGTATATTTTAAAATATAATTTAAAATAAATTTTATTTTCTTCAAAAATATTACAAGTGATCTTTAAAAATCATTTTTCATATAATATGACATCACTCTATTTTTGTTTTCCATTAATGTGGATGTGATCTAATGTTATCATCAATCATATTCTTATTAATGGTTACATAAATGATAACAAGATGTTTATGAAACCCAATTCTCAAACACATGTTATTACATGAAATTTTTTTTGGAATCCCACATCATTTCAACGGTTGTGATATTAGAAAATGATTAAATTATTTTGTAGAATTTCAATTTTCCAAAGGTTATGATATGAATAAATATATATAAAACCTAATTTATTTATTGGGATTATTTATATGATGTTTTACGATCTTGATGAACTCAAAATTATGATTTCAATTATTTGATGAGTGAAACATTACCCACCTTTAATGAATTGGGAAAATATTTATATCACATGAGATAGAAAATACATTATTATGTGGTGAAAGAAGTTTAGAATGTGACTCTATCCACAATTATTCAATTAATATTGACCAATAACTACTATGATGGTTTTTGGAGTGAACCCATTAGACTATTAAATCCTTTCTATTAATCCTTGACAAATATAGAAATTATTCACTATTATTCTTTAATGAGATTAAAATAATTATGCCATGAATAAATATTATTAGATTTTATATACATCACATGGTTTCCAACTGCTATGTGCACGTTCTCATACCATTATTTTTTTCTTTTCCATATATATTGCACTTTTTGAATCTCATATGGAATATATTCTAAACAATTATTTGTTTTTCATTCCCTAGCATTTGAATAATTGTTTTATGTAATGTATGTCTATAATTATTTTGAAATATAATATTATATATTTGAAACATTGATGATATTTAACTATATATTATTATTATTTTTCCAACTCTATAGAGATAAAAATTTTCTTATAGAGTCATGTGATTGTGTAATGTAATTAATTTTAACCTAAAATGATGGAATATTTTTTATGTCTTGTTTGGGTAATTTTATTTATTTCACATGATTTATATATATAATTTTTCGTATCATTGATGAGGATACATTAGCGACATCCCTATGTATATATCTAAGAATAAATCTATAGATGAGATAGTGTATATGAGAATGTACATGAATTTTAGAGGATGGATAGATATAATAGTTCCATTAAATTACATCCATATTTGAATACTATTTGGAGATATGGATATATAAAATGGGTACTGAGGTGTAATAATAATTAAAACGGTGTATTGAGAAGGACTCGATCATAAAATTGTGAATGAAAATGGTCTTTATTTCACCACTAGTATGATACTACCAAAGGATACACTTTTTAAATTAAAATACTCACTATATGACATCAATAAGGATGTAAATAATGACCATAAATGACATAGGTGAGGTATAAATTTTCGTGGATTTAAATGATATTTTTATAATTTTGGTATCCTATAAGTTATTTTTTATTGTTATGTGATTTTACATAGTTATTAATATTACTAAAACGATGTTTTATTGGTTTATTTAAACTTATAGAACAGAGAGGAACCAATTAAATGATTATTCTAATGGAAAATGAAATTATTGTCCACCTGATCATCCAATGTTATTAGATTTATAATTAAATTTAACAATTTTTCTCATGAAAATTTATCAATCTATGAATCATATTGAACATCCAAAATTGTGATGGAGAAAATTGTGTTATATTTAATCCATAATGAGGCCACATCCATATTCCTTCAGTGGATCCACTAATAATCTAGTTATTGATAAATATATCGATACCAGTTACAATATAATTTCATTTCTCCATTGTTTAGATCATGAAACACAGTATGGATGGTTAGTATTACCAATAATAGATTTACATCTAGAATAAAATGGAATATGATTAAATTGAATCCATTTGGTGGTATTACATTAATAAATTATTTTTGAAAAACTACATTTAGATTACTATTCAAGTAAAAATAGATAAGTAATTACTTATTAAAAAGAAAATGGATGATGAGTACTATGGTACATATATGGAAAATATTACAAGACTTGTTAGGTAGACATCTACTATTATAATCCAAACTGAATGAATTTTTTAATAAAACCTAAGTGTCATAAAACCAATTATTCATAGAGAATAATACATAAGAACAATCAGTAGCTTTGAATTGATTTTACAATGAGGTATCAATTTAGTATTGGGGTATTTAATTATATATCAATCTCATGGGTTTTATAAGAAAATAATCTATTATTAATAATAAAATGAAAATACAATAGAGAGGAAAAGATGTGAGTTCATTTATTCTAATTATGTATTAAAGAAAAAGGTTTCAATTTTAATAAAGGTACAATAACTGTTTTATGTGTTTCTGGTAAGGTGTTTAAGGGAAATTGGAAAATTAACATGAATAAGACAGCTTGTTATGAAAATAAAGAGATAAATGAAAAGAATGCAACAAAACCCTCCAAAATTTATAATCAAAATCGTTTTGTTATTATGTGAATAGATACTTCAATCCTTAGACTAATGAAGATGGTATTCCATGAAAACATATAATGATATAGAAAATGGAATGATCATTCAATCAAAATGGTTGAATTAAATAATTATAATTAGAGGCACATTTATCCTCTAATACCCAAATGGTATTTTCATATTTATTATTGTAAGAACTATATCTGTGTAAATATTTCTATTTATCTTTAGTGAAATTTCATATAATTTAGAGCATTGATTATTTCCCTCAAAATTTATTATAGAATAATGAAATCACATTTTAATTCTAATTAGAATAATATTTAACTTAAGATTAAAATGGAATGGTTTTTATAGGATAAGAGATTATTTTGGATAAATATTGAAATATAATTTGGAATAATATATGTCTCTAGGTAATGATAACATAATATTTATGGATACAGTAATAGTTTTATTAGTTTAAGTTTGATCATATGTTCATAGTCATTGAAACACGTTATGAGGTTTTATGTGAAGGGATTTTATCAAGAGTAAGGATATTTTAAAAGTCATTTATTGAAATAAAACCTATTGGGTTTATATATGTTTTTATAACAAAATTATTTTCGGAGTAATTCCATTACTTAAGGTGGAATTATGATTAAACATATTTGATACTTTTTATCTTATATGATAATTTCAATTGAGGTAATTTTAGGTTGTATTCCATTGAATTCCAATTTATTAACACATTATTTATATAAGATTGTATCTATATCTCAATCATTACTCCTGGATAAAAATTAAGTGAAAGGATTAATGAAGTACAACATTAATGGGTATCTAATTGGGATCAATAGTTTACTTCAATGTTATGGAGATGTCTTAAGAAAGATAATGTTAAAAAAATTAAATTCATCATTTAATATCTTTAATGGACATATAGTAAATATAAGACCACTATCAACACTATATAGGTTAATCAATGATATTTTTCAATGGAGTTAAATAGTGGTTGGTATCAAAATCATACTATATTTGTGTATTCTTGCAATAATAAAATTCACTTTAACATTAATATAGATCATTATGATTACCTTTATAGAGAAATGTGTAGAACCACAATGTACTAGAATGAAGTTGTAGAAAAAAAAATATTAGGACCTGGGAAAGATGATTAAATTGAATTGAAGTTTAGATGCATTAATGAACACATTTTTGAAACACAATGTTGGTGAAATTTTAGGCTAAAATTTTTAAATGTAATGTAGAATTTGATGTAGTGGATAATGGGTGTCTATGATTTTATTGGTGGAAGAATTATGGAAAATATATTATCTAGGTATAGAGTACAATTCTAATTAATTTTCATATAGAGACTATATCATATCCCACATAACATCAACTAAACTACTTTTAGCTTCATGATGTATTCTGTGTACCTCTCTTGAGGATGTATATACATGATCCATCACATATACAGAACTCAATGGTCATACATCTAGATAAATAATTTTCATGTGGTGGAAAACCAATGAATATTATGGTAGTGTGAAGAATGTTCTAGAAAAGACACTCACCAATAATTTTTTTTGAGATACCGCTATATTGTCAACTTATATATGATCCAATGGACGAAATGAGTAATAATTATTCACAGTTTTTTTCTAAATAATTTATAATGAGGGTGAAATTAATTTTATGTACGGTATACTATAAAACTACATGATTTTGTGTGATATAATTTTAAATAAAAAATTATCTTTCTAATATTTAGTTACCAGTAACACTATTTTCATATTTCATTACACCCAAAAATGAGTTTATCTTATGTTACATGAAATATTGAATGTATCATGTGTTACATGAAACACCCAATTTAAATGAAAACTCACATACTATTAAAATAATATTATTAAATATTACAGTTATCACCTAAACATAATAATGGATTTGTATAATTTTTTTTAATAAATTAGGAAAATATGTCATCATTTTTTTAATGACCAAATAATTATAATTGAAAATAAAAAAATTTATAACAAAATATATCATGTTATTAAAACTATTCTAATGCCTGAAAACATGTTAAATGTCATTATATTTAAAAATATAATTTTTTATAAATAATTATAAAATATTTTGTTATAAATTAATTGAATTTTATTTTAATTCAAACTATTTTTTTATAGACAAGTGAAAATTATATATCTTTTTTTTTTCTAAAAATACTATATTATTTGAATAACAATCCCTTCACCTTTTATGTAGTTATTTAAATGTTAATAGTTCCACATCTATAAAATTTATATAATGAAATATACATTATTTTTTAAATAATCATGTAACAATTTGATTGGGGTTATTTTTTGTGAATTTTATAAAATGATAATATTTTCGATAAAGTGGAAAAAAAATTGTTTATATTAAGTATTATCATCTATTTTAAATAATTTATAATCACACCGATTTATTTAAGATGAATTTAAAAGTAATATTAATTAAATGATTATTTATTAATCTAATATTGAACATTTCAATTAAATTAGTATTGAAAATTTGTATTAAAACTTTTTAAATTTTCAAGATTTTCTATTTGGATACAAGTTTTCTTAGTATCTATGCATGATTATTTTAAAAATTAATTGGTCCACTTATATGACTAAAATTTTGAAAAATGGTTTTCAAGATTTTATTCATAATTATTTCATATTATTTAAAAACTAGAAAAAATATTTTTTTCTCATAATGAATAATTAAATTAATAATAATTAAATAGAGTAGTTAATGTAAAAATGGGGTTTTTTGTATGGTTAAAATATGGTAGGGGTTAAAAGTTACCCAAAAAAATGTTAAACCCCATTTAAAAGGGAATATATTAAAATTAAATCTCATAATAAATGTAATGTAACATTTATTACCTTCTGGAAAAAAAGAAAATATGTACAAAATTTTCTTTTTAATAAAAATACAAGTGTTCCCCTCACCTTACTTACAAACAACCACATCTTCTCCACTCTAATTCAAACATAAAAAAGCTAATAAACTAGAAAAAATCTACACAAATAATTTCCATAAATCAATAATACCATCATATAAACCTTTTATTTTTTATTAATTAATCATAAAATGTCTTTTCTTGTAATAAAAATAGTTTTTTCTAAAGTATAGGTAACATCCATTGCTCTGCATTTAATTTTATTTCTTACTCCACCTTGAAAAATTATTTCTAAAAAATTATTATATAAAATATATAATAGCATGAATATAATGGTATTATTTAAAATTAAAAACATGAATTATATTATTCCACTCTTCCATCAAATGGAATATTAAATCTTTATTCAATGTATGGTGGACTACCACCACCTGAACCGATGTTAATTGTTTTTGGTCAGCACCTCCCACGAATGGATATATTGATGGATTTAATTTTTATATGTTATATTTATGATTGTATTATTTATATTAATTTATAATTCAACATATACCTTCTTACCTAAAATCCCATTAAGAAAACAATAATATTCACAATCCATACTATGGATTGCAACAACACAAACTGATGTGATATGTTTTTCAATCTGGTAATACATGTATGGAAATTAGTATAGATCTAATGACTATATATATTTTTGTATCATGATTATATTTATGTAATAAATATATAACCTCTATCTTCTATATTCCCATTCTATGGGCGATATGATAATTTCAGTCAAGTGTCTGTCAGACTACCCCGTCACAAAGCAATGTGATTCATTTACGATTTTCATATCAGCTAATAAGTATGGGTTTAATGTAGATATGTTATATATATCGAAATATTATTACGTTTTAATAATAAATTATTAAACTAATTTTTTAACATCTAGTTGATAAAATTGTAATAATGTTCATTCATATGTATGGCATATTTCTCCATTAATGATCTATATCAATTTATATATATAAATTATATGGATTGATATAAATATATATAATGAATAAATATTGTATTTATATCACTTATGAAATAATAGAGAATATTTAACAATGTTAAATTTAATAATATGAATAATACCATGCCAAAACAAATGTGTATCACGAAGCAGCCATCACCTGAAATGCAATTTTAACAACATAATTATAATAAATGGTAATAAAAAGTCATAATTAAATCATATATGATATGATAAATATATTTATGGAAATTTAATTGAATTATAATTAAAAAATATTTATTATAATTTAATTTTAATATCTATGATGTTTTTCGATACCGAAGGTAATGGATTTTCTGTCTCTCTTTTATTTATGGGACACAGATGAAATTTAGAAATTATATCCTTGATAAAGCATATATACTGATGATTTATAATAGGATTTAATTAATCTCATTATATTAGTGCAATTTAATGTATCATTTGAGTTTATGTATCATTGAGGGTAATATTTTTTAAAATTTACTGAAGGAGTAACATATTGTGTCCCACTTTTTACTTTTGTGAGACACATGCAACATTCACCACCAATTTATTTTACGTGGTGTATATTATTACTATTTAGTTAGATTATTATGAGTATCCTAAATATTATTGGTATTTAATGTTATTTTATAGGATATTAATTTAACAATGTTTATGTTCCAAAACATACCATATCAACACTGCATTTTTTTTTATTTTCTACTTACCTTATCTATATGTTATGTTATGCATATATATTTTTTTATGATGTTCATATACATCATATTTCATATTTTTTTATAGAGAATTTATTTCCATCAATGATATTTTAATTTATTGGTTATTGTTATTCATTCATGAGTATTATGATTCAATGATAACAAAGTGGTACGATTTTGATTTTCCAATATAATTATTTATCAGGATTATTTATGATTATTATTAAAATAGTGATGTATAATAAATTATCTCTCCAGTATATAAACAATTTAATTCTATTCTAATTATTTCATGAGAATATAGGTTTTACATTTATTTCACTATATTTATGTATTCGATATTTCAGAATACAATATTTTTTAAAAAAAATTATTTACTAATCTATTCAAAAAAACAAATTTTTTTTCATAAAACCACAATGTATTAAAATGTGTTTTAAAAATGTCATTAAAATATTTTAGAGAATTTATTTTAAATATTTTTATCACTTTTTTATTGTTAAATTTTTTTACAATTATTCTTAATTTGATATTCCAAACACTACCTATTTGGATTTAATAAAAATATGAATTGACTCTTTATTTGACCATGTAAATTATGAAATTTATTTAAATCATTCAAGACCATATTGTTCGTTGGGTCGTCCATTATATTTTTTGTAGGTTATTTTAATTCAAAAACAAAATTCTAAATTTTTAATGTTTACGATGTGATTTCCATCAAAGATGAAATATTTCCATCAATAAATAATTAAAACATTATTAAATATTCCACTATTATTTTTATATGTTATTTTCAAATAAAATTATTTAATAAAAAAATATAATTTCATACTTTTAATTTTATTTCATATTGATTATTTTTTCTTCAAGAAATTTTCATTGTAATCATTCGTAGTCATTTACTATTTAATATGATATCTTTTGATGTTACTTATGGTTCACTAGGGGTATAATCGGAGGATACAATTCTTATTATTCACCTTAAATGTCTATGATTATTGTGAATGTATATCTATGGATGTTTTATCTCTTACATGGGATATACCATGATAATAATATATTGTCAAATACATCAATTCACAGGTTAATCCATAATGAAATAATGAAATGACTATGAATTATATCCCTTTTCCAAAATCAATGATGTAATGAAATGTTTATGATACCCTTTTCATTTCATGGGGGATGATATGATGAATGATTTATGATCTTCTAGAAAAAAAATATTATTTTAATTATGTGATTAATAGGTGTTATATCTCCCTCAAATGTATTGGGTAAAGATCCATATATCATGATATAATTAGTACTAGATTGTGGGGTAAACCAGGTTCAGTGAGGGAAATTTCCCACTATCATTTTCTAGGGAGTGAACTCATTCCACAATTATTGACTTATAAGTGATCCAAGACTATTATATAAATAATATTCTATGCTCATTTTTATGCAAAAAATATGTGTCTTATGAAAATGTTATTCAGTCACTGATAATGTATTTGGATGTACTAATGATTCACAACTTATGAATTTTTGATATTTATGTTATTACTCAGGATAATGATATTTTATATAAAAAGTATTGTTTTATAATGTTATATTCAAGTTATATTTCCCTCGTGATCACATTTGGTTCACTTATTTCACATGCTTACCCTTAATGAGCACAAATATCACAATTTAGTTTTTCTATTCCACACGTTTTGATGAAATGTTTTCGGTTGTGTTTTTAAATAAGGATTTAGAAATGGGATGATATATGGGGGAAATAATACAGATCATCAATTAAATAAGATTATATTTTAACCTCCTATCTAGAGTCACTTAACCCTTATGATTGTCACATGTTACTTTATTTAATTTAAGGAATGTTAATCTAAATGTATGAAATATTTATTTATGTGATGATTGGGTCACTAAAATAGAAGAATGAGTACATATACATTCAAATAAAAAATACACAATAAATGATCTAGTTACCATGAGAAATGATGATTTTATTAGTGAATTGATAATAAAATGCTGATAAAATACTTTATATAAATCATATATGATATTATATATATGATTATTTTTTTTCTAATATATATATAATAAATATGTAATTATTATATAGAAGTTTGAATCATTTACAAAGTATATCGACCTCAAGATCATTGTTTCCCATATCATATTTGCATCGGTGAGACATATAACATATTCACTAATTATTTATTTTGTGTGGGGAATATACTACCCCTATGAAATATTTTATAATAAATCTATTTATCTTCATTTTATTTAATGTTTCGTATTATTTAATTTTTTCATGTAGCATATAAGGGAAAAATAAAAAAAGTGGTAAGAGTGTATATTGGAATATCATCATTATTTGGGATTGATTATATTATTACCTCCACTATTAAATATTTATAATCCATGTACATGTATTCTAAAACTGTTTCCATATTTCTCCCTATTATTAAAGTGATTTTTTAAATTCTTATTTATCATTGTTTTACATTTCAGAAATTTTTTTAAAATGACTATTTCAATCACTTTTAAAATGAGGATCTGTTATAATTTCCATGTTAACTATGAATGGAATGTTTATGGAACTAATTAAAAATAAATTTATGTACTGATGTCCAATGTCACTATATGTTCTGTATATTACTCAATAATTTTACAATTTTCGTTTCTATTATAATTATTTATTTATTACATGATTTGTTTATAGATTTCACGAATTATTTTTTAAATAAGAAATGATATTTACACCATGAAATATTACAATAATATTGTCAACATATTCTTATTCTTGTCAATATCTATTGTTGAATAATATGATTAGAATGTACATTATTGATACAATTCATAATATTTCATTTCATGGTTTATGATCTTATTTAATGGTTAAATTATTGTTATTATATTTGACATGTTCTTCCAGTACATATAATTATTAATGTTTTCAAGTCATGTTGATTTAGATATATTACTATTTCAAATGAGTAATGAATTAGACAAAGTATTTTACTAGAAAAACCCAATATATCCCCTCAATGCATTTGGTGGTCACATGTGAAAAATAGATTTAGTTTTGGTCAAGGGATTATCCATTTATTCTGATGTGTCGACTCGCAGTCTTGATATTAATTTTGGGTTACATGGTAGAGACATGGAATGTACATTTTAGAAGTACAGATTTATTCCTTATATCATTTTGAAGTTAGTAACTAATTTTTATATGATTATTTTAGTTGGTAAAATATTAATAGATATGTTTTAAGCTCTTGTGATTAATTTTATCGGTTATTTGATAATCCATTATTACTTCTATAATATGATACATTTATTTTCTAAATGTTACATGTTTCATTTATATAACTTTATATGTATTTTTGTTTATTTATTCATGATAGATTATATTTTATTATTAAGATTTCTTAGATTATTAAATCACGCATGTTTTTTTATTCATATTCTTAGGATGCATAAAAGTGTTTCTTTATTGATAAAAAATTATATGATAAAGAGAATAATTTTGTACTCAAATAAAACACACTGCTTATCTTATCATTTTATTAATAATGAAAAATTGATATAAGAATATTATTTTTCTACAAAATTAATATATTCAGTACATCTGGATGTGATTCTTGTATCAATTGACAATGAAAAAATGTTACCAGAAACACTGTTCTATAGGTATAGAATTCATTATATTTGGTAAAAAATATATATAGTAAAAACTTATATATCTAAATATAGGGAAACAAATATTAGGGAAACTATCACAATAATTCTCAATGAACAATGGTAATAATTATATTTATATTGTAATTAACAATCCCAACATACAGGAACATTAGATACTAATTGTACTATAATAAATCAATGTACTCCTATAACTTGGATACACAACATAATGTATTAATTCCTGATAACTATTTTGAACACGCTATTAGGTTTGTATGACTGTATATAACCCATATCAATACATAGTGAGTCTTATTTCCTTCCATCTATTTTTTCACACACAAATCAAAACACCTATGGGATTACAGATTTGTAAGGATTATATAAACAAAATTATAAAATTCCATGATTAAGGAAATCATAGTTTACAATCCCCATTAGAATATATAATATGAATTCCCAATTACAAGGGAATCATATTTGGTGTAATTCATATAGTAATTTTCATAGTGCATAAGATTTGGAAATAATCCATGTAAGCATTAATCATTGGTCACTACCCAACATCTTGTTGAGGATCCAAAAAAAATTATTTTAGAATATATACATGTAGGATGACTTCCTAAGGATCATGATTCATAAATTATTCCTTAGTGAACTAATATTGTTTATTTTCCCAATATGGTAAATATATAGTCCTTGATATACTCAATCTATGTTGGTTTTCATTCATATTGTAAATAGAATACATAAGTCATCTCATAAACGGTTAATCTCTCCCTTGAATCTCTAATCACCTCCCAAATATGACACTAAACTATAGATTTCATTATCATATATATTAAATGTATATTAAAAAAACAGTTTTATGAAATTACAATAAACGAAAGGATGAACCCATATACATACGGATGGTATCATTAATATAATCTAATCTATATGTAGAGGGATTAACACTAAATAATTTAAATAGAGTTACTAGTTCAGTATCAATAAATTGATGATACCTAGAAATAAATATTTTATATATAAGATTTTCATGGAGTGTGAAATAATTCCCTTTAAAATAGATTGATGAGCCTGAAATCCCGTCCTCTTGAACAGTGTTATTACCTAACTGTTTTTGGGTATGAAAATATAAATGACTAATTAAATTTTGAAATAATTTGCTACCTTATTATCAATGTGGGGTGAATTTCTTGTTTACATGAAAAATTAAAATTGTAAAAATAATGTGAATTATTTTTCATTATTTACATGACCCCCAAAAATGAATAGCTGACCCCAAGTTTTCAAAATAGAAATTAAAAATGTGATAATGATGTAAAATCATGTAATTATAGAATAATTGAATCATTATAAGTGTTAGAGATAATTTTTCCTAAAACATGAAATCAATCCCATTATAATAAGAAATAATGTTAAATATAATTTAAATGACACAGAAATGTAAAATGATCTATTGGTCATTTTTCAATTCATTTTTTTATCCTATGAATGAAAACTTTATACACAATATATAGTTTGTCAATATGATATCGAGGATTAAATTAAATAGTCCATTATATCTATACAAATTTTATGAGTGATAAATTGAAAAATTAATAGCACGAATGAAAAATTCATTAACAAATTCATAACTAATTAATCATGTTTTAGACATCGAAATATGTAGGGATTAATGAAATTGTACATTTTCCATCGTGATGGAAATAATATTCTCTCATGAAAATCTTAACTAAAAATATTGTCTTTATCAAGAAATAGATGTAAATCCCCCACTTTCAATGTAACCACTTCATGTTGAAGAAATATCACACACATGACAACATCATCTAATGATGACATATGTGATGATCTATGAATACCACAATCATGGTACAATAAAAACCCTACAGTCTTCATGTATGTGTCTTCATATGGTGTCAACATTAATTCCATATTTTTTTGTTATTCTATAATTAAACCATTTTAACCAGTCACCACTACCAACCACATTAGATGCCTACCATGAGGGTGTGACATTAGTAACATTTATATCCATTTAAGGATACATCAAGGACTTAAATATGGATACATTTGACTTAGAAATTCTAAGGATGGATCTTCTCATCCACTAACATGGGGTTCATCCTACCAGTACCCCAAATTCACTCACCAAGTTAACCCCCATTAGATTACCAAACACGATGATCATGAATATGAACCATGGGGGTCTATCATGGCATGAAGTGTTGTGGATAAATTGGAATGGTCTCATATCCATGATTTCATTGAACATCATGTCATAATATTATCTCAGTATCCATTGAGTTGACTCAATTACGCAATCACATAGATAAAATCTTCATGAATATTCCTGTAGTATGAATGAGGTAAGAATATATCCATTCACTCATGCATGAGACAAAATATAATATTTTTATATCATATGAATTACATGAGTGGGAATATTTCATCTATTTTATTAAAGACATATTCTTCTATATCGTGGAGATTTAGGACCTATAGAAATACATTCTTAAACACAAATTGTTAAAGTTTCACTACATTTTACTAACACAAAAGGTTCTCCCCCAACATATTATGAAAATGTTATATATTCCTATATTGGTACAAATATCTATTCATATACCTATAACATCATTTCTCCATGAAAAATATAAAAAACATGGATAATCATGAGAATGTACTGATTTATGCACCTATCTAGTATTATTCCCACCATAATATAGTAACGGATTAGGCTCATGTATGTCCTCATATCCCTATTCTAACTAGGGATTAGAAATTTAGTTTAGTAAAATCATTAGAATGGTGTTCATTGTAATAAAAAAACTAGTGGAATACATCAATTTTAGAGAACAGGGCTCATGTCCCCGTTCTAACATTATATCACCAGCTTAATTTTGCTCGTTCCACAGGATATGATAATATTTAAATAAAATAATTATGGTGAAATTCACAAAAGGCGCATGAATGGGATGATATCCCCACTCCAACTGAGGTTCTTCATTATAATATGAAAAATCTCCTCATATAACTCTCATAATTACAATGTTCAACTACTCATAATATTCATCCAGCCTACAAAAGTAAGGATAATATTCCAAGTCTTACAAAGGAAATTTGACACTGTTATCCACAATGGATATATAAGAATATTTTTTTTATCAATAATACTATTCTAAATGTACTTAATCGTACAATTATTGGTAACTAATATATACATCAGTGCCATACCCTCTTCATCCAGGAGTTACCGAAAAATTACATAAACAATTGATTGGAAAGTTCATGTTCCTTCTAATATCAAATAATCTCACTATATTATTGAAACCACTTCTAAGTAGTTAGAACATATATATATAACACTATGAAGTTATCAACATGTTCTATAAACAATCATCCATAAAGATCATATCTATTCTAAAATCCTAATGATGGGTTGACATATTCCAACCATGACCATGAATGTGGCTCATATCCTAGATATAATTATTGATTATTTACTGGTGGTTATATGAACCCTATATTCAACATCGATGTGGTCCACTAACTTATAAACAAAAAATAGGGACACCACTTCATTGATAGTCCACCTGATAGTAGAAAAGTATTGGATTTCAGTGTCTCTACTATAAACATCTGTTATGGCCAACCACCCTATGGTAAAATCTATACAAGATTGGGGATTCCTCCTCATTCCTATACACCATCATATATAGAGTTTCATGGAAGGCCAAGAATAACTATAATATCTTCACAGCATATCATCATATATATTAGGTGACCCTAGAAATGAATCCTTTGTGTTTTAACTATGTTGAGGCATAAAAAATGGACAATGAAGAGGATTAAATGGATATATGTATAGAGATAGATGAAAATCACTTCTCAGCCATATATTATACCACCACTACATTTGAAAATAATATCCTATATGACCTAGGGAAAGAGTTGATGATTTATTTATTCCATAACATGTGGGTGAATCATCAGCATTTGAATACTATACACCAACTTATCTACGATATGAGGGTAGTTTTTGAATCATATATTCAATCTATTGTTAACTATTTGTTGTAATGTTCTACAAGGATTCCAGGATTGGTAGAAGATGATAAATACATTTAATTCATTTTTCATTATATCATGAAAACAATCAACTTAATAATTAAAAAATACCAATCAAATTTATGCATTCTGTGATAGTGTAAGTATATATACATTCACATCACTATGTCCCCAAAACAAAAAAGTGAACCATAATTAGTATCTATTAATGTCATATCCAAAAGTAAAATCAAGGGACCTTGTAATGTTTGGGAATGATTCTCAATAGAAAAATAATACACTGTTTTTAGGATTCCCTGAAAAAATGAATGGTTTTATAGAATGGTAATTAAAAATTCTATGTTATTCCTCTATAAAATGGGAATACTTATTCTCCCTAGAGACTAATGTTGTGGAATACCTATCATTAGCCCATATAAATAAAATATTGTCACAAGTCTCCATTATAACTATCTCATTACTAAATAAAATGTATCCAAATTAAACATGTGAAAATTGCATCACCATAGATTCTCTTTAGATTAAAATCCATCACAAATGGTTGGAGTAATTATTACCACCACCTCTTCCTATGATCATAAAATCCAAAGAGAATCCCATTAATATCAGTTGTCGTAATAGAACAACAACATCTCATAGGAATGGGGGACTTTTTATCTCAATATGCACCACTGAGTTTATCATAACTTATTAATAAACTAAGAAATTATCAACTATTATAGATCATCCACATCCCACATTTATAATTTAATTTATAATTAAATTTAATTATTTTGAACCATTCGATCCTTGACTGAATTCCATAACACATTTACAAAAGGATCAGAAAGTTCAACTAAAATCCATCAATCATCTCATTCCAATGAGGATGGGATAATTATTGTCTTTATAAAAATCCTTAGAGGATTCATTCTTCTCCTGAATTTGACGAACATATCAATTTCCTTCAACATATCCATTCATATGACTAAGAGACATACCTACATCATTTGTAGTTTCTTAAGAATGAATGACTGAAAAAATACATTAAAACCATTATTCAAAGACCTTGACATGGAAAACATACAATAATGTAAATAAGACACCATGTGGCTAGAAAGATGCAATGGTCTAACATATTTAGGGGTAAATAAAATTACCACAATGCAACCCTCAATTGAGTTATATATGGTGCAAAATCACTATATTAATTTTGATGTGATCGTAAATACACCATTTCATGATACACCCCAATGAGTTTATCAAGATCAATTAATAAAATTTTGTGTACCAATACATTAATAATGAAGGATGCAACCAATAATTTGTTCTTCCAGATTTGGGAAATCTGGCTGCATTTAATGTGTAAACACTTACCAAAAATCAATGAACCATAAAGAACCTGGAACCTCACAATGATGAATTTTAACCTCCCTAATTGGGAAATTTCAATGATAAAAGGAATGTTTTGGCCATATCCCACTCATAAACCATTTGATTCAAAATTCCATAAATTGAGAAATTATTTCCAAAATTTGATAATAGGTTACAAAATCTAAGACGTCCCATTGAGGGATTACTCAAAGGAATTATTCCTAAGTTGAATCATCTTAAAACAAAATTAAAAATCCAGAATACAATACATTAAGAGAGAGATAATACACATAAAATATAATAATATGGGCATTAGGAGAGCTCTGTATATAGGTATCCAGTCTATATAAATGTGGATGTTCAAAATGACTATAACTCTGCACAATTAAAGAGATAGAATCTTCATTGTTATGGTGAATAATAGATACAGATATGAATCGAGAATCATTCAGTTATGAAAATATGGACACATCATCAATCTTCACCAACTAATGATAGATGGGAGGTGGTCATGAGATTAAATATCCCAAACACCTCATTGACCTTGAATCAATGCCTACTAAAATAAAAACTATAGAATGGTGGTTTTCTATTGTGCAACCAAAAAAGAATCCATGTTCTGAATTTTTGGATGATAATTACCCCCACACAATTTTATAAATAATATATTTTAAACCATTTAAATAATGGTAGATTCATGAAAATCATATCATGATGAGTCTGGATGATGCATCCTCATGATCATTAGAAGAGAACCTATCTATGAATATTTGTGGATAGGCTAGTAGGGATGACCTTTGTTTGGTATAAAAGCTTTCTAATAGGATTTATTGCATGAAGTGAATCCCTAAATCGTCAACTACATTATCTGTTCAGTTCCGCAACATGGAAAACATATCGTAAATCATCAAGAATATAAATTGATATGAAAATGAGAGGATTTATGAGTTTATCTACAAATGGAATGGTATAACTGAATAACGTTGTATCACTATTTCATAAGGGAAATTTCTAGAATATAATTATTGGAATAATATAAAGGAGACCAAAAATCATTTGATCTTGGTAAAGTGTAAGTTTTATTTTTGTCACAATGGCATAAAAATTCATTGATTTTTTCATTTTGTAGACCCAGAATAAAAATTAAACCATGTCCTTAGAATATGTTAAATGGTATGTCAGCGTGATATTGTTTCTATTTCCCTAAAACTAGTTGTAATCCCTATTCAACCACTTATGATGGTCCTACAACACCCATTTCCTACCATCAAGTGATAATAGTAAAAAAATAACCCCCAAAATAAAAATATATCATTACGATGGCCTATAATTTTAAGAATGTATGATAAATAGATATTCATTTCCAAATGTTTTGGTCCTAATTTATTTCATTACATCTATTGAAAATACTTTTCTAATGGTATTAGTGAATAGTACAACCAATGACTTCAACCTCATTGATCATCACTGCTACATTCCTTTCTGTAGGATACTAGATCACACCATCTTGGACTTATTTGTTTACAATGATGTCCTCTAGGGAACCCTGTATTCTGGGAATGATATACTAGAGATGTTCTCAGAATAGGGGACATACATAAATATTAATATACTATAAAAAGAGGGTAACTTGAATAAAGATTCATCTGAGTGTGTATAGAACTATGATAAATGGATGAATAGAAACAAAATTGATAATTCCTATGTCGTCTTGAGAGAACAACATCAAAATATAGTAAAAATTACGAATACTATGAACGTTTCATTAAATACACCTCCCCATGGAAGTCACAATCACTATAAATAGTAAAATTCACAAGAAAATGATACATATAAAACTACTACACAATCTATAACACTTGGAGATTTTATCCCCTTTATATCTAGAGAATGGCTTCTGCCCCAACAAAAAGGCCTCATATGATGATGAGCTCATAATTTATTATTTGATGATTCTTATCTTATTGATTCCAAATTGATGATTAATACATAATTGTATATAATATTTATATACCTTACACTGGAGGTGGATGCTGAGGATATATATGATGAGGATACAATAGAGACATTTGTCTGTTTAAACACAATATGTCGTTCAAATCCCCATAGAATCCACATATGTAGTCGATACCTCTTTGATTGAACATAAAAAAACTGAAACAAATCATGGAGATGCATCATAGTGCTCTTGAAATTATTCACAACTTATAATTTTTAATAATCCACTATTTTGGGTGTGATTGTTGATCAGTGTGTAATAATGGAACGGATGATCTTGCACGTGCAGACAATTTCCAAAACATTTATTAAAGGAATGAAGTCCCATACTGTAAATAGTAGGGAATAATAAAAGCTATATATTGGGGATTAATATTCATTATAATCTGAGAGTTGCCAATGATAATGTTCACAACTATTTGGTAAATTACCCCATCATATCAATGCAATGGAATAAAACATATAGTGGATCCTAGGAAGTGAGATTGTTAGCTTTACTATTTCTCTCACTCCATGAGTGAGTGATATTTAAGACAGTATTCATCAGTTTTATGATCTAATGAAATTGATATGTGGTAGTTTATGGAGTGGGGCTGAGGCTATGCCTAAAATTTATTGAAACATGAAATCACATTCCTGCACAACAAGATTGATGATTGTCAAGATAGAAAACATAAGGTGAGCTAAAATATCATTTTCAAATAGATATAGTTATCTACCATTCCAAAAGAAATATGTAAATTAAGTGATATAAAACATCTATTTTTCTATAATAAATCTCCACTCCATCTTAAAAAATAGACATGTATATTTTTTTGATATTTAGACTTGTGCTATGTGGATTCCAATTATGCAATCATCCAGTAAGCAGGATGGGAGAAGAATGGGTGGAAAATAAGGGTCCCATGATAACTCATAATAATATGAAAGATACCTAGATCATGATTATTATAAAATGATCAATCATTGTATTTCTTATTTTAATAATGATGGCCATCCTAGAGATGAAAATCCCCCCATACCATGAATTGTTTCTCAACCTCCAATTGAAACATATCCATATTTCTAAGATATTGGATCTCTCTTTAATATACATGTGATTACTCCCTGAAAAAGAATGTATTCTTAAATAAAGATTGTTCCCATTAAATAATGAAGTGAAAGTCCTTTTAAATTTACAAAATAAAGACACACTTCTCTAGCCTATTTCCCTATGCATAATAAGTGTTGAGGGGATTCTTACATAGGATCATTACAGTAGGTACACCGGGACCCCATATGGATACTAGTACTATTAATATTTTCCAGTATAGAGATAAAATTATTCATAACTTACCAAAACATTAAAATATATTTAGAAATGATTTAATTACACCAAATATCCTTTACATATCCTTTATGTTTGATCGGAACATGCGACACCCTTCAATAATTCATCTTAATGAAAGATCCCACCACCAAACCCCTGAAAACAAATGTTTCTAGAATTGTGAACAACAAAATAATATAAAATATTATTTTTATTCATTTCTATAATGTTTTGGATGAAGGTGTGATGCCTTAATTATTACCAAATGTATAGGTCCAGGGTGGTAAATCCTATAAAACCAATAATTTCACTATTCGGGTTATATTTCCAAAAAAAAACTCTCCAATACAGTGATCCAACATGTATTACTATTGATCAACGAGATATAGAGTGGGACCATTCACAATATGACATATGATCTTCCTTTTAGGGTATCAAAAATATCTCTATATTTATTTCCAATTAATGTCTCATATAGGGACAAGCCTTTTTTACATCCCATGTATGATTTCGTTGAAAACCATTCATGGTCTTAGAAATACTCATATCCTCAATTCGTACCACCCCCACAAACCTTTTAAATAAATCACAATATGACCAGTGATTCCTCCCCTCCATGTGAGTGTCCCATATAAATGCCGCCACTATTTTCTCCCACAATGAAATGATTGAAATTTTAATTTTATTAAAATATAACAACATCATTGGGAAGGATGATAAAAATATTTTAAACAAGTTTAATCTTCCAACAAATGATTGAAAATGGATTTTCCATTTGTTAATCCTATGGGTTATCTCTTACACTAATCTATCAATGTTGTGCACATGGATCATATCATATGACATGGGTTCTCTGAGATAATCCAAATGGAATTTACCTTCTATTTATTAGTATACTTGAATCCATAGATCATTCTCGTATCATTGAAAATGATTCAATGATTAAATTTGTTTATCGTAGTTCAACACCTTCTATCACCATTTATGATAATATTAGATAAACCCAATTAATCAATGAAGAGTGTTTTTTGTTACAATACAAAATATACTCATAACATCATTAATCATAATATGGGATATGACATGTTTATTATGTCTACATTAAAAATGAATAATATGTTCATATTGAAGGATCTTAATAATTAATCTACTTTGAGTTTCCTGCATCCTAATTAAAAGTTGAAGATATATTATATCACCAATCCAAAATTCCCAAAATAATTATTATTAAAACATAGGTTCTCAATATAAGGGAAATGGATAATCATAGAGAGTGTAAAACACCTAAATAAAAAATCTATTAACAAATTAGTGAATATATAATGGGAAAGAACCTTTATAATAAATACCACTCGATTTGGTTATAGGATTTATCAATATCCATCATTACTAAGATATTAGATATGGGTTCTTTTTGGTTTGATTCATGAGTCTTTTATTGATCCAAAAACTTTCCAACCAATATTTTTATTACAATTAAAAAATATTGATGTTCATAATAGATACTATTATCTTGGTTTGGGGAGATACTCATATTGATCACGGTGAAAAAAAAATGTAGGGAAAATTTAAAAATCTTATTCATCCATAATTCACCATATAGGATAGATCTTTGTTTTTGGTGGTTAAAACAATATACATAGCACAAGTCATGTTAGGGAGACTTCCTCCCTTGAAAAATTCCTTCACAACATCCACAATATTTTCCTTAATTAGATACTAAGACACAATATAGACTAATCATGGAGACCCATATTTTCATAGTGTGATAGTCTAAATAAGTGATAGAATCACTTCATGTATCTCATGTTTTAATGTAATTTATTATAGTAATCAATTGTCACTATCTATCAACACCTTGGGAATATAATAAAAAATGGATACATGGCCCCTTGGATAACATTCTAGAAATAAAGGGTTTATAGTTGAAAGAAAATTCTTTATATATGAATCACGCATACCATCTACCATGTCTAATCATTGGATAAGTATCCTTACTCCAGAAGGACATGCAATCAAATAACCAAAATATTTACCTTTATGTATGCTTGAGAATATGCATCGTTTTATATCCATTTTAATCTATTTTTACCTTGAGTGATGATGAGATTATCACTTATTATAATGGAACATATTCAAAAAATAACTCTTCTTTTGTTCCATCCAATAAAATAGTTTCTAATCACATGAATCCTCATTTTGATCCTCCATCATCTTGATATCCAAGTTCAATATATCATGATCCGGGAAGTGGGGTTGCAGGGTGAATATCTAGTTTTCGAAGTCACCTTTGACGTGTCTCAAACATTTATGGATCCATATCCATAAACCTCTATGATAAGGATACCAAAATGATTATTCCATCGTATAATGTATCATGAAATTGAGTTCCATCCATGGTGGAAGAAGAAATGACCACAATAGACAAACATGTGAAAGCGTTAAAAATCAATAAGAACGTGTTATTAAATATCTCTGATTAGGTGGGTAACCTTGACATATGGGAATGAAAAGATTATGAGGGAATTAACTAAGAACCATCCAACCATACACTATGTTAAGTCTCTTCCCATTTGTTTAATACTCCATGTAAATATATATACCTAGACTCCAAAGATGAGTATCAATTATTGATCTCTAAATTATGAGAAAGCATGGCTCACATACCACATGATTGTCCATCTTCCTTCATCATAGTATGGTTAATAATAGTATTAAAATCCAATCCCACTAACAAAAAAAAGGCAACTGGATCGAAGGATATATTTATATACCATAGATCTTTTATAGGATGAATGTAAAACTTATAGTAGAATGAATTATCAGTAAAATAATGGACCCATATGATTATTTCCATAGTGTGAAACTCATCAAAATCCCCAATGAGCATAGTTGATTCATTCAATTTCAAAAAATTCTATATTTGGTGGTTATAAGTTTCATTATTATATATTTTTTGTTAGAAATATTCCAATGTTATTAGATTATCCCAGAATAAATTCTCATGAAAAATGACCTTCCACATCAAACACCTCGGCACTTGAGTCACATAAAAGGGGGAAACCCAACCATGGGAAGCACAATCCTCTCGAATAAAAACTAAATGAATTGAAATATTTTCTTCTTTCCATAGTAAAACTTTCAATATTGGTTGATATCCATCATTAAAATTATTATAGATAAGAACGCAGTCAGTACATTAAGATTCTATAGGTATTAGTGATAGAATTAACTACATCATGGGTTTATCGAGTCTTGACTAGCCCATCAGAATGTCATACTACCATATCATTCATATAATGGGAACTGTAAGATATCATATAGGGGGGTATCAATGATCTGAAATTTATTAGGATGATACATTAATATTGAGAACTTTTTCTTCTTTGGATGATCATGGTTCTTGGATCAATCCCATCCTGATTTAGACCCTCCGATATTTGGGATACAGTGAGGGGGACATATCTCTAACTAAGCGAACCATTCAAGATTAAGATAGGATAGATAAATGTATCATTGATATATCAACCTAAACGATATTTATTGGAATGTGACATCCAATACTAAGCACATTGTAATCTATAAAGACACACCAAATAATTTTATTCTTAGAAGATGTTGTCTTCATATCCATGTCATAGTACCTTCCATATTTCATGAATTCATAAATCACCATATCAATAGAAAAGAAATATTGATACATAGTGGAAGTGAAACGTTCATGTATTGAGAAGAAACATATTCAGAGGTCAGTTTTTTCTATAAATAAGGAAAAAACCAATGTTCAATTTCAATGTATGGGTTTATCCGTACAATGGTTTTGGGACTAACAAATTGAATCCATGGAGAATCACTGTTAGTATATTTTATATACCCATTAAATGTCCATGGATGTAGATTAAATCTCAAAAATATATATAGATAAAATAATCAATAGATTACATTCATGTGTTAACTATCATGAAAAATTAAAATGTTTAATTATAGTGATGTACGACTAATAATTTATTGGGATCTAGTAATTCTATTATGAAATCAATAGAATTAAAAGATCCCAACCCCATGAATTTCATTGTAAATTAGGATAGACTTTTCTATTCTAGCTCTATTAGTAGTGAAAAATAATAATATCATCCCCATAATCTATCTATGACATCCCTGTTAGTTTAGGACAACATTCTCTATTACAATGGTCTCTATTATCACAACAGGGAAGAAGATTGCCCCAAATTACACTTTATTCCTAAGGATTACCCCATTGACTCATATATGATATAAGAATTGGATACCCTCATGAATTATCACACATAATTTGAATGTAGAATCTCCACCACCAGAGAAGAAAACATTCTTGATAATATGTTAATAGAAGAAGACGAAAAACCTATGTTCATTACTTCTTCCATACCTCCTATAGAGAATGATATGTATATAGAATTTATAAATCATCATATTTAAATTCTCTCCTGTATTTATATGAATATTAATATGATGAAAATAGATTTTATTCTTAATTACCTAGAAATACTAGATGATTATTGACATTTTAGGAAGGAAATCGAGAGAATGCACCCCCTAGGATACTAATGTAAAAATTAATGATCAAAAATTGATAAAATACAAAATATAATGGGATGTTAAATATCAAAAATTATCACCAAAATAATCCATTTCATAATAATTAATATAGATATTATTTCCCCATTAATTTCATATACATTTATTGACAGAACCCAAATAGACAATTTTCCATTTCAGGTCACATGTCATTTTATCGATTCAAATGTTATAATCTATTCTATTTCCATAATGGGTGTGTTTCCAGAGAATAATAATATAAAAATGGAACCTATAGATAAGGAATACACCCCAATCATAGAACTTTAGGAATATTTTTCAATCATTTCATTCCCTTTGGATTATATAATGCTGGTTCTACCTACTAGCACATTATGAATCATATATTTAAAAACATATTATGAAGAACCATTGAATATTTTGCAGATGAATTCTTTGTTAAATCTCAATAGATATGTCCTCACCTATCATATATTGAAGTGTTTAAAATTTTTCATATAATAATATTTTATAGATGAATCCAATGAGGTATTATATCAGGGTATCTTCATGGAAATTATAAGTCACCGTCGTACTCTACTTCTACAAAGATGCCAATCCTAAAAACACTTGTTAAAATAATGTAATTACACCCCTATGTTGTTTAATGAAATAAAGGGGTTTCATAGAAACATCAATTATATTTGGTGTTTCGCTTGCAAAAAGCTATAAAATACCACCCTTTGTTTATGTTAATGAATAATTCTATGAATTACTAATGGGATGACAACACCTCGATTCTTTTCATATTTTTAGGTGGAACCTACTACACCTACATGTCTTGATCATAAAGGTAGAATAAAATAATCATTTCATATATGTTTCTAAAATATAATGACCTTTTGGATATTTACTCGAATAGAAACATTATTCAAGGAATGAAAAAAAACCACTACAATCAATTTCTATTCATTCTTGGAACCGAGACCAGAAATTCAAATATCAAGAAAAACTGTCAAAAACTTATATTTTTAGTTGAATTGAATAACCATTAACTGTATCATACATATTAAGAATGGTATCTTATATTTTTCTACTAAACTACATTAAATTTCACTTATATTGAATCAATGTTTGTCCTAAATTGATATTTTTTCTATAAAATTATGAAATCAGTCACATGTCAGATAAGCCATTTAATGTAAATAGAATTATTAATTTTTTTCAACGCATTCCAATTGGTAGAGAACACCATTTGAGATAAAATATCCATGTGAGGATTTTATATATGTCCAATCAACCCTAGAGTGTTTAGATTTAATTTAATGATGCCTCCTAATATTTTTTCTAAAAGAGGAATGCAAACCTAAAGCACAACAGACTTGGTTTAGGGATTATATTTGTTTCACTAGAGGAATAAATTTTTCCCCAATAAATTTCCTATTTTAATGGCTACACTAATAAGTAGGTATAATACTAATCCCTCATTGTCAACCTAGAGCTATCTTGGAACCTATATATAGCGTACCTAATTATAGATGGAGAAACAGATCTTGTGACCAAAATATTTAATGGTGAGTATGCCATCATGAAAGAAATAATTGCCCCTATAATTAGTTATTTCATATGATTGATGGTAGATTACCCCTATATAATAAAATTGGGTTAAATATTTCAATCTAAAAATTATAATTCCAAAGCACATGCTAATGAATCCACAGACATGGAATATCATGATCAAGATGAAGTAGTTTTCTGTATCATGAACCACTAGGATATATAATCTACCATCATGATTAACATGTAGTAGATCAATTAGTTTATCAAATTCTCAAATAATTTCTAAATGATATACACACATGTATAATTTAATCCCAAAATATATTACCTCCAAAATAGGACCCTTTAATTAGACTGACCAAAAAGGGATTAGACTCGACAACGAGCTTTGAATTTTACCCATGGAAATGGGAAAAAGATATGAACATATTCTATAAATTATGATTTAATTGATTCCTCTATTGATGATTTAGAATATGATATTATTCCATTTTTGTAGAATATTTACATGTAGGCTCATGTGGAGCTCATCAGTTTTGGATCAAACTACCAAAAAACTAGGTGAATTTTTTACCACATAAAAAATGATACAGGACTATGTGGAATTAAAAAATAAATGTCATGCATTCTATATTCATGAGAACTACATTAATTAACCTCAAGAGTAGAAACAGATATTTACATATTCTAAATCAATATATTTATGAGTAATGATTGTGTTGGGTCTATAAAACCCAGCTACAACTGAGCTATTTAGCCACAACCATACAACCAATGACCTATTTTCTAAATGGGACAATGAATTACACATCAATGAATTCAGTAATAATAATGTCATAAACATCATAATTTTACATTATTTTCACTAGATTTAGTATCCCTCATATTATACATGTTGATTACATAACCAAAATCTATTATATGGAATTGAAGAAATTATACCAGGAGTACAAAATTGAATCTAACCTGTCATATTTCAATCGTACAAATGAAAATTGAATGATTGATTCCATGAATAAGACACATTCATATATAAACTAGAATATGGAAGGAAAAGGCATGAATTACTTTAATCACAAGATATTAAATGATTTATGGGAATACTATTTCCTTGATACACTATAATAGATGAGAATACATATACATAAGTTAATAGAATGGAAACAATATTGAATATGGAGGACTAGTTGACCTCTCCCCAAATAGAAATAACTGTAAAGATCAAAGTCTACTATCAATCATTAATTAAAAAATATTATTTCTAATGAATCAATATGAAATAGTTGTGAACATTACACAACGTTGATGATATAATGCCCCGACACCAGTTTACTATTTCTGGTGATTTAATTTATTAAATTGACCGGATGAAAATAAACTTGTATTCCGAAGGACTTAATATTTTGGTAGTTTGGAAAAGAATTTAAAAATATAATTTCAACATTACAACATTAAATATAATAAATAATAGAAATTACAACAGAAACATATATGACTCCTAGATTTTACCTCAATTTCATTCATAATATTCATCTTAATGTTTTTTGGAAAATTAAAATTAAGGAAAGGGTGACCTTAGATTCTCAATAAGGGTAAGTAAAACATCAAAAGTTATCATAAAAATAAACATTAGGCTTGGTGATAAACTAAAATCACATACCATTTATAATATACATGAGAAACATATGGTAGGAATGAACGATGATTAAATTAGCTATATAAATTATCACAAGATAATGAATGAAAACTAAGGATAATATAATTGTCAAATAATTAAAAAGTATATTATGTACTAATACCATGATTAGGTAATCCTTAATGTCAAACATCTGAAACTTATTGTCAAGGCCTCTACCAAGATATCCAAAAACACAAGTGTAATTCCTCTACCAAAATCCTATTTTTTTGGTCTTCTAAGACCTGCCAATGCATCATGAGGATAGAGAGGGAAACTATAGTGACTCGGGTTTTGGCCTTTTCAGACTTTGGAATAATCGTATGAATAATTATAGAGCTAGGCATGAAGATAGTGTGTGATTTTGAGGCCCAGTGTGCCCGAAATAAAATTTATAAATATATTAAGTATTTTTATACTATGAATGTGGTGGGGTTGTGATATCTCATAGACGGTAGATCAGAAAAAGGATTTGAGGAATGAGTTTTATCTGGAGCGTGTCGTTTACCCCAGGTGGGGTGTAAACTTTGCAAGCATGAGCCTATTGTGAGAAAAGTCACCAGGGGTGTTTTCATAAATAATTGGAAATGTTAATTTACAAGTGTCGGCTCGAATAACTCCTAAATGGAGTCTCAGATCACAATTCTGAATCTGCAGATTCATTCAGAATTCTATGTTTACCCTAGGAGGACATAGTATTAGTCGGCGCTGGGTACCGGGTTAGAGAAGTGTTGGTGGGGAGTAAAATGACGTTGTTTCTATTTAAAAAATTAAAATGAAATCAATATTCGTCTTCACCCCAACCCCTATGGGCTTGCAGATGATTCACTACTCTCCTCCTATGTTTCTTTTCCAAATCGAGCCTCGGGCATCTATTTTCAGCTCTGATCGTCACCAGATCGATCTCCATCGCGTTGCAGACGTCGTTTTGAACCCGAAGCTTCGGTGATCCACCAAAAGGTAGGATGTTTGAGTTTTAAAATCCTGTATCCCATTTTGGTTGGTTTTTATATGTATTGAGCCTTCATATGTGTAGATCTGGTCCCAGGGGGCACGCAAATGTTTTCAGATGCACTTTTGGAGCCATGGGGTGCCCCTGGTTGCCGTCGGATGGTCTGACAACGCGGTATAGGGGGTGGTCGGCGATGGCGGCTGGCCGCGGAAATTTGATCGGACAACCATAGTTGGTAGTGGTGTAATGACAATTAGCGGTGACTCCCACGAGGGGGTTCAGCCACGTGAGCGCTACGTCGTGCCGCGCCAGCGCGGGCCGGCCCGGCGCTGCCGGTCCGGCCCCACTTTGTACACTAGGTTTTAAATCCACAGTTTCATGCAATCCAAGAGTTGTATTAACGTTCCTTCTATGGAAACGCGACTCTGGAGATGGGGCAAACCCTTCGGTGTGGGTTTTGGAGTTTTATGTTTTGGTATTGTTGCCTCGGAGCTTGAGTCGTCGAATAAAATATTAATATTTTGTTATTATTCAACTTCGAGTTGTTGTATCTTCTACACGGATTGTCCGTTTTACATGCTATCAGTGGAGTTGAGGCCCTGAAGGTACAGAGGACTTTTCGTGATGGTTTTTGGGTGTTGGGGCCGAGTTCGGGGTGCATGCCCCACGAGGCCGGGTTTTGGAATTTGCGGAGAATCACAACATTCTCACCAAGAGTCCGATTTTGGTGGATGAATAGTCGAACCTATGTGTTTTTCCGAGAGGATCACAATGGTGTGAACCATTCGATGTGTTTCAGAATCAAGGTGTGGTCCCCACCTATGATGGATTCGGTGTATAGTACCTTTTTTTACTAGGTGTCTGTTTGAGACAAATGAGTAGTGGATCTCGTGTGTTATTCTGAGGGGATCACAGTGATATGATCTAATGGATGTGTTTTGGGATCATTGTGTGGGACCCTCATGGGCTACCTACGGTGAATAGTTCCATTTTCATCGGTTGTCCGTTTCGGGCGACCCAACAACCTATCCTGTGTATTTTTCACGTGGATCGCGATGGTGGCCTCGGTATCATCCTTAGAGGTTCATGGGGTGGCGCTGGGGTGGGTAACTCAGGTTAACGATGTTTGGACCAGCAGCGGATTAGGGTACTCCCTTGGTTCGTTCCTTTGTGGGTTCATGTGGCATCACTACTTTAGTATATGTATGTGATCCTCTCGATGGGATGATTAATCTCTTAGAGTTGTGGAATCCCTTTGGTGGGCCCAGAGCGGGATCCTCTAGCATTATTTCCCTATATCGGGTTCTTTGTATTGATGTGACCGCTTATTCACGAGCGGCAATCCTTTATCTAGTAGGTTAACCCCATAGGATTTGTGGCATCATCGGGAATATGATCTCTTACACAGTGGGGTGTGTTTAGTTTGGTTGTGGCATCCTCGGGTATACGTTCCCCTACAGAGTATGAGGATTATAGTAGGGTTGTGGTATCATTGGCTATATGATCCCCTATTCAACGCATGGTTTCTATAGGGTTCTGGGATCGTTAGTTTGATCCCTTACAACAGAAGATGTACCATCAAGGGTTTCGATATTTTTATGATTATCGTGACATGGGTGAAGATCCTCAATCTGCATGACATGTTTTAATCGAGTGCCACATCAGGTTATGGTATCCCCCAGTGGATCCAGGGAGTGATCCCCTATCTATGAGCTCTACGAATGCTAGATTTGGTTGTGGTATCCCCCAGAAGACCTTGGGAGTGATCCCCTATCTGTGAGATCATTATATATCGGTATGGGTTCTGGTATCCCATAGCAGACTCTAGGAGAAATCCCCTATCCGAAAAGTTTAGTGAATATGTTGTTTCAGTGAGGTTTCCTCAGTGACAATTTCCAAAGAGCATGATCTCTCGGGTGAGTGTATGAGATGTTTGTTTGGGTCCCGATGGAGTATCTCTCAGACAAGTGTCATATGGGATGACATGGATCATGTAGTGTGCTCTCCTAGTTTTGAATCATTTCTAAATATGAGGTCGGTACCTAATACTTCTTGGTTAATGAGCTGAGTATATCTGGATGATCATTGTATATGTATGGGAATACACCTGATTTGAGATGACTTATTGTGTTTAGCCGAGGATGGTACCGAGATGGCGTTTCTCTCTTGTCTAGGTTCCCTCTGGCTGGGATGAGTGGACTATTTCCTTTCAGCTGCTCTCTTTTGTTTTGGGTTTTTGGGGTTCCTACTGATTATTGTTATACTCAACCCTGCACAGGCATTTCCCATATATGTTTCTGTATTGTACAGACCATAGGCCTTTCGACAGAGACCTAGGAGGACCCGGAGAAGGCGGAGCAAAGTGAGCATGACTAACTATGGAGTCATACCAGAGATGTGCCGAGGATCATTCCTGTGGTTCTTTTTTCTGCGTACCCCTTCATCCAAGCAGGTTGGATGCTTTTGTCGGTTTCCTTTGGTGGGCCCTGTTTTTCCCTTTTTTACTGCTGTTGCACACTGGGACGTGATTGATGTATGCATGCCTTTTCAATTCAATTTTATATATCTATGCACTGTTTCATGGAGGTGTATGTGGGTGCATGTCTACAGGTACCTTGTGACAATTCCTCCCATGTGTGTGATAGACTACTCACCACTAGACACCATCACCTGGCCTATTGGAGGAGGGATTCGGGAGTCGCAGCTTCATCCCCATTGGGTCGGGTCATGAGAGAGTGGTTTCAAAGGAGGTTCCACCTTCGGGATCTCAGCATGTAGCTGGTCTAGCTATGAGTTTGGTTTGTGTTGCATAGCGATAGATTTAGGATGTTTCATGTTCGTCTTTCAGGTCAGGTTCTCCAATGTTGTTGCGTCTGCCGACGTATCCATTCACCAAGACTCTGATAACCTACCATTCAGCTCGGGACGTTTGGACACTAGTCGTAGTGACATAACATATATGCATCATATAAGACTCAGTTTTTGGGTTTCCCTTATTTTTCTTGAGTCAGCTCTCCAGATATACTCTTTGACTATGGAGCTTCTTGATTGTACTTCAGTATTCCTCCACGATGACATCCATCGAGGGATCCATAGCGGGATTTTGGTGATGATCTACCCCATGTAGAGGCCATAGACCATAGCACAGGTTCTGAGGCTGCACCGCCTGGTGGTATTCTAGTTGAGCCACCACCTATCGAGAAGTTTTTGGTGTCGGGAGTGCAGGATGAGGTTGCACGCTGGCTTAGTGTGCTGGATGAGGTCCAGAGGCAGGGACATCTGTGGTTTTTGGGTTATCCAGACCCCGAGGAAGCTGATGACTGGCTTGTGGTAGTCTCCCGAGTTTTCTGCCTGGTGAGGACACCCCCAAATAAGATGGTGGTCCTAGCAGTGAGCCTTCTGCATGGTTCACCCAGGCGTTAGTGGAGTTTGGAGACATGGTCCCACGATGAGGAGATGCTCACATTAGCAGAGTTTGAGTGGCTCTTCAGGGAATAGTTTTATCCGGTGACGCTGAGGTCAGTGTGGATTCAGGAGCTTCTGCAGCTTTTCCAGGAGTGCATGACTGTGTCGGATTACTCAGTGAGGTTTACAGACATGTCGCGCTACTCCCTAGATATGTTTCAAGACCCATTATTTTGGGATAAGACCTTCAAGATGGTCCTACGTAGGGACATCTAGGCAGGTGTGGTTTTTTTTGTGTCTGTACACCTATGCTAGAATGCTGGAGCGAGAATTGGTGGTGGAGAGATTTCTGGCTATGCAGATCCCACCAGTTAGTGTTGGTTATGCGAGTGTTGAGTCTTCCTTAGATGGATCGACATCTAGTAGCCGGTGGTAGGATCATGGGAATCGATATGGAAGATGTTTTAGGAGGCAACCCCATTATGGAGGATCTGAGGCTCAGGGCTCACAGAGCTTGCATGCCAGTTTTGGTTTGCCATAGTAGAGGCTGTGTTACGTTTGCAGTGGTCAGGGAAATCTTTCTAGAGATTGTTCGACCCGTCGTGCTGCTGATAGAGAGCTCGTCGACAAAACACCTTGGCCGAGGTAGTGTCTTGAGAAAGGTGATCCACAGTGCAGCAGATGTGGTGATGGAGCTGGTATAGTAGTAAAAGTTGGTAGGAGGTATATGTTTCCACCACCCCACCCCCAAGAGGTCCATGTCGTGCTAAGGGAGTTGGTGTCTAAGGGCGAGGATAGCTGCAATCCTTGGAGGTTGTCGACCGAGAGGCTCCGTGGATGGATAAAGGTATACCTTTTGTCCTTTCTACTTTTTGCAGTATCTTGTTAGACACTGTTTAGCAGTACCTATCCCTTTCCGTTTCTTGCTCAAGTTTTTTTTAGGGCATTGGTAAGGCCATGTGTGGGGATTTTACGGTGTGCTTCGAATGTGGGAGGAAGAAGGACCCATCCCCAATTGAGACGCATTTTTGGGACGCGATCAAAACCTTAGGGGTGAATCACTGCCACACAATGTATATAGTGTTGAGGTTTGGAGGATGAGTCCCTCTGACTTATGTTTTCGGAGATGGGTGTTTGTTGGCAAACTCTCTAGAGGGGGAGACATAGTTGAGATTCCATATTCTTTCCTTGTGCTTAGGGATTTTCGAGGATGAAAATTTATATAGTTGGGAGGATGTAGCGACTCAGGTTTTTTCCCTATCAGACATTGGAATATTCCTATGAAAAATTCCAGATCTAGGCGTGAAGATGACATGTGATTCCAAGGCACGATGTGCCTGAAAATGTTTTTATAAAAATATTATGTATTTTTATACTATGAATGTGGAGGGGGTGTGTTATCTCCTAAAATGTAGCTCGTAACAGGAATATAAGAGTAAAGTTTCATTTGGAGTGTGCTTTTTACCCTAAGCGGGTGTAAACATTGCGGGCACAGGCCTGCTGTGAGAAATCCCACTAGGGGCATTTTCATAAACAATTAGAATAGTTAATTTATGAGTTTCGGCTTGAATAACTCTTGAAAAGAGTCTCATATCGCAATTATATGTTCTCTTTTGAGATCAGAACACAGGGTTTACCCTAGGCGCGACATAGTTTTAGTCGGCACCGGTTGCCGGGTCGGAGGTGTGTTGGTGGGGTGTTAAATGAAGTTGTTTTTATTTAAAAACTAAATATGAAATCAATCTTCATCTCCACCCCTCAATACCCTATACACAAGAGGAAAAATCCTTCCCCCCACCTCCTTCGTTTATTTTCCAAATCGAGCCTCATGGGTCCATTTTGACCGCTAATCGTCTCCAGATTGAGCTCTAGAACGTCGCAAGAATCGTTAAGCACCAGAAGCTTCAACGATCCTTCAATAGGTAGACGAGTTGAGTTATAAAATCCCAGATCTCTATTTGGTTGGTTTTTATCTTTTTTGAGACTCCAGATGTGTAGATCTGGTCCCGGGGGTGCACAGATGTCATCCGATGCGCGTTTGGATCCCCGGGGAGCCCTCGGCGGTGGGCTGCAAAAATGTGATCAGACCGCCGCAAGGCGCTGCGGTCCAGCACCAATTAGCGCTAAAACCCACGAGAGAGGTAGGCTATTCCGTGATGTGTCTCCGGCAACCGGGATGGCCGGTGCGGGTCGGCCCTGGCCGGTCCAGCCCCGCTTGGTACACACGGATTTTAAAACCCACGTTACATGCAATCCAGTGGTGGGATTCACGTGCTGTCTGCGGAGACACGACCTTGGAGACTAGGCGAACCATGCAGTGTGGGTTAGAGAGTTTTATGTTTCAGTAATGTTACCTTGGAGCTTGAAACGTCAAAAAAATATTAATATTTTGTTATTATTCGACTTCGGGCTGTTGTATCTTCTTCCCGAAGTGTCTGATTGACATGTCGTCAGTGGCGTTGATGCCCTAATGGTACGACAGACTTTTCTTGATGGTTCTTGTGTGTTGTGGTTGAGTTTGGGATGTGGGCCCTATGAGGCCGAGTTTTGGTGTTTTTGGAGAAACACACAATTCTTACAAAGAGTCCAATTTTGGGAGATGAATAGTCTATCCTGTGTGTTTTTCCTCGAAGATCACAATAGTGTGATCTGTTCGATGAGTTTCGAGATTGAGGCATGGGTGCCACCTGAGCTGGATTTTGTGAATTGTACTTTTGTCACCGGTTGTTCGTTTGGGATGAATGAATAGTGGATCTAATATGTTTTTTTGAATGGATCGCAATGGTATGATCCGCTGGATGAGTTTCGGGGTCACTGTGTGGGCCCTGCACAGGCTAGCTATGGTGAATAGTGCATTTTTCACCAGTTGTCCATTTCGCTTGAGTACATAGCCTATCATGCATGTTTTTACACATGGATCATGATGGTGGCCTTGGTATCGGCCTTAGAGGTGCATAGGGTGGCATTGTGGTGGTTCTCTAGGGTTAGCGATGTTTGGACGAGCAGTGGTTGTGGGTACTCCCTTGGTTGTTTCATACAGGGTTTCACGAAACATCACAACCATAGTGTGGGGTTGTGATCATCTCAATGAGATGATTAATATGTTAGAGTTTTGGCATCCTTTCAGTGGGCCTAGCATGGGATATTTTAGCATCGTTTCCAAAGATCAGGTTCTTGGTATCGCTGTGTCCGCTTATTTACGGCTGGCGATCCCCTATCTATTAGGATAACCCCGTAAGGTTTGTGGTATCATCGGGAATATGCTCCCCTATGTAGTGTGGAATTCTCAATATATTTGTTTCATCATCGAGTATATGATCCCTTACTCAGAATGAGGATTATTGTAGGGATGCAGTATCATTGGATATATGATCCCCTACTCAGTGCGTGGTTTCTGTAGTGTTGTGGCATCATCAGTTTGATCCCCTACAGCGCGAGATGTACAAGGTAAGGTTTTGGAATTTTCATGACCACAATGACATGGGTGACAATCCTCTATCTGAGTGACATGTTTTTGTCGAGTGGAAGATCGGGTTGTGGTATCCCCCAGCGAATCCGGGGAGTGATCCTCTATCTATGAGTTCTAAGAATACTAGATCGGATTGCGGTATCCCCCAGTGGACCCTGGGAGTGATCCCCTCTTTGTGAGATCTTCATATACCAGTGTGGGTTCTGGTATACCCTAGTAAAACCCAGGAGCGATCCCCAGTCCGATAAGTTTTTTGATTATGATGTTTTAGTGAGGTTTCCTTAGTGACGATATCCGATGAGTGTGATCTCTCGGGTGAGCATCTGAGATGTTTGTGTGTGACCTGATGGAGTATTTCTTGGATGAGTGTCATTTGTGATGATAATGATCATGAAGTGTGTTCTCATGGTTGTGATCCATTGATTGTGATGAGGTTGGTTCCCCATGTGGCTTGGTGCATGAGTAGAGTTTATCTGGATGTTCATCGTATATGTATAGGCATACACCTGATTTGAGATGACATGTTCTGTTTAGTCGTGGATGGTCACGAGATGGCATTTCTCTCTCATATGGGTTCCCTCTGGCTGGGATGAGTGGACTGTTTCCTTTCAGCTTCACTCTATTGTTTTGGGTTATTGGGGTGCCTTCTGAGTATTGTTATACTCACCCCTACATTGTCTTTGCCAGCACATGTTTGTGTCTTGTGCAGACCATAGGCCTTTCGACGAAGTCCTAGGATTACCCAGAGCAGGCAGAGCTGAGTGAGCAGGAATGACCATGGAGTCTTACCAGAGCTGTGCCGAGGAGCTTTCCTCTGGTGCTTTTTATAGTGTACCCCTTCTTCCGAGATGGGTGGACTCTTTTATAGTTTTCCTTTGGTGGGACCTGTTTTGCCGTTTTTGTACTGATCTTGAAATCTGATTTGGAATAGATGTATGCATGAATTTTCTTTTCAGTTTTATATATCTATGCACTGTTGCATGAAGGTGTATGTGGGTGCGTGTGTACAGGTACCTTGGGCTAATGCCTCCCATGTGTGTGATAGCCTACTCAGCGCTGGACTACAGCCCCTGGCCTATTGGAGGCGGTCTTGGGTCATTGCAGCTCAAGCACCGTTGGGTCCGGTCATGATAGAAACAATTCAATTATAATGTCCAATACTTTCCTCAAATGAAATGGGAAAATCATAAACAACATGGAAATATGGAATGTCATTCCACAAAATATACATATAAACACAAACAATTCTAAGATGTATAGTGAAGGTTATCAATATAAAACACACACTATAAAACTGAACTAAAAACAATTCAATAAAATATTGTAGATAATAAAGATAATATATTAAACTCAATTTGTTATAAAATGAAACATAGGTGTTGAAATAGAAAAATTACACATATAATATCATCGAGTAATTTTTTTATTGAAATGCACTTTTACTTAGAAAGGAATTGTTATTTTGGAAAAATCATTGTTTAAAACTAGAAATTAACATAAGAAGTATTTCTCTGATGAAATGAGTGGTTTAAATTTTTTTTTTCCTAAAATGTTTTATAGAGTACACTTGATAATATGTATGAATTTTAAAAGTTACCATGAATTGGGTTTTTTAATCGGGAATAATTGAGAAATATCTTTATAAAAAATTTAATTACCCATAAAATAATGAAGGATTCTGATTTGTACATATATGTAAAACATTATATAAAAATTTATGAGGAGTTTATATGAATAATTAAATTTATTAGTGGGTTTAATAGAGAAAATGAGTAGTCTGAATGAAAATGGTTGTTCGAGAAGAAGACTCTTACCTTATGTCTAAACGTGTTTTTCACATGACAATAACATCCAGGATAAAAAAATTAAATCCATTAATTAATTGATTTAGAACATATTTTATATTTATTTGATTTATAATAACTCTTTTATGTTTATTTATGTCTTTTTTATGAGTTATCAATTAAAAATATATCACATGGAAGCATTTTCTTAATTGGTTCTTAGGATTGATATACTTCTATATGAGAATGGAATTTCATGTTAAATAAGTACAATTCTCCAGAATTGAATTTATATTATACTAATGAACATATAGATGATTAAATGGTGATATAATTAATTAGGATATGTGGTTCGACGATGAGTTTTTATATAGAACAGTATTGATAATCATTTAGATTATTTTGACTATATTTTGATTGTTACAAACTAGTTTCTCCGTATGAATATTTATTATGTATATATACTGGATAAATATTTTGAATAGGATATAATACATATATTTTATTCAATATCAGGAATAAAAATTTAATCGTGAACAACCTTTAAGGATTAATTGATGAATGAAAGTTTTTCATTCACGATGGTTGTAAATCGGCACCTCCCAGATGATGATTTCCTTTTTTTTAAAGTTACAGAGAGAGTAGTTTGATGAAATATTTTCCATTAACATTATATGATTATAGTATAAAAATGATACTAGAGTTATCATAATCATTTTAACATATTATGAGAGGATAATATAATAATAGAAAATAAATTGAAATTGAAATTCAAAGAAAAAGGAAGAATACATACCTCTTCAAATATCCTCCTTGATAACCTCCTTAAGGGATGGGTTTCAGGACTCCATGAAATATTAAGAGCTCATTGATGTGGGGAGAGACTATGGAAGAGTACATGGGAATAATTTTATAAGATTCATGTATTAGATGTGTGAAGAGAAGTGGGAGTGATTGATGGTTTATATAGTAGTGGAGTGGGGTGATTTATGAATATCTTATTAATAATATTATTATTTTATCATGAAAACCAACAGAATTGGTTATTATGAAAAAAAATTGTAATAATTTCCTATGAATTCGATCCTAGTGTTTTTAAGTTAGTGATGAGTCATGGAATAATTTATTTATCTTGTAATTAATTTATAATGTAAATTATCATATTTTAATATTCACAAAAAATTCAAGAATTTTAGGGAAATCTGAATTATTCACCATAACCATTTTTCGACATATAGAATTCAAAAATGGACTCCATTTTATCCAAAAAAATTTAAATATGTAAATTTTTTTTAAATAAAATCCTTATTTATATTAAATATAATATTTTAATTTTAATACTAAAATTATAACCCTTTCTTAAATTAATAGAGGATTCATTATACAATCCTAAAATAATAGGAATTATTTTTATATTGGAATATATATTAAGAAAAAATATTTTTTAAAATCAACAATAATTAATAATTTATTACTCATAAAAATATTGACAATTATTAGTAAATTTTAAAATATTCACTATCATATATAAGTTGAAAAAAAATTATTTATACATACATGGATGATGTTACTAATCATATGGGTCATATAAAATTTCATAAAGGTACCTTAATATTCATATGTTTCAATTTACAATTCATAAAAAAATGTTATTTGATCCTATCAGACTCTAAATATATTACAGATCACAACTGTGTATGTCCATTTTTCGATATTCAAAACACATTGGTGACCAAATTGTGTTCAAAGTCTAGGTTATAATAAAAAAGTGTTATTACATGGAGACTCAGTGTTGCAAGAATTACATTCTATATCAAATTTATTTGAAAAACCTTGGGTTTTTATAGTATTTCATCCGTACAAAAATTTCCTCCTAAAATTTTCTAAATATTATATCTCATAAAAATATTTGGGTAGGTATTCATCATTTGTTTTTCAAGATCCCACATTTATTCATTAATATTTTGATTTATCCAATGTAACTTTAACTGTGGAGTCATCCAATTCCTCAAAACCATTTCTTTAGTGTCCACAATCCATATAGTATCTTCCAAGAATTATAAGTTAGGATCAAATTATATAAATTTAGATGTGAGTACATGTGTTGGGTATGGAATAAACATCCTTAACAAAGAGACATGGAACACATTTTTTACCATAGAGATGTTATGTTGCATTTCCAACTGTTAAGCCACAACTCCAATTCTCTATTGAATTTCAGAAGGACCAATGTACCTGGGGATACGTTTCCATTTCTTACCAAGACTTATAATACCATTATATAGATATACATTAAATAACATATTATCTCCCACGTGAAATTCCAAATCCTTCCTTCAATTATAAAATTATTTTTTCCAACTATATGATCCTTTAATATGGGTATGAATAGTCTATACCATCACTGTTGTTTCCTCCACAACTCTGGGCCTACATGATTCCTTTAACCATCTTGGTCCCAACATGTTGGTGTATGGAATATCTATCAGACAATGCTTTATATGGTTCTATTTGAAAACAAGAATGGAAATTATTGACACAGTAAAACTCCACCAATGGTAAATATTGATCCTAGATACCTTGAATGGAATGTGAACATGATATAATCATGTATTATAATGTTTGAATAATCCCTTATGTTTTCTCATCAGTTTTGTGATTTGTAGAAGTATTAAAATGTAGCTCTATATCCAAATATTTTTAGATAATTTCCCATAATTTTGATGTAAATCATCGATCATGATCAGATGCAATTAAGAGTGGTTACCCATGAATCTTACAACTTTCTTGATATAGTGACAATCATGGAGTTTGAGTGAAAAAATCTCCCTTTATTGCATAAAAATTTTAATATTTGGTTTTTTGATCAATAGTTACCTATATTGCATCATTACTTATTTTAGATTTTTGTAATCCATTGTCAAAATCCATAGTGATGTCATCCCATTTCCATGTATGAATAGTTAGCAGTTTCATGACCCCTCTAGGATGTTTCATTTCATCTATCAAATTTTTATAGACTAAACCGCTTGATAAATAATAATGAATTTTAATTCTTCATGTTGTCCCACCAAAAATATTCATTCAAATCTAAATACATCATAATTCTACCATGGTGTATAAGAAAATTCGATCTATGGGAATCATACAATAACAACCATTTTAGGTCAATTATTGAGGGAATAAATATCATTATCTCAAGTTTCAAAATTCTATCTACACACAATATATCAAGAAACGTATCCTCATTCAAAAATTTAATATAATTTTGAATATTTTCTTTAATAGATTGAGAACCTTTTAATATTTCAAATAATGATGGTTTGGAATCCGATTGAAAAAGAAATTATTCTTTAGATTCATTGATAACTCTAATATCCATCCTTGGTATATCCATGCACCTTGGATCCTTGTAAATCCTCATTTTGTTCATAAATCCATGATCCTTCCAACATAATTAATCTTACACCTTATTTTTTGTCCATATATGGTTGTGTGTGGAACACTCATAATCCTTGTGTACCTTGATCCATAATATTTGCCTCATGTTTTAGTTCATTCTAAGATAAAATATAATTCATGATATTTTTATTTGAATATATCTCATATATTTCCCCATATATATAATGTCTCCATGTATTCAATGAAAATATTACAACTATTAACTGAAGACCATGATTTGGATAGTTCTATTCATGAATGTTTAACTTCCATGATGCATAAGAAATAACTCTGTCATTTTTCATAATCACACAACCTAATCCTATCATTGATTCATCACTATAAATAAAAAAACCACCATTTCTTAAAGGTAGAGTCAACATTGGAGAATTCACTTAACTATTATTCATTTATTCAAAGCATTCTTCAAATTATTATGTAAATATTAACTTTATCACATTAAGACTAAGCTCAGTTAACATGTTAGAATGTTTGGAGATGTTCTGAATGAATTCCAATAATAACTTACCAAAACAACAAAAATATGTACCTTGTTAATGTTCATTAGAGTTTTCCCATCCTATACTACATTGATATTTGTTGGATCAGCTAATATTCCATCAATAGAGCCAATATGGCCATAAAAATAAACTGGCTGAAGACAAAATTTAATCTTTCTAAACATCCAATAGAACACGTTTCTTCTAAGAATCGTCAAAGTAATGTTTAAGTGATTCTCATGATCTCTGTAGATTTTAGTCTATACAATAATATAATTACTATATACAACCAATAATTCATCAAGATATTCATTTGAAACACTATTCATTGGATCCATGAATACAATGTGTGCATTAGTCAGTCCAAAATGGGATTACTATAAAATCATAATGTCGATACATAGTTTGAACTGCTATCTTTGGAATATCATTATTCCTCAAACGCAAATGATGATATCCAAATCAAACGTCAATATATGAATATTATTTGGATCCTTGAATTTGATCAAATAAATCCTCAATCTATGGCACATGATACTTGTTCATTATTGTAGTATTATTTATTCCTCCATAGTCAGTTCACAACCTCATGGATCCATCATTCTTCTTGAAAACTATAAGTGGGGCTCCCCATGTAGAAACACTAGGGTGGATAAATCCCTTGTCACTCAATTAAATTATTTTTTTCTTTTTCTCTACTAATTCCACTGTGGATGTTCTATAAGGGGTTTTTGAAATATTCATTTCACTGTGGATTAGATAAATAGAGAACATGTCTTACCACTCTAGAGGGTGTCGAGGTAAATCCAATCAGAAAACATCAATGTATTTTGTAACAATATGAACATATTCAATTCTAATTTTTTCATCACCCATAGGTAATGTTTCTTATTCCTGCGAATAAATTTCATTTAGTAGAGCTACTATGGGTAGATCTATATAAGAATCAGATTAATCCATTCATTCTCTAAATACGAGGGTTAAACATCTTTCTAAAAATTATTATCTTTATTCTTATTTCAATAAATTTTCACATCTTAACATGAAATCCAATTCATCCAAAGAATTATATCAAATTCAATCATGGGTATAGAGATATAGTCAAAAACTAATTCATTTTTATGTTTCATAAGGTAGACTGATCGACAACTCTCTATAGCGATGATACATCCCTTAAGAGTATTGACTGATAACTCTCTTATTAAAACTAATTCAAAGAGTCAATTTTTCATGGAAATTTATAAAGATATAAATGAATCTGACAATCCAGAATCAAATAAAGAATTGTAAATATTTAATGATATATTAATGTACCTACCACCACATCATTAGTAAAATCAATTTCGTTACCTTTGATCGCATATGCTTGGCCTTGCTCCTATAGCCTTATTTGTAAAATGTTTCCATGACACTTTGGACAATTATTCGTATAATGTCCCATAAGATTACAATTTGATAATTGAAAATTATTATATTATTTCATTCCCATTCAATCACATGATTGGTGTCCTAATTATCTAAATTAACAATATACTCTATTTCTATTTAATAAGGATACATGGTGTATCCTTCCACATGTATCATGTTTTGAAAAAATATACATTTTATTATTCCCTTTATCCATTTCTTCCTCTTCCACATCTTCTTAGAGTTATTTCCCATAAATTAATAAGACATGGAGAATGCTTTATCTATCTTGATATTAAATGAGACTATATATGTTTATGAAGTGACAGTTTTGAAAAACAGTTATCGCTTGAGGAATGGATTTAAAATAATAATAGAATTGATTAATTTTTTTGCTTGGATTACATACGTATTCTATGTAATTCCTTGAAAGAATTTTAAAATTGGCCTCATACATCAAAATATTTTCATCTAATTTTTTTCAAACTAACGAATTAAATCTGTATATTTTTTCATTATTCTCGAGGAAAATATTATTCTATGAATAATTCCTTAAATTCCCTCCATTCTAATTTTCTATTTCTTAATACTCCTATATGTTTTAAATTAACAGCCAACACATATACTCATAACCCGATAGATGATATACTGCCATGATATCATTGTCAATTTAATTATATCCCAATATGAGATATATCGTTTCTAAAGAACATATCCCTTACTCTACTACAAATGGGTTTGTAGTCCCATTTAATGATTATGTTTTCGTCAATAAAAAAGTCTAACATTGCTCCTCCATATTTTGTATTAGAATGATCTATAACGGTAAGTTTTTTGTTCATAACATGAGTTATCTATCCCATTATATTTATATGTTTCTTAAAACTAGTCACAGATTCAAAACCTACATCATTACTTTTCATAGCAGGTAAAACCCAACATGTGATACACATATTCATGTGGTTTCTACTCCTTCCACATGTCCCCATTTATAAATAATGGAATACACTAAATTATGTTATCAATCATAATATATAATTTTGAACTAGAAAAACCGTTAACATAAATTAAAATTTTATGCATCTTTAATTTCATGATCATAATCATGGTTTCATTGAGGAAATATTTATATTTAAAGACTTAATAATGTTTTATATAAAAAATGTGAATTATCCTAAGAATATCACTTGATTATGTCAATACAGTTGTCAATAGGGTGCGCTGTTGTGTTCTAGGTTACCCCAAGTCAAGACCAGAACATCATGCCGGATTTAATACTCTGAGGTACAAAATTTACAAAACTACATCCGCATATAATATCCATACATGGTTTTATTTTTTTGGAATATCATCAAAATATATACATAAAAATATTGTAGGGTGTTTTGGTATACATATATTTAATTTCAATCTATGGTTTTTGTTCCCTAATATACATATTCAAAATATAGTTTCAAATATTTCTAATGAACTTCATGTGATAAAAAATTCAAAACCTCGACCCAAATTTCATAGACCCAGTCAATTATAATTTTTACAATTGAATGATTATAATAAAAACAAATATTGATTAAATGAATAGTTTAGTAGTCTTAGAAAACAAGATAAAAACCTATGTTCAACATTACAACTTGAAATGATATATAATATAGAATTTCCATTGGAATCAATAATGAATCCACTATTATTATTTAAATTAATTCATAATATTTATCATTAAACCCTGGGGAATATAATACATAAGAAAGGGGGAGGTCATATTCCTATTAAGGTCACTATTATAGTTAAATTTATAATAAAAATAATCATTGGTCAGGGTGAACAACTAAAATCACATTCTTCTAAAAATACACTTGATCATAATTTGGAAGGAATTAAAGCTAGTTAAATATGGTCTTATAAATTATCAAAATAGAATGAATCTTGAAAATTGATATTCTACTAGTATAATAATATCATGGTATATTTATTACTAATACAACAATAAAGTAATTCATTTTATAGTACATTTGAAACATATTTTTAAGGGGTCATTCAAGATGTCTAAACATACTAGGGTAAGGCCTGAACCAAACCCCAGTTTTTTTTTGTCTAGTAAGGCCTAGAGGTACATTGAGGGTATATTGAGGGGAAAAAACTTTAATTGTTAATTCCAATTAATTAATAATATTAATTGGGATAAACATAAACAACATTAACATATTAAATAATGTTCCCTAATCTGTAAATATAAACACTAAAAATAATCAGTTGTATGGTGAATTTTATTAAGATAGAACATCTACCATAAAAATGATGAAAAAAATAAATAATATAATATATATGTTAAATGTAATCTATTAATTTTAGTAAGACATAAACAAATTGAGGATTTAAAATAAGCAAAAATACTATAATAAAATCCACGACAAATTTTTGAAATAAATACATTTTCACATTAAAAATATGTGTTCTTTTGGGAAAATAATTGAAAAAATATGAATAAAGGTTGTTTTACACTATCATATGGTTTTTTTTATAAAATTTATTTGGGCTTAAAATATATTTTATATTTTACTTTAAAATATTTAACTATTTGAGGAGTTCCCTTGAATCTGGATAGTTTATCGTGATGAATTGAGAATGATATTTATAAAATATTTAAATCCATAATAAAATAAAGTTGAATTTAGTTTGGTACACATTTATAGAACATTAAAAAATAATTTATGATTATTATATAATAATTATTAATAATTTTATTGTGATTAAGAAGGAAAAAGTGTATCCTAAAAGAAAATGGAGGTTCATGTAGAAAAGCTATACCATATGTCACAATATGTAGTGTAAATGACCATAAAATCCTATATAATCTAATTCAATCAACTAATTAATTAAATAATAACCTCCTATATATTTACATGATTTTTATATAATTTATTATGTTAAATTTTTTCTATTTCTATTAGTAATAAGAAATGAATTTATCGCTTGGGAGCATTTGTTTCGTTTGATTTCACGATCGGTATACATGTATACGAGTTTGGATGCTCTTTTGGAATTAAAATAATACAACATAATTTAATTTATATTATAATAATAAGAAATAAAATGATAAAATGGTGAAATAATAAAAAAATTATGTAATAAGGATGATTTATTATATAGAACATATGTGATAATCATTTAGATATTTTTTTGGGATATTTCGATTGTTAAGAACTAGATTTATTTTATGATTTAATATTATGTTTATATGATTTTTTTAGACCATCTAGTAGGTCACAATAAATATATTTTAGTCTGTTATAACCATACAAATGATTTCATGGCCATCCTTGCTAAATGAAATTAAGTAGGAAAGTTTTTCATCTGTGATTGTTATAAATCGACACCTCCTAGACGATGATTTCGATTTTTAAAATAGAGATAGACAGTAGTTTTAGGAATAATATCCCATTAAAATGATATAATTATAGTATATAGTTAATTTTAGAGTTATCATGATCATTTTCATATATTATGTGAGGAGAATATATATATTAAATTAAAAATTAAATTAAAAAAATGAAGAGTGATAACCTTATGAAATATCCTCCCTGAGAACCTCATTAAGGGAAGGGGTTTTGGTATTTTGGAAAGAATAATAAATCTTATACAGGGTGAGATAATATGGCAGAGTATTTAGGCATAAATTTTGGAATATTAAAGGCTTAGAGTAGTTATGAGAAGATGGCGAGGTTGTTTTTATACTGGGGGAGAGGGGTTTTTTTGAATATCTTATTGAATATTTAATTATTTTATATTGAAAATAAATAGTATTGAATTTTGTGACAAAAAATGTAATACGTAACTGTGAATTTGATCCATGCCTGCTTACATCATTTATGACTCTTGGAATAGGGTATTGAACATCTAATTTATTTATACCATTAATTACTATATATTACTATTCACAAAAATATTCATGTACTTTTGAAAAGTCCTAAAAATCATCATAAACATTTTTCAACTTGTAGAATTAAGAAATTGACTCCATTTTATCAAAATAATTTTATTAATATTCAAAATTTATTTTATTACTAAAAACATTATTCACATGAAAGATATTTATTTTAATTTTAAAACTAATATTATTAGCATAACATAAATTAACATTGGAATAATAAAAATATCTTAAAATCATGAGAAAATCAAATATTTACATAGGAATATAATTTATTAAAATTATTTTTATTTTAAATAAATTTTAATTAAATAGCGATCACTCAAAAAAATACCAATATATAATAATTTCTTTAATATATTAACTCTCATTTATTGGTTGAATAATTTTTTAATACTTGCACGGGTGATGTTACTATTAACAAGGGTCATATCACTATTCACAAGGGTACATTCCTATTCTTAAAGGGCTAGTGACTATTAAAAAAAATGTATGTTGATCCTTTCAGACTCTATATATCTTTCTGATTGCAACCGTGTATGTACTTTTTATAATTAAAAACACAAGGACAAAAAATTATGTTTAACTACTAGGTTATTATAACAATGATCAGTTTCGAAGAGACACAATGATTCATGCATAAAATTCTATATTAAATTAATTTGTAATTCCTTTGTGGTGTTATATATGTTCATCAAAATCAGAATATAAAAGACTTCAATATAAAAGAATGTCTCATATATTTTCTTCAAAGAGAAATGGAAGTGAATCAATGAATCTCATAGATATGATAAAGGCATTATAAAAAATGGATCATATGTTAGAAGGAAATTACATAAAACATAAGGTCTTTTCTAATGAAGCTTACTCAATGTAAATAATCGATGGATAACATGTTATGACACCCACAATTGCAGGGATTCTTAAGAATTACATCATTGAGTAGCATATAAATTTCCACATACTGGTAGAAATAATTTAAACTATATGTAATTATTGATCTTATCTCATGATGTTAGATTGTGTGGAATACATCCTTACTAGATGTCGTTATAATAGATTAAGGGAATCATTACCACATAACATAATACTACGTGGGATATTTCGTTACCAAATAAAATTAATATACATATATTTTTACCATTGCACATGATGATAAACTACATTGAGAATATTAACACATGTAGGAAACACATCACACGTGCAATATCAATGAAAAAATAGGATTACGCTTTACCTATGTGTGAGTAATATATTCATATGGAATTTTACATCCATGAAATTCATGTGGACTGATTGATATTTACACATGAAAAATAGAGATTCATGTATCTTAATTCCTAGGTCCAAAAACTATGTAAATGGAAGAATTCCCTTTCTCTATGTATGGTTCACACTTGTGAATGGATGTTTCTATTCTATGATTACTCTGTGAGTTGATTCAAATTTCCATAGAAAACATAGTGACACCTTGATCTATCATCCCCTCTCAAAAAACAATATAAAAATGTCTCCCCTATCAGTCTATAGGATAGAACTATAAATGGAATCTTTATAAAATATATAATTTAGATTTATTTTTGTTTATATAGATTATATAAGGACCACCCAGGTCTCAAATCCACGTTTGAACTATAATATTAATGGAGAAAATGATTTCCTACCTACATATGGGATATACCAATGTAGGGAACATTCAAAGAACAATGTGATTATTGATTATGATTATCAGATGATTCATTTTGATTCCAAGATCAAAATCATTGACCCACCCAAAACATATAAAAATAAGCACCACCCAACATATGTGTTGCACCTGTACTGGAAACTATCTAACAACATTATGTGTCTTGATTATTATTACCAACAGATAGGTAGTGACCCCCAAATTTTGAATCTTCGTATTAGACACGATTTAATAAATATACCTCTCCCAAATATAACATCATGTAGTGAGATGAATGAATATTACAAATGTACATATAAATTAATTCTCATTCTATAGGAAACATATTGGCATATTGACATTCCATTTCAATCATATATATGGGTTCCAACCATTCATATCCATTCCCATTGGTGATAAAGAAATCTATGTGGGGATACTAGCTCATTACAAATTTTAATTCCCATGATTTTTCCTTATCATATAGTCTCGCATAACTCAATATAATGTACTATTTTTCCTTATTTTACATGCCGAGCATGACCAATGTGTGATTAGGGTACATGGAAGGAATATCTGGCTAGAAAAATAGATATTTACTATATCAAAAATATTGGAACCATGTCCCAGTGAATTGAAATTAAAATATGCGATAATGTCCTACTCTCATGACACTTAAATTCATTACATGACCACCTCACATCAAATAGATCATATTATATCATGATTGTGTACTAATGAATGTAATTTTTTATCCCTTCAACAATCAATGTGTTTGATTCACATTTTCATAGTGTATTGGTTTCTAGAACCCTTCATGAATTAATTTTTTCTATATGAACCATGTTCAATGATTTGATAGCTGAGTTAGTACCAACAAATTCTTATATTTTATATTCATCTCATGAAACTTCATGGATCATGGGATTCTCTACTCAATGATCTTTACTATAGAAAATTGGAATGAAGGACAAGTAAATTAGAATTGATGCCACTACTATTTGACCATCAATAAAACAATTCCTAATATCATACAAATTTTAAATTTTTATTCCTAGAGGATTGGACCTCTTAAATAAATCATATATTTTATTTAATATATAGAATATAGCCTTCCTCCATTATCAATTATTGAACTCTAAAAATCATTTTCTGACTCATATTAACTCAGATATTTTTTATTCATGATTTACAGTTCCCATAACTAATTTATTTAGGTGGTTTTGGATACCCTTTATTTTACAAATATATGACTAATTCCAATTGACACGACATTACTAAATTTATGTTTTCTTTTACCCCATTAACTCGGGATATACATCTTCTGTGAAAACAAAATTTCAATCTCATTGTCAATACTCTTGGTGATACACCCTATTCGAATGATGTAAAACTACATGAAAAGTATAGTTACCTAGATATAAAATACATTGATATTATCTCAATTTTGATAAATATTCTGTACATTGAAAAGGGAAATTCATGAAAACTCTAATAGTTTTGTGTCTTTTGAAACGTAGAACAAAATCCTAAAACATAGTGAAATATCATCAATCTTTTCCACAAAGATAAAACCCTTTATAAATTATACATAAATTCATTCTTCATATCTTAAATAAAGAAAAGATAAAAATGGGTGAGATCTTATTATCAGTAACTGTATAAAAGGAGATATATTATCATAAACAAGAAAATAAGGGAATGCTAATGTGATCATTATATTAGATGATCATAATCTTCATAACAATGACCATAAACATGAATCATGGAATCTAAATTGTCATTTTAGAATTCATGAATCATAATGGAATAAATAGAATAATCCATGATGTAATAAAATAAGAATATGGAATTATATTAGTGAAATACACCTAAGAATATTTTTTTTCAAGGATACCTATATAGAATCACATATAATGTTTGTCCTTGGATAGGGAACTATGTACCTTATGAAAACATGAGATAAGAACATGTTTAACCCATAATTTTTTGGTTTTCACAACATTCCATGTATACTATTTCATTCAGGATCATGGTAAACCCCATGTAAACACTTTATTTTAGGACTGGGTGATAGCCTATGTAACTTATTGTTTTTAGTATTTGGTTACAACCCGTGTAGCCTCATTTTTTCATGTTTGGGATACATCCAATCTACATTTTTTTTGGTCTTGGATATATGTTTTGAAACCATTGAGATCATGTAACATTTATCACAATCAAATTAATTTTATAGAGATATTGGTTACACATAACACATAATAAATTCATGCATACATGTACCAAATTATTATTAAACTTGCATCATATCATGACCCCAAAATAGTGTTTTTCATAAACATTATATCATATCCAATGAAATTAAATGGGTATAATAATCATTTAATCATATAATTTTCTATTGATTAAATATAGGTCTCATAATCATTCTATCAAATAATTACCCCTAAATTAATAGGTTATAAAGAGATATATTTCATATGGAAGCAACACGAGTGTAATAAACATAATTCCACAAAAACATTAACCATTCAAGAAATAATATGAATTTTAGTCTTCGATCATTTCCCTAGTAATTAATAAACTATAAAAAATTATGTTATATTACATTGATAAGTATTTTTGAGGATCACATGAAACATTTCTTATGGAATAAAAAAATTCATTGAATTTACATCTTATAAAACCATTGAAAAATATTTTCCTTGTAAATAATGATTTTAAATTTTTATATAAAATAATTCATCAGGATTGCTTCTTTTCAATAATGAAAATAAATTTGAAACCCATTTTTGTTTAAAATAATTTAAAAATTCATAATGATTTCTTTGAAACGTTTTGAAAACCCTTTACATTAAAACTTCAATGGAATCCTAAATAATGCATGAAATCATATGAAAACAATTTTTTATAAAATTCTATTGAAAACATAAAAATATTTAAATCATTAAAATAATTTCCCAGAAAATAATCTTTTGAAAACATAAAAAGGATTCTTTTAAAATCATTTATAAAACTATTAAAATAGAACAGAATTTTAAAAAACATTTTTATAATTTTTTTAAATTCAAAAAATTTATAGAATATTAGGAATGAATTATACATAATAAAAATTCATTAACCTACAAATTATGCTTCATGTAAATGATGCTCATGATGGTCGGTAAGTCCATACATGACACAAATTTTTTCTTCACCATAAAATATTGAAAATTTACTTCATTAAAAAATAAAAAGTGCATTCGGTTAAAAATGGTCTATAAAAAGGAAAAAAAATTAATAATGTTTTTTAAACATCATATGATAATATTGAATCTTTTTTATAATTTTATTTCAAAAAATATTTTTATAATAACATATATTTATGATCGAATGGATAAATAATATTCGATTTTCAAAAAAATATTTCTCTTAATTATCTTTAGTACAAAAGATTTTCAAAATGGTAACAATAAATGAATAAATCATTAATATATATAAGGATAGAAAATAATGTGTGATCATGAGATATGGATCATAATATTTCATCAATGGAAGCATAATCATAATGAATCTCAATACATGATGAGGTATTTTCAATAAACTATTACCAGTTGGTAACATTTAATTATAATCCCAATATAAGTAACATAAAGTTAAAAAAGTGTGAAATATAATGAAATGAAGATGATTCATGATATAACATGTCAAATTAATGTATATTAAACATCTAAATCAATATAGGTTCATTACAAGGAATGTGTCCAAATAAGGTAAATTTATACAAAATTACTTCACTAATTCCATAACCTCTAAAACATAAATCCCTTGAAATAATTGACATAAAAAAGGATATGAAAATACCCATAAATTTAATTATTTGAATATTCCAATAAATACATTGTTATTAAATACACAAAATTTAATAAATATGTGGTTATGGCTTGTGACACATAGAAAATAAATGTGGGACAAAAAACTATTTCCATAAGAACTAACTCTCTTCATAACAATTCAAATCTCCATTAAAATATATATAAGTTTAATATAAATCTACCACATTAAAATAATATTATATCTAATGCAATATATTATTTTATTTTGAATTTATATTACTTGTTTATTAATAAATCAATTTAATTGTTACATTACAGGTAATATTCACTATGTTTTTTTATATGTGTTTAGATTTGTTATATTTTTTGTCCAAATTGTTATATAATGATATCATGAATATAATATATGACATAAATATAATATATATATATATATATATATATATATTATAATATTTTCACATTGATGACTTATTTTAATGGTGTATTTCAATTAATTACCATTGCTTCATTGTTTTGGGGGTTTCCCATGCATTTTTGGAGGAATGGGTGAGTTTCCATGATTTGGGGAAAACAGTGATCATCTTTCAAGATTTAAAAATCAATTTCATAAAATTTATAACTCTTCAATTTTTCAATATTTTTCAACCTTTTCAATTCAAAAATGGATTAATTTGGCCTATTAGAACCACCATATTAATTTGGACCCTTTAGAAATTCACAAACATTGTGGATTTTGGATTTTATATGAGGAATTGGGCTAACTATGAATCCGAATTCTATTTTTAAAAAAATATTTTTTTAAAATTTTTAGTGATTATACAACACAATCGAATCCAAAATCACTAGGCACAACCCAAGCTTCAATTCTCCCACTTTAGATCTCTTTACCATTGTGTATTATGTAAAATATTCTAACGATTCTTTAAATAATCTAGATTTTAAGATGTAATTTGTTTCCATCATAACTCCTTCATTTCTCACTCTTTACCCCTCATTATAGTTCATACGTGACCTCCATATCCTTTATCTAACCACCAATTATATTTTGGCGGTTTTTAAATTCATCTACTAGTGGTTTTTGGGATATTTATTCAATATCTCTCAATTAAGAGGGTTTTCATCCTTCATTCTCCCATGTGATTAGAGTTTCGTACCTTTTTCATGATGTTCCTAATGTTTAGAAAGTTGGGTTTCGAAATTAGGGTTTGATATTATTTTTAATGTTATGAATTTATGGTTTCAGTTCTGTTTTAACTTCTTTGTGGTGCAGGGGTGGGGTGGTTGACCTTTCACACAATGATTTGTGGGTTTTTCCACTTATGGTAGGTTATTCCATTGTGTATGAAATCATTTTGAATAGATTTTTGTTATTATTTTATTTGAATTATTATTTCACTTAATTACTGGTTCAAAATTTGTTTTAGAGGTTTTTGTAGAGTAAATAAATATTTACTATCAAAATTATGTTGAATTGGGAGATTTTCAAAGAAATATTCTATTGATTCATTTGGTGATACCCTATAAATGATTAGTTGATTTCATTGAAATTTTTATAGCTAGGAATACTATTTTTATTATTTATATCATTTTTTTATGGGGAAATCAATTCTAATAGTGTTTGTGAAACACTTGAATTTTTATGTGCCATGTTGTGTGAAAATAGTGGTTTTACAATAATATGACATCATAAATAATATAGTACTGCCATAAAATAGATTTATTGGATTCACTGAAATTTGGGGAGATTTTATTTATGTTTTTGTGAATTATAAGTATGCATATATTTTGAAAAGAATATATTTCAATGTGTTTTGGGTGCAAAACAACACAAAATTTCGAGATGTTTTTTATTGAAAATTCAAAAGCTTTTTTCTATGTTTTAAGTGTTATAAAGTGTGTATAGACAATGTATTGTTTTTTTGTGACCCATAGTGTTGTTTTTATATTCAATGAGAAGTATGTTTTATGCTGATATTTTTTTAGCACAAAGGGGGAATCCAGGGTACCATGGTGGGTGGAAATGTTCTCGTATGTATGGTGATCTGAATGAGTTTTGTCCCTCTTTCACTGAGAAAAAATGGATAACGGCAACTCTAACTAAAATATATGGATTATTTTTTATGACAACTAGGTTATGGGTATATTCCAAACATGTGGCATTTGCATGGGGAAGGATTTTGACATGGTTACATTACACTAAGGTATGATGGACATAGGGCCCGAGACTATCTAGTAGCTTAGGTATTTTCCCAGTTTTGGTTCTCATTGGATTTTTGGAATCTACAATTTTCATATGGTTTCTTTGGATTTACATTATAATAACTAATATTTATTAATAAAATTAATTAACATTATGAAATTTTTACTTTGTAAACCATTTTCAATTGAGAGTTTCATTTCATGGAAATTATCACCGCTTTTCATTACATATTAAAACTGCTTGATTGTTCACCTTGTATTTCATACTATTTATATTATTTTGGTTGTATATTATTTGGAGTAGGCTCGAACCCTATATACACCCCTTGGGTCTATGTATACGTGATTATTTTTGACTCAGGTAAAGGGAAAGCCTCAAGTGATGGTGGTTCGGGTTGTTAGTTCCCTCATACAGTGTGGTTTTGTGGAGACAGCTCAGGCGTAATGACCCCTTGTTATGTGGACTCATTTTGGTTAATTTGATGCATATTTTGTTTATTTTTTGTCCTCTTTTAATTTGTATAAATCCATGTATTTAGTTATAATTTTTCTAAGAATTATTTTTTTTCATGGAAATTTCATATTCTTTTTATTGGTAGTTTTTAATATATATTATGCTTTCATACTCAAGTAAATCATTCCCAAATAAGATTTATTGATACACGAGAACATGTTCCATCCCATGGGGTTAAGAAACGCCCTTTTGGCCTTGACATGGGCTGGATTTGGTGCCGGTAATAGTGGTGATCAGATCCAGTTCATGATAAAATTGAATATAAGGAGGTCTATGTTTTTCGGTTACATTTTTATTTTTGTATGAGTTTGTCTAGATAGTAGCTAGGATTTTTGGGACATAGATTTTTGGTCTTGAGAAGGTTTCTTGGCTCGCACCGCTCTTGGAAAATCTTGTGTCACCGCATGAAATTGGAATTTATTTTTTGACCACACATCTAGGTGAGATGTGTGGGATACAGACTACACGTGGACAACGAGTGGGGGTTGATTAGTTTATTTTTTTACAGTTTTGTATTTAGATTTTTATATTTGATTTATATGATTAAAATATTAAAAATTGTGGTATTTACTATTGTTTTGTGACTGTTTCATTTTGTAGCATCATGCCTCCATCGAAAGCTCTCATGCGCGCACGAGAGAAAGCCATGAGAGTTGTCCCACACAAATTGATTAGACAATAGTTGAGGCTATGGTCTAGGCCGTCCGGGCACTAGGACAAGAAATATATCCTATTCCAGCTCTTGTTACAGAGGATGTGACTAGTCCTATAATAGACAGGGCCCATAATTTTTGGAAAAATAATCCTCCCACATTTTGAGGCAACATAGAACACTAGAAAGTAGAGGAATGTCTCTATAATATCGACCACATGTTCAATTTACTAGATACACCCGATGAGATCAGGGTGAGATGTTCCTCCTTCCTAGTAGAGGGTACTAGTCGCAGGTGGTGGGAATCAATTCCTCAGACTGGGAAGAACAAGAAGATGTGCTGGGAAGATTTCAGGGCTATCTTCAATGACCAGTACTACCCTGAGGTCATGGAATATGCTAGGTCCTGATATTTAATGGGTATTTTTAGGTGAATATCTATATCATTGATTACACCAACCGTTTTTCTGAGATTGTTCAGTATTCTATAGAAATTGTCATGAATGAACATGTAAAGGCCTAGAAGTTTGAGAAAGGCTTGCGACCAAAGATATAATCCCATATTTTCTTGTTTAAGGTGAGGACATATGCTATGTTTTTTGACCAGATGTTTATGTTGGATATTGACCAGAAGGGTAGGGCTGGTTTCACTGGGATAGAATCAGTAGTGGGCAGTGGTATCTATTCATAGAAAAAAATGTTGTTGGAGGAATAAGTTAATAAAAGAGATGATAGTTTTGGCCACCCCTATATGAAATTTTTTCGTGGATTCTGATGCGAGATCATTCATGTGCCACTGGTTCTAGATTCTATGGAACATATAACCAGTATGCCCACTTCCCCCGAAGCCTTTAAACCAGTGTGGAGGAATGGGGAATTTGATGCACTTATGCAGGGTGGAATGTCCACTTCCATGTGGGTCATGGTCAGTAGCATCCAGATGAGTGCCACCACATTCCATGCCATCGAGGACAAGGGGATCTCATTTTGGTCGTCGTGGTGGTAGGTAAGGGACATCTTCTTGGAAGATCTAGTTTAGGGAAGAACCACAGAATTTCAGTCATCCTCAGGCAGAGGCCAAAAATCTCAATGTAGTGGATCGGACACCAGTAAGATCAGAGGTGAGACCACTGATAGTTCGAGGAACCATTCTGATCGCATCCCCTATATCGGCCGCTCATTTTGATATTGGTTCCTTTGTTTTTTTTTCATTTTTACTAATTTTGTTTAAATTCTGAATTCTCCAACTGATTTTTGTCTTTTCTGATGGAGTTGGTGAAGCCAATAAGATGAAGAAGGAGAAGGGTCTCTGGTTCGTATTTTGTGCACACTCTTTTTTAGGTTTCGAGCTGGGGTGGGACCTCTTGGTCATAGATATGGATCTTTTTAACATGATACATGTAATTTTTTTGCTGGTACTGTAACACCCCAGGTAAATAAACAATATGAAATTTTTATATTTATCCCTATTTGTGGAAAAAATATTAATATTACTTTAAAGGGAACGCTATTCTCTATGGCCTACCCAATACGCGACAACGAGTTCCTTTGAAATCTTACATTGCACTCTAATAATAAAATAATATTATTTTAAATGGTAGTTAACACCTAGCCCTTGTAATGGAGGGAAAGAACAGAACTAACTGAAAAATGATTATGTATGTTTGTCAAATATTTTAACTCTTTACAATAAATGTTTGAGGATTGAAAATGCGAATGAATCCAATTTTTAAGCATAAACATTCGAATTTTCTATAAATGGTCAATTAACCGCCTTTTGATGGAGAACCTCTATTAAATCCACTTTTTGACAATTTTAGGTGTTATATTTGACAAAATAAAATTCTTCTTTATAATCGGGATATCAAAATTTACATTGTGTAAATTTTTGGTATTTTTCTGATAAAGTTCATTTTTTAATGAATAATGAAAAATGTTGTATTTTAATTCTAAACCTCTTTTTAATCTAATTTATTTATATGATTAGATTATATTTTTAATTGGTTTTAAAGTTCAATTAGAATATTTTTTTACCATTTAATCCAATAGTGGTCGTTGGAATTAATTTCATCTTGAAATTGGACTTAAACTAGAGTCAATCTTTTGATACTTTTTGTTTCTTAAAAGCACGCTATTTGTTTTGACAGTAGGAATTAATTATTAAATTAATTAATGCAACTTATATGTTTTGAATTTTTTAAAATAGACTTAATTTTTTAATTAATAATATCAAATATAGGTTAGGTATAATTTTTGGTATTTTTCTAGAAAACATCAATTTTGGATGAAGACTGAAACCATTAAGTGGTAGTTAAAGAAACTGATTTTTCATTTAAATGAAACTCTGCCACCTCTGTGTTTTGAATTTCAAAAATCCGACATACATGGTTGTCATTAAGAAGTAAAATTTGGTTCAATGGGATTAAAATAATTTTTCGTTGAATAGTAACTTATTAAGTTTTTAATCGCGATTAGAGGTAATTAGTGTAGTTTACGGTAAAAATAATGTTTTAAAAATATGAGATGAGCTTGACACATGTCCTAACATTATTTGATGTGTCATGGCCGACCATGAAAATCCATGGGTCATCTTGGGGACCCCAAGGATCCACTTTGGTTTGGAAATAACATAAATAACTTTTTATTTAATGTAAAATTAAAAATGACACAAATAAGAGTTGTTTTACTAAAACAATTTTTACATGGGGTTATACAAGTCAGATATTTGACTATAAATAGTCATTGGAAATCTAAAATGATTTCATAAATCATGATAATTGTTTTATAATTTTTAGACATTAAATAAATTAAATTATTTATGACATCATGATGATGCAGCGATTACCTCATTAATAATGGATTTAAATAAAATGAAATGATAAAGTAAAATATATGACCTACACATGTCCAAAACCTATTGTATGGGTGGATATCGAACTCTTATCACCTTATCCTCGAAAAATTCAATGTGGGACCCTTAAAATCCGAAAATCGTTCTAAAATAAAGTAACATTTTCTTACTTTCCAAGAGTGCCCCTCCTCTCCTCTTATAAAAGGCCCCCACCTCTACCACCTTACCCACACTTCAAAAGCCCTTGGCTCCACCAAACTCTGCCCATTTTGTCTCTGCACATCCCTATCTTACTCCTTGAAGCCTCACATTAGGCAGAAATCTTCCCAAGGAAGCCTTTGAGCTCAAATCTAAGAGAGTTACCCGATTTTAAGGTGATGTCTTCACTTGGGTTCTTTTGTTTTATTTTGCTTCTCCAACCCCCTAAAATCTTTTTATTCATTTCTTTTGTAACATATCCAGTATATTCAATATAATAGGACGTTTTGATAAGAATATTTAGAGCTACACATACACACATCTACATCTAATGGTTAAAGAACATATTGTTTCTGTGGTTGGCAAATTTCTGCCTCACGAAACGATGATTGTTCAATCTTCTTTGAAACACCTTTAATGGTGGCCATTAAGATGTCACTCAATTTATATATTATATATATTATGTTTATGTTTTCCTTATGCTTATTTTTTTCATTTGTGGTTTACCTTTATGGTTTCCATTGTTGGTAAACACGATAATTTCATTTTAGGATGTGCGGACTACCACCCCCTCAAAGTGATGTGATTCGTTAATGCCATATGTGGGACGTATAAAGTATGGATTTAAAGTTATTATATATGATGTTATACTGGAATTATAATATACCTCTATATCATTATTATTTCTTTCCATTAATGAATGAGATAGAAATGAAAGTAGCATTCATGCGTACATGCGGCTTACCGTCTCCATGAATGGTGCATTTCATTTCTTATCCCCAAATGTAATGTATTATTATAAGTACATATTTATAATGGATATATATAATGTATGTTACATATAAATGATAAATATAATTCTGGAATTAAAATATACATACCTCTCATTTAGTTTTAATTCCATTAATATGACAAAGAAATGAAAGTAGCGTTCATGCGTACGTACGGCTTACCGTCTCCATAAACGGTGTATTTAATTTCTTAACTCTAAATGATTATTTAATATTATAAATACATGTATATGATAGATATATATGATATATATGATATCCAAATCATGAATATCATTCTGGATATAATGAACCATTGACCACACGAACAACATGTAATTGGAAAAAGTTCATGTTCGACTTCAGAACCAAATATCGACATAACAAACATTATTAACATAAATGATTACATAATGTTTATAATATGTAAATAAGTGATATAAAAGGAATAATGAACTTGAGAACGGTTCTTAATCAAATATAAATTAACTCAAGTTTATTATTTAGGATGTTAAAGAACAATCGAGTCATGTCGGACCCGAGGTAAGGGATCCTACCCCTCTCTTTCTTTTTAAGTACATTCTTTTATGTAATTCCTTTTAAGATCATCTTTATTATGATTGGTATGTTCTTTTATATTACTTCTATTGTAATTTTTATGTTAATATGATGAGAGACCCTATTTGATCTCATAAATCAATTTTTGGATACTTTAAGAGGCACTGTTATGCTACCGAGTTTTCATAAGGGATTTTTCATCTCACTTTTATTCCCGTGATATTTGTGCTACATTTTCAACTATTTTCTTTGAGTGGTGTATGTACTGCCCATTATTATACAATTTTTGTAGTATAATTTCATTTATGGGTATTTACCTCTTCATTGTATGACCCTTCTTCCATGGGGTGTACTTTTCGAAAGTTACCATACTCGGTAAGGGGACCTTTCACCCTCCTCTTTTTAAAAGACTTCTTTTGTTATGTCTTTTAATTCACATAATATTATGTTGGGATATGTTTTTTTATATCCTTATTTATGTAAATTTTATGTCCAAGTGATGAGATACCCTTTATCTCTCTCATCAACCCTTTTTCTAAAATTTTATGTGACGTCGTTAGGCTGTCGAATTTTACCAAGGGAACTTCTTAACCCAATTTAGATTTCTTTGGGTTCAACATGTAGTTATTGAATATGTAATCCTTTGAATATGTGTGAATGACCATTGATTTTTTTACACTTAATATCCACTTATATGGGGTGTATTTATATTTTTCACACATAATTATGAGATTGATTTATCTTTAATTTAAGGATACCTTCTTTATAATGGATTTCATCTCATTTTACATTTTGAGACTTCACTGTTGTTATGAACCAATTCACTCTTATTTGGTGTGTATACTTTCCTTTGACATATTATATCATGAATAAATTTATTATCATGATATTATAAAGTTCGTATTAAATGTTATTCCGTAATTTTTTGTATTCATGAGTCTCTCATTTTGTTAAAAACTCTTTAACAAAAATATCATTTTAAATGTTTTAAAGATTTATTATTCTAAATCGTTATCTTTAATGTCCTTTTTTCAAAATGGTTTTCAGTATTTATTTATATGTAGATTAATGTTTTAAAATTTTAATTCCAATAAAAGCATCAAAGTGGTATGGGACACTTTGATTCAAAAATCTCTTTTAAATGATTTCTGAAAATGGATTGATTAATTCAATATCATGGAATTAGTTATTTTGATTGCAAATGAAATGTTGTTCTTGAAATGTTTATATTTTCAATATTTTATTTGTAATGATGGTACTTGGACATTTTACGGGTGGTTACGTGATAAACCATATGACGGGTGGTGTCGTGAATACCAGGACGGGTGGTTACGTTATAACCTCCAATGCATTGGGTATGAAAGTCGACCGTATGGCTATTCCATTATGTATGTGTGGAAGTCGACCGTATGGTTATTCCATTTATGTATGTTTATGTCCCATGTTACCTTTATATGTTATTTGTTCTTTAAATGGGTTTTATGGTAATCTTTTGGTTACAAAAGGGTAAGTAATGATATTTTATTCAGGGAAGAGTTTTTACTACTTCTTAAAGGAGAAAGGTATTACATTGATAAAGTATACATGTTTTTCTTGTTGCTTTGAAAAACTAACAGTTTTCATTCTTTGTGAATCACTTGCTGAGAATTTTGTGCTCACCCCAAGTTTTTTTTGAAATGATTATCATAGGACTTAATGTGGAATAGGGTCAAGGATGGGATCAAGGGAATGTCATGCTATCTAAAACATGGAAGTAGACATGTTTCTTTTAAAGAGTTTTTATATTATGGAAACTTAGTAGAAGTGTCTACATTGAAATATTTTGAGATGTAATAGTTATGACCTAATTCTCTAAAACTCTAATCCTGAAAAGATACTCATTGTGACTTATTAATTTAATTCAATAATAAGTAAGGTTTAAGTATGGGGCCTAATAGTTGGTATCAAAGGTCGGTTTAGATAACTTTAGAGGTTAGGGTATCCTCTAAGCATAAGGGACATTACCATAATGGTTAGGATTTCAGAAAGAGTCCTAGTTTTAGATAATGTGAATGAGTAAGTATATCTTAGTGTTTATCTTCCTCATTATTACACGATAGTTTTATTGATATACTCACACAGACCTTTTTGGTTTTAGTAAATGGCTAGATCTAGTAGGCACCAATGTAACAGTGGATGTGAAGGAAACTGTGACAGTTTTCTAAGCGAGCAACTGAATGATATAGGAGCTGCAATGAGAACTCTTTTGTTTATCCTCAACCAACTATCTGGAGTCATTATTGACCACCTAAACCTTGGTGATTTCCATAAGGCATCATATGTGCGAGAAATAAATCCCTACGGAACTACAGTTAATAATCATAAAGGTAAGTGTGTTCAGAATACCTATGTGTCAACGATGTGGAAAGAAACACATAGGAAAATGATTCAAAGGGACAGAAATATTCTATAGATGTTGAAATGAAGGTCATAAAGCATGAACCTTCCATGGAAAAAGGACACATCTAGTTGACTTTAGGAAAGGGAAAGAAGTTATTTCTAAGAGATCAATTGAATGTTTGAAATGTGGTGTGCATTGTCATTATGAAAACACATGTCCTACGAAGAAGTTTTGGGAATGGGATCACCATGATCGTACAAATATTCATTTACCAATATCTAAATTTTATTTCGATTGATGATGAAGAAACTAACAATGACCAATCAAAGGTATGGATTATTTCATAACTTTTGTTTTCCTATTTTGGAATCTTAGGATATGATTCATGATTTTGTTTGTAGGAAAGAATTATTTCAGAATAAGTTGGAAAGGAATGGTTAATGGATCATGAATAATGTTTAATGAGTAAGAAGTCAACACATAAAGGCTTCAAGAGTGATGGTGAAATTTTTAATAGTATTAAGTCTCTTTTGATGATGGGGTTACATTAGAAGACTTGTTATAGTATGTGTAACCCTGATGTTTGATATATGAAAATTTTAATCAAGGAATAATTATCTGTTATTTTGTGGACATAGTTATAAAGAACCATTTGTGTTTATATGATCCTTACTTTTGAGGTAATTATGGGTTACTATATGTTATTACGGAAAGTGAAAGGCATGAGATAAACTTGAGGTTAAAATATGTTATGATTATTTTTGAAGATTTTATCTCATTTTGGGGAATGTTTTAAGAATTATATAGTTTTGGAAAAAGGACAACATGTAGACCATGTGACAACCCGTCACGTCGGACAAAGCTGTGGGAATCGAACCCACAACCGAAGTGTGACTGGTATTTATCGCCTACCACTAGACTACGTGAACTCCCTGGTTAGTTTGACTAATTCTTTTTAGTTAGATGATTTTAGGAATCAAGAGTATGTTTATTTTGGGTTATCTATGGAAATGATTAACCTATCATCAAGGATATGTGATCAGGTTAATTACTTTTCAATATGAGAATTTAAGAGCAACTTATGTTATTTGGAGATAAAAGTTAATTTGTACGTTGGAAGACTATGTCAATAAATCCATCAAATATTTGGGTTTCAATATTAGTTTGGTTTACATTCATGAATTTTATGTAAAAATTGTTTATCTAATGGTCCTCATTGAACATTGGGTTTTGTTGGACAAATTTTGGAGATTAAGAATAGATTGTCTTTTTATAAAGGGTTATCCTTTTCTGGATTATCTGATCTTGTACTGACCTTTTGGGTTTTGGTTTATGTTAAAGTATAAAGACATGGGAAGTATATCGTTCTCTTTTTTTAGTTAGGTGATTCTCTAGAAGTTGATTATAGCTCTCTTAATGTAAATAAGTCATCCTAAATACTCATCTTTTGGAGAAAATAAGAGTTCGTGTAAGAAATCTAGTAAAATTTGAAAGACAACATGAAAAGTAAATATGTTTCCTTATGTTTTAGTTAAGCTCAAAAATAAATTCCTCAACGAAAAGTAACTAAAAAAATGTTGTCCATTAACTTTTCCTAATGGGGAATCCGATACCGTTTAACCCATCACAAGTTTGAAATTTCTTATGGTTAACTTTCTCCTAGACATGTTTACTATCACTATTCATCAGAACATGACCTTTTGTTTTTTTCCTCCATGCCCATATTTTCATACATGGAATCCTAGTATGGGTTAACGCGGGTGACCTTTGTACTTCCCTTTCTTTATTTTAAAGTGATAGTTTAATTTACTACTTTTCCGATGTTGGACTTACAATGGATATTTCAAGAACAATTTTGAAATTGTGAGGACGCAATTCTCAAAAGGGGGGAAGGATGTAAAACCCCATGTAAATAAACAACATGAAATTTTTATATTTATCCCTATTTGTGGTAAAATATTAATATTACTTTAAAGGGAACGCTATGCTCGATGGCGTACCAAATACACTACAACGAGTTCCTTTGAAATCTTACGTTGCACTCTAATAATAAAATAATATTATTCTAAATGGTAGTTAGCACCTAGCCATTTTATTGGTGGGAAATAATGGAACAAACTAAAAAATTATAATGTATGTTTGTCAAATATTTTTACTCTTTACAATAAATGTTATAGGATTGAAAATGCGAATGAATCCAATTTTTAAGCATAAACATTATAATATTCTTTAAAAGGACGATTAACCGCCTTTTGATGGAGAACCTCTTTTAAATCCACCTTTTTGAAAATTTTAGGTGCTATATTTGACAAAATAAAATTCCTCTTTAGAATCGGGACATCAAAATTTACATTGTGTAAATTTTTGGTATTTTTCCGATAAAGTTCATTTTTAATGAATAGTGAAAAATGTTGTATTTTAATTCAAAACCTCTTTTTAATCTAATTTATTTATATGATTAGATTATCTTTTGAATTGGTTTTAAAGTTAAATTAGAATATATTTTTACCAATTAATCCAATAGTGGTCATTGGAATTAATTTCATCTTGAAATTGGACTTAAACTAGAGTCAATCTTTTGATACTTATTGTTTCTTAAAAACACGCTATTTGTTTTGACGACGGGAATTAATTATTAAATTAAATAATGCAACTTATATGTTTTGAATTTTGTAAAATAGACTTCATTTTAGAATTCATAATATCAAATATATCTTAGGGTGAATTTTTGGTATTTTTCTTGAAAATTTCAATTTTTGATGAATAGTGAAACTACTAAGTGGTAGTTAAAGAAACTGATTTTTCGTTTAAATGAAAATTTGTCTACTATGTGTTTTGAATTTCAAAAATACGACATACATGGTTGTCATTAAGAAGTAAAATTTGTTTCAATGGGACTAAAATTATTTTTTTGGGTGAATAGTAACTTATTATGTTTTTAATCGCGATTAGAGGTAATTAGTGTAGTTTAAGGTAAAAATAATGTTTTAATAATATGAGATGAGCTTGACACACGTCCTACCCTTATTGGATGTGTCATGGCCGACCAATAAAATCCATGGTTAAACTTTGGGACCCCATGGAGCCACTTTGGTTGGGAAATGACATAAATAAATGTTTATTTAATGTAAAATAAAAAATGACACAAACATGAGTTGTTTTACTAAAAAACATTTACATGGGGTTATACAAGTCTGATTTTTGACTATAAATAGTCATTGGAAATCTAAAAAGATTTCCAACATTATGATATTTTTTTTATAATTTTAAGACATTATATATATTAAATTATTTATGACATCATGATGATGCAGCGATAACCTCATTAATAAAGGATTTAAATAAAATGAAATGATAATGTACAATATATGACCTACAAAAGTCCAAAACCTAATGGATGGGTGGAATTCGAACCATTATCACATTACCCTCGAAACACATCAATGTGGGACCATTAAAATCCGAAAATCATTCTAAAATAAAGTAACATTTCCTTAAATTCCAAGAGTGCCCCTCCTCTCCTCTAATAAAAGGCCCCCACATCTACCACCTTACCCACACTTACAAAGCCTTTGGCTTGGCAAAAACCTTCCCATTTTGTCTCTCCACATCCCTCTATTACACTTTGAATCCTCACTTTGGGATTAAGGCTTCTCAAGGAAGCCTTTGTGCTCAAATGTAAGTGAGTTACCCGATTTTAAGGTGATGTCTTCACTTGTGTTCTTTTGTATTATTTTGCTTCTCCAACCCCCTAAACTATTTTTATTCATTTCATTTGTAAAAAATACAGTAAATTAAATATACTAGGATATTGTTATAAGAATATTTAGAGCTACACTTACACACATTTACATCTAATGGTTAATGAACGTACTGTTCTTGTGGTTGGCGAATTTCTGCCTCACGAAACAATGACTGTTCAATCATCTTTTAAACACCTTTAATGGTGGCCATTAAGATATAAATATATTTATATATGATATATATTATTCTTTTGTTTTCTTTATGCTTATTTATTTTTCATTTGTGGTTTACATTTATGGTTTCCATTTCGGGTAAACACGATAATTTCATTTTAGGAACTGCGGACTACCGCCACCTCAAAGTGATGTGATTCGTTAATGCCATATGTGGGACGTATAAAGGATTGATTTAAAGTTATTATATATGATGTTATACTGGAAATATAATATACCTCTATATTATTATTATTTCTTTCCATTAATTTATGAGATATAAATGAAAGTAGTGTTCATGAGTACGTACGGCTTACCGTCTCCATGAACGGTTCATTTCATTTCTTATCCCCAAATGTAATGTACTATTATAAGTACATATTTATAATGGATATATATAATGTATGTTACATATAAATGATTAATATAATTCTGGAATTAAAATATACACACCTCTCATTTAGTTTTAATTCCATTAATATGACAAAGAAATGAAAGTAGTGTTCATGCGTACGTACAGCTTACCGTCTCCATGAATGGTGAATTTAATTTCATACTTCTAAATGATTATGTAATATTATAAATACATGTATATTCTGGATATATATGATATATATGATATCCAAATCATGAATATCATTCTGGATATAATGAACCATTGACCACATGAACAACATGTAATTGTAAGAAGTTCACTTTCGACTTAAGAACCAAATATCGACAAAACAAACATTATTAACATAAATGATTACATAATGTTTATAAAATGGAAATAAGTGATATAAAAGGAATAATAATCTTAAAAAATGTTCTTAAGAAAATTTAAATTAACTCAAGTTTATTATTAATGATTTTAAAGAACGATCGAGTCAAGTCGGACCCGAGGTAAGGGATCATACCCCTCTCTTTCTTTTTAAGTACACTCTTTTATATCATTCCTTTTAAGCTCATCTTTCTTATGATTGGGATGTTCTTTTATATTACTCCTACTTTAATTTTTATGTTCATATGATGAGAGACCCTATTTGATCTCATAAATCCATTTTTGGAAGCTTTAAGTGGCGTCGTTAGGCTGCCGAATTTTCGTAAGGGATTTTTCATCTAACTTTTATTCCAGTGACATTTGTGCTAAATTTGACACTATTTCCTTTGAGTGGTGTATGTACTGCCCATTACTGTACAATTTGTGTAGTATAATTTCATTTATGGGTATTTACATCTTCATTTTATGACCCTTCTTCCATGGGGTGTACTTTTCGAAAGTTACCCAACTCAGTAAGGGGACCTTTCACCCTCCTATTTTTAAAATAATTATTTTGTTATATCTTTTAATTCACATAATATTATGTTGGGATATGTTCTTCTATATCCTTATTTATGTAAATTTTATGTCCAAGTGATTAGATACCCTTTATCTCTCTCATCAACCCTTTTTGTAAAATTTTATGTGACGTCGTTAGGATATCGAATTTTACCAAGGGAACTTCAAAACCCAATTTCGATTTCTTTGGGTTCAACTTGTAGTTATTAAATATGTCATCCTTTGAATAAGTGTGAATTACCTTTGATTGTTTTACACTTAATATCCACTTATATTGGGTGTATTTATATTTGTCACACATAATTATGAGACTGATTTATCTTTAATTTAAAGATACCTTCTTTATAATGGATTTCATCTCATTTTACATTTTGAGACTTCATTGTTGTTATGCACCAATTCACTCTTATATGGTGTGTATAATGTCCTTTGACATATTATATCATGAATTCCTTTATTCTCATGATATAATAAAGTTCGGATTAAATGTTATTCCGTAATTATTTGTATTCAAGAGTCTCTTATAGTGTTAAAAACTCTTTAACAAAAATATCATTTTAAATGTTTTAAAGATTTATTATTCTAAATATGTATCATTAATGTCCATGTTTTCAATATGGTTTCAGTATTTATTTATATGGACGTTAATGTTTTAAAATTGTAATTCCAATAAATTCTTCAAAGTGGTATGGGGCACTTTGATTCAAAAATCTCTTTAAAATGATTTTTGAAAATGGGTTTATTAATTCAATATATTGGAATTACTTATTTTGATTGAAAATGAAATGTTGTTATTGAAATGTTTATATTTTCAATATTTTATTTGTAATAAAGGTACTAGGACATTTTACGAGTGGTTATGTGATAAACCATATGACGGGAGGTGCCGTGAATACCAGGACTGGTGGTTACGTTACAACCTCCAATGCATTGGGTATGGAAGTCAGCCATATAGATATTCCATTAAGTATGTGTGGAAGTCGAGCGTATGGTTATTCCATTTAAGTATGTTTATGTCCGAAGTGACCTTTATATGTTATGTGTTCTTTAAATGGGTTTTATGGTAATATTTTGGTTACAAAATCTTATGTAATGATATTTTATTCATTGAAGAGTTTTTACTACTTCCTAAAGGTGAAAGGTATTACTTTGATAAAGTATACATGGTTTACTTATTGCTTTGAAAAACTAACAGTTTTCATTCTTTGTGTATCCCTTGCTGAGCTTTTTATGCTCACCCCAAGTTTTTTTAAATTTTTTTCACTGGACTTAAAGTAGAATAGGGTCAAGGATGGGATCAAGGTAAAGTCATGCTATCTAAAACATGGAACTAGACACGTTTCTTTTAAAGAGATTTTATTTTATGGAAACTTAGTAGAAGTGTGTAATTTTTAATATTTTGATATGTAATAGTTATGACCTAATTATCTAAATCTCTAAACCTGAAAAGACCCTCAATGTGAATTATTCATTTAATTCAATAATAATTATGGTTTAAGGCTGGGGCCTTATAGGTACACTTACAAGAACATATTGAATGCTACAGGAGGTGTGTGAGTTTCACAGCACATGATGTCAGTCATCAGGTTTTTTTATGGAGAATCGGATCCTCAGTCGAGTCACACAGGACCTCCTCTCCAAGAGTTGGGAAGTATTATCTTCTAATTATAACTCATAGCACTAGAGGACGATTCTATTGTGACTTAATATTCACTACCACATGTAATGAACAAGTTTCTGAAGGTATTCCCTGATGTTTTTTTAGGTTTCACCCAGAGCGGGATGTGGAGTTCTCTATAGGTATAACACTGGGAACAGAACTGTTATCTCTTAACTCATATCAAATGGACACTACCAGGCTGATTGAATAAAATATATAGCTGGATGACTTTGAATTTAAAGGATTCATTCTCTCGAGCCTCTCTTCTTGGGGATGGTCTTATGTTGTTCGAAAAAAGGCTGACATATTCCTCCAGTTTTACATTAAATACCAGAAGCTGAATAAGGTAACAATTAAGAACAAATACACTTTTATTATAATAGATTATTTTTTCGATTAGTTGAAGGGGGAAAAGTGGTTCTCAAAAATGTACATACTTTTAGGATACCATCAACTCAGGGTGAAAGAGGCAAACACCCCGAAGACGGCCTTTCGAAGATGGTTTAACCATTTTGATTATTTGGTCATGACTTTCTGATTGGAAAATTATCCAGTAGTTTTTATGGAACTCATGAATAGGGTGTTCCCTCAGTTTCATAATTACTTAATTGTGGTGTTTATGGATGACATTTTAGTATACATTTTCTTGGAGTAGGAACAAGAAAATAACATTAGGATCATTCTAGGCACTTAACGGGATCACCACCTCAATAAAAAGTTGTCAAAGATCACTTTTTTGGATCCAAGAGGTGATATTTTTAAGGAATGTGATATCAGAGAAAGGGATTTAGTGGACCCTTATCATATTAGCATTCTTATGTCATTGGAAAATATTAATAATGTTTTCATGATTTGGAGATTCATTGGTCTTGTTCTTTATTACAAGTGATTCATTCGTGCTTTCTCTCATCTTGCTTCACTGATGATCACACTCACCTGAAAAGGAGTAATGTATGAATGGGGACCAGAATGTGAGGAATCCTTCTAGGAGAAAATTTAGTGGTTGACTAGCACCCCGGTGATGATTTTACATGAGGTTAGGAAGGGATAGGTGGTCTATTATGACACTACATTTTTGGGTCTTCAGTGCATTCTTATGTAGAATGATCATGTGGTGGCATATGGATCTCTTCAAATCTGAACAAAGAAATAAATTGCCTAACCCAAAACATGGATTTAGAAGTTTTGATGCATGCTTTGAGGACATGGTGTCACTATCTCTTCGGGGAGAATATTTTGGTCTACTCTGATAACCAAATCTTGGCATATATCTTCTCGCAGAAGGACCTTAACTTGAGGCACCGTCGCTGGATTGAATACAAGTTGGGGTTCAATGTTGACATTGTCTATACCCCTTCAAAGAGTAATGTGTTGGGAAACACCTAGAGAAATAGAGATCCAATGTAGGATTTGAGGAAGTCATGTAATGAGTGGACTTTTATGGGGCTCTTTAATCAGATGCATATGGACACGAAGGAGAAAAACGAGGGTGGGTACTTGGTGAGTGTTCAATTTACTCCATCTCTCATGGAGTTAATTATAAGGGAACATTATTGTGATGATCTTTTTCCATGGTTGAGTATGATTCTTCATGGTGGGGAGACATGCTCTGATTGGTCATCATCATCCAAGGGCATCTTGAGCTCCAAGGGTCGTTTAATAGTGTTGTTATATCTACGGAAGGTGGTGATGCATGACAACCCCCATTCTTAGTGGGATGTCCATCTGGTTTCCGCCAATATGTATTATTATTTGTGACAACAATTCTAGTGGCCAGGTATGTAACGAGACATAGTAGACATTGTTTCGATATTCAATACATGCAATCAGGTGAATGTAAAACATCATAGGCCCTCCAGTTTCCGCCAACTGTTATCCATTCCAAACATGATGTGGGACGAGGTCTCCATGGACTTCATTATTGGATTTCCATGTAAAAAACGTGGTAATAATTTCATTTGTGTGGTGATTGATCTTTTGACCAAATCATAACACATCATTCTGATCAATGATACTTCTAAAGTGGATGATTTTTCCTATTTCTATATTTAAGAGGTGGTGAGACTTCATGGTGTTCCATCAGTTCTTGCCTTGGATAGAGACCCCCCTCATGAGTTCTTGATTTTGGGATGGACTTCAGAACCCATTTGGGTCTTATATTAAGATGATCATGACATACCACCCTCTAATAGTTGGTCAGGCAGAGTAGGAAAATTAGATTTTGGTGAACATTATCCATGAATGTGTTCTGTACATCTGAAGATCCTAGGATATCCATTTATGATTGGATGAGTTTTCTTATAAAAAAAGGTGAAAACCAATATTAGAAGGGATCCTTCAGAGGAGCTCTATGGTAAACCTTGTCGGTCACCCACGTGCTAGTCTATGGTATGTGAGACAACACTCTAGGGGAAAATTCAGGTGTAGGAGATGTCTAAGAGGGTCAATTTGAGCAAGAAATTCTAATTGATAGCTCATAGTCGCAAAAAATCTTATGCTAACTAGGGGCTTCGAGACATAGAGTTTCTTGTGGGTGACCGAATATTCTTGAATGTGGCCCCTTGTCTAGGCCATAATCTATTGGGAAATAAAGAGAAGATGACATCTTGGTATGTCAGAACCTTTTAGATCAATAAGCGTATTGGAAAGGTGGCATACATGTTCGACCTACCTTCTCATTTTTCATCAATTCATGATGTCTTCCATGTCTCCCATGTATCCAATTTGATGAAATACAACCCATATCCATACCATGTACTAAATTGGAGGAGTTGGATATAGAGCCTGATTTGTCTATTATTGAGCGTCCAATGTAAATAGTGGACTTCTAAGAAATGGTGATTCGAGGGAATTCTAATCTATTGGTTCGTGTTCTTTGGAAGCATGTAAATGCTACACACGTGGCATGGGAATGGAATTCATGTGTTGGGGAAGAGTACACATTCTTGTTTTCCAATAATGCTTTTGGTTGACATTCTATGGTGGAAAGTCTTTCATGTTAGGGATATTTGTAACATCCATGACTTATTTTAAAAGAAAATTTTTCTTTTAATTTCAATTATTTTTTTGGGGGGTTTCTCATTCATTTTTGGAGGAATGGGTGTGTTTTCATGATTTGGGCAAAACATTGAGCTCATTTCCAGATTTAAAACCCAATTTTTATTATCTTATTACTCTTTCATTTTTCTATATATTGCACTCATTGAACTTCCAGAATTTCCTCCCCATACCTATTATCAGCACAATATTAATTTGGACTCTTTAAGAATTAATAATCACACTGGATTTTGGTTTTTATTTAAGGAATTAGGCCACCGTGGAAGCCCATTTCCTTTTTAAAAAATATAAATTCATTATTAATTAACAAATTTATTTTTACATTTTTTGGTGATTTCACCTCCCACTCGAACAAATCATCCCTCGGCAGGACCCCAACTTTGATTATCTCACTTTTGAGATCATTTCCATTATGGATTAGGGAAAATATTCTCATGATTTCTCAAATCATGATGATTTGAAGAGGTAATTTTTTCCCATCATAGCTCCTTCATTTCGTACTCTTTTCCACCATTCTAGTTCCTAGATGACAAAATAATCATTATTAGACCCTCAGTAGAATATTTTTTGGACATTCATATACTGGTATATTTTAGGTGATTTCATCAATATCCCTCAAGTAAGAGGGTTTCTATTCTTCCTGATGCTATTAACATAAGGTTTCTTCCCTTATTCATGATGTTCCTAATATCAATCAAGTAGGGCATTGATATTAGGGGTTATGGTCTGAAATTCTAGTTTTAAATCTGTTTTAACTCTTTTATTATGCAGAGATGGTGCAATTGAACATTTACATAATGATTTGAGGTTTTTGACACTTGTGGTAAGTGATTCAATTGTGTATGTAATACTCTTGGATATCATTCTATGTTTGTGGTATTTAAATGATTATTTCATATTATTATTGGTGATAAATTTGGTGTTATAGGTGTTTGAATGGAAAATGAATTTTTAGTTCGATTTTTATGTGAAATTAGGGGGTTTTCAAAGAAATATTCTATTAATTCATTTAGGGATACCCTATAATTTCTTAGTTGATATTATTGAAATTTATTGAGACTAAAAAATATTTTATTAATGTTTATATCCTTTGGATGATGATTTGAAAATAATTTTTTAATAGTGTTTGTGAAAAACATGAATTTGTAAGTGTCTTATTGTATGAAAATAGAGTTTTTACAATGATATATCTTCTTAAATCAAATGTACATTCTATAAATATTGATTTTTATTGTTTTATTGAAATTTATTTGTGTAAATTTCAGTTTTTTTGACTTATAAGTATTAAGATGTTGTGAAATGTTCACATTTCAATGAATTTTTGGTGTGAAATGAGGAAACATTTTGAGAAATTGATTCTTGAAAATGAAAATGCTTTGTTATGTATTTTTACTATTATAAAGAGTGTATAGAATATGTATTGGTTTTTTCACCATTAGATGTGTTTTATATGAAAATAGATGTAGGTTTTAAGATAGAATTTAGTTATCACATTGGGGGAAACCTGGGTACCTAGGTTGGTGGATATTTACTAGTACAGCTAGTGATCCGGATGGGTATTGACCGAGTTTCACTAAGAAAATTGTCAATGACAAATCTATATAAAATATATTGATGGTTTATTGGGTCCACTATGTTTATGATATTTTACCTATGATTATTTCATTCATTGGAAAGGATTTGTGACATGGTTACTTTATACTGATATTTGAGGTACATAAGGCCCAAGACTCTCTATTTGCATAGGGGTGTTATTGTTTTTGGTGCACATTGGATTTGTGGTATTTTCCATTTTATTATGGTATGTGTGGATAAAAATTATTGTAGATACCATGTATTATTCACATGTTTTATCATTCTAAATGGTTTCATTAGAAAACTTTTTTCAACTGAATCATTCATTTCTTCGAAATCATCCATGCTTTTCTTTACATATTAAAACTGCTTTGTTTTTTACATTATATTGCATACATTATGGAATCCTGGGGTGGTATAGTATTAGGATTAGTATCACACCATACATATGCCCCTTTTTTATTTATACTTTATTATGTTTGACTCAGGTAAAGAAAAATCCTTAAGTGAAGGCGGTTCGGGTTATTAATTCACTCATACTGTGCGGTGTTATGGTGACGTCTTGAGGGTGGTGACCCCTCATCATGTGAAGTATTTTTGAAAGATTTTTGTTAGTTTTTTATCTTTTTATGTATTTTAATTTCTTTAAAACCATGCATTCCTTTCTATTTTTTGATGATGTCTTGTTTGGAATGGAAATTTTTGATTCTTATTAAGGGTGGTTTGTAATATATTATGCTTTCTTACTCGTGTAAAAGGTTCCCAATCCAGATTTATTGATACGTCGGGCATATGGTCCAGCTCGTGGGGATAGAGAATGCTCTTTAGCACTTGTAATGTGATGGATTTAGCGTCTTTAATAGTTGAGACCAGATCCAGTTCCTGACCTATACTATTTTTATTAATCTAAATATGATTAAAATATTAAATTAAATGAAACATTCATGGAGACAGTAGGCATATGTACGCATGAATATTGTTTCCATTTCCCATTAGTATTGAAAAAAAAGTATGTAAATGAAATATATATATATATATATATATGTAATATAGTTACAATAGAAATAAAATTTAATTTTTATCATATAGGTTTACTATCCCATCTTTAATACATTCCATGCAATGTGTGAAAAAATCACCTCGCTTTGAGAAGGTGGTAGTGCAAACTTCAACAATAGAGATCTAATGATTACAAAAAATGGAAATAATAAATAAATTTATAAAATAATATTAAATAAATAACATAAATATAATATAAATATATATTTTCCATCATAATTTTCAACCTTTATAGGTGGAAAAAAACTAATAACATATTTTATGAGGCACTAGTACATTGTACAAAAGAATGGAATGGTCATTACACATTAGATGTATGTGTGAGTAATTGTACATAGAAACAAAGTAAAAACATATAATTATATTTTGGATACTGAATATATCATATTATAATGGAATAATAATATTTTATTTGGTGGAGAATGAAAATTAAAAAATGGAGCTTGAGGAATAATTTTACCTCTTCCAAGGGTTACTCTACTTGGTTTGCACTAAATGGATTCCTTGGATTACATTAATCCAAAAGGGAGGATTATAATGTGATGTGATGGATTTTGGGAGATTATTTTCGAATTTTTCCAATAAATTGAATGGGAATTATGTATGTGAATAAGTTGGATGATTGAGTTCCTTTGAATAGTGGAGGAAGAGTGAGAATTCTTGTAAATTTTTTGAAATGTAATTCCACACACATATTTCATTTGTAGAGTACCTCAAACAGTAGAAATAATTAGAGAAAATTGATTATATAGTATTAATATTCACATAATCTTGATTTTAGAAGTTTTTATATTCCATTTATCACCTTAATATTAATGTTTATTTACTTATTAATCATAATTTAATGTTAGTGGATGTAATAAATTTTAATTATATTCACTAGTATTTTTGTAAAAAATACTATGGAAAAAATCATTAGAAATACGAAATTATTTTTATTCCAAATAATGAATCCATTTTTCCAAATTTGAATAATAGAACTAGCAAAAATTAATTTAAATTTAATCCCACAGATGTGATTAAAATTCATATTTAAAAATTAAAAACATTAAATACATTTATATGTTTTTATATCCAATATCCATGATAAATTGATTTCAATGAACTAAGTTGCTTTTATTTTTTTTATAGTTGATCTAATAAATCATTAAAACATCTCAAAAATGTAATTTATCATTATAATTATATTAGATGAAAAGGTAGTTTTGATTTAATATATAGGGTTCTTTATTATTCATCCTGAAATGGAACTTCTCAAAAAAATAACAAAAATTTGCCCAAATTATTTTTGAAATTTTTATTTAAAAATGGAAGTTTATTTTTTAATACAAAAATTATAAAACATTAAAAAAATATTTATAATTTGATAACTATTAAATTATTGTAATATTTTCTTTTTGTAAAATACCTAATGTTCTTCCAAAATTTGAATTTATTCTTATCAAATGCCTAAAAAATATATTGGACGAGTGTAAAAATATTTAGTTGAATGATAAATATATAAAAAAAATATAAATTTTTGATTGATTAAATTATAGAGGTAAATTTTTTTTCTACATAGACGATAATTTCTATTAGAAATCGAATTTATTAGCTTTTAAATTATTTATTACTTTATTTCAACCTAAAAGGGTTAATTTTATTTACATGGTTATATAATTTTTTATTCATAACTTTCATCCTTATGGATATGTGGAAAATATTGTAATATATTAACATTAACATTAATAGTTGGATGTTGTTTGGTAAAACATGGACTTTCATGAATCTTCAGCTATCAATGGAAGGTAGATTTCTATATAACACAAAAAACAAAATCAGTTTCATAGACCACAACATAATATAATGGATTTTTTATTAAAATATTAACATGGTGTTTCGTGAAATTCAATCCAAACATAGTGATTTTATATAACAAAATATTTATTATGATTTGGGTAAAATAAAAAATCTAAAAACATAATGTTCATTAAATATAATAATTCAAAAATACTTTGGGTGTTACATTCCACCCCTCTTAAACTGAGTTTCACTGAAAATTTATTTCTAGGTTATTATTTATTTAACACTATGTTTCCCTATAAGAAATGGTGGGTGGGAAGTGAAAAAATAGACATGGAAGTAAAATGTAACTATCATGTTCTTATATACAGTGATAGAGAACATGGTCACTTGAAATTTATCAATAACAAATCCATAGATCTATCATAATCTAAGGGGAATTTTGTTTCATGGAAAAGGAATCAACAAGAATAACAATTTTGGATTCAAGATCATTTTCTAAAATTTTATAAAAAATCACAGAAAAATATACTTAAATTATTTCAGGAAAACCTTACTGATCTTCCTTGAATAACATTCAATTCATAACTTAATTCATGAAATGATGGCGAAATTTTTATTCCTAAATCATTAATAGATCACGATATCCATAAATAGAATGATAGTTTATTCCATTTTTCTTTATCACAACAAAAAAGATGTCAGAAGATATCAAATATACCTAAATAAATATTTGTAGAGACAATACATTAACATAAACCATTCCATAAATGGTTTACCATATAACCCTTTTAGAATCAATAGAGTCGAAATAATTATACATAAGGTCAATAGATTTCCCATAAATAGATTATCAATGATCCCCCATTAATTAAAGGCTTTCTATTTGTTTCCACATACAAAACATTTTAATAACTTCCTCGCATATTATATTGGAACATTGTAATAACATAAATTAATATAATTTTTTAAAAATCATGCTTGATTCCCTATTCAAAAGACCACTGGATATATTACCTAAATCCACGATGTTGTAAACTTTATTGCTGAGGACATATACCACTTTTTTTCAAGAAATGTGTTATTACATTTGAGGTAAACACTACCTTCCAAATTATTAATTCTTATACAACACTTATTTCCCCAAATACCATAATATCATCTTCAGGAACATATTAAGGGTTGTATTTTATTAGTCAAAATATAACATATCTATTATATTACTTTTCAATCTCATAAACACTATTTAACATATCCTTTCGAATCGATAATGAAATTCATGTAATGAATATATATATATATATATTTCATGATTCATAAAACATAATATTTGAATTCGAAAACATATAAAATTAAATTATCCATATTTATTAATAACTAATTTCATAGGCTTCATCTTAATATCCCTTAACACAACATTACAAGAATACGAAATATAAATCATTTCATAATGTTCCTCAACCTCAATAAAACCATTCATTCTATTTTTAGTATAAAACAAACTGTTACACCATACCATACTTTATACATGTCTTTTTCGGTCTATTTATTATCATATTTATAACTTATACTCATACCACCATCATGATTTTCTTTGATGGATCTCCACATAGGAAATTGATTTGTATGATTCCTATAATTTAGATATTTTAATAATTCAATGTTAACCCCTTTCCTTCTAATTCATTCTATTGAATAAGTTTTGAATTCCTAGTGTGAGAGACATTTATTATGGTAGAAAACATCATAATCAAGAAAAATGAAATATACAAGTTTTAAATCATGACACCTGTATATTTAATCATAGATACATTAAGTTTATCATAGGTTATTCAATATCATTATCTATTTAAATCTCCATTAATGGATGGTAATGAGTCTGTAAATCCCAAAGCATATCCCCTATGAGTGATAAACTAGTTGTGTAGTAAGGTATATTGTCATATACTAGGTTACACTCGAGTCATACCTAGTGAACATTATTGGAGTTATTACTCATAAGTAAATCAATATGTGATCAACACGAACCTACAATATCGTGATAATGATTTATTTCAAGGAAACCACTCAATATATCCTTAAACAAAATTCCAGGACATTTTCCTAAATATTAACACATCTTTAGAGACATACCTAGACATATCCTTATAAATATACCTAGTTATCTAACTAAATATTTCTTATTCTTGTTTCTAATGGTTTACTAATGCTTTCCCTTGATACCAATGCTATAACCTATGATTTACGTACTTGAATATTACATAAATTTATATAAATATACATAAAATTACAAATGTACAATCCTAAGTAATGTAAAAAAAAGTGAATTAGGAAACATTGAAAAAAATCTTCCAAATTCATGACATATAATTAATCTTACCAACAATGATTGTCCTTGTTAGTACTTATACATAAACGTTTCGTCATAGCTCGTGAATTGAAACAAAAAAAATGGTAATCTTAGATGCTCACTAAGGGCAATAAAAGGACATATGTAATTATAATGATGAGAACAATGGTGTGATAAAATGAACAAGAAATTATTAAATCATATGATTCATTGAAAATATCATAAAAATGAATCATGTAATAAATATTATATGTTAATAAAACATGATTAGTAATTGAATCAATATCATAATCCATGAAAGAATAATGTATGAATATTATATTCTATTTTAGTCACACACATTAGCATATAAAATCTTATGTCAAGGCTAACTACCAGGACCTTCATAAAAATTTATTCTTTATATAATCACTCATGTAACTAATACAAGAATGGGATAACAACTTGTGTACCATCTTATATTTAGTCTTAGGCTACAACCCATATACCCTCTAACATTCTAGCTTGGACAACAAATCGTGTACCCTATTTATTTTAGGCTTGGGCTACAACACATGTACCTTATTTCATACATGCATGAGATAAAACTATTGTACCCTCTTTCTTTCAGATATGAGAGATAACCTAAATAACTTCTTGTAGTTGGCCTTAGGATACATCCCATATGACCATTTATCTTTTATAAAATTTATTCATATCCAATGCATTGGAGGGATATCTAGGTCTCATCCCTCACATAATAAAATCATGAATACATTATCTAAAAGATAATAAAACTTACATTATATAATGACCCAAAAATAGTTGGTTTTATAAACATAATATAATAACACAATAATGGAAACAAGTATCAATAAAATTTCAACATATCATTACCTATGAAAACAAACTTGTATTAGAAAATCGTTTAATCCAATAATAACATGTTGATAATGACAATTTCAAGGGAATATAAACCATGAATGGGAAATGGGTGAAATATGATTCATTCCCAAATAACAAAAACCATTCTATAATTAATATGAATGATATTATTGGATGAAATCCATATAACATAATAAATAATAAAAATATATATCATCTTGAACAATGAAGGATTTTGGAAGATCATAAAAAAATTTATTAACAAAGTTATAATTTCATTTAAAATTCTTTTCATTAAACAATTTTAAAATTATTATTTATTAAAAATGATTTTTAATTTTCTTTAAAGTCATTTTGATTAAAAATACATTTTCATGATGCAATTAATTTTGATAACCTATTTATTTTAAAGATATTTAAAAACCCGTAATGGAAATATGTAAACATATTTAAAACCTTGTTCATGAATTATAAAAAAATAAAAAAATAAGGCTTGTAATCATTTTAAGTACAATTATTATAATTTTTTTTTAAAAAAATTAAAAAAAATCATGAAATCATTGAAATCATTTTCATGTAAAATAATAATTTTTAATCATATAATTGAGGCATTAAAAAAATCAAACCCATTTTTTTAACCTCAAACATTTTTGAAAAACGTTTTATTTTCTAACTATTTTGAATTAGAAATATTTCCATAATATTAGGAATATGTTTTCTTCAAAAATATATCCATGTAAACAATCAATGTAATATTCATGGAAATGGGATTCATGATTATTGGTAACTTTTTACATACCAAAAAATTCTTCTCCACCATAAAATATTAGAAATGTGAATTGATCAGAAAATTAAAATAATATTATTTTAAGAATAGGGTTTTTAAAAGGTATAATAAGGGTAAAATTTTAATTTAAACCGCAATGGATATCATAAATATTTTAAAATTAATTTATCAGAAACAATATTTTTAAATAAAACATATTTTTGATCAATAGAATAAATAAAACCAGATTTTAAAATAAATATTTTATTAATTATATTAAGTAAAAAAGAGTTCAAAAAATGTACTACTATATGAATACATCCTGAATATAAATACTATAATAATAATAATGAGTTTCCTTGAATACAGATCATAATATTTCATCAATGGAAGCATAATAAAAATTAATCTCGATAAATGATCAAATTATTACAATAAACTCTCACCACATGGAAACATTTAATAATACACCATATGTACAAAAATTAAATTTCATGAAGAAAAATATATAATGAAAAGTGTTATATTCATGATATAACATGTCAAATGATATTATATATAGGTGGTAAAATTATACAGATGAATAACTAGGCATATGTCTTGAAGAAGAAAATTGAGACAAAATTACATTAATGATTTGGTAACTTTTGAATCATAAACTTCATGAAATAGAAGTAAAAAAATAATATGTAATTTCCATTAAATTTATGTATAATAACAATATAATATATCCATATGAATTAAACACACCACATGTAGGAAACATGTGGTGAACTTGTCTTCTCTCTCAAAGAAAATAAATGTTAGATGATAAAACCATTAACATGAGTCCTGACTCTCTTCATACTATTTCAAAACACATGTATAATAAATATATAGTTATTATAAATACCAAAATATTCATATTATTATTTATATTACAATATATTATTTTATTATTACATTTTATTATATTCTTATTAACAAATCAATGTTAATGTTACGTTTTGGGTAATAATCTACTAGTTTCTCTCTTGAATTTAGATTAGTTATATTTTTTCATCATTTTTATATAATGATCTTAGGATTTTGAAGAATTATATAAATATCATATATATTGAGTATATAAATATTATTTTTAATATATAAAATATAATAATATTACATGAAATACACTGTTAATTGTGACAGTAGGTTATATGTACGCATCAACACAATTTTTTTATTATCATACTGAACTAAATTAAATAAATTACATATATGTAAATATATATATATTATTAAATTATTTTTAATACTTCTATATATATCATATAAATTTACTAAACTCTTCCTTAATACATTCCATGAAATGTGTGGATGAATCACATCACTTTGAGGAGGTTAGAGTCCATACTAACAAAAAAGAAATTATATTAATCACAAAAAATGGAATGAATGATGTTATGATTGATGAAATAATTAAATAAGAATAAATACATAATAAATAAAATATATATCATATACAAGAAATTTTTATATCATAATTACAAAACACGAGTGGTGGTAAAAGAACAGACAACATCATTTCTTGAGGTGGTAGTTCACCACACACAAGGATGGTATTTTTGGTACACATTACATGTAATTGCATGTAATTATTGGTTTAAAACTTATTAAAATTACCTAAAATATTTACGATACTGATTTTATCATATAATCATAGAATATTAATATTTCAGTTGGGGGAGATGGAAGATAATACATTAGATAATGAAGAAGGATGTTTCATCTTCTTTGGGAAACTCCTCTTGGTTTGCACCAAAAGAATTTATTGATTGTATTTGTTACCAAATGGATGATTCTAGGATAATTTCTGTGATTTTTTAACATTATTTGAGCATATTCTAGGTGAGATATAATAGATCTATAGTTTTGAATTCATCATTGGTTTATTTTCATTTTTATATCGTATGAGGCGTGGAATTATTGTATATTTTTTAAAATGGAATTTCTTCAATTTTTTCCCTTTTAATGTGGCTATAATAATGGATATAATTCTATTAATGTATTATAGGGTCTATATATGACCCTGAAATGGATTTTTTTGAAGATTCTATCTCATTTTGACTATTATGTTTATGGTGTTTTGCCTTATTATGCTAAATTTATCCTTAATCATTTTAATTAATTTTATTTACATTCATTATTATTTGTGGTTAAAATATATTTTTACACAATTTTACATTATAAATTATGATGATTCAAAATATGGAATCCATTTTTCATATTTCCAATAACATAATTTTACAGATATCAATTTAAATTTAACCATGTAGATTGGATGCCAATATCAGTTTCATATAATGTTCTGAATGATGAAAACATTTTATATCCAATTTAAATTTTAAATTAATTCAAATTAATATAAGTGGACTAATTATTTAATAATTTATTTAATTAAAAGTTAAAATCACTCATCAATATTTTTTATCCTTATAAATAATACAAATGAAAAATTATTTTAGAATTAAAATTCAGTTTTCTTCACTACTCATCAAAAAATAGAACATCTAAAAAACATATACCCAAACAAAATTTTGATATTATCCTTACAAAATATATTTTTCTTTTATCATATAAAAATTATATAATCATAAAATAATATATTTAATTTGAGTTTCTATGAAAAGGAAAGAAAATTATATTTTTTAAATATATCATTTTATTCATAAAATATTATTTATTTTTATCTTAAGCCTATAAAATATATTTAGTGAGTGTTAAAATGCTTGAAATAATATATAATATATTAAAAATTCATTAAATACAATTTTTTTTAATTTATTAATAAAAAATAGTGTTAGCATATGGAGTTGTATTTTTTTTACAAAAGATGTTTCTTTATTTTCAAAAAAAATTTCTTAATTACCATATAAATGGTTTATTTTAAATTATTTTAGAAATAATAATTTATTCATAAAATCCATTATAATTTATTGGTAAAAACTATAATAATAATTTAAGAGGACTATTAAATATATTTTTTTAGTTTGATAACACTAGTTCTAGGGTGTAACGTAAGCTAATGAATGAAATCCGAATTGCATGTACCACAAAACAACCATTGTTTTGCTTGTTCATCAAGATAATATATATCTTGAGTTCCATAAAATATTAACATATTTTTTCATGAAACAAAATATAAACATAGTAATTTTATGTTACAAAAATTATATTTATAGATGTGTGAAGTATAAAACATAGAGAATTTTTTTTTGAAAAGAGTACTTCAAAAAATCATAGTGGTGTTACTAAATGTACATACTACATGAAGTTATCCCACATGGATTACGTTCTTTCTGCATGATGTTAAACTAAATATAATACGTAATTTTATAGTGATTTTATAATTAACTATATATCCATCCCCAATAAATGAGAGGAAACAATGTAGGTCGTCACCCATAATCAGAGCTTATCAAATGAATACATAATGATCACCCTAGTCAAATAAAATTTGGGGTTACCCGTATCATTATATGAATATAAATACATAAAAAATCATTAATCCTTGATTGTCTTGAAAATATGTAATCCATCTTTGGACCATGGTTATACAAGACTATTATTGAGGGACCCTTTGTTTGACTATTCGTGTATACCTCAAGTTTCTTACATATGAGCTACTGGCCATCAACTAACTGATCATTTTCCTTTACAAATGGTACACTAATTATTTTTGATCCCTAAAATCATCATATTGGTGATCATTACTTTGGATTTTTTTAAAAATATCTCCTATTGTTGTCCCATATCATTACTCTTGATTTTTATAAGGAGGATACCTAATTCACATCTATCTTATCATCTTATACATAATGTGTTAAGAATATCTCTCTATTAGAATCAAAATTAGGGTACTATTCACGAATCACGTGATATCAGGTTTACATGCATCATGACATTAAAATATATCAATTTTGGTCAATGTTAACTATCATTAAGATTTATACATTGATGGTAAAAATTGCAATACCATAAACTACTGATGAAGGGTACATAAAAATTATCATGAAAATTACAAAAAATTGGAAATTGGAAATAATTTAATGTTTCCACTTCAATAAATAATCATATTAAGAGTCTATAAAAAATACATAACATAAATATAAATGAATAAACCTCACATGTCCAATATTGGGATTCAATAAAAGAAGATACATTCTTCCTGGACACCCTAGACAAAGAAAAAGTTAGTTTCCAAATTTATTCCATCTTCCAACAATGATAAAATTCTCATTAGGAAATGACCAAAAATATAGAGTTCCCAAACACATCATGAATATTAAAATTTTCACCAATGACCATCATATATTTGATAAATGACATTCTACCTCCAATTTTTTTACTTGATATAATTATCTTGGAAACCCATTGACCTTGTGCTTTATGCTCTTGGTTCTCCCCTATATAAAATTAGAAAATTTGAATGTATAATAAAAGGACATAACACTATGATTATATTTTCAATAACAAAATGCATTATAGATCTGAAATAATTGAATGTTTTTTTCACCGGGGGAAAGACCAGGCTTAAATCGTAGATCTATTCTTCTTGTTACATACAATACTAGTTTCACTAATAATAATGGTTTTCATATATCCAATAGGCCCCATTTTCAGTTTACATAGAAATTACATGACCAAAATTTCAAATCCACATAACCAGGGTATTTAAGATGATATGATATCCCTGAGGTTATGTCACAATATATTGTACCAATTCTCAATGTTGGATTGTGATTCTCTACTGATGATCAATTTGATGTACTCAACCATGTGACCCATAAAAATAATGTAGGGCCTTCAGTTACCAACCATAAAATAATATACCCTATGGATCGTTTAACCTTTTTGGATTCCAATTTTATCAATATCCCACATAATTATCCAAATATTTGAATATTCACAAATCATTCACAAACCATTTAAAATAGTAGTGACACCATCTTCTTTAATATATATATATACCCTATGTGATCATGTAGAAGTGCCTTTAACCGGTTATATTGAGGCACCTATATATTAAGATAAATAACCCTTAATCCTTTCATGTCATGCTATTATAATTGTTTAATTGGACATCTATGTGTGTTTCTTCATCATCTCCAACATGTCATCCACATCTCATAGCCACTGGTTCAAACATTTGTGTTATCAATAAAATAACCCATATTTCATCTATCTGAGTGTTTTGTATGTCCCTTTTGCTAAACCACCATACATCAATACAATAATAAGCAATAATTAATGGTTTCAAATCAAATAATAGATACACATAATTCAATATTCATGTAATAATATAGGGAGTCAAAACACTTCATAAAAATTATTTACTAAGTATATCAATTTAGAATTCAGGGTGTTAGAACCCCTCATGGACAATAAATCATTACAATATCAACCATGATATATGGTTAATGAATTATTCATGAATACCCATCCATCACTATATAAATAGGTTTTCCATGATATAAAACCATAAACTATTGCCACATATTTTATGTGATAGAAGACCATATACAGTTGAAATAGATTGTATGATCTAGATGATTTAAAATAATAGAAAAATATTTTCCAACTAAAAGCACCCTATATAAAAATAATAATACTACTAATATAGAAGTTCACTTGAATCAAAAATTATAAGTTGTATGAGCTAAATGTACCTAAAATGAAACCAAAATATGTGAGTGTTAAATGACCTCAAAATATAGCAGGAGATAGTATAAGCTAGAATACTCAAAACTAAATCTTTTTATGGTCCAAACTAAACAGAAATTAAATACATTAATTTTCTAGATGTAAGGACCTTAATCATCCAATATATAGAGATATAATACATAATATGGAGAAAAATAATAAATTGAGCTATGACAAAAGGTTGAGTCTTTACATACTAGACATGAACTTTTTGGGATCAATGAAATTTTTAGTTTTTATAAGATAAAAATTCTCAAAATTTGTCATGTTGAAACCTTTTATTGGTTAATTCTGATAAAAATACCTTTCCAACCCAAAAAAATTATTTCCAATATGAATCAAATTTATAAATCTATGAAAATATAAAAAATTAAAAATTATGAAGGGACTTTTTTTTCACATGAAAAATAAAATTGTTCGCATTAATTTTTATTCCTTTAGAAATATGTAGATAACATTATCTCTCATATATATTAATCCAAATTAACCATTTTTAATATTTATATGATAGATGAAAGGAGTAGTATGACAATTTCCGATTATAAAGTCTATACTCACTCGTGGAGAATTATTAGGATAAGACTACTATGTTTCATCCATTCAAATAGAATATTTTAGTTTTAATTGGAATTTTATAGAATATATATGCATTCCATTGTGTAAATTATTTCAATTAAATGAAATTTCATCTAAATAATGCATTAAATAAAAAATAATAGTGATATATATTTCTTACAATGAATTATTTATTGATATTTTAAAAGTATATAAGAACCTATAAATATGAGATTCGCTCATATGAATTCAAAATTTAATTGAGTATTATAAAAATAAAATATTATTAATGATTTTTCTTAGAGGATTCAATGACATATTCATATAACTACTATAGGGAGGGAATGAATTCGTGCAATTGTTCAAATCATTCATTTTATGCCTCTATAATCTACTACAATACATCCACCTAGGAAATTGAATCATGTCTATCCTTCTATTCTAGGTCGATGATACCATTAATATCTAACATCGGTTTAACTAATTTTTCTAGAATAAATAGATTCTGAGACAACTCATGTATAATATGACCTATTTCAAACTATAATAAACCAATATTACCCTCATAACAATTATAATCTTTTTGTGAGGCATTTACTTCATCATTAATTGGGAATCCTAGTTCAAGGCATAATAATAGCATTGTTTAATTTTAGATTAATCATCAACATATACTACCATTAATTAAATGGAAATATTTTTTTCACATTAGGAAATGAATTCATTCACCCAGCCCTAGCTTCCATATTATCAAAGCCTTCATAGACGAGGTTGGTAAAAATATTCATGAGATAGCCTCATTGTTCCTTCAAAATCTCTATATGGATCAATTAGATTATGGTTTAAATATACACTAACACATTTCTCCACATAATTTGACAGAGGTATCAAAAAATAATTCTCAACTAAAGCTAGATCATGGAATGTGTATATATTTTTGGACTATGACATTGAGTGAGGGACCCATACTCATTAATCTCTATATCTTGGGTACATATTATCTCTCTATATTAGTTGAAATAGTTGGTGGAATTACAATGAATAAGTGAGAAAAATTTGATATATGATTTGAAGGTATTGTAATGAGAGGCATAATGTTCCATTAGTCCTCAAGTTAATTAAATGACACTATTATCTATTCAATAATATGAATCAATACTAAAATGTTTTATTTCTAAGTTTCATCACTGGAGACATTTTTCTTATCAATCACATCGCCAAGAGTAAGGGTGATTCCCACGGACGATGATAATGATGGTTGAACCCTTGATTTTTTCTATATTAGAATATTTTTCTTATCTAATTTAACTTCATAATAGGGAATATATTTTGGGAGACATAAAAAAATATGGAAATATGATTGGTCTGAAAAAATGATCATGCGTTGTACTTGAGATTCATCTATCAATGTTAAATATATCCAAAATATTGAAATCATAAAACTCTTCCAAATAAATTTTCTATAAATCCCATAAAAACTGAAATTATACTATAAAATAATAGTTATCATACATCATATTTTATTATTATAGAACTTCACCCTTTACACTACTAGATGGAATAGCCCCTGAGTCAGAGTTTCTTTTAGAGAAGCAGAAAAAACACCAATAGACTCAAGAACATAATATATTCCTCCACATTTGGGGGGGGGGGGGGTAAACCATTTGACATATTAGAATAAGATAATAAAATTGAATAGGAAGAAGGAAAAATAATTAATTCCCCTTACTTGATAATTCAGGTAAGAAACCTAGGATGAAATAGAGTAATTAAATTTTATTTTACTCTCCAACGATGGGACTATAGAAGGAGTCAACATTTAATAAATTGTGGATAGTGTAATTGGATGTGTTTAATGTTAAACCCCAACAAAGGATACCATCATAATCATTAAATCTATATGAATTTGTAATCCCTTGTTATCTTCCCCTTAGTCATTTTTGGTAATCATACCCCTATGAAAAAATACTTTATATAGTGAGACAAACTATTCTCCATCACACCCTACAACACAAAAGAGATACATGGATTGTTCAATATAGTATATGTAGTAATAGAGTAAAATGAGGATGTATATGAATTCATTAATACTTCTTGTTTTGGGATAAGCTGGTTTCCATCATCATTAAAAAATACCATTGTTCTAGTAACCACTATTTTTATACCAAATTAAAATAGTGGATAAAAAATTTCAGACGTTTTAATGTTTCATCATGATCACAAAGGATGTTATAGACCACTCCATTTTAGGATTTAAAGATAATTTCCATGTAATTATTGATTTGTGAGAATCTCATTAGGTTTATTTCCATTTAATTTAGAAAAAAACTGGACTACGAAAGATCAATTATCCTCCTTCCAGATTTCAATTCATTATTAGAAGTGAGACCCACTTTTCAATTCAAGAATAATGTTATAGGTGATGAATTCACTGTATTTTCACCATGTTGAACTATTACAACATGAAAAAATTTATTCTATACTGCTCACTTATTTAAATTACTTCTATGATGTTTTTGGATTATCGGAGGAAATATTCTCTATAGGTCTTTGGTTATAATTATCAATTAATTGTATAACTATTTCATTAGGTAACGATGTAGATAGTCTCAAATTTGGGTATGAGAAAAACATTTCATGACATAATTTTATGATAGAACAATATCATAGTAATTTGAAGGTAAATATACCTGACCCAAAATCATCTCCATGTGGATCATCATCCAAAAGTGAGAGGCCACTATTATCTGACTCCCAAATCAATTGTGAAAAAATGCAGTAATATTCATTTGAATACATTTAAATTGATTCCCGAACTGACATTAAACATTCCACTATCATAGAATTATTACATCAATCTTAGTATAAAGTGAGACCTAAGAAATTGAAAACATGTATTTTTTATCCTTGAAAATTCCATTACAATTATAAATTCTAACACATATGATAAGTATATGAGGTTTTAAAGGTACATGATGATAGTCATTTAGGATATCCCTAGTCTCCCAGCTAATCATAGTTTAAGGATTCACTCCACTAATACATTTTAACATGGTTTTTTAATGAACACCATTGATATTTGGTGAACTCTGATACTTGTATCTTCAAGGTGACACCACATACAACACCACAACACAATAAAGGGTCCAAATAAAAAATGTGGTAACTCCTCCTATAAATATATAATATAAAGAGATATATTATAGAAGAAAAAAGAATTTCCAAATAATAAAAACTCTCTTCAACCATCTAATATGACATCATCAATGCTGGAACCCTGACTCCACCATTTCCACAAGTTGATAGAATACACCTATTTAGGCACATTGAAGAAATCTAGTCTAAATACAAGTGTGAATTGATAGCAGGAACAACATACCTCCCTTTGTGGATAAAAAAATCATTCTCTATAAGTGGTCCAATAGGAAATATTTCAATAATAGGCACCCTCTATAGTATATTTCAAAAATACTAACCAGTTAAACAGGAGTGTTGACGTTAGGAATGACCTTCCATGCCTAGTTTTTGAATAAACATTCTCCATCCATGGGCCAATATTCACCTTCAACACCATAATCAACTTGTGATAAACATGAATTTGGGTTAATGGATCTGAGTTTGGATTGTTCCTTCATTGTAAAGTATCCCAATAATTTCATAAATGAGATTTACATCCCTGTAACGGTTCATTCTATAGGGCGTTGTGGACTATCCCAATTAGATCCAAAGAAATTGTAGGATTATTCTCAAAATAATCTAAACTATATGATAGAGGTATGACATAATACTATATATCTCTTAAAATCGGTGCAATAAAATTTAATTTATATCCTAGAAACAAATCCTACCTCACTATACATCATATGAAATGTATTTGTGTCTAGACTCGCTCAGATGACTATTTCATTCATCAATACACTGATACAATTAGAAATTGTTTTTTAAATCAATGAGGCATCACACATACTTAGTCTCCTCATATTGAGAGTGAATGTTGTGGTAGTATGATGTATAAAAAAATTCCATACCCATTCTACTGCAATACTCCCTCCCAACTAAATGTCATAGTTTGAATAACAAATAAACCATTGACTCCTAGAATATTTTTACATTATCAAATGGTACATATTAACATATTGATATGATCCACAATGGTCCTCATCAATGGTGGATGATTGAATATTAATATATATCCATCATAACATTTTTGGTGAAATGTTTTTTAAACAACATTATGACTATTTGATATGAAGTTGTTATGAGTCTTTGAGGTCATGGAAGAAGGTTTGATCTTTGACGGGGGTTTTGAAATTGGAGAATAATTTTTGAATCCAAAAAAGTATAGAGGCATTAATTGTGACTAATGATATCCAAAAGGATATTCCAACTTAGTTTTTCTGGATGGACCAGATGTGACTTGACGACTGTACATTGGATCACATCCATATTCTCAACAATGGAATCATAATGATCTATTAATGTTATGACCAACATTTTGAAGGAATCTATACAAATCTTGAAACATATTAATAATGGGAAATAGTCTTTATGGAATAGATTAAAATAAGAACATAACATGGGAAACATCACAAGAATTGTGTGACTCATATAAGTAATCACGATCAAATGAACAATTATAGTTATGATGAATCGAATGACCCATTTGATATCTCACAATATCATGATACATTCTATGACTTCTAATTGATTGATCATAGGAATGTCATGATAATCAAATAAATATTAATATTTCATTTTATTATCCATGGGATTATGTGAATCATGAAATGAGGCCCTCCATCCAAAAACATGTATTACAGTTCAACTAAAATAATGTTGACAAGTTAGAAAGTTTGGTGCTTGTTTCATCGAAATTAGGAGACCCCATGAATAGATCCCAAGGTGACATCATGCAATCAGGTCACATGAATTATAATATTGGTTAGGATACTGGGAGAGGGCATTCAAATTTGTCACATGAGAGATGAAATCATGACTAATATATATTTGTTGTGTCATGACTGAATTGAACACCTCACACTCAATTTCTAGGGCTCTTAGGAGAGTACGAAAGGACAGATAGATTTAAAAAAAATTATATCATAAAAATGACCAACAAAAGCTAGGTCATCTCAATTAGGCAGTTAATTTTTCCATAACTACATCATTGTCTCAAAAATCATTATTGGGAGGGGGTGGGTTAATATAACAAATTGGTAATATAAAATTTTGGGATCATAGTGCCACACCAGAAATCAGTATTATTCTTTATTAAAAATCATGAGAGTACTATTATGTCTACATGGGGATTAGGCACCTAAATCACATAAATCGCATGACCCTAACCTCTAAAAATGAATTATTAATTGGATTGTTACGATCTAATCATGATATTTATAGTACCATTTAACTAGTCTCCTTGTTCTCACAATAGAATATAGTCATGAACACATGATCATGAGATAGTTTCCCAGTTATATCTCCAAATTATGGGATGTATTGGATAATATATTCTTAAAAACTAACTAATGTATTTGTAAAATAACATTTCAAATAGGAGGAGTATTCCATCGGAATAGTGTTAAACTGTGTTGCAACTCGACAATGGATTTTATTTTATTTTTATTCATATCATGGTTGGGGATCGTTTCGTAGAGGATCAAGTTGAGTTACTATTGAGAATAATTAGATATTTTTGGTCTCGAGGGGTGGTGGTCTTTTGGGATGTGTATGGTTAGTGTGAATAACGTGAGTTTTATCCATTTTCCATGTTATTGATAATAGAATATCAATTTTTATTTATTATTCCATAGATTCCTTAGAATGTATTTGGAACGGTATATCCCAATCTATGCGAGGCAATCATGAAATCATGTGGCTTTCATCTAGTGTCTGGGACATGGCTTAAGACCTTTGAATGGTTAGAGGAAATCAAGTGACAATCATGAAAAATGTATATATCATTATATGGAGCCAAATTATATTGTTGGTTCCCAATTTCCAAAAACATTTTTCTATCCAATAAGGGAAGCACATATCTCAATAAGGGTTTCAATGGAAGGATTGTTGTTTAGAATACTATTCAGCCGAAAAGTAATGTTTCCTAGGTATTTATAACGTGAAATTACAACATTTTTAGTTCAATATTTTAACAACACTTTCAAATTATGCTACCCTATTTATTTATTTAGAACAATATGGGGATCAAAAACTGGCTTCCCTTCGTACCTCCTCCCCACCTGGTTTTTTCTCATGTTTCTCAAGGTTATTTCCTTTGGATATTATTCCATATTTCCTTACAATCATTATATTCTATATTTGTTCCTTTTTTAATCATTTCTTGGTTTTATCTTGGATAAACACTAGAGGCTAGGGTTGATTTGGGGATAGTATTACATCAATATTGAGTTTATTAGATAAATTTATGATTTATTTCTTCTTTATCCAATATTTTTTTTGAATGCACTCATCATTGAGGTGGGTGTTTGAATCCATTTCCTTTATGAAGAAAGTTGGTAGGTTCTTCTAATTTTTTTAATGGTTTTTAAATGTGATTATAATGTGCGTGTGTGTTTTAATAAATGTTTTTTGTATTTTCATAATTTAAATTTTATGAAATTGGTTTTCCAATGAGTTTTCACAATTACACCACATATAAATCACTGAACATTGTATTATAAAATTATGACTTGTATTTCTATGGGATTCTAATGTTTTAGAAATGTTTGTGGTCTTTTATGTGTGTAAATTAAATTGGACTTTTCTTGAAATTGTGAAGGGGATTGGTTTTGGGGAACTATTATTAAATTAATGCTTATGTGTGGACTCTTGTAATGGATTGCAAGACTCTTGGTTATATTTAATTGAATGTATTGAATTTATATGGGTTTCAATAGATTTTACATCAGATATGGGACCATCCATGTGTTCACAAGGTGTACAGATGGATAGTCTCACAAATGATTATGTATTTATTTAAAAAAATCCCAGGAACCATGTTTTCAAATTGCTCTTATCCCATTTATTCTTCCATTAATCCCTCAACCTTTCAAATAATTATTTTAAAACCCTTTTAGTTTCAATATTGATTCTCATATTTTGAGGGATATCATTTGTGGTTTTAAATTTTGTTTCATAATTCATAGAGAACATGAAATTTTGGAATTTTATTTTGCTTCTAAATGAAATAATGGAGTGTTTGGATATGTTTGAGTATATTTTATGTTTCAACATTAGTTTTAAAAATGATTTTGGAAATTTCTTGGGATTCTTAAATGATAAGTCTTGGTAAGTATGTTGTGATGTGTTAGAAATTGGTTGGGAAACTCATGTGAAGTGTAGGCCCTTTAAGACTTTCATCTAACATGGTTTGTTATAGGAACCCATATGGGAGTCCCTCTGAGAATTGGTTCATCACATAGATGTTGTTGGAGATAATTCTAGGAATTAAAGGTATAACATGTTGGCAATTGATTAAGGACAAAATATGTGATTACCTACACATTTTCCATTTACTACTATCATGGGATGCTTAGGAATCATCTATAGGTTTTAGTGTCAATTTCATATCAACCATGATTAGATGTATTGATACCCCAAGTGGTGTGAGAGGGGAGGTGAGTTGTTTCACTATTGAGTCTAGTTTAGATAATCTATTTGGTTATTGACTATGGAGTTGCCACATTCATTAGCAGGTGAGTAAAAACTGACCAAGTCAAGTGATTTATTCTATATTTGTTTAATAAATACCCATGACAACTATTTTTATATCTATTTTATATTGTAGCACTTATTTATCCGTTTATCTTTGTTCTGTTCTTGTATGGTCATATATATATCTAGATAAGTACATCTATTTACCTTTTATGAATCGTAATTTTGGTATTGGTTATCTAAGCTTTGTTTTTAATGGAATTATATTTTGAAAACATCAATGTGTGTTCTTTGTTTTTAAAAATAGTCTCTTAGTAATGCTAAAATTACATCTAAAAAATTATTAAAACAATATTTTCTAATGTTATTTATAAACAACGATTATGGAATGTTTTGGGAAAGGATATGTATAGAGTCTATGATGATCAGATAATGATTTTTTATTCTCACACACTACTCGTTCTAATTTATATTAGTAAACCAAACTATATTTCTATTTCAGATTTGATTAATGATTTAATTTATATATAGTTGATTTGTATGGATGTTGGTGACAAAAATGTCACATGGAGATCATGTCATTCTTGGTTAGGATTTGGTTTTATTTTTTTGTTCTATTTTGTTCACAATTTTTTGTGTCATAGTCCTATTTATATATTCATTATTTTTCATTTATTAATTTCATATGTTCCACGCTATATTTTTTATTTGACATATATAGTTATTGGGATAATGTTTTACCACTGTGATGTCTTTGATCCCCGGTTCTAGAAACCTTCCTAGCATGATCATGAATGCCTCTTGGGCCTTGATACAGACCAGATTGGGTTTCATGTTTGGAGGAATCCAATTAATGTTCTTAAAAAAGGTTATCAATGATTCCCACTGTTATTTTGTGCATTAGGTTGATTATAAATTTTCATTTTTTATAAAATTTGAGGTAGGATGGGTAATATCATCATGAACTTGTACTCATACTAATCATCAGGTTATCAGGTGTAGTTCATGCTTTGAGTATTTTGTCTTGGTTTACTATTTTGGATGAGGAATTAATATGGAATTGAACTGGTTATATTCATACACTTATGTTCAGTAGTGACTTATCTGAATCCATATTTCATGGTTTAAGGAACCCCATGAGGTTTTTGTTTTCATAGGGATTGTCTACTAAATGATGTCGCCAGGTCTTACATGGCCACTAGAATCTTATTCCATGAGTTTGGTGTGGGTAGTGTTTATCTTGGTTTTGGTAGGTGTGAGTGGATTTTAAAATGTGAATAGTTTTCTAAAAATAAGATATTCTGAATAAAATTTATTTTTTGGAATATGGATTGTGTTGAAAGTGGACAATAGTGTCACAAATTTGATTTGGAAGTGAATTTTTTTGTTTGGAATGTTTAACATGAATGAAAGTAATTATGAAATTGAAATAGTTTTATTGGTTTTTGAAAGATTACTTTTAGTTTCTCCTTGTAGTGTTGTCTTTGGAGTTTTGTGTTCTGGTTATGGATGTTATATTCTTTTGATTTTTCTATTAATATTGATTGTTTTTTTTGTATTTATGTTATCTAGATTATGCTACCCAGAATGATCTCAATGGTTTTTAGAATTTATTTTCATGTTGTTTCCCCTTCTGAAAAACCTATTGAAGTGGAAGAGATGATATCATTTTGTTTGTTTCTATTTTTCTATGGTGATAATATTCTATTTGATGTTTTCCATTGGATATATATTATTGGGGTGTCTTTAGATTATTGTAAACTACTAATTCTATGATTGTGTGTTCTGATGAGGTGATTATACTTACATCATTTCATGGTTGTATGCCTAAAGACTTTTTAAGAATACTTTTGTTCAATGAATGGTACATAGGAAGGTGCATATTAGGAATGTGGCTGAGATATTGGGTGTTTATAATGGTCAAAGTGTGTTGAATTCCATTGTTTATCACTTCAATGATTATTATTGTTTCTTTTTGGAAATTGTTAAAGCGTATTAGTTGAGAGATCATTAATTTATCTAGAGTCTCTATCCAAAGATCATGGATTCAGTTCCCTCATAAATGGATGTTCTATCCAGAAATATAATGGCTTAGTATTTATTGTCAATTTCAATCCAAGATTGTAATCATTCGTCATTATAAATATATTGCCTCTTCATGCTCGCATGGGTTTCCATCTTGATAGATGATGATTTTTAAGTAACATGCTCCTGAGAAGTCTCCATTTTAGGTTCTATAATCTCATTTGATGGGCCTATTTATTGTGTCTTTCAATGCGGTATGATCAAACATTATAATCTATATTATCACAGTCCTCCAAGGTTTCTTCATCAATAAGGATATTTGGAATGACTGTTGAAGTTCTGTGAGAAACGTTTTTAAAATAATATATCTCAAGTGGAGGAGGTCATATATCTAATATGGGGGAAAAGATTCTTTAAGACATCATTCCTACAATCATTATCCCTATAATGAATATTGTCATATATTCAGGGATTTCATGGGTTGTCAGTTTCCTTAGTGAGGGAATATTTTACGATCCTCTATAATGACTATGAATATTTGTATGATACTTTTCTTGAAAATGTGAGTTATATTGAATTTTACACCAAAAAATGCCTTATTTAATGAAGTGAATATAAATGAAAATGTGAAAATCTTTATTCTACCATTATATGTCATTTTATCTATTATGAAAACATTTTAATATGAATATGTAGATCAATACTCTATATATAAATTTTAGCTTAATCATCAGAGTTTATATGTAAAACTTTTGAAAAAGGAAAATCGATACATAAAAAAGATTTGATGGCCATAACTAGAAGAGTTGTTCCATAGGAATCCTATTATTTAGAACGTTAGAGTATGGTAGTGTCACCGGGATTTCCTATTGACCATGTCTAAGATGATCATCAACAAGTCAATCTTGAATGAAATCGCATATGGGGGATGTTCAAGTTAGTGTTAATTACAACTCGGGAAATGATAGACGAGCCGCTCCATTAATAAATCACCATAGCACCCCTCACCATTAGTTAATTTGTGGGTATTATAAGTTTTTACATATACCAAGCATAGTTACATAACATGTAAAATCATCATATAAATAAAAATTTATTTTTATCAATTTTATATGATGAATATTTATTCATAATGAAATGTAAATGGTATTTGATAAACTGATTTTTCAGAACAAATTGCACATTATAGAAAATATGTAATTAAATATAATAAACTAATATATTATAAATAATACATAATTTATTTTAATATTATGAAAAAAATAGTTATATATTTATAAATGATAATATAAGTTTACTTTTTTGAAGTGTTAGTTACTATAACTGTGAATTTTCATTGATCTATTTTATTTAATAAAAAAAGATTTCTATATATATAATTTAAAAATTTTTATATTAAAAAATAATTGTGATAAAATAAATTTCATTAATTATATCATACTTTAAAATAATGTTACTATGAATTTCAAAGTATTTTCTAATATACATTATTTTAACATGAATGGTAAAAATACAATATTAGTATTTTTATATGTTGAATGACATCGTTATTATAAAATATTGATATATTAAATAACAAAAAATAATAATAAAATTATAATATGTTATTTTATTAATATAAACTATTATAAAATATTTTAATCAACTTCCAAAAATAAAATATAATTCCCATATTTTAAATGGAAACACTGAATTTATTGATGTTATTTTAGGAAAAATTATATTTTCTGTGCCAAAATAAGTAATATATAATGATGGTTGAATATAATTGATTAAAATTACAATAAATGTGTCCCTAGTGTCAAATAATAGGGTATATACTATTTTAAATATAATTGTATTGCATTTACCACTACTTAGGTGTAAAATGACTAAACTTCAATATTAATAAGCAAATCCACCAATTTTATGATAAATAACAACTAATTTCTCCCATTTATGTTCACTAAAAAATAATCTTATATTATAATATAATACTTTTACCTCCCAAAGAGTCCTTCCATGGTTTCCTCAACTCCCAAAGGTCTAAATTATCAGGTTTTAGGAGTTAAACTTAATGTTAAGGGAAATAACCCTTCTCTCTATTCATTTCAAGATCATCATTCTATATATACATTATGAATGTTAAAGTCACTATAAGAACTTACTCATTCTCATTAACTTACTTCCAAATTACTTTTTTTCAGTGTTATAATCCATTTCAATCTATATTTACCCTTTTTGAAAATTTATTTTTATACTCATTATGTTACCAATTTTACTTATCAAAATTTATCACTTATCCTCAATAAATTCCCTATTATTTTCATCATGTGAATACCCAAACAAATTTATATTCCAAGTTAATTCACAAATATTTCTATTTTTTTATTGTTTTTTTACTTATATAAAACTTCAATTTCATTATCATTGGTTAAAAATGTTATAATGATCATGTTATTTATGATTTTATTTAAAAAATTGTCATTTTGATAAGAAACCTTTTTTTACTCTATATTGGTTATTTATGAAATATTTAATTATTATATATCTATATAAAATTAATTAATACATATTATGGGTGTTCTCTAATAGAAATTTAATTATTTGGGTAATGAATTAAATCTCTAGATATAAAAAATTTTATGTTTACATGTTGAATAACAATGGTATGTTTTATAACAGCTCAATGAAAAATCTCAGTGATATGTTTATAAAAGTATCATAAAAATATTTTAGAAACATTTACAAGTTATGATTCAAGTTATTTTATTATAATATTAACTTTTTTATTTCCTCATTCATTTATTATATTCCTCATGTTCGTATTGAAATTTATCATGATAAATTGTAAACTATTTCCCTTACTTTTCCTTGTGGGGCCTTATGATCACCCTTTCAATTGATATGTGTGCCTCGGTAATGAGATGACATAAATGTAGGTAAGAAAAACCTATTATGAATAATTTCAAGTGTATTAGAAGAACATTTTATGTTTGCATGCATGTTATGTATTATTATCTAGAGACACAAATTTAAAGGATCCAATGCGTGTTCCATCTAAATGAAGATATATATAATAAAAAGTTGTTCTTCCATCGTTGGTATCAATGGACAGTTTAGTTATTTTTAGAAATTATGATTTTAAATCATTAGGAAGATCCCTATATAATTTTTAAAATATAGGAATAAAACCTGGAATTTATTTGATATATTATATAATCGAATTAGAAGAAAATAAATCCTTGTCTGGATATGAAAAATTGGATTTGACTTTAGAAAATATTTATCTAGGTATAAATCATGAAAACACCACTTTGAGCTAGACTCAAATGAGAACTGATGCAAGTTAAAGGGACATTCTACATTCCTAGTTTATCTCTCCCAATGGATTTATTTGGTAAATCAGAATATTTTAATTTGAATTTTTATGAAGGATTTATAGAATTTTTAATTATTGGTAATGAATACCATGTTTAGTCATGATGTTTTAAGAAACAAATCAATTAGAGTTAAAATATTCTTATCTAAAACTTTTTTCTCTTTGTTTTTCTCTATTTTTAGACAATGGTAGTAATAAGGATGAACTATGTAAATTGTGAGGGAAACAAACCATGCACTGATAGCCCACATATGGATTTCTGAATAGAAATAATCATTAGAATTATGAATATAATGGCTCATGTTATGAAAAATAGCATGAGTCAAACCAAGACGCAAGATTCATCCTGAAAAAATCAACATTATGTTGAGTCCTTTATGATTATGTGATCACCATATTTTGCTAGATCTACAGACCCATTTATTGTTGAACAATGGATAATCTCTCTAGAAAATATTTTGGTTCTACTTTATTGTTCAAAACAAGAGAAATTAAACATAGATATGTTATACTTAGAGTTATATGCTAATAAATGATGGAAGATGATTAAAAACATGAATCCAAGAAGGGAGATTGATGACTAAGAGTTGTAAGAGTTTAGAAGAACCTTTTCCGAAAAATTATTTCACTGATTCGACATGAATAAAAATTGAGAAATATTTCCACGAGAAAAAGTGGAAGGAAAATGATTGTGTGGGATGTTGTGAGTTAAACATTACAATAAATTCTCGCAACAACTCATGCATTAACAAGATTTTTCATAGAGTGGTTAATACATTCTTCAGTGAAATAGAATCCTTGATACAGAATAACATAGAAAATCAAGACTGTTAAATCTAAAAGTGGGTAATGAAATGTTCCATAATGTTTTAACTTGAGTCTAGATAGACATAGTGGTTCCATGGACCAATTCAAAAAAGAGATCAAGGGATCCAAAATTTTGGAGAAAATTTTATCATGTAAGTGGATGAAATGAATGGAAACTTTCCAGATGTAAAAATTATGGGAATAAAAAGTCAGGAAACAACTTTCTCAAAGGTGTGGAAGGTTAAACATTTGGAAGAGACAAAAATATTTCAGGGAAATGTCATCATGATTAGAAGACTCAACTTCTCAACACTAATGATAAAAGTATTATGGTTCACTCATGGATGGAAGTCCAATGCTTAAATTGGGAATATATTGGGATTATTTACAATCATTATCCAAATCTAAAGATAATGGAGATGAATCACGATCGACCTCAACATAGTACACGGGGTAATGGTTCGGATTTTTGAATCACAAGGGATTCTATAGGAGAACAATATAATGTGGTGAAATTTACTCACTATATTCTAATAATGCATGAAGGTACGTTGTTTGATTATGGTTATACAAATTACATTATTTCCTCCATGTTTGTAATGATTATATAATCAATATCTGAACTTTTATAAGTATAATTACCAGTCAATAAATCTAGAGAAATTTTCCAAGAATTGAAATTGTTTAGAAACTCTAGTATTTACTTTTGATAGCATAATATCCTCCAAAATCATCTATTAATTACCATTCTAGAATTAAACATTGGACTATTGATGTATTTGTTCCCAAGAAATAATATAATGTTCAATAATAGAATAAATGAAATCATAGTAGTATTTAATGAAAACCCTAATTTTTTTCAATGGAGATTTATCTGGACATGAGCTTTGTTTAGAATCCACTTCTGTAGAATTCATTATGAAGATGATAGATGAAGATAAATATGGAAATAAAAGTATACAAATTGATAATTTACAAATATATTAAGATACTATGAACATATTTCATGAAGATATACCAAGAACATCCCCAAAAATTGAGGTACGGTTCTCCCTTTAACTCATGAATTGTTCTAATCCAATATCAAATACGTTGTATTGAATGGGAATTGTGGAGCTGATGGAAATAATAAAAAACATCAAGAGATTTTCCAGAAGGTGTTTTTCCTACCAATTGTGTCTCAATGGGGAGAACATTTTCCCTTTGTGAAGAATAAGGATAGATCACATTAGATAAGAATTGATTATAGATAACATAATCAGATCTAAATAAAGATCATGTAAAATCAACCAAGGATTGATGGTTTTTTAACAACTTTGTTGGACTCAACTATTCTCTAATTTTGATGTTCATTATTTTTATCATTAATTGAGGGTAATGAAAAACTATATTCCAAATACTTTTTTCTTATCAGTTTTTGATAATTATTATTTTATTGTTATTCTATCGTCTTTAAAAATACAAATTCTATATTTATGGATTTGATTAATTTATTCAATTAGGACTACCATGAGAATTTTTTTTGGCTTTTACTATTGATATTCTTATATATTGAAAAAATCATTAGGAAAAATTTGGCGATCTAAGGGTTGTATTTAAAACTATGGGTATGTATATATTATTTGCAATGTTTAAAAATTTTGAATTTTGGTAACAAGAAGTTTCTTTGTTGGGGAACACTATAAACAATGATGGAGTCTATGTTTAACCTTCCAAGACAATGGTTGCGGAGGAATTGAGTAATAATGCAATAGTAACTCTTATTCATTGAATCCTTGATCTATAAAGATATTATAATAGGATTTTATAAAAAAATCAAGAATTTCAAATCCTCTAACAATGTTAAATAAAAATTATATGTTTTTCATCATAAAAAAGTAGAGTGAAGAATGTTGCCAAGAGGTGAATAAGGTATTTTTTTCACCTATGTTAAATCTACACTCTAAAGAAGAAGGATTCTTTATTTATAGTCATTCTTCCCTGAAATGGATTGTGTGCATCTTTATATAATATGGTAGGTGATTCCATATACTTCCCGATGGTTAACGAATCTTGAGTACAATTATCCTATGCATGACCTGGAGCTAGTTGTTGTGATTTTTTCCCAAAATATATCGATGTACTCTCATTATGAGGAGAATTATATTTTATACAATGTTCACCAAATTTTTAATAATATTTTTACAAAAAAAGGAATTCAACATAAGATAGAGTAGATGGTTGGAAAATCTTAAGGAATAAGATTGTTCAATTTATTATCATCCCTAAAGACAAATAAAATCCATGATGCATTGACTAGGAAAGACACTATTGTTTTGGAAATGATGAGGATTCAAGGATATCCTATAATCATACACATTGTAAAACTAGATATGGTAGTTTAAAAGTAAGGGCGATCATCAATCCAATCCGAAATGATTTCTAAAATAGAATTAGTAGATAAGATCAACAATGATCAATTAGTATATCTATTGTATCAGAATATGATATTTGTTGTGAAGAATGGGATGTTTCTTTAGTTTTATATTGATCTATAAGGTGTAAAAAATATCATTAAAGCGTATGTGTTACATATATTCTAGATATAAAAAATGACTGGAAGGATGAATCTCACAGCTCAACATACTATATACATCATCAAAACACTATAATTTGTATGGAACTTAGTGGTCATTCTTTGTGGGATAACATGAAAATATAGATTGTAACCTACACTATAAAGTTACTGATGTGTCATCAAGTTACAGTATAATGAAAAATTTCTCAATTGGTATTACAACCACTACCATATCTACATAGAATTCAGAAAATATCAATATGGACATTATCACTGGTCTCTTGAGAAAATACAAAAGGAAACAATGTTATATAAGATATAATGGATTGTCTCATCATGAATTACCATTTCAACTATATTTATAGATATTTATATGTTCACCAAAAATCCATGATATATGTTAATGAACTGGTAGGGTTGAATCATGTTCCACTCTCTGTCAATTTTTATCGTGATCCATGTATGACATCAAAATTATGGAGAAACATTGAATACAGAATTGAATTTTAGTATGATCTATTACCCAAAAACATATTCAATGTATTAATATAATATTTCGACAATCAAGGACATACTGATAACATACTAAATGAAATTTAATGGTGTATGGGATCAATATCTCCCATCAGTTGAGTTCTTATACAAAAAATAGCTTCCATTTGAGTATTTTAATGACACCCTATATTGATCTATATGGGACGAAATATAGAACCACTACATATTGTGAGGAATTTTGTTCGAGAAAGATTATTGGTCTTGATCATGATAAATATGTGATATAAAAAGTTTATGTTATTCCCTGAAACATAAATGCTACTCAATCTTGGATGAAAATATATCCTGAAAATCATTGATGGGACTTGGAGTTCTATGTTGGTGAAAAATTATTCCTTATAATTTCACCATGGAAGATATTCATGATGTTTGGGAAGAAAAAACTATTTTCCTCATATACATTAGCACCTTTGAAATATTTTATCATATATGAGCAGTGGCCTATCAGATTTCACTTCCATCAAATCTAGGTAATTTTCATTTTGTATTAGACATATCCCTCCTGAGGATGTACATACAAGACCCTTGAAAGGAACTAAATACTAAGGTGGTACAACATGAACATGACCCCTCTTATAAGGAGTATCCATTGGATATCATACACCATAGAGAAAATATTATAATCAAAAGGATTACCCACCTCATCAAAGTGTTGTGGAGGAACCAAAAATTCAATGAAATTACATGAAAACCAGATGAACAAATAAAGAAGATGTAACCACACATTATTTCATCTAATATAATGAATTAAACATTTGGGGGATAAATTTATTAAAGTGGTAATAATGTGATGAGAATACTTTTTGATTGAAAATCATTTCCTAAAAATGTTTGTTATATTATATTTTACAGAATTCCATATGTTTTCGAAATGAAATGAATATATAGGGAAATGTGACCCTATAGATTCTAAAATTATATGAACAATGATCAATTATAACTATTGTTCAATATTAATATTAGGATCTATATTCATGATATTAATTTTAACATCATCATTAGAGTATATATTCAATTTATTGGACAATGGTTAATTGATACAGAAAGAAGAGTAGATGTCCTAAAATAGTAGAGTCTTTTCCTAGGAATCTTATTTATCAGAAAAAGGGAGATATGTAGTGTATTAGGAATTTCCTTTTAACCAAGACAAATCATCTCTTAAACAAGTGGTGATTAAGTGAAATTACCGATGAGAGAAGTTAATGTTAGTGGAAATTACCACTTAGGAATGGTTATCCAAGTCATCCGATGAATCTATCACCATTAGAAAACACACAATTAAGTCATATGTGTGTTTTTGAATGGATTACATATCCCATGATGGGTTACATAATGTGTAATTCCATTTTATTAATAAACATGTTTTTTAACCAATTCCAGTGCAATAATACAATTTCATAAAACAAAAATATATAGCATTTTGTAAATTGATTTTTTGAAAAGAAATTGTTCAAAATAGATAAAATATAAATATTTATATTAAAATAATTTTTCTGCGAATAAAAAATAATTTAATTAAATATTATGATAAAAATATTATTATTTAAATATAAATGATAATGTTATCTTTTTACAAGTGTTTAATATTTTACTCTTCATTTTCAATCCGATATTATTTTGAATAAATAAGGATGTCTATAATAAAATGTTTTAAATTATCATATTTAGATAATTATTATTAAAAAATAAATATAATTTCTAAATATAGAAATAAAAATTAGGTTTGGGTGAATTTATGTCAATTTTCCAAGATTCATTCATTTTTCTTGAATAGTAAATAAACATTTTGGGATTTTCAAAAATTTTCATGAAATCATAATTATGTAACAATGAGGTGATAAATAATTAAACAAAATCAAATATTTTGAATGTGATATTTTATTAATATCAAGTACATTATAATATTATAATATATTTTTAAATATATAATTATATTTCTTAATTCTAAATGGATACATTAACTATAAAAATATTCTTTTGTGAAAAAATTAATTTACCTTGAATATTTTATTAATATTAAATGATGGTCTACTCTTGCGGGTTAATATAATAAAAAATGTGTCACATGTGTTCAATAACATTTTAAAATACTATAAGAATTTGCATGGTTTACTATTTTCCATGACCTATGTGTCCAATGAAAAAATTTAGAAATTAATAAAAAAAATCCGATACTTTTCTATAAATACTCCACATTTCACCATTAACATTCAGTAAAAATTCATAATACACAATGATAGGGTAGTTTTCCTTTCCATGGAGTCTGGCCAAGGTGTCATAAATCCAACAAGGTCCCAATCATAGTATTTTAGTAGTTACACTTCAAGGTAAGTGAAATATCCTTCTTTTCTCTTCATTTATAGTACAACATTTTGATAATATCTTTTGAATATTATCATAAATCTATATTTTTTTATTTATTATTAATTCCAATACATCCATATAATTTTTTATGAACGGGATATACTTGTATCACCACATTTGAAACTTCTCTAAAACCACAATTTATTCATATTATGTTGTCGATTTTATTTTTCAAAATTTATTCCTTTATTATTTAAGAAATTATATTTTTTCTATGAATAAACAAAAAAAATTATTTTATATGGTTATTAACTACCATGATTAAACAATTTATGTTATTTTATGATTCACATACCTAAAACCCAATATCCAATTTATTGTGTTGAAAATTAAATAACGATTATTTTCATTAAGAAGTATTTTAAAATGTTGTGGTTTCGATAGGAAATCCACTTATTTTATTCTCTACAAGGTTATTTATGATATGTTTTATTGTGATATATGTAGATGAAATTAATTAATAAAAATTATGGGTTCTCATTAATAGTTATCTATTTTATTAGGTAAATAACTTAATCTCTATAGATGACTTGTTTTATAGAACCATAGTGAATGACCTTGGTAAATTTTACCAAATCCAGGTGAATAACCATGGTGTTATGTTTATGAATATATCACTTAAAATTTTATTGAAATTTACATGATTTATTTCATGTTGTTTTAATTATAACATTCCCCTTTTTTGTCATGCCTTCATTATATTCCACAAGTTCTTATTGATATTCCTCAAAGGAACATGAAAATTATTTCAAATTTATTCTATTACTAGGTCTTATTCTCATGTCTTTCTTTGATGTATGTCCGTAGGTTTTGAGATGTAGTAAATGTACTAAGTATGAAGTTATAAAAAATCCTTTCATGTAGATTAGATGATTTTTATTTGTTTTAATTTATTATGTATCTTATTTACAATAAACACCCTTTAAAATATTAATTTTTATCATATAATTGAAAATTTATGTGATATAAATGTCAGATTCCATATAATGCTTGATTTAAAACAATTTATGGCATCATTTATAGGAAAAAGTTTTGAATTTTTTCTTTTTGACATGATCTCTTGATTAGGCTTTCATCCTTCTGTGTTCTTATCCACATCAATGTATGATTTATATTTTTGGTTCTGTATGATTTTGAGAAACTTTTGTCCTATATAAATGATGAATAATGAATATATTCATTGCATAGTTTGAGTTCCATCAGTGGTCTTCCACATTTTTTAGTGTATTTCGTTTTTGGTGGGCATTCATAGTTATACTGTTTGTGCCATTGTGGTTATTGGTTTCTTATGGTGGGGAATGTCATGTATTATTTTCTCCATGTTGTGTGATTATTTTGTTTGGGTTTGGTGTTACTTGTGGATTTAAATTTTCACTGTTATGTTCATGATTGAGTTTGACATAATTAAATTTTGACCTTGAGATTCATTCCTCATTATGTTTGGTGACATCTAGGGGTAGAAATGGTGTGTGGTGGATTGAATTTTTACACTCCACTATAATTTTTTTTTAGATTATTCAATTTGTGATGGATATATTGGTTGAGTTTTGGGTAGAGTTCCTCGAGATTTTTTTCCAGTTTTATTTGGTTTTGGGTGGTGATTGGCCCATGTGCATGGTTTGTGTTCATGAATTGAGATTTAACTATGTTTCCAGTTAAGGCTAATGGTGTTTTCTGTTCATGTTCAAATGGAAAACTTTTCCTGGAATGTCTTGTGCATTGTTTTTCATAATCTATGTGTTGAGATGGATAAAGGCCTAATTTTGGTCACTACGACAAGACACACAACCTATGAGCAGTTAAAGGAAACCATTAGTTCATAATATGGGATGGATTTATCATTTGAATGTGATGAATTTAACAATTGTCACACGGTTTCCCAAAACACGAGTCTATCCAGTTTTCTGTGTAAAAACACTAAGGTAGGGCATACATGGTTAGTGTATTTTTTTAAAAACCATGCAGTTTTACAATATCATTAAAAAGTAAAATTTAATCATTTCCATCCTATAATTTAACCCCTTTTCAGGTTTCCCCTCCACCATTCTCATTTTTATCCCATGAAGGGTATCTGAAAACCCCTTCTATTGGTTCCTCCTATAACATCCCAGGTAAATAAAGAATAAATAATTTTAATATTTATTAATATTTACGAATTAAATATTAATTTTACTTTAAAGGGGTTGCTATGTCTGATAGCGTACCTGATACGCAACAAAGAGTTTCATTGAAATATTACGTTGCACACTAGTAATATAATAATATTATTTTAAATGGTAGTTAACATGTAGCCGTTGTACTGGCGGTAATGGATATAAATAACTAACATATGATTATATTTGTTTTTATATGTTTTTACATTTATCCAATAAAATATAAAGGCTTAAAATACGGAAAGAATTCAATTTTAGGCAGTTATACACTAATTTTCACTAAAGGTTCACTTATCGCCTTTTGATGGCGAACCGTCATTAAATATAGTTTTGATCACTCTTATACATTCTATTGGACCAAATAAAACTCTTATTTAGAATCCGGACATCAAAATTTACTTTGTGTAAATTTTTGGTATCTTTCTGTTAAAGTTCATTTTTTTCATGAATAGTGTAAAATGGTGTATTTTAATTCAAAACCGCTTTTTAATATAATTTATTTATATGATTAGATTATCTTTTGATTTGGTTTTAAAATGAAATTATAATATATTTTAACCATTTAATCCAATGGTGGTCATTGGAATCAATTTCACTTTGAAATTGGACATAAACTAGTGTCAATCTTTTGATACTTATTGATTAATAAAAACACGCTATTTGTCATGACAGTGATAATTAATTACTAAATTAATTAATGTGACTTATATGTTTTGAATTTTGTAAAATAGACTTCATTTTTGAATTCGGAATATCAAATATATCTTAGGGTGAATTTTTCTTATTTTTCTGAAAAACATCAATTTTGATGAATAGTGAAACCACTAAGTGGTACTTAAAAAACAGATTTTTCGTTTAAATGACATTTTACCACCTCTGTGTTTTTAATTTAAAAAATCTGACATACATGGTTTTCATTAATATGTAAAATGTTGTTCACTGAGATTAAAATAATCGTTTGGTGAATAGTACCTTATTATGTTTTTAAGCGCGAGTAGAGGTAATCAGGGTAGTTTAAGGTAAAAATAATGCTTTAATAAAATGATATGAGCTTGAAACATGTCATACCCTCATTGGATGTGCCATGGACGACCAAGACAACTCATAGGTCATCTTGGGGACCCCATGGAGCCACTTTAGTTGGGAAATGACATAAATAACTTTTTATTAAATGTTAAAGTAAAAATGACACAAACATGAGATGTTTTACTAAAAAAAAATTTACATGGGGTTATACAAATCAGATTTTTGATTATAAATATTCATTAGAAATATAAAATGATTTCATACATCATGATATTTGTTTTATAATTTTTAGACATTAAATTTATTAAATTATTTATGACATCATGATGATTCAGTGATTACCTCATTAATAAAGGATTTAAATAAAATATAACGATAATGTAAAATCTAAGACCTAAACATGTCCAAAACATATTGGATGGGTCTATATCGAACCTTTATCACCTTAACCTCAAATTATATCAATGTGGGACCTTTTTAATCCGAAACACTTTTTAAAATAAAGTAACTTATCTTTACTTTCCAAGAGTGCCCCTCCACTCCTCTTATAAAAGGCCCCCACCTCTACCTCCTTAACCACACTTACAAAGCCTTTGGCTCAGACAAACCCTGCCATTCTGTCTCTCCACTTCCCTCTATTACTCCTTAAAGCCTCACATTGGGCAGAAGTCTTCTCAAGTAAGCCTTTGAGCTCAAACCAATGGGAGTTACCCGATTTTAAGGTAATGTCTTCACTTGAGTCCTTTTGTTTAATTTTTCTCCTCCAACCCCCTAAACTCTTTTTATTCAGTTCTTTTGTAACAAATCCAGTATCAAAAATATACTAGGATGTTTTTATAAAAAGGATTCGAGCTACACTTAAACACACCTACATCTAATGGTTAAAGAACATACTGTTTCCGTGGATGGCGAATTTCGGCCTACTGAAACGATGATTGTTCAACAATCTTTTAACACCATAAAAGGTGGCCATTAAGATGACACAATATTTATATATGATATATGATATGTTTATGTTTTCCATAAGCTTCTGTATTTTTCATTTTGGGCATACCATTATGGTCTCCATTGTGGGTAAACGCGATATCTTCATTTAAGAAAGTGCGGACTACCGCCCCCTCAAAGTGATTTGATTCGTTAATGCCATATGTGGGACGTATAAAGGATGGATTTGAAGTTACTATATATGATTTTATACTATAATTATAATATACCTCTATATCCTTATTATTTCTTTCCATTAAAGTATGAGATAGAAATGAAATTAGCATTCATGCGTACGTACAGTTTACCGTCTCCATGAACGGTGCATTTCATTTCTTATCCCCAAATGTAATGTACTATTAAATATACATGTATATAATGGATATATATGATGAATGATACATCTAAATGATGAATATAATTCTGGAATTAAAATATACATACCACTCATTTAGTTTTAATTCCATTAATATGACAAAGAAATGAAAGTAGCGTTCATGCGTACGTATGGCTTACCGTCTCCATGAACGGTGCATTTCATTTCTTAACTATAAATGATTATGTAATATTATAAATAAATGTATATGCTGGATATATATGATATATATGATATCCAAATCAGGAATGTCATTCTGGATATAAAGAACCTTTGACCGCACGAACAACATGTAATTGTAAGAAGTCCACTTTCGACTTAAGAACCAAATATCGACAAAAAAAACATGATTAAATTAAATGATTACATAATGTTTATAACATGGTAATAATTGATATAAAATAAATAATGAACTTAAAAATGGTTCTTAATCAAGTAGAAATTAACTCATATTTATTATTCAGGATGTTAAAGAACGATCGAGTCAAGTCGGACCCGAGGTAAGGGACTTCGTCTCAATCTCCTTTCATTGAGACATATTTAGTTTTATACACAACTTTCTTTTATACGGTGTATAAACCCCTTTGACCTTTACTTTTATACAAAAGGAATGTTTTTCTAAGAAGCGTTTTACAAAATGACAAAAAGGAATGTTTTCTTTTAACGTACGCGGTGACAACGACCTTTTCCGCCGCCGCGAGTATTATTTGGTCTTTGGCTTCCAAAACAGGCCGTAATGTCTTCTAAAATGAAATAAATATCATATACTCTTTTATGTATTTGGTATTGAAAATGATTTTTATAATAGATTTGTTCTGTCAATATATTTGAGTGATATATTGTGATTAAAGTGTGGATATTTTTTCTTTCCATTATATTCGTTTTATGTATTCTGATTTTATAATGGTACTTGGACATTTAGCAGGTGGTTACGTAATAAATCATGTGACGGGTGGTGCCGTGAATAGAAGGATGGATGGTTACGTTATAACCTCCAATGCATTGGGTATGGAAGTCGGCCGTATGGATATTCCATTAAGTATGTATGGAAGTTGGCCGTATGGCTATTCCATTAAGTGATATGTGTGGAAGTCGACCGTATGGTTACTACACTTAAGTATGTTTATGTACCAAGTTACCTTTATATATTATGTGATATTTTTATGGGTTTATGGTAATCATTTGGTTACAACAGGGTAAGTAATGATCTTTTATTCAGTGAAGAGTTTTTACTACTTCATAAAGGTGAAAAGTATTACTATGATAAAGTAAACATGGTCTACTTGTTGTTTTGATAAACTAACAGTTTTAATTATTTGTGTATCCCTTACTGAGCTCTTTATGCTCACCCCAAGTTTTTTTGAAATGTTTTTCAGATGACCTAATGTGGAATAGGGTCAAGGATGGGATCAAGGGAAGGTTATGCTATATAAAACTTGGAACTAGACTATTTCTTTTTAAGAGTGTCTTCTATTCTATGGAAACTTAGTAGAAGTGTCTACTTTGTAATCTTGTGATATCTAGTAGTTAGGTTATAATTCTCTAAAACACTAAACCTGAAAAGATCTTCAATGTGAATTATTCATTTAATTCAATATTAAATAATGTTTAAGGCTGGGGCCTTATAGTTGGTATCAATGGTTGGTTTAGACAACTTTAGGAGTTAGAAAATTGTTAAATTATAAGTTCATTTATGGTATGACTGAAATGATATATCATTTAAAGAATAGCCTATTGCTTCGCATAATATATTTCTGTGTTCAGAATGTTTTTCTGCAGAGGAAACAAAGAAGCTATGTTGGGATGACATCAGGAGGAAGACAACCTTCCAAATCAGCAACCTGAGATGGTCGGAATCAGAACTGAACAATTTTTTGCAGTGATGTCACAGTTGACTGAGGCTATAAATGGCGGTGGTATCCATGCACGAGATCAGCCAGATCAACCGCAGAGGAACATGTCAGTGGTGGGACATTTCATGAGGCAACATCCCCCATCATTTAGAGGATCATCTGACCCCGTGCAAACTGAAGGGTGGATTAAAGCACTGGAAAAGATTTTTGATGTCATGGGGTGTTCAGAACATCAAAAGGTTAGTCTTGTTGTTTACCGTTTTGAAGGTGAAGTTGATCAGTGGTGGTTGGTGGTGAAAAATATCAGGGATAGTGATGAGATTGAGGATCTTCACTGGGATGAATTCAAAGGTATGTTTCTTGAGAAATATTTTCCTAAGGTGGTTCGTCTTACAATGGAAAAACAGTTCCTAGAATTGAGGCGGGAGGATGATTCAGTGGCTTCTTATGAAGCAAAGTTCACTCGATTGGCAAGGTATGCTCCAAACTTCATACGAGATCTTGATAGTAAAATAATCCATTTTTACTCAAGATTAAAGCCATTGTATCTAAGGGCTTTAGATTCTCGTGAGTTCAAAAGTTATGAATAACTTGTTCGATGTGCGGAGAAGGTGGAAATGGAGTTTTCCGATGATCAGGTGCTCTATGACAAACAACAGAATAAGTGGTCTAGTTGGCAGGCAAAGGGGAAGAATTCATCAAAGAAGCAGGGAGGTAAGAAAACCAAATATCCATCCTTTGAGAAGTGTGGTAAAATGCATCCTGGATAAAGTTTATCCATGTCTAGTAAGTGCTTTCGGTGTGGTAAGTCTGGTCATATTGCTCATAACTGTAAGGAAGATGATCAAGCAGGAAATGAAAAGCCAGCGGTAATATTTTTTAAGTGTAATGAAATGGGGCATTATGCAAATGAGTGTCTAACGAAGAAATCGACTGGGGGAAAGCAGCTAGACCAAAAGCAGAAAGGGGTGGTGAAATCCTTTGCAACAACTTCAGCAGATGTTGGGCCATCAAATGATGTGGTATCAGGTACACTGTTTGTTTGTTCAGATTATGCCAATGTGTTGTTTGATTCAGGGTCTACACACTCCTTCATTTCTAAGAAGTTTTCTAGTAAATTGGAAATTCAATATCAAGATATGAATCTTGAAATTATGGTAAAAACACCCGGAGGGAACGTTGAGACAAAAATGAATTATAAGAACCTTCATATCCTTGTGTGTGGAAAGAATCTACCAGCAATCCTTATTGTTTTTCCTCTAGTAGAGTTTGATGTTATTTTGGGCACGGATTGGCTTTCTGTTTATCAAGCTATGATTGACTGCAGAGCTAAAATGGTTTCTTTTCAGAATGATTTTCAGTTTGTGTACAAGAATAAACCCTTACTTTTGATAATATATCAGGAAGTAGAGAAACTAGTAAAAGAAGGAAATGAATGTTACCTTGCACATATTGTTTAAAATAAAGGAACTGTTTAGATTAATGATGTGCCCGTGGTAAATGAGTATCTTGATGTTTTTCTTGATGAGTTTCTTGGTATTATTAATGATTGGGAAGTTGAATTTACTGTTGACTTAGTTCATGATTCTAAAACAATTTCAAAACCCCCTTATCGAATGGCTCACGTTGAGCATTTAGAGATAAAGAAACAATTGAAGGAGTTATTAGATAAAGGTTTCATTCGACCTAGCTCATCACCATGGGGTGCTCCTGTCTTGTTTGTTAAAAAGAAAGATGGTTCAATGATACATTTCATTGATTATAGAGCCTTGAATAATATTACTGTTAAGAACAAGTATCCTTTGCCTCATATCGATGATTTATTTGATCAGCTCCAGGGAGATCAGTATTTTTCAAAGATTGACATGAGGTCGAGGTACCATCAGTTTAAAGTAAAAGAAACAGACGTTCCGAAGACTGTGTTCTGTACTAGATATGGCCATTATGAATTTGTAGTTATACCTTTTGGGTTAACCAATGAACCTTTTGTATTCATGGACATTATGATTGAATTTTCCATGGGTTCGTGGATAAGTTTGTGGTTGTTTTCATCAATGATATTTTGGTGTTTTCTAAAATTAAAGATGATGATGAAACTCATTTAAGGGTTATCTTGCAAACCTTAAAAGAAAAGAAACTATATGGAAAATTCAGCAAGTGTGAGTTTTGGTTACATCAAATTTCTTTCCTGGGTCACATTGTTTCAAAAGATGGCCTAACTGTTGATCCTGCTAAAACAAAATTTTTTGAAAAATGGGCAAGACCCACAAATGTAACTGAGATCCGTAGTTTTCTTGGTTTGGCAGGTTACTACCGAAGGTTTGTTGAAAAATTTTCACGGTTATCTAGTCTAATGACTAAGCTAACTCGTAAGGGTGTTAAGTTCATCTGGACAAAAGAATGTGATGATTGTTTTCAAGAGTTGAAAAGAATATTGGTGAATGCTCCAGTTTTGGAACTTCCTTCCAGGAATGGTTAGTTTGTTATCTACAGTGATGCTTCATTGAAAGGACTTGGTTGTGTCCTAATGCAGAATGATCAGGTAATTGATTATGCTTCACGTCAGTTGAAAACTCAAGAGGAAAATTACCATACACATGATTTGGAATTAGCTACTGTTGTCTTTGCTTTAAAAATTTGAAGGGATCATTTGTATGGAGTAAAGTGTGAAATATATACTGATCACAAAAGTTTAAAGTATATATTCACTCATAAAAAATTGAACATGAGACAGAGGAGATGGTTGGAATTAATCATGGATTATGATTGTACAATTCATTACCATCCGAGAGAAGAAAATAATGTGAGAGATGCTTTGAGTCAAAAAATTAATGCTTCATTAGCAATGTTGCGTTTGGAACGTGATCCTTTGGTTAAAGATTTGATGAAATTTGGAATAGAAGTTTTTGATGCAGGATGTTCTTCTCTTTTGTTTCAGGTATCAGTGAAATCTTCTCTATCAGACAGAATCAAGCAAGCACAGAAGCAAGAGGGTGAGTTGCAGAAAAAGGTAGAGCTGGTTCAGAATGGTAAGTTGTTTGAATTCTACATTGATAATGATTGTGTTTTGAGGTTTGGGAAGAGATTATGTGTTCCTTGTGATTCACAGTTGAAGAATGAGTTGTTATGTGAGGCTCATAGTTCTCCGTTTTCAGTTCATCCTGGCAGTACTATGATGTACAGAGATATGCAGGAGTATTACTGGTGGGATGGAATGAAAAGGGATATTGCTTATTTTACTGTGATGTGTCTAACTTGTCAGCAGGTTAATGCAGAGTGGTAGTTACAGAAAGGGATGCTTCAGCCTTTACCAGTGCTAGAGTGTAAATGGGAAAACATATCCATGGACTTTGTTGTGGGATTAACAAGGACATCCCGAGGTAATAATGCAATCTGGGTTATTGTTGAACGCTTGACTAAATCTACTCATTTCCTTGCTATATGAGATACTTTTTTCCTAGATCAACTTTCCCGTTTTTATCTTAAATAGATAGTCAGGTTACATGGAGTTCCTCTCTCCATTGTGTCCGATCGTGATCCCAGGTTCACTTCTAACTTTTGGAAAGCCTTCAGATGTCATTGGGTACTGAATTAAATTTTAGTACATCTTTTCATCCTCAATCAGAAGGGCAGTCAGAACGAACAATTCAGACCTTGGAGGATATGCTACGAGCTTGTTCGATGGATTATCAGGGAAGTTGGGATCAACATCTTTCTTTGGTTGAGTTTTCTTATAATAACAGTTTTCATTCCAGTACACATATGACACCATTTGAGGCATTATATGGTAAGCAGTGTCGAACTCGATCATTTTGGGATGAAGTGGGTGAAATGAAGCTGATGGGATCAGAATTGGTTGAAGAGATGGCAGAAAAAGTTCAGTTGATTCAGAAACACATGAGAATAGCTTAGAGGAGGCAGAAGAGTTATGCGGATAACCGGAGGAAGGATCTATCTTTCGAGGTAGGTGATCATGTTTTTCTCAAGGTTTCTCCATGGAAAAGTGTCATGAGATTTGGTAAGAAGGGAAAGCTGAGTCCAAGGGTCATTGGACCATATGAAATTCTGGAGAATGTTGGATCAGTTTCTTACCAACTGGCTTTACCTCCGAGTTTATCTTAGGTACACAATGTTTTTGATGTTTCGATGTTGAGGAAGTATATGCCAGATACATCTCATGTTTTGAGCCCAGAGGTAGTTCTGTTGGAATAGAATCTCTCTTATGAAGAACAACCAGTCCAGATTCTTGACCGAAGAGAGAAAGTGTTGCAAAATAAGGTAATCCACCAGGTAAAGGTTTTGTGGAAAAACTATATGGTTGAAAAGGCAACGTGGGAATCTGAAAATGCTATGAGGGATAAATACCCCCACTTATTTTGATAAGTGAATAAAATTGTGAGGACGCAATTCCCAAAAGGGGGGAAGGATGTAACAACCCAGGTAAATAAAGAATAAAGAATTTTCATATTTATTAATATTTATGAATTAAATATTAATTTTACTTTAAAGGGGTTGCTATGTTCGATAGCGTACCAGATACGCAACAAAGAGTTTCATTGAAATCTTATGTTGCACACTAGTAATATAATATTATTATTATATATGGTAGATAACATGTAGCCGCTGTATTGGCGAGAATGGATAGAAATAACTAAAATATGATTATATATGTTTTTTAAATGTTTTTACATTTATCCAATAAAAGATAAAGGCATAAAATACGGAAAGAATTCAATTTTAGGCTTTTATACCATAATTTTCACTAAAGGTTCTATTATCGCCTTTTGATGGAGAACCGTCATTAAATATAGTTTTGATCACTCTTATACATTCTACTGGACCAAATAAAACTCTTCTTTAGAATCAAGACATCAAAATTTACTTTGTGTAAATTTTTGGTATCTTTCCGATAATGTTCATTTTTGTAATGAATAGTGTAAAATGTTGTATTTTAATTCAAAACCTCTTTTTAATATAATTTATTTATATGATTAGATTATCTTTTGAATTGGTTTTAAAGTGAAATTTGAATATATTTTTACCATTTAATCCAATGGTGGTCATTGGAATCAATTTCACTTTGGAATTGGAGTTAAACTAATGTCAATCTTTTAATACTTATTGTTTCATAAAAACAGGCTATTTTTCATGATAGCGGGAATTAATTATTAAATTAATTAATGTGACTTATATGTTTTGAATTTTGTAAAATAGACTTAATTTTCGAATTCAGAATATCAAATATATCTTTGTGTGAATTTTTGGTATTTTTCTGAAAAACTTCAATTTTTGATGAATAGTGAAACCACTAAGTGGTACTTAAAAAATTGAATTTTCGTTTAAATGAAATTTTACCACCTCTGTGTTATGAATTTCAAAAATCCAACATACAAGGTTGTCATTAAGAAGTAAAATGTGGTTCAATGGGATTAAAATAATTTTTTGGTGAATAGTAACTTATTATGTTTTTAATCGCGACTACAGGTAATTAGTGTAGTTTAAGGTAAAAATAATGCTTTAATAAAATGAGATGAGCTTGAAACATGTCCTACCCTCATTTGATGTGTCATGGTCGACCCAGAAAACCCATGGGTCAACTTGGGGACCCCATGGAGCCAGTTTGGTTGGGAAATGACATAAATAACTTTTTATTAAATGTTAATGTAAAAAATGACACAAACATGAGCTATTTTACTAAAACAATTTTTACATGGGGTTATACAAATAAGATATTTGACTATAAATATTCATTAGAAAGATAAAAATATTTCCTACATCATGATATTTTTTTATAATTTTGAGACATTATATTTATTAAATTATTTATGACATCATGATGATGTAGTGATTAACTCATTAATAAAGGATTTAAATAAAATGTAAATATAATGTACAATCTAAGACCTGCACATGTCCAAAACCTATTGGATGGGTATATTTCGAACCCTTATCACCTTACCCTAAAAATATATCAATGTGGGTCCTTTTGAATCCGAAACTCTTTTTAAAATAAAGTAACTTATCTTTACTTTCCAAGAGTGCCCCTCCTCTCCTCTTATAAAAGTCCCCCACATCTACCTCGTTACCCACACTTCCAAAGCCTTTGGCTCGGCCAACCCCATCCCATTATGTCTCTCCACTTACCTATCTTACACCTTAAAGCCTCACATTTTGCAGAAGTATTCCCATGGAAGTCATTGAGCTCAAACCAAAGGGAGTTACCCGATTTTAAGGTATTGTCTTCACTTGAGTCCTTTTGTTTTCTTTTACTCCTACAACCCCCTAAACTATTTTTATTCAGTTCATTTTTAACAACTCATGTATCATCAATATTATTGGATGTTGTTATAAGAAGGATTAGATCTACACTTACACACACCTACATCTAATGGTTAAAGAACATACTGTTTCCGTGGATGGCGAATTTCGGCCTCCCGAAACGATGATTGTTCAACATTCTTTTAACACCTTCAAAGGTGGCCATTAAGATGACACTATATTTATATATGATATATAATATGTTTATTATTTCCTTATGCTTCTGTATTTTTCATTTTGGGCATACCTTTATGGTTTCCATTATGGGTAAACGCGATATCTTCATTTAAGGAAGTGTGGACTACCGCCCCCTCAAAGTGATTTGATTCGTTAATGCCATATGTGGGACGTATAAAAGATGAATTTAAATTTATTATATATGATGTTATACTAGAATTATAATATACCTCTATATCATTACTGTTTCTTTCCATTAATGTATGAGATAGAAATGAAAGTAGCATTCATGCATACGTACGGCTTACCGTCTCCATGAACAGTGCATTTCATTTCTTATCCCCAAATGTAATGTACTATTAAAAGTACATGTATATAATGGATATATATGATGAATGATACATCCAAATGACGAATATAAAATTGGAATTAAAATATAACTACCTCTCATTTACTTTTAATTCCATTAATATGACAAAGAAATGAAAGTAGCGTTCATGCGTACGTACGGCATACCGTCTCCATGAATGATGCATTTCATTTCTTACCTCTAAATGATTATGTAATATTATAAATACATGTATATGATGGATATATATGATATATATGATATATAAATCAGGAATTTCATTCTGGATATAATGAACCTTTAACCACACGAACAACATGTAATTATAATAAATCCACTTTCGACTTAAGAACCAAATATCGACAAAACAAACAGTATTAACGTAAATGATTACATAATGTTTATAACATGGTAATCAGTGATATAAAATTAATAATGAACTTGAAAATGGTTCTTAAGCAAGTAGAAATTAACTCATGTTTATTATTCAGGATGTTAAAGAACGATCGAGTCAAGTCAGACCTGAGGTAAAGGACTTCGTCTCAATCTCCTTTCATTGAGGCATATTTAGTTTTATACACAACTTTCTATTACATAGTGTATATACCCCTTTGAAATTTACTTTTATACAAAAGTAATCTTTTTCTACGAAGCATTTTACAAAATGACAAAAAGGTATGTTTCTTTTAACGTAAGCGGTGACAACGACCTTTTCCACCGCCGCGAGTATTATTTGGTCTTTGGCTTCCTGAACAAGTCGTAATGTCTTTTAAAATGAAATAAATACCATATACTGTTTTATATATTTTGGTATTGAAAATGATTGTTATAATGGATTTTTTATGTCAATATATTTGAGTGGTGTATTGTGATTAAAGTGTGGATATGTTTTCTTTCCATTATATTCGTTTTATGTCTTATGATTTTATAATGGTAATTGGACATTTGACGGGTGGTTACATGATAAACCATATGACGGGTGGTGCTGTGAATACCAGGACGGGTTGTTAGGTTATAACCTCCAATGCATTGGGTATGGAAGTCGGCCGTATGGCTATTCCATTATGTATGTATGGAAGTTGGCCGTATAGCTATTCCATTAAGTGATATGTGTGGAAGTCGACCGTATGGTTACTCCACTTAAGTATGTTTATGTCCCAAGTTGCCTTTATATGTTATTTGATATTTTTATGGGTTTTATGGAAATATTTTGGTTACAACAGGGTAGGTAATGATATTTTATTCAGTGAAGAGTTTTTACTACTTCATAAAGGTGAAAAGTATTACATTGATAATGTATACATGGTTTACTTGTTGTTTTGATAAATTAACAGTTTTCATTCTTTTCTTATCCCTTACTGAGCTCTTTATGCTGACCCCATGTTTTCATGAAATGTTTTTCACAGGACCTAATGTGGAATAGGGTCAAGGATGGGATCAAGGGAAAGTCATGCTATATAAAACATGGAACTATACATGTTTCGTTATAAGAGTTTTTTTTTCTATGGAAACATAGTAAAAGTGTCTACATTGTAATATTTTGAGATGTAGTAGTTATGTTCTAATTCTCTAAAACTCTAAACCTGAAAAGATCCTCAATGTTAATTATTCATTTAATTTAATATTATTAATGTTTAAGGTTGGGGCCTTATACCTCCTCCTTACATGGTGGTTATCCAAGGTTTCATAGAGGAGTTCCATTATATTTAAATGTCAATTTAATTTTATTATTATTTTTCTATTGTTTGTCAATTTTCATTGGTGGTTTTGTCTCTTGGACGAATCCTAGAGGATATTGTTATTGAATGACTTTTATTCCATTAATGTTGTGAGGTGATGATCATTACACGAGCTTTGTTATTTATTTTAAATTAGTTACATCGCATCCTGACTCCATTAATATTGGTGTTTCCATCCAATTACTTTTTGAAGAACCTTGTTAGGTATGTGTGATTTCCTAAAAGATTCAAAATTACTTGATCATGTTTGTATCATGTTAGAATTAATTTCTTATGGTTTACAATGATGTAATTTTTTTGAAATTAAGGCCCAAAATAGTTTTCAGGATTATTACATTATACTAATGTGTGTAATGTGGTTTATAAAATTTATACTGTTATATCAAATGGGTTTTGTTATTTTATAAAGTTATATGGTTTTTTTATTCTAGAAATTTTTTTATTTTTTTGAATTATTGAAATTGAAATGTATTTGGTAATATTTTCATTTTGATTATTATGTGTGGAACATAGAATGAGTTGCAAGATTAATTGTTATTCTTAAATTGAAAAAATTTATATTTTATAGTTTACCACTAATGTGTCACTTGATGTGGACAAATCCATGTTTTCAAGAGGTGAACATATAGATAGGCTTACAAATAAAAAAGTACCTCTTTATAAATTGATTCCATGAACAGTGTTTCCGAATTGATAATATCCTATTTCATTCTAGTTCTATCCCCCATTAAATTCGTTATTTTATAACCCAAATGGGATCTATATGGTTTCTCAGTTACTGAGTGATATCAACTATGGAGTACATATTTTTTTATTAAAGCATATCCCATATAGAATCATGGAATTTGGTATGGTTTCTAAAAGAGATAAAGGATTATTTTTAACCTTTATAACATATTTTTTGTCTTCACATTTAATTTAAAAATATGTTTTCAAATGCATTTTTATTTTTAAATGACATGTATTGTTTGGTATTTATTTTTTTTCAAAATTCTGTTCAAACCCTTTATGATTTATAGGACCAGTTGGCACTTATGTTTGATCTAATATGTGATGGTAATTTCTATGGTAGTATCTACTAGGAGAGGGTCATCTTATATATGGTATCAAAATTTGTTTTGGGCATGCATAGTGGAATATCTAGGTTATTGGTTTATTCTATGCATGTGATTACCTCCCAATTATCCACATACTATTATCATGTGATTATTGGGTATTATCTACATGGACGAATGATGTTTTTATATTGAACCAGAATATATATGTTTTACCCTATAGATGTGTGAGATTATAGGTGTGACCGGACACAATTGAGGATTGTTTAGATAATATAGTTTGTTATTGTCTATAGATATTCACAATAAGCTGTTAGGTGAGACTAAACCAAATATGTCCAATGATTTCATATAGAGATGTTACAAAAATGACTAGTTTTATTAACTGTGTGTTATTTTTTTCCAATTGAAATTATTTATCAATTAATATTATTTTTCTTACTTTTATTATCCCCATTACATCTTTACTATTATTTTTTATCACCTCATTTGTCTCATTATATTGGTACAATGTATTTAAACTAGGTTTTGATAAGGAAATCTATTTCGAATAGTAAATAAAATGTGTTTTTTTCTAAATTTAAATTTTTGAAAGGTGTGTTAGGTTCAATAAAATGATTAAACAAAATTCCCTATATTTATTTCATCCTCTTTCTTTTTTACTTTTTTAGGAATGAAAATTTGTAGACTCTGTGGTGTATCCATATTATGTTGTTTATGCACAAACACTACTTGTGCCCCATGTTGTTGGTTGACCCATGCATTTTTTAGGTTTGGGTTATGTTATGGTTTTCCAATAGATCTGGTAGTTTTCTATGGATGGTGGTGACCAAGAGGACATGCAATGATATTGTATTTTCCATTTTGGTTTTGGTATCATTTTATAAATCTATTTTTTTAAGCAGTTGTTGTATCCGAAACATGCTTATGTATTTATGGATATTCATCAATAATTTTTTTTATGTTGTGTGATATTTTTTGTTCATTTTATCCTCGATATTATTATGTTAAATAGTTCGGACCATGATTTCACCGATTACAGAAGCCACTCGTGATCTTAGGAGGTTCGATAATACATTTATGTATTTTTCGTGTACCAGGTCATGTTTAGGGTTGTGTTTCAGCCTGATATATTTAATGCACACATATATTCAAATGATGGTTATACATCATCCTTGTTATAAACACTATTATCACATTATAATGCCTAATTACATTAAATTTTCATCACATGATGTTCATTTGACATGTCACATTTATCAAGAGAAAGTCATTAGACATGTCCTTGGATTTTGTGTTTCCAAGATTGTAAATTAAATTGGTGATCACATAAATCATTAAAAAATTAAATTTTAAAAATTTGATACCATTATGTGAAAGAGATTCATGTTTTTTATGTGATGGGGTACAATATTATGCATGATAAATTTTTTCATAATGTAAATTCCCTCTGATTGGAAAGATTGATCTCATAAAGGAACCCAATAAAGTCATCCATGATCATTAAAAATCCTCAATGAATGGAATAAAAATATCAAAATGACTTTGAAAAATTTCATACTAATCATGTGAAAGAATTTTTTACATGTCTATTTGAATATGGTAATTCACACAAGAAAGGCATGATTTTTGATAAATATGATAATTAAAGACTGATATAGTGGTCACTATTTATCACATGATATGAAGATGAAGTCATTGCAGACATTAGGTGGGTTTACATGAATCATGTGTTGTGATTCTCCATCCTATAATTTGAAACCTATATATTCTCTTTATTCATATTAATATGTGGAATGTTTCTAGTGTTGAGATTCCAATAAATCCCCCCATAGGTCCAAAAAACACATACACAATACCACATAAGTGAGATCGGACATCTCAGAGTAGAGAGAAGTGGAATCCATTGCATATTAGTATGAAGTATCATCCTAAAAAAGATGGATAGTCAGAAATGATAATACAAATGTTGTAATACATGATTCAATATTTTGTAATGTATTTTTATGGAACATGGGAAGAGAATAAACCATTAGTGGAGTTATCAAATAACAAATCTATCATTCCTTGACATATATGGATCCTTTTGAGGAATTTTATGGGCGTATTTTTCATTCTCCAGTTTGTTTAGTGGAATCATGTTATACTTCACTGGTTTGTCCAGTCGTTTTACAAGAGGCAACAAAGGCAATTTACCATATAATAAAATATATGGAGTTGGCAGAAATTCATTACAAAACATATATGGCCCACCACCAATGACTATTATTGTTCGAGATGAGTGGTCATGTGTTATATAAAATCTCACCAAGACATGGGTATCATCATTTTGGAAAGAAGTTTATGTTAACTCGTCGATACATAGTTGCTTTTCAGATACAATAATGGATTTGTGAGGTTCCATATTGGTTTCCTTTTCACCCATAGTTTTGTGCGGTGCCCAATATATTTCTTATTACTAAGTTGAAAAATGAATATTCTTGATCATGACCATGTGATTCAATGGGATCTCATTTGAGCAATTTCATAATCATCATTCTTCCACATTCTAGTGCGGATTCTTGATTGGATATAGATTTTTTTTCATCAAAATAACATTGGTCTAGTGTGGGTTTCATGGTAACATGGTATGATATAGGAAGAAATGTGGGAACGAGAGAATCATGTGATCATGAAATGGCCCTAAAACATTTATTTAAATATTTATTTTATACATTCAAGGGATTTATAGGATAAAGTGTGAGAGGGGGATAATGTATAACCTCTATTTCATGTATGTAATCCATTAATTATGTGTATTAACTATGTAAAGGGATTGTGTGGTGTTTTTGATAGTCTGGAAGAATTTTTTTGGGGGAATTTTCTAAAGGCTCATGGTTTGTAAATGGTTATTGAAAATCATGAAACTCAAATATTAAATGAATCATGGTAAAATAAGTTCATATGGGTTGGTTCATGGTTAGACAAAAAACATTTCCAAACCATGCACCCAACAAGGAGAAGCTTTGAAAAGTGAAACAATGGAAGAAATTGGTTAGAGCATAGTTTGTCTAATAGTGTGACTAACTATGTATGTTATGAAATGAAACAACCTGAGTTACCCTCAAACCTGGAAAATGACCCATTCCATCATATACCCAAATGGTGTTCCAAATCCCCCAATCTGGTGGCGAGCACCTAAGCATTCAAAATAAGGGAACGATTAAACCCAACTAGATCTAACAAATGGAATATATATATAGAGGGAACGAAGGAAAAAACCTATATCTAATCAATATATTCTATAAATATTTGAATAAAACAGATAAAATGATTATAAAATTAGAAACAAAATCCATGAGAAAAGTCCAACTACACTGTAAAAAACCAGACAACTACTCTAGGTGATAATGTAGAAAAACTCCCACTATCTCACCAACAGCTTCCCAACTCACCTAACATGAAACCTCACCACCCCACTTGGGTGACTTTCATTTATCTTCATTAGAAGACATGAAAAGGTATTAAAAACTCAAAATAGGTTATTAGGGTGTGGGCTAACATTCTCAATAAGATTCCACAAAGGTTGTCTATACCATGTTTATGCAAAAAATATATATGAACATTTTTAATAAACCATTACATCATAAGTAGTAAATATGTGTTTTAGAAAACAAGGAAAACATTTTCCTTTCTCATAGTTATTGAAAAAATAAGGTATATCTATTAAAATTAACAATTTCCATGTCATATTTCAAAATCACAATATAACATATCAAGGATAATATAAAAAATAGATGATAAACAAGTAGAGGAAAATATATTAACACCAAATATCAATAGAGGTCATACTAGCAGAATACTCATACAATAATCAATCAATTACACAATATGGTTCCTTTAACATAGGCCTAAAAATCATGGGAATTCCACATGAGTAAACCCCTCTCAATGTTAATATTAGTCTACTAGAAAACCGGTACAAGGAAACAGAGGAAATACCCATAAGTAAACCTCCTAGTAGTCAAACAAAACTGGACGATGGCCTCATGCTAATCTAACCATTTTATCCCATTGTAACCCATGTTCTTGTTTTCAAACATCATTCGAATACATTGAAATTCCATTTTAAAACTATTTCTAAAATACATTTAAATTATTTAGTAATACCCATTTTCGTTCTGTTTAACATCAACCATGATAAAAATAATTTTTCTTTAAAAACAAAATTCAATTCACAAAAAACAATCTTTTTAATTACTTTTATAAATCAGTTTACAATATACGAAAAATAATATATATAAACATAGTATTTAGGTGAAACCACATACCACAAAAATCAGCTTTCAGACAAACACAATGGGATCAACCAATAATTAAAATGAAATGACGTCAAAAAGGCACAATAATCCCAAACACACATCTTATAATTGACGTAATTGAGAAATAGGGTTGAAATAGAAGTGGAAACACACACATAACTCAAGAACGAACACCCACCACACCACAAACAACAATGGAATGACCTCAGGAATGATATCACCCAATGAATTTGTAAGAATAAATGACGAATAAAATAATTTCGAGAAAATAATATGATGACACAAGTCAAGGGTGCAACCGTTATCAATGGGAATGAAGAAACATAAAAATCACTCTCATAGAGAGAAAAAAACCACAAAAAAATCAAATATCGAATGAATAGATCGGGATGGAACAGAGACTCCCAAAATTTTCAATGAGGAACCCTTTGTTGAGAGGAAGGGAGATCTAGAAGCCAAAAGGGCTCTCAAAAAAATGAATGGAGCAATAAATTTCCTAGATCAAAACATTAATTGACCGATAATACCATTAATTGTCATTAATTTCCACAATGTCCATATAAAAATAAAATATGGATCTTCATATTAAAAATTCATATTTAAATAACTCACATTGTTTAAAAATAATTTATATTGTGTCATGATTCATGGCATGGAACATTCTAATGCCAATCATCCAGATAACAATACATTCCATGTAAGCTTGTTACACGATGTGAAATTAACTTTCAACATATATAAAATATATAGATAAACATCTAAAAACAACCCACTATGAAAGGAAGTTTAGAGAGAGGACGAACATGTATAATCATACAAATAATATGTTATAAACTCCCTACCATAAAAAAAATTATATCACTTATTTGTCATGTGGAAGATGTAAGCCTTGGGGAAATATGAGTTCACCTATCCCTGATCAACAACTCATGTTTCCATGTCTCATGAGAATCTGATATGTGTTTCTTTAACACCTTTACCAAGGGAATCAACATCCCATTCAATACACAATATTTAGAGTCAATGTTCTCAAATTGTTTCTACCAAAAAAATGATGATCTAACTCAATTTCATCCCATCAAAGAATGTGAGTAGTATCAGGATGGTACTTCTAGAGCAATGATATGTGGAAAAATCATGAATAGTCTTCAAAAGGAAAAAAATTAAAACTAATAAGAACACTTACAATGATTCTTTGTGAAATTAAATAGTCCAACATATCCTAAAGCCAAATTTCCTTGTTTTAGAAGAAGTCGGCGACCCAACCAAAAATAATAATTCGAGAAAACCCATTCGCCAACAAAAAACACTCACATCTTACATCACTTATATATATATATGATTTTTGTTGACATTTGCTTGAAACCATACATCTATGTTTATCATCAATCTTTTCTTACATCTCCTAGGCCAGACTTGGTCAAACCAATGATGTTGAAACCACATTATCCCAATAGAGAGATGTTCTTCACAAAAGGCATAAAGTGATCATTTATGATCAAAAATGATAATTTTTTTAAAAAATTAGTCAACAATTCTTAGATATAAATCCCACAATCCATTGAAATTAGAGACATAGGGATTAATCATATCCTCTAGTATATGAATCATGTGCTCCATCTAAACATCTATCTATGGATGGAATGTTGTACTAAACTTGACCTGAGTTCCCATTGACTCTTTTATAATCCTCTATAACCTCGCGGTAATCCTAGGATCCATATATGAGATAATGGAAGAAGGACTCTCATGCAACCTCATAATATCCTCTATATATAGAATAACTAGATCATTAACCTTACACATGACCTAGTTTGGAATGAAATGAAAAGCAATCTTCAACCAATCAATAAGCACCCAGATGACATTCATTCCATGGGTATTCTATTTTAATGAAAAAAGAAATGTATTTTTACCACACCCCACTTCGAAACTAGCATCAAAATATGAAGAATAAAACCATAGGGTTTCAATTTTTTTTCCTTTATGTGTTGAATGGTGTAATAATATGAAATACAATCCACACAGTCACTATTCATACATTACAACCATAATCATCATCTCATATAATAATCCATCTTTGTTGTCACATAATGATCATATGAAAGAGAGTTGTGAAAATTATACAAGAAAAAACACAAAAATATTAGGATGAAAACCTGATTCCCAATGTGAATCTTACCATCTGAAGAGAGACATCAGATAGAAATGGTCTCCCAACCATAAAGGCATTCTCAAATTTCATTAAGATCAACATCCTGCAACTAAATCGTCAATATAGACACTAGGAGGTTATTTTATAATTAAACACTTTTCAGAACCATACCTAAAAAAATATCTAGTGAATCCATGTGCAAATGAGTGAAAATCCCTATAAGGTTTCCTTCCTCCTTCGATCCCAGAAGAAAAATTGAAAATAGTTTTCTTATTAGAGAGTCTACAATTGAACTAACCTTCGTCATTGTGTATGTGATATCAATTTCAAGCATATATGGGAAATATACCCATCATATCTATCATTGATTCTTGTATTTATAAGAAAAGATCTAATCAATCACATTTGATTATAAAAGACAATGAACCTCTTCCAAAAATGTTTGTGTCCCTGACAATACAGCATATACATAACTGTATCATGATCAAATTAATGACTATTGAAATTATTCTAATGGGTATGAATATGAAGAGAAACGTAAGAAACCATATGATCATCATGCATAAGATGAGATCCTAAACCAACACCTAAGTATCACAAAACATAGTATACCCCTTAGTGGGAAATGTTAAGTTCAGAATAACATCTAGTGATTAAATTTCTTTTAGTTCATATAAATAAGATTGAAACATTGATTTCCGTGATATTTTTACTAATCTCCTGGTAATATCACTCAATGGTGACACAATATAAGATAAATCCTTAACAAACCATCAGTAATATCTAGCAACACCAAGGAAGCATTACAACAAAAATTCATTCTATGGTTATTTTGAAGAAAAGAAAACGTTTATCTTATTATGGTCAATTGGTAATTAATGTTCAAAAATATCATTCCTTAAGAACATAACTTCATGAATATAGAAGCTACATTTTGAAATCATTCATTAAAATTGACGAATTATCAAAATTTCTAGAACCAAAATCAGATGGTGCTCATGATAATGATTAGATTTCTAAAAATATAGAATATCCTCCATGAACACTACCACAAAATTGTCATGACATTGATGGAATATATTATTAATCAAATACATAAAATATTCAAGAGAATTAGTAAGACCAAAATGCATAACATGATATTCATAATGTAAATAATATCTCATCAATGATGTCTTTGGTATATCAGACTCTCAAAATATGAGAATATGATTAACCAACTGAAGATTAATATTTGAAAAGAACCTTTACCCATTTCACATATCAAACAAATCATCCACACAAGGAAAATGATAAATTTTCTTAAATGTTACATAGTTCAACATCATATAATCCATATAAAACTAAAGTGAACCATATACCTTCTTAAAAAAAGTATATTGGATTCCAATGGAGATACATTAGAATGAATAATACATTCTTCCAAAAAGTCATCAAACTATAACTTCAGATCATTCATCTCCATCGGTGCAATCTGTTAAGAATATATCGATATCATATGTGAACCAGGCACCTAGTCAATAGAAAACTCTACCACAATCTCTAGAGCAATACAAGATAATTAATATCGAAAAACATTACATAAGTCCCAAACAACAATGGGAATATGAAGAATAAAAGAAAAGTGGTCAGGATAAACAATATTATAGACGAAAAATTCATGAACTCTGTGTGGGTTGTTCTTGCAAGACTAGACCACGAGCCCCCCTCCCCCTAAGACACATGTGATATCCGACCAGAAGCGTGAAAAAATACAAACATATGGTCAAAATAATCCATAGATCAATAATTGACAATCCAATCTCAACTGATGATGACATAAAAATGATTATATAAAGAATGTGAAGATCATTGACCAACTCCGTATCAGTTATAATTCATCAACAAGAAGGATACAAAAACCACTTATCATTATTTTTACAAAGAGGCATATCTAACAAAATTTAAAAAATATGTTTTTTGGGAGTTTAAGAATATCAAAAAAACATGTATATATAATCATGTGGGAGGAACCATTATCAAATAATAGAACCACAGTAGTTGATTCAATAAAGATAGTACCTCCCACTTTTTCCATACCTACGTTGAACTATTCTAGAATGTCATTTACTACGTGGAATATTATCAATCTGTAGGCCTTTGTCTAGATAATTTTATTCATTGAATCATTTTACTACCCCAGAGTAGCCTTTGTGAAATGCCCCGACACTAGTTACCCAGAGTCAGATCATTATTAAATAACATTTGCATGATCACAAAAGATAATGTCTTGAAAGACCGATTAGTTTAGTGGCATTGGAATCACTGGATACATTCTTAATGTTTACATTACATCATAAAGTGAAAAACTAAAATAACATAGTCTCCATAGTCTACACTCAGATCCCCTTCAGTCTATCCCTGCAGGTCAGACATAAAATATTTCTTCACATCCTCGGAAAAATAAAACATTGAAAGGGGTGAGCTCTGATGATCAGTAAGGATAACAATATAGAAAAAACATTCCTAAATAAGTATAAAAATTTAAGAGAATTCATAACTAAAAAAAATCCTTTTAATCATGAACATCAGAATAATATGGAAAAAATAAAACGAAATAATTCCATTTAATTATTCACATTGATATTCTACTAGTCAAATAATCACATGCAATATCAATAACCACTTTCATAATGATGGAATGTATAATTCTTGACTTTCATAACCACATAGTCAAGGACATGTGCCAAGACTACAAATAAGATTTTGTCAAAGCCTTGTGCCATGACAATAGTTTTTGTCATGAGACCTACCGATACATCGAGGAGCTACAACGGGCTCCACCTGTCACTTATTATGTCCAATGCATTTCTCATATGAATAGGTTTACACATAACATAAACATTCGTATAAAAACTATCATACGAAATGTCAAGAATATCTCCACAAACCCTGAATGGTATAAAAATAGACACTTCCAAAGTAAAACATATCACAAAACCTTCAATACAATATGGATTTTTTGTATCACAATAAATCAACTTCAAATAAGCTTAAAATCCATCAAAGGGTGTTGTCATAGATGGAATCAGAACTATTTGAGAGAAATATCGCTCCTTTTTTTAAATCATTTAAAAGATGCATAATTATAAAATAAAACATTTAATTTGAAAATATACTTATAATCTTGTAAGGAATGTTTCAATGATTTAATTACAGTGGAAAATAGCTGCACCCTTCGTATAAGTTAAAAATACATTCTTACCTTAAATTTGTCGAAAAGTTTATAAAGGACCTTGTTTGGAAAACAAAATAAAGGTTCCTTTTTACACATCTTATAAAAAGTCAATAACTGTATAAATGACTTTAACCCATAGTATATACAATAGTAATAATGATTTTAAAATCATTTTTAAGAAACATGGATGTGGATGATAAACATGTCCCAGTAGCTAATTAGGTATAAACAACATCGAATAATGAAGAGATTGTGAAATAAACCCTTACCTTGTACTTTTCCATGGTTTAGGGTAGGTTAACCTCTTATATAATGGTGAGAAAATTATTATTAAATTATACAAGAATCATATACATTAATATGATACCATATATTATGTTTTAATATTTTTTTGTTAATAATAACTTAGTATTATCGTCATTTCAGGTGTTAACTTAATCATTTTCTTTTATATGTTTTGTTACATATGTCATGTTTGTTATGTATAGGTTGTATCATATTCATATATAGAATGATATCAAGTCCTTAAAAATTATTATGAATCATCAAATGACAATTAGACATGCATGGATACAATGGGGAATGAATCTCATCACGTTCGTGGAGACAATACTCCGTGCGTACACACGAGCAACAATATCATTCTGTTGATATTAAAATAATATATAATTGGATGGTATATCATATATACAGAATAATTATAATTTTATATTTATTATCTACTTCAATTACACATCCTTATCATACACATCCAAATAATAATGTTTTGAATAACAATTACACCACGACGTGAAGACGGTAAGTCGTACGTACTCATGTATGGTGACATGTCATTCAAAGGATGTATAGAATACTGAATTTGGTTGTACCATATTTATAATAACATCACAGTATATATAATATACTGGAGTTATTATTTTAGAATGGAAATAACAAATAAATAAGAAGTTGAAAATAAAGGAACTTAAATGAGGGTAGTGAAAACATTACCTCTTCTTCGGGTTCTTCCTTTTGATTTGACAAAAGGGTTCTATAGGTTGGATTTATGATAAAAATAAGGCCACTATGTTGATTTGAGGGATGTTTAGAGAATAATGGGGATGTGGTGGGCCAATCCAAAAGGATTTGGAAGTGTGAACTAGTGGGAAGGGGGAGTTCCCCTTTTTAAGAGGGGCGAGGGGCACCTTAGAAAAATCTAGAAATATTATTTTATAATAAATTCATATTCGGATCATAATGGCTCCAAAGTGGATTATTTAAATTTTAATGTGGGGATAGGTAGAAAAAAACTCAACCAATAGATTTTAGATAGTTTTGCAACACTATATTAACTTTACTTTTTGATTTAACTCTTAGTTAAATAATTTTACATTTACCAGGTCTCATTGTATTTTTATATTATATTGTCAATAAACTTATTATAAAATTCCATGAAACCCCCAAGTGGTCCATAAATAATACACCTATCATTATATATGTTCTTTGACCAATCCTTATATTTTTATGAATATAATGTCAATTAATAATATTATATTTTTTAAAAAAACTCATTTATTTAATTTTGAAAATATTTAATAAATGATTTTTAATGTCTTAAAAACATTATTAATTCAAAAAGAATAATTTAAGCAATCACAACATGTAATATTAACCAATAAAATTCGTGGATGGCATCAAAACATTGAAATTATATTTATTTTTACATTTATAATACTATTTATTTTATTCTTTCATTAATAAGGAAATTGATGCATCATTGTTCTGTCATAAATAAATTTAATTTTTCAATGTATAAAAATTAAATATAAAATACCATTAAATAGAAAATATTTTGAAATTTCTAATTAATATTTTTAGTAAAAAATATAACATATATAACCCTATGTAAAAATTGTTTTTCTTAAAGATATATGCTTATGTCATTTTTGTATTTACTTTAACTTAATTAATATAATGTGTTATTATAACTTACAAGTGGATCCATGGGGTCCCAAAATCGACCTAAACATGCCCGTGGTCAGACATGTATCATTCAATCGGGTTAGGACACGTTTTAGTGTAATTTTTTATTATTATAATATTATTTTTTACCCTTATTTACCGGATTTACCCTTGAAGCATGGTAAATAAAAAATTTACCAAAATAATTATTCAAAATGTATAAAAATAAAAGATACATATTTACACAATTTTGACCTCTTGATTATAAATATGGAATCCATTTTTCTAAATTAAAAAAATCTAAGTGGCAGAAATTAATTTAAAATTAATTCCCGTTGTGAAAACCAAAAACGTTTATTTTGATATAGTAACTATCAAAAGATTGGCACTTTCTTATGTCCAGTTTAAATGTGAAATTATGTCCAATGACCAAAATATTATTAAATGGTAAAAATAAAATTGAATTATACTCTAAAACTCACATTCATAATTTGTCACTAAAAATTATTTTGATCAAAAAATTTGTTTTAAATTAAAATTGTGTAATTTTCACTATTCATCAAAATATGAATGTTATCCGAAAAGTACAAAAATATCACCCTAAGCTAATTTTCACATTATGATCCAAAAATAAAGTCCATTTTGAAAGATAAAATGTATAAAATTTTAAAAAGTGGGTATTGTTATTCATAACGGCTAGTTTGATTGGTTGCGGTCTGTGTTAGAACTTGAAGTTGCGTATAACACACGCTACTGTATTACTCAAAGAGAAGCATAGCGTGGAAGCTTGGTGTGTTACATTCTCTCATACTTAAAATAACTTGACCTTAAAAATTTCTTGACTACTACTACATGAAATGACTTGGGTGGTTCTTCACCATAAGTTCCTCAGTTTCCCACGTTGACTCTTCCATCTTATGGTTTCTCTATATAACTTTTTCAAGATGAGTTTTCCGGTTTCTCAGAACCTGTTCTCTCGTATGAAAAATATTGATAGGATCTTCGCAATAAGATAGATCGGGTTCCAGTTCTAATTCGTCATAGGTGAGTACATGCGTTCGGTCAGGCATGTATTTTCTCTATAGTGATACGTGAAACACATCGTGAACTTTGGAGAGACGTGGCGGTATCGCCAAACTGTTAGATACAACCCCAATTCATTCTAGAATTTCAAATGGTCTGATGTACCTGGGACTCAATTTTCCCATTTTACTGAAACGTATAACAACCTTACATGGAGAATACCTTCATGAAAACATGATATCCTACCTGAAATTCCAAATCCTCCATTCGGTTGTCAGCATAGCTATTCTACCTACATTGAGATTCTTTGATGTGGTTTTGGATTACCATTACCTTTTCCATCGCTTCCTCCACCAGTTCTGGGCCTATGAGTTTTCTTTCACCACCATAATCCCAACATGCTCGTATGCGACATCTCTTTTTGTACATTGCCTCATATAGTGCCATCTGAAAACGCAAATGGAAGCTATTGTTATAAGAAAATTCTAGCAGAGGTAAATATTGTTTCAACATACCCTGAAAGTCATATGAGCATGATCTCAACATGTCTTATATGATTTTAATAGTCCGTTCGGATTTTCCATCAGTTTGAGGGTGGTAAGCAGTGCTCAAACGATGTTCAGTATCTAGAGCATTCTGAAGAATTTTCCATATTATTGATGTAAAACAGGGATCACGATCTGAAACAATTGGTATGGGTATTCCATGAAGCCTTACAACATCATTAATATATAGTATTGCTATATGTTCAAGTCGTGCATCTTCTCTTATAGCTAGAAAATGTTCTGATTTGGTAAGACGATCAACAATGACCCAAATTGCATCATTCCATCTATGATTTTTGGTAGTCCCATGACAAAGTCCATCATAATATTATCACATTTCCTCTTAGGTATGGGAATAGTTTGCATGACTCCTCCAGGATGTTGCCTTCCTACTTTAACTTGTTGACAAACCATAGGTCATTACACAAAATCACAAATCCCCCTTTTCATGTTGTCCCACCAAAATTTTTTCTATAAATATCTATAAATTTTGGTGCTCCCTAGGTGTATAGAGAAATTGGAACTATGAGAATCTTCCAAAAATTTCACTTTTTTGATTAGGTTTATCAGGAACACAAAGTCTCTTCTCAAATTTCAAAATTCCACCTTCATATACAATGTCACTCAATCTCCCATCATTCATAGCATTAATATTCTATTGAAATTCTTCAACATTATTCTGAGAACTCTTTATCCTTTCTAGTAAAGATGTTTTAGCAGCCATTTGATAAAGTATTGACGTTTCACAATCCATGGTGATTCCCATATCCATCTTTACTATATCCATGAAAATAGGATCCCTTTTAATTCTTATCATGTTCAAAACTCTATGATCCTTTCTGCTCAAAGAATTTTCCAACTTATTTTCATTCCCCAGGTTGTTGTGTATCATGCAATAATAATACTTGAGTAGTTCAAGCCATCACCTTTGCCTCATGTTGTGTTCTTTATGTGAGAAAAGAAAATTTAAACTATTCTGATCTGTATATCTCTCACATTTTTTCACCATAGAGATATTGTCTCCATATCTTCAAAGAAAAGATTACAGAAGCTAACTCAAGATCATGAGTATGATAGTTTCTCTCATGAATTTTTAGCTATAATGATGCATAGGAAAAAACCCTGTCATTCTGTATAAGGACACAATCAAGTCCTTTCTTTGATGCATCTCTATAAATAACGATCCCATAATTCACTGATGGTAGAGTCAATATCAGAGGCTTGACTATTATTATCCTCATATCATCAAAAAATTCTTCACACTCTTTTTCCAAAGAAATTTAACCCCTTTTCTTGTGACCTTTGATAATGGGTTAGCCAATCAGGAAATATTATGGATGAAACATCGATAATAACCAGCTAAACCAATAAAACTACGTACCTCAGTTATACTGATTGGTGATGGCCATTCTTGGATTTCCTTGGTCTTAGAAGGATCAATGGAAATTCCCTCCATAGAGACAATATATCCCAGAATGGAAATCATTTGAAGCCATAATTCACACTTTCTAAACATCCCATATAATTCATGTCTTCTAAGAGTCTTCAGGATAATGCGAAATTGATTTTCATGATCTTCGTAGATTTTGGAGTATAACAATATATCATCAATAAATACCACTACAAAATTATCGATAAATTCCTTGAAAACATTGAATGAAGACAATGGTTGCATTTGTTAATCCAAAAGGCTTTACTGTAAACTCGTAATGCCCGTACCTGGTTCGAAATGCTGTCTTCAGAATGTCTTCATTCTTCAGACACAACTGATAGTATACAGATCGAAGGTAAATCATTGAAAAGTATTGAGATCCATGAAGATGGTCAAATAAATCATAAATGTGATGTAGGGGTTACTTGTTCTTTATTGTTATAGCATTGATGTCCGTGTAGTCGATACATAACCTACTAGATCCATCATTCTTCTTAACAAAAAGGACAGGGGCTCCCCGTGGAGAAACACAAGGGTGAATAAATCCCTTATTAATCAATTCCTATAGTTGTTTCATTAATTACACTAATACCACAGTAGCCATTATATAAGGGGTCTTTAATATAGGACTTGAACACAGAATTAATTCAATGGAAAACTCAATTTCTCGTTCTGTAGGATTTCCAGGTAAATCATCTGAAAGCACATCTACATATTATTTCACAATATGTACATCACCTATTAGAACATTTCATTCCTCACCCATAGTTATTTCATTCTCTTCCTCCATAATAATTGAATTTAGTTGAGCTACTGGGGGTGGATATAGATTAGAATTAGGTGGTGATGATTCTACTCTAAAGATAAGGTGTTCCTTATCATCATCATCAAAAATCGTAACCACATTTTTCATACAATAAATATTTTCATCATGGTCCGAAAGACAATAAAATATCGAGTATTATATGAAATTCAATCATGGGTATGATGATGAGATCAGTAGATAAAGAACATTTATGTGATCTATTGGGGACTGATTCACAAAACTTTGTTGCAATGATACTTAACTTAGGAGTTATGAATAACAACTACATTGTTAAATAAAATTTTAAATCTCTAATTTTCTTAGGAAAAAAGGACGATATGAAAGAATTCAATGATCCAGAATCAAATAAAGCATTTTATAATCTTTAGAAAACGATTAAATAACCTGCCACCACGTCTTTCGGAGCTTCTACCTCAGCAATAGTGATACCATAAGATTGGCCTTGATCCCATGGACTATTCTGAGGTAAATTCCCCTGATTATTAGGACATTCATTTTCATAATGTACCATCTCGTTTCAATTGTATCATTAAACATCTGTAGCTTCTTTCTTCCCCTTGCAATCACGAGTTTGGTGGCCTTTTTCACCACACTTATAACAGACTCCCATTCCCTTCAAGAAAGTACCATGGAGTTTCTTCCCACTTTTAAAGTAGGATGGATATTAAACTTTCCCTTCTCCCCTTATTTCCATTCCCAGAGTTATTAGTAGAGCTCTTATTCTCTTGCTTTGTTTTAAAGTCATTAGACTAGGAGAATTCCTTTTCAATCATGATAGCACATGAGGCAATATCATCGTATGACGAGATGGATTGTGAGACTAATGCTAGATGGAGAAATGGTTTTATCCCATCAATGAAATGATCAATATTACTCCTTGGATTACGTATATAATCTACCACATGCCTCGCTATCCTTGTAATTTTAACGACATACTTTGTGACATTCTCATCCTCCTTTTTCCTCAGACTCAAGAAATTTCCTTTATATATCCACTCGATGGTCATGAGGAATTTATTTTTCTATGAAAATCTCTTTAAACTCCCTCCATTACATATTTGATACTTCATCATAATCCTTTGTGTTTTGAATCAATGACCACCATTGATCAGCATCCCTAGTGAGGCGGGAAACTACCATGATAAATTTTTCCCTTTCACTACTCCACAAGGAATAGAATATTTTCGATAATAAATTTATCCATTTCTCAACTACTAATGGATTTTTACACCCATTTAATGTTTTCGGCTATTTCCTCATAAATCATCGTAATATTGATCCTCCATGTTGCGGATCAGGGTGCTCCATACAGGTAAGGTTATTATTAATAATCTGAGTGAGTTGTACATGCATGGTGATTAGCTGATCTGCAACAGTTTCATCCCCAGCTCCACTATAATTATCATGAGCTGGAGGGAAATCCCTACATGGAGTGCGTGCATTGATACGATTTCCATTTCAAACACTATGCACCATTTCTATACAATGGAATACACTAGATTAGTTCATGGATCGCAATACATAAATCCAAACTTGTAAAACACTTAACATGAAATGAACAGTTTATAGATATAATCCCTAATCATAAAAATGTTTTCTTTGAGAAAAGTATATACTCATAAACACATATTAATGGTTTGTAAATAAAATGAGATTTATCCAAACATATCCCCCGGGAGTGCCATAACCAAGAGTTAAGCAAGGCCCGTTGTCGTGCACCAGTTCCCGTTCGAGTCTAGCTCAAATCGGTGTTTTTGAGTTTTACCCCTAGATACATCTGTGCCAGATCCGCCTCTAAATGCTCGTATCGAGACAGGGATGTATTGGTCAGAAAACTCAAAGAATATCTACAATACCAATATTCTAGGAAGTTCTTCTACACTAATCCTCAAAGTCCATCTTAGGTCTACGTGCTCAAATCAGATTTTATCTAAATATAGCTTCCAAGGTTTGTACTAAACATCCTCTGATACCAACTCCAATGCCCCAACCCCAGTTACCCAGAGTCGGTGAATTAATACATAACATTGGAATGATCACAAAAGATGATATCTCGAATGACTGATTAGTTTAGTTTCCATGGAATCACTATATACCTTCATAAAATTTACATTACATCATAAAGTTAAAAACTAAAAAACATAGTCTCCATAGTCCACACTCATATCCCCTTAAGTCCATCCCTACAGGTTAGTCATAAAATATTATTCACATCCTGGAAAAAATAAAACAAATAAAGGTGTGAGCTCAGATGCTCAGTAAGGTAACAATATAGCGGAAACATTCATAATTAAGAATAAACATTTAATTCAATGTATAACTAAAACAATAGCCTTTTAAACTTGAACGTCAGCATAATATGAAAAAAATAAACTGAAATACTTCCATTTACATATTCACAGAGATATTCTACTAGTCAAATCATCACATTAAATATCAATAAACACTTTCATAATAATGGAATGCATAATGCCAGATTATCATAACAATATACTCAAGGCCTTGTGTGAAGAATACAATAGAATTTTGTCAAGGCCTTGTGCCAAGACACTAGTTTTTCTCTTGAGACCTAAAGATGAATCTCGGAGCTATAGAGGGCCCCACCCATCACTTATTAAGTCCAATGAATTCCTCATTTGAACAGGTTTAAACATAACATAAACATTCATATTAAAACTATCATACGAAATGTCAATATTTTCTCCAAATACCAAGAATGGTATAAAAATAACACATCCACAGTAAAACATATCACAAAACATTCAATACAATATTGAAGTTTTGTATCATAATAAATCAACCTAAAATTAGCTTAAAATCCATCAATTGATGTAGACATAGATGAAATCAAAACTATTTGAGAGAAATATCTCTTTTTATATGAAATAATTTAAAACTCTCATAATTATAAAATAAAACATATAATTTGAAAATATACTAATAAGATTTTAAGGTAAGAATCAATGATTTTATAATGGCAGAAAATAGCTGCACTTGCCTTATTAGTTAAAAAGACATTCTTACCTTAATTTTTTAAAAAAGGTTAAAAGGGACCTTATTTGGAAAACAGAGGAAAGATTCCTTTATAAACATCTTATAAAAAGCAAACAAGGGAATAAATTAATTTAAAAAATAGTATATAAAATAGTAATAATGATTTGAAATAAATTTTTTGGAAACATTTATGTGGATTATAATGATATCCCAGTTGATAATTACGTATAAACAAACTCGGATAATGAAGAGATTTTGAAATAAACCCTTACCTTGTAATTTTCCTTGGTTGAGGGTAGATTAACCTCATATATAATGGTGAAATAATGGTTATTAAATTATAAAAGAATCATATACATTGAAATGATATCATATATGATATTTTAACATTTCTTTGTCAATAATATCTTAGTATTATCGTCATTTCAGTTGTTAACTTACTCATTCTCTTTTATATGTTTTGTTACATAAGTTGTGTTTTTTTATGGATAGGTTGTATATTATTCATATAAAGAATGATATCATGTCCTTAAAAATTATTTTTAATCATCAAATGATAATTATACTTGCATGGATATGATGGGGAATGAATCTCATCGTGTTCAGGGAGACGGTAGTCCGTACATATGCACGAGCGACAATATCATTATTTTGATATTAAAATAATATATAGTTGGATGTTATATCATATATACAGAATAATTATAATTATAATTTATTATTTATTTCAATTACACATAATTATCATACCCATACAAATAATAATTTTTTGAATAACAATTACACCACGACGTAGAGACGGTAATCCTTACATACGCACGTATAGTGACATTTCATTAAAAGGATGGATAGAATACTGAATATGGTTCTAACATATTTATAATTAGATCATAGTATATATAATATACTGGAGTTATTATTTTAGAATGGAAATAACAATGAAAGAAGAAGTAGATGAAGAAAGGAACATCAAAGCGAGTGGTGAAAACATTACCTCTTCTTGAGGTTCTTCCTTTTGATTAAATCAAAAGGGATCCTTAGTATGGCTTTCTGGTCAAACTAAGGCCTCTGGGCTGAAGTGAGGGAAGTTGAGAGAATATTTGGGTAGGGGTTGGTTGATAAAAAGGCTTTGAATGTGTGAATTGGAGGTAAGGGAGAGTTCCCTTTTATAAGAGGGGTGAGGGGCTCCTTAGGAAAATCTAAAAATATTATTTTATAATAATTTCATATTAGCTTTTTAATGGCTCCAAAGTGGATAATTTAAAGTTTAAGGTGGTAATAGGTCGAAAAATAATCAACAAATAGGTTATAGACTGGTTTGGGGCACTATATTATATTTATCTTTTTTATTTAACTCTAAGTTAAATAGTTAGACATTTACCATGTCTCTTGGTATTTTTATATTATATATTCAATAAACGTACAATGAAATTACAAGAGACCACAAAGTGGTGCATTAATAATACACCTATCATTATATAAGTTCTTTGTTCAAGCCTTATATTTTTTGGAATATAATATCAATTAATAATATAACATTTTTTTTAAAAACTCATTTATGTTAATTTTGGAAATTTTTTAAAATTGATTTTTGTTAAAGTCTTAACAACTTTATAAATTCCAACCAAATTAATTTAATAAATAATAACATGTCATATTAATCAATAAAATTCTTGTATTCCATCAAAACTTTGAAATTATATTTATTTTAACATTTATAATACTAATTATTTCATTCTTTCATTAATAAAGAAAATACTGCATCATTATTGTGTCATAAATAAATTTAATTATTAAATGTCTAAAAAATATAAAGAAAATACCATTATGTATTAAATATTTTAATCTTTCTAATTAATATTTATTGTTAAAACTATAAAATATATAACATAATGTTATATTTTTTTTCTAAAAGATATATGTTTATGTCATTTTTTTAATTACATTAACATAATTAATATAAAGTGTCATTATCACTTACAAGTGGATCCATGGGGTCCCAAAATTGACCCGAAGATTCCCATGGTCAGCCATTATCTACCAATAGAGTTATGAAACGTTTTAGGGTAATTTATTTTTATAATAATAATATTATTTTATGCTTATTTACCAGATTTACCCTTTAACCATGGTAAATAAAATATTAACCAAAGTAATTATTCAAAATATTAAAAAATAAAAGTTAACTATTTAAAAAATTTGGACCTTATTATTCTAAATATGGAATATATTTTTATAAATTCAAATAACCGAATTAGTAGAAATTAATTTAATATTAATTCCCGCTGTCAAAACAAAAAACGTGTTTTTAAGAAATAATAACTATCAAATGATTGGCACTTGCTTATGTCCAGTTTAAATAAGAAATTATGTCCAATGACCAAAATTATATTAAATGGTTAAAATATAATCTAATTATACTCTAAAATCACTAAAATTAATAGTTTATTACTGTTATTTATTTCGAATAAATAAGATGTTTTTAATTAAAATTTAAGAATTTTCACTATTCATCAAAATATGATAGTTATCTGAAAAGTACCAATATTTCACCCTATGAAAACGTCGATATTATGAATCCAAAAAAGAATTCCATTATGAATGATAAAATGTATAAAATTTCAAAAAGTGGGTATTACTATTCATAACAGCTACTTTGATTGGTTGTGGTGTGTGTTATAACTGGAAGTTGTGTACAACACACACTATTGTATTATTCAAAGAGAAGCGTACTGTAAAAGCTTAGGGTGTTACATTTTGAATCCCAAAAACACTATTCATAATGAGACATAGTCAAAGCTTGATAGAGGCATTGTAAGTGACCAACAAATCCACAAATATTCCATGTATTCATGGGAATATGTCAATAAAGTATTCTTTTTCCAACCTTGAATCATTGATATAAATTAATAAGAAAATTTATAGATATAAAAGTTGGTGTAAAGGAGTCTCATTGTAGAAAACCACCTCAACTACTCCTACAATTACCCAGCCACTTATTCTTGTCCCCATGTATGCCACAGAAGCTACCACATGACGAAAGAAAAGAGCTGAAAAAACCAACCTTTCCTACCATATTAATAACATTTATCATAGATATTTCTATTATTAGCACATATGTTGAAATAATTAACATAAATACCTACGATATGATATCTGATGACTAACCTTTCTGATACTTCTTATCCTTTAATTTTTCATTCATTATAACGTTTAGATAAAAACAAACATGCATAGAAAACATGTTACTGTATGAAGACACTGAATTCTAAACCTACTACCAGGATAGGAACTCTAGATATATTTTCAATATTGGAGACTCTCGAAAAAATTACTAGATGAAAATGGTTTCAAAACCCTGCCAATCCAAGTCCACATATAGATCTAACTGGACTATGGAATCCCAAAATTTCTTAATAGAACCCTTGTTCCAGAGCAATGCACACTTCACCTTGATATTCAAAGGTGTATAATTAAATTCAATGATTTGATCCATCATATCCACCCAATGCATTCCTATTGAGATTCAACCCTTCCTTTAATGGATGGAGGATTCTCCTGGATGAATTCCCAAGATTAAACTCTCTCTCTTCACCCCATCTTCTGGTAATTCCTCAAAAACAATGTATTAAACTCATGGAATGTTCTGATCAGGAACATGAATTAGACATACAATAGCCTCAACAATATTATTATCTATTGGAGGATTTCATTGATGAGAATCAGCTATGTCTTCCAAAAGAATTCATGGATGATGTCTCAAAGGCATATAAATTGAGACCGAAATAGAAGGAATGATCAAACTAGAGTCAATCTCAGTTCAAACCATAAATCCGACATTCTTAAACTATTATTTTAAACCAAATACAAAACTCTAGACATAGATCTGAATTCATATGGAATATTTTTTATCATCACGATAAGATCCTTCTAGGAACTTATTGCTATGTACCTCTCTTGTCCCAACAATCCTATCTCCAGTGTAACTTATGTCCCAAGATAAGGAATCTTAGGAAAAGACCTCTTCTGATACCACTTTTTAACACTCCAACGTGATTTACCCTCAATCCTAGTACCCTACCTATTCATTCACATACCCAAAGGGTGTTCCTGATCTCATTGGTATATAGAAAAGCACCTGATCATCAGACAAAAAACTAGAGATAGATATTTCACCAAACCTAAAAAATAAATTGAATATATATACATGGATTAAGAAGGAACAATGGAAGGATAATAAAAATATTCCATAATTTTATTGTAAAAAGTAGAAATTCAATGATTGTAAAATAACCTAAATACCCATGGGACATGTCCAATTATAAAGGACCAAAACGAAAAGGCTTATTCGTGTGATAGTGGGGAAAAACTCCCACTATATCACTATAAGCTACCAAACTAGTCATACATGATACCACACTATGTGACTACAAAACCTTTCCTCTCTCTGTGTTAGAAAACATACATAGGTTTGAACACCACCAATGAGGTGATAATGGTTTTAGCTAATGTTATCAATTAGATTCCACCCATTTATTAAATTACATGTCTCTGTATAAAAATTATCCCATTATCATTTAAAATAAACAAGGATCCATATTTAGTAAGGATGATTTATAGAGAACGTGGTAAAATTTTAAATTTTTTATAGTTCTAAATCAGAATTACTTATACCAATCTCTATGAACCTTTAAAAATCATCTTTAACAGGAATACACATGCATATGAAGAATAAAAAAACAAATCCATGAAGGAAAAACCTAAGGTTATGTATCCACACTAAGGATCACTATAGGTAAGAATATCAGACTACTAGTACTACTATAAATCATGTGAACAATTAAGTCCATAGAACACAATCCATGGATGTACTATAATAACCCCTTTGTAAACCTCTGAACAATTTCAATATCAGTTCCAAAAAAAATCATTCCTCATAAATTGAGGAAATGTTCATGAGAAAGCATCCCGGTAATCACCAACAATATGGACAATGACCTTAGGAAAATACATCAATCATAGTAGCCAAGGTATCCTATGGGACCATTTTCACAATTCATTCTAATTCATTGTTAATCCATTAAAAAAGTTATTTCACAAATTAATTTAAATTCTTCAAAAATAAGTAATTTATCTTCATTTTATTACAACCAATGAATACAAATTTTTCATTAATAAATCATTTCAACACTCCCAATACAGTCATGATAATTCCTTTTATAAATAATTTTATAATATAAAAATAATAAGGTTAATCAATATTTGGTAGAGTCAGATCCACCTACCTCAAAACACGGTTCTCACACACTTGTAATGGGATCAACCAACAATGAAAACATAATCACATCAATGGATTCTCTATAATCTAATCCACACAAGTCAATAATGTTCTATTTGAGAAAGAGGGTTGGTATTGAAGTATAATCACCCCATATTTCTATAATGAACATTCATTTCACCGCAACCAACAATGGATCAGCCTTAAGAACGAGATAACACATTGAATATAGAAGAATATATAGGAAAAAACCCATATTAAAACCAATGAATCCAATAATTCAACTCAAGGGCACTACAATGATCAATTCCAATGAAGAGGTCGAAATATTACACACTCAGAGTGACACAATAAAACAGTAGTGAAGATTGACAGCCGAACAGATCAATTTGAAAGGAACAAAGTCTACCAAAACAATTAAAGATTATCCCCATGTCAAGAGATAGTTATAAATAATAGTCAAATGGTCACCCAACACCCAATCAACACCAAAAATTCCATGCTCTAGAAATTACACATCATGTAATATCTAAACACATTGTAAATTTCTATGATGCACAAATAAACTGAAAAACCCATCACTATGAATTAAAATGCTATCATTAAATAACTCACAACAAGTAAAAACTCATCACATCATGTAACCTTTCATAGCATTTCCCCTTCTTGAGGAATCCACCCAGCAACCATTACACATAGATTAACCTAGTTACATAACATGAAATTATCCTATAACATAAATAAAACATAGAAATAATCATGTATAATCTACAAAGCTTAAAGATAGTTTAGAGAGAGTAAAAATAGTAATGAACAATGAAATTGGATGTTAGAAACTACACACCATAAATAATTTATATCTCCAAGATGTCATATGGATCATGTTACCCCTAGAAAAATGTAAGTCCACTACTCCCTCTTCAATGACTCACGTTCCAATGACTTTTAAGAATCTGATCCATATTTCTATAATACACTAATTAATTTAATAGAAATCTAATAAAAAATTATTTAAAATGAGATTCAATGATCTCAATACTTTTCTCCAAAATATAAAATTTTGGATCTAAATCAATTTATTCGTAACTGATAACATGATCAGGAATATGATGAAATGTTCTGGGATGATATTTTTGTAAAACATAAAAAAAATTACATCTACTAAAATATAAATGATCAATTATAATAATCCTTCCCAAGACGCTCAATGATCTAAAACTATCCAACATATCATAGAGCTATCATTACATGTTTTCCACAATAACAGTTAACCAACTGAGGAGAAGTTTCATGAAAACTCAGTCACAAACATAATACTCTAAAGGATGATGTGCTTGACCAACATAAAATATCATTCAACACTTGGCTATAACTAGATCTTAATGTAAATCCTAAATCTTCACTGAAATCTCATGAACTCGACATGGTCCAGATAATGATTTTTATCCCACAGCATCCCAATAGAGAGGTGATATGAACATGCGACCAAACATATCCTCAAAGGGAGAAATTATGATGGATGAATAATAACTATTGATGTAATAAAACAAAACTAGTCTTAGATTGATGTCCCATAATACACTAAAATCCATGACATAGTCATAATGAATATCCTCTAGGATCTAAATCACATGCTCTAACAGATCATGTGTCTGTGGATGGTAAGCTATATTCAATGTGATCTATGTTTTCAATTCCACTTATAGACACCCTAAGGACCTCATGTAAAACCTAGGATCCATATATGAAAAAATATAACAACTAATCCCATGTACAATCACATTCATCTACACATAGTGTGTACCCAGATCTTTATCCCTGTGGTATCGTTGATTAGAAATAAATGGGAAGACATAATAAAATAATCAAAAAATAACCACATAGAAAAATTGATTATGTGAGTCTATGGAAATATAATAACAAAATATATGTACATCACATACCATTTCCAATCTATCCCTAAATGTTTCGGATGCATACCATAGGGTTTCATGTTCTCTTATTTTATTAATCGATATGTGTAACAATAATAAACATAATTTACCATGTCACACTTCATACCCAACAACCAGAATCATAATATCATGTCATATTACATATTCGTAATACCTGAAGAAATGGAACACAAATATCAATTACATCTAAATCAATACTAAACTCCTAAAAAACCATATGAAGAAAACCCGTGTCTCATAGTGTAGAATACCATCTAATGATAGAGACCATCCAGAAATGACCTCATCACTATAATGGATTTCTATAATTTCATTTAACTCATCATTATTTTATTGTATATGAAAAAGAAACTCAAGAAAATATGATGATTACTAAAAATTGGATAGAACAATAACTGAAACATCTTAGTGAATCATGTAGAAAACCCGCATAATGTTCCACACCTCCTTCGATCCTAAAAAAATGTTAAGGTACTCTCATGGTATGAGAATGAATAATTTTATAATCCTAAATATTATGAGTGGAGTTTTTATTATTATGAAGATGAATTTGAAGAGAGTTATAAGATACCACAAGGTCATCCTTCGTCATAACACATCCTAATCATGCACCAGATGTATCAATGAAAACCACATACCCCTTATCGGTCTCAGTTAATAATATAATTGAAGCTGATGCTAGAAGTCAGTTCTGTTCATCCAAAGAATAATTCCACATATCATCCCATCTGAATTTCTCCACATTCCTTGTAAGATTATGTAATGATGATGACAACTTAGATAAATACTTAACAATCCATTGGTTGTATCTTACAAGAACATGAAATCTCCAAATCTAAAAGACATATTGGTGTTATTTCCATGAAAATGAATTCTTCAACATCTAAGCATCAATGGATTATCCATTTATTGAAATATAATTCCATATGGACAGTACTTCTTGAATCCAAAAACAATATTTCAAAAATACTCCATAAAAATGGAGACAACTAATAATTTCATCATCTAAAATTTGATGGTTCTCAAACTGACACTTAGATTTTGAATATACTAAATTATCATCCATAAATACTACCCCAAAAGTTCCAATATATAATGGAATATATTATTCCTAAATAACATAAAAACTACAAGAACATTAGTCAGACCAATGTTCTTCACAAGCTATTCATAATCGCCTTACATGCTCTTGAATGATTTGTTTGGAATATCAGACTCTAGAACTCTGAGAAGATGATAATCTGAACTAAGATCAATCATTTAAAACATTTCTTCCTACATTATGTAATAAAATAAATAATGCACATGATAAATATGATACTTATTATTAATTCTTACTCAGTTCCTCATCTAATTGTCCACACACAACCAACATGACCCATCATCCTTTTTTAAAAGTAGAACATGAGCTACTAATAGAGAAACACAAGGGTGAACAAAACCATTTTTCAATAGGTCATCAAACTAAATATTAATCTCTATCATATCCACTAGTTCTATACGTTATGAAGGTATCGATATTAGATTCGTGACTAGTACCATGTTATTCCTAAACTCTGCCTCTCTCTATTGGAAGATCAACGAAGTCATAAGGGAAAATGTCAGAAATGTCCCAAACAAAAATTGGAAGATAAAAAAAGGAAATACATAAACCTCACACCTAATAAATGAAAAAAAAACTCATGATATCTAGGATGGAAGGTCCTGCATGACCACCCCTCTGGTCCCACTCCCCCTAACACACACAATACAGCCCATCAACACTAAGACATGACACATGATGATGATAAAAATCAACCTAGGATTCATGAGAGAGATGATAATCTATATTGAATACGACATCAACAAGATCTATATCATGAAAGAGAAAATATTAGGGAAACTCATTGTTAGCTATTGGTGAAAAACAAGAAGTAAACCAAAACCATGGCACTTTCCTCTTACCAAGAGGAGTGTCTGTCTCTTTTTTAAAAGGAATAATTTCAATTAGATGTTTAAGAACATAGATACAAATTAAAAATATAAATGAGTTGTAGAAACTAGTATCATATAAATCAACCACTATGGAATATTCAAAAATGATAATACATATCACTGTTTTGGGACATGCATCAAACCCCACTAGAAACTTCTTTACGGAATGAAATATCATCAATCTTGTGGCCTATGGCTCGAGACCTTTAGTCCCTAAAGAATAAAATTTCCCCATAGTTTCATTTGGATACAATGGACCATGATCATAGTGAGGCATAATTATATATTGATAGAACCAATGTATGTGACCAACACGTCCACAGTTACTGCACATATTCATGAGAATACGACAAGAATGTATTGTCTGTCAAAACATGCCACACTGGTTGAAAAATATGGAAACATTTATTTCAATATTAAATGGTGTAGCATAGGCTCATTTATATGACCCATCTCCACTACTTCTATGAGGATCCTGCCACATCATCTTCTTCCCAATCATGACACTGAATCTAGAAATAGATGGAATTGGAGAGGTGGAAAATTCACCCTTACATTCTATTTTCATCTCTTCCATCATAGATCTATCTACCAAATCCAAATAGGTATAATGATTTAACAAACATTCTTTCCATATGATATTTGGTAACAAGACGTATTGTTACCTCTACTCCTACCACTCGTCATTCTATACCACATATATAAAAAATTGTAAAATCTCAGAAAACATGTTTGTTTAGGATGACATTGAATGCTCTTCTTGCTACAAAGGGAGAAAATATATATATTTTTCCAACATCATTGAATATAGAAAAATATTATAGAATAATAGGTGTTTTTAACCCTTCTAATCGATTCCCACATATCCATATACATAGACAATAAAATACCACCATCGCTTACCCGAACCCTCAAGAATGAACACTACACATTTCCCCTATATATTTTCATCTGCCTCCAAGAAGCCCAATATTTGATAATTTTTATCTAGGAAATCCACCTCATATTGAGGTTAACTCATTATATTAAAGGTTAATTCATTCTCACAAATGAATTCCTTATATTGATCTCTCTATCATCCATTACCTAGTTGTACCTGAACATCTATGTTTTGAACTTGAGGTTAATTATTATTAATAACCTAAACGACCCATACGACAACCTCCATGAGATTCTGATCAATATGTAGATTCCCCTGAGTTTCATCAACTATATATGTATGTGGAACTCATTGAATTAGTCATTGAGGCATACTACTGTACACCCAAATAGAACAAATGATTAGAAAATAGAGTAAATCTCAGTTCAAACCAGAAACACATAAGAAATAACTCTGATTTAAAACAAAACCCAATACTAGAGACACATATCCCAACATCCCATATATACGTGAGTCTCATCACTACAATATCTAGAACAGAACTTATCAAAACATACCTCTCAACTCCTGGAAAACAAATATCCAGTCTAATATACATTCCTAGAAAAGGACTATTGGGGACATACCTCCTCTAATACAATATTATAAGGAACCAACCTTATATACCCATAAACCTAGAACCAAACCCATTCCCCCACATACATAAAGGGTGTTCCTGAACCCCATACGATGAATAAAAGAACTCAAGCATAACAAAACAAACCAAAGGGAATGATGTCTCCAAACTTGAATAAATAGCTGAATTATATATACTCAGATAAATAAAGAAAGGTGGAAAGATAATAAATATATTCATATATCTAAATAGCGGAAGAAATGACTGTAAATGTATCCAAAATCACCAAGTGATATTTCTATATTAAATGGACAAAAATAAGGTGCTCCATGTGATTGTGTGGATGAAATCCCACCATCTTAGAACCTGCTAACCCACTCAGCTAAAATGAAACCTCACCACCTCAATGTAGAGCCTTCTCATTCCCTACATTGGAAGACCTACATAGATCTTCACATCACTGAAGAGGTGTTAATGGTGTGAGATAATAGGATCAATAGTATCCCTCCCAGGTGTTTCCTAACAGTCCTTGGTTTACTAAATCATGTATGTTCATTTTATATATAATGTGGCATTATAATTAGTAAATAAATTTTATATAAATCATTTTAAAATTTTACATATATCATTGTTCGAAATCAAAATAAGTTATGTGAATATCAAATCAAATTTTTCTTATCACAATTAACAAGAAGAAACACGCATATCATTGTTAAAACAACAAATATAAACAACACAAATAGAAGCACATGTATCAACAACAATGGTCACTATAGGTTCGAATATCTGGAAACTTGTACCATAATAAAACATATCCCCAACCCAATTCCTAGAATATAGGCCTAGAAATGAGAGGAATACCCAATTAGTAAACCCCCACTAACATTATCAATATATGTCCCCATGAACAATGGGCTTGAGTAACATAGGAAATACCTATGATAAAACCTCACAATAATCACAAAAAATACCGATTATGGCCTCGAGATAAAAAATAAACATATGTACCCAAGGTAAGCCTTGTGATCATTTCCACAATTCAATCCAATTGTTTTAAAAACAATTTCTAAAAAATTTCAAAAATCCATTTAAATACAATGAACATACCGATTTTCATTCCATTTATTTACAACTAATAAAAACACAGTTTTCCTAAAACTCTTTTCAACACACAAAAAATAGCCATTTCAATTAGTTTATAAAAAATTTTATAAAAAATGAACAATAATTTTCACCAAAATAATCTAGGGATTGAAACACATACCTCAAAATCGAGGTCGCACACACCCACAATGGGATTGACAAATAAAGAACCCACTAATTTCATCAATGGAACTAGAATCAAATATATAAATCACTTAATTGATCTACTTGGGAAATATGATTGATGAATAATAGAAAAAACAACTTACCTCATGAAAAAAACATGTTTCACCACAACCAACAATCCAACGACCTATAAAATGACATAGCACATTGGGTTTGGGAGATTTCATGAGGAAACTATAAATTAAAACCAAATAATCTGATAATTCCACTCAAGAGTGCTACCTTGACTAATGGAATAAATTATGGTCAATTATCACTCGCCAAATGATATTCATCACAATCATAGTGAATATAAAATACCGAATATATGGATTGAGATATAAAGTGTCTCCCAAAATTATTGGCCATAAACCATTGGCCTAGAGAAAGGGAGAAATGGAAACCAAATGGGAACTGAAAACCTAAGATATTCCATAAAAATAACTACTCGGGAAATTACATGATGTGTATTACCTTTACATGTCTTGAATTTCTACGATGACCAAATATGATAAAAAATCATTCACTATAGATTAAAATATGATACTTAAATAACTCCTGAAATGTGAAAACTAATAAAATCATGTTACATTTCATAGTGTGGAATCTTCACATGTAATACACCATGTAAACATTACATGGAATTTATCCTTGTTACACGGCATGAAATTATCCTACAGCCTGTAGACAATACATAAATAAACATCTATAAATTTGATATAAAAGGAGTTTGAAGATAAGGAAAATTTACCTAATCAAGTTAATAAGATATTACAAGGTGCTTCTTAATGAGGTGGCTAGTGCATGGTCAGAAAATGGTTTTCCAAACCATGAAACTAACCACACATTGTTTAAAAGTGAATTCCTAAAAAGTGATCATCACTATTTTATTACCAATAAAGATCTTTTTATTAACTATATATGGCCCTAATTAGATTTTTAATCATTAAAAAGGCTTTGATGTCTCTATCCTTTAATCTATAAGTAATCTTAAGAAAATTCATTGTGTTTTAAGTCTCAATTCAATTGTTAAGTCATTTTTTTTGTAGTATTCCTTACATATATTTCCCTTTAATATCATAGATTGATATATCTGATTATTTGGGAATAAATCTAGGATAGTGGATGCCAATATTGGTGTGTTTTTTGTTATTTTAGTGTTATGGAATAATATCTAATGTGTGTTTTTAGAATGTTAGGCTAGTTTTTTTGATGGTTTCTTGTCATTCTTTATTTTTCAAAATTTACGAGGTATGTGGATTCACTATTGTCTCCAATTACACTAAATTAAAATATTAAATTCATATTGAAAAATATTTGTGATAGTTATTATTGTATGTTTACAAACATCATGGTATAATCCCCCTTTAATGTTGGTTTTTTGTTTTTGTGGTATTGTAGAAATTTTTTGTGGTGGAAATTATTGTGTTTATGAATTTTAAAATGAGGAGTTTAAATTGTGTATTTTTTGATTCCTAGAATTTTTTGTGTGTTATTTTTTTTAATAAACATTTTTAATTGAATTAGATATAAATTTTTGTTTTGGAATGGTTTTTACATACATGGGAAGGTGTGAGTTCATGCTTTTGATGTGACCTGGAGTAAGTGGAATGTACTATTTTGGTATAAAGGGATATAGACGTAGATAAGGGGTGGTTTTCATTGTGACACAACAAGATTTTACACTTTTTAATGACATAATGGATATATGAGAAACTTTTAATGAGTATGGATCAATCATAGGAACATTCATGTGTGGGTGTGTGTCTGAAATACTTATTTGTTATACTGAAAAGCAATGTGAAATGGTTTAACGATTTGTTTGGAAGTTTTCCTTAGAAACTATTTTTGTTTGTAAATGACATTATATTTTGATATAAACAATTGAAATGTGTTCATGTGTTTTATATTAATTATTTTATATATGTGTGAAAACATGTTCATTCCTTATGGAATGAGTACAGAAGTCATTAGTGGAAAACCTACTATATTTCATTACTCACACCTACATTAGAACATTGGTTATTTTGTAGATATTTTTTATAGAGAACCATTTAATGGAAATGTATCACACATATGACGTAGTTATTAGTGATACATATGAATGAATTGTATAGTTGGTGAAACTTCCTCGAACTAAGACACACTAAACAATTTCCCCATTCTATGATGCAACATGACCTCATTTGAACCTACCCATATTCTAGAGTCTACCAACTAGAATAGATTGTGTAAAATGGAACATGGGGAGAATATAAACTATTTATCCTATAATACACAATATATATAAAATTATATAATAATCAATGACCAATAAACTTGAATAAACTGTCATTTTACAGAGCTGGGGACAATCCCATAACCAAATGAAAACTATTCTATGAAATTTAATATAATGCCAAGAGATATAAAAATAAAAATAAAATAAATAGATCAATCCCCAAAATGGGTCCAGATATGAAGTTCATATCCCTCATCCATGCACATACCTTTCCCCAACAAACTCCCTACCATATGTCCCTTTCACTTTTCATGGACTGTGACCATTAAATTTTATCAAGTGCCCAATGCCACCTGAGCATGTTGTGTGTACAACAAAGTATCCACCACCAATGGTGTCTTCAAAATATCTAGTAAAAAATGATAGTGCGTGCTAGTGCTAATTAAATTTCAAGGTAACAAAATATAGTTTAATTATTTATCCATGTTGACTTAAAGCATTTTCATTGTTTCTTCCACTTTCATCACTTTTTCCAAGTGTTGGGAATTTAAAACATTTATAAAGCATCTTAAGATGGCCAATTAGTAGACATAATTGAATACCGAATGTTATCTAACTCTCTAGAGGTAAAAATTTCACAAATAATTACAACACACATACATTGGATATTCGGTCTAGGTAGTCTTGTCAAATAAAACTATTAGGAAAATAGATGCTTGGTTCCCTTCCATAACCCAGGAAAAATGGTGGTGGGTTTTGAGCATCAGTCTGACCTGAACTATGGGTGTAGATCCTCAAGTCCAATACTCTACCACTACGAATCCATGTGCACATGTTTCTGATTCATTTACCATATATACCATATGACAACCGATAAAAATATAAAATCACATAACGTTCCAATCATATAATTATTAAACATGTGAATTAACATAAAGACATAACCCATTATCACATATACATACAAATTTCATCTCCCAATTAATCCATTTTCCTTTTCATTGCATGAACCATTATCATAATTATAAATTTATATTCCTTAGCTAATTTAAAATATTTATCTATTACTATACATTAACCCATTTAATTTATTCGTCACTTTCCAAGAATTTACCCATTTGACATGTCAATTGTATCGCATAATTTATCTCACTTATTCAATTCAATTGTAACTTAAAATTTATTTGGCATTATCATGTTATTTTATACAAATTATTTCACATTAAGAAAAAAATACCTCATTACAATATGAAAGTATATAAAATAAATAAATATTGATTTTTCATCATAATAAACACTTCAACAAGTTCATCATGGGCTATTATTTTTCATAATTTACTTATATGCTAGACATTAAAATTTTCCATTATCGGTAATGTTGGCACACCCAATGAGTAGCCCCAAATCAGTATAATAATAATCTATTCATCCTATTGGGATCATTAATAGTTTAAATAATCATTTATAAAACCATATTACCATATACATTTTGAGGGCTCAAATTCACCACAATTGTGAACTATTAGAACAACCACACAAGAAGAAATATGCATTGAAACAATGGGATATAACTGGAAGACCTCTTACCTCAAACCCCCATATAAAAAATTACATTTCCTTAGCCTTAGATCCATATTAAAGAACCCTTTGAAACCCAAATCTATGATCCATGGAAAAATGAGTGTTTTGGGATTCAGAAGCCGAAGAACGAAGGTATTATACCTAATACATAAAAGATGTTAATGTGGAAAATTAGACATACCCGGATCTTCAATCCACAACCAACGACACTCCAAATGGAATATAATCGAAGCAGAATAATCCATGGTTATTCATGGTAGAGAAGCTTTATCACTGTGAATAATGTAGGAGTAATTAGGGATAAAATTCGGTAGGACAAAGAATATATGAAGGCTTAATTTGTATAATCCCATTTATAATGGGGCACACAGTTTTACCACACGGTTTGACAGACATTGTTACCAACTGTGTGTCTGCATCTATCTAAGAGGGGTTCAATTATAGAAGCTACCTTGGGATCTTACATGGTTTGAAAAAGCATGAAAAACACTTTTTGAAATACCCTATACAAATCCACATGGTATTTATTCCCCACTTGAATGGTTAACATAATCATGAACTTCCTCAAGGGTAGAATGGGGTGGGCACATCTATTCTTCTAATTATGCTTCATCCATGAAACATGCACATGATTGAAAATTTTCCTCCATATTTTCTCTCCCAAAAACTAGGAACACCTCAAGGCCCCTCATGAACAGAATATTAAATTAATTAACCATATTTAATACAATAAACCCAATATTTAATCTATGACATACCTCCATGAAGTCCAAGATCATACAAACTCCCAACCATTGATGGTCTCGTCCTCAAGACGCACTCCAATGTATCACTGATCTTCCAATGAAATTGTATTAGGTTACTAGGCATGAGTATATATTACCCTCACCTAGGATTCTTACTGAACATTTTTATGGTCCCATAAAACTCGAAATAAGGTCGCAATCATTCCACCAAATACCTTCTGACTATGATCCAAAATATGAACTGGATGAACCAAATGGGCACAACATCTTCAAGCTCAATATCATAATCATTATTCTTGGGAAATGGGTCCATTTGATTAAAAAGAATCATTTATATTTATAAAAATTCATGCAAACCACCATAACACTATGGTATAGCCAATCGGTACGCCACCAGTCTTATTTACTCCTATATTTCAAAGGGACCCATGTACCAAGGATCCACATTTCCATGATTTTAAATTCGATGGGTACAAAACCTTGGAGACACCCAATGGAACCCAGATCGCCCTCCATAATATCAAGAGGTATAGAATTACAATCAACATACATCTTCTTCATACTCTGATTCATTGCCATCTTCTTCCAGATTAACTAAATTGAGCCTCATGCATCATACATGAGACTTGGATCCAACAACTTTGACTCCTTGTCCTCTATTTAACACAATTGATTCCAACAAAGCCTCCTATATAAAAAATCATATGGTTCCATATGAATTTGTACATTTTAACTGTTTTTATTGGTGAACTCAATATGAGTTAATTGTTTCTCCCACAATGAACTGTTGTTTAGGACACAAGATCTCAATATGTCCTCTAGTACAATAATAGTATGCTTTGACTTCCCATTAATCTATTGTTGGAATGTCGTAATCAAATACACCAGGGTATTATGAGACTTCATTAATCGCTACTATATTATATAGGTAGAATTCAGTCAACGATTTAATACTCTTGTTTGTGGTACCCCATGCATCCATGAAGACTCCCAATTATACAACTCACCTGAATATTCAATGTTGAAGGTCTATTAAATTGTTTGGAAATGTTCTACCGTAGAAAAATAATCCACATAAATCTAGATTACATTTTTATAATATAGAATCCTAAAAAGACCTATAACTCAATACATCATAACATCATCCCATTTCCATTATATAATTGGAAATTTCTGTACCAAACCACATGGTTTCTAATATAATTCCTTTACATATAAATAAGTATAGTATCTTGTGATAAAACATATTACTATCTTCTTCATCAATAGAAACAAATACTTCCTATAATCATCTTGATACCTTTCAATCAATTTTTTTATGAAATTTATAAGACTAGTCATAGAACTCATGTATGAACTCTTCTCACATACATGTAGGTAGAAAAACATGGACATAGAAGAAAACAATCTCGACATCACTAATGTTCCAAAAATAAGGAGGATCCCCACATTGAAGACATTCCCATAAAGATAGGAACACCATGTCTACAGACCACCCGTTCATGATTCAACTCATAAGGGTGGACTAAAAAACCATGGATTAAAGAGAAATCTATAATTTACCATTATAAAAGACCAGGTTCTTTTTGTAAAAAAACACTATCATCCTCCACTAAGAATGAGATTTTGGACCTAGTTGCATTTTACTCTTAGGGATAAAATAATTATCAACACTATCCTTATTTATAGACATGTATAACATCTAAAAATCAAGCGACAACATATACTCAACCAGTCATTGAAACCCACGATTCAAATCATCATGAGAGAATAAATAATTATACATTTTATGATTAGTATACATAGTAAACCATTTTTCCATCATACCATGATGCCAATAATTTAAATCATTATCCAACACTGCCAACTCAATGTCATACATACAGTAATTTCATTCATGATTCTTCATTGGATGACACGGATACATGACAACCTAATCCATATACATCAACACTACCGCAATCCCAACACCATATGCATAATTAAATATTCTCTATACTAGACTATGGAACAACCAATACTAGTTTCGAATTCAATAACTTATTTAACTCATGCAAGGCATTCTCACATGCCTCAAAAAATTCAAACATGATTCCCTTGTCATTTATGAAGGAATGTGTTACAAATAAATAAGATAGTTTTTTGGTGAACCATTGGTAAATTCCTACTAATCCCATGGATATCCAGATATCGATAGTATTCTTGGGAAACACAATAGACACAACTACATGAAATTTCCACTGGTCCATTAACAAACCTTAATTAGAGATTATATGACCCATTTAATTCACCCTGTCAATGAGGACATGGAATTTGGATAGCTTGGAATATATACTATGATATATTCACTTCATAAATTATCAAGATGTTTAGCATGATCAACATAAGTTTTTTAGTACACATAGATTTCATCAAAAAAATAATACTATAAATTATTAAAGAAAAGGATTAAAGATACAATTCATTAGGGACATAAACACAATAAGCACGTTCTTCAACCAGAAAAATTGGAAAAAAACTCATGTTACTCATACCTCCCCTTAAATAAAGTCTATAGTATATTAGAGTGTCTCACTCTTAGCTGACAATACCCCTAAATATGAATTTTTTTCTGAATCATTAAAACACCTCTCATCTATACAAAATAACATCAATAGGGGATCCATGTATCAATTATAAATGTTCATCTTCTTAAATATCCTATAATTTTATTTGAACCATATGCACCCATCATCCTTCTTAGCATAAAAACTAGAGATTGACAATGTGATGTTCATAGGTGGATAAATAACTTATTATCTAAATCGTCCAACTGATTTTTATGTTCATAGAGTTCCAATAGTGCCATCGTATATGAAGAATTAGAAATGAGTTATTTTTCTAGAAACAACCATATTTTGAAATCAATCTCAATATCAAAATGAAGCCCCCCGAATCCCTAAGGAAACACAAACTAAAACTAATCTACTATAGGAGAAAACACATGTTTCCCTACTACCCCATCATTATGCGTACGATATGACACATGGGATGTGAGTTCACCCAACTACTAACAAACATTCCATTCATGTCCTACATAAAAATTCCATTACCCAATGTTTACATTGGTATTCCCCTATAGGGATTTGAATGTTACACTACAGTGCTAATAGTATATATTATCATAGTACACCACTAACCAATCCATCCCCAAAATCAGATCAAACCATAAAATCTATAACACATACATGTACCAAAGAAAATAGTACCAACCATCCTCAAGGGAACACCCTATACATTATTAGATATATTCTGCTCCACACTTAATAGTGTCTCAATTAATATAACCACAGATATATGTTTGCCATAAAATCTCAACATACTCAAAAAAAGAGCACAAGTAGAACAATTTAAGGCACATGTATCAAATAATATACAACAATGTGTGCAAGATACAATAATCAATCCTCATACAGTCGATTGTCTGGCATAACCACCTATAGTTATTGGATAAACTATTCGACAATGAAATGCCCCACTTCCTAGGGATTTGGTTTGAGTTACAAGTGTTTTAAAACCATGATGATATTGTTGATCTCAACCTAGAGTACCAGGCATTCCATGACTACTAGTAATACTAGTAGAACTCAGACTAAATCCCAGATATGGGGTGATCGACCCCCTTCATATACTTTCCATTGGTTGTGATCCACCACTGGTTCTTGACCGAGGAGGTTCATATAGATTCTTTGTAGACAACTCATTCCATCATGCACTCAACACTCACAAGTTGGTAAGGGGAACTAACCATTCATAATTCACATCCTACCACCAAAATATAATAAAGTTATGCCAAAAAATGAAAATATCAACCTCTATCATGACTACCCTCTACAAATTAAACCGAATGATGATTCCTAGAGTGATGTTTCATGTCATCAAGATGCTGCACTACTTGCCCGTCTAGCTAGATCCATAAAACAACTATATAATTCCTCACTTATGTTCCATTATGAAATAAGGTCTTGATCCACCCACACTAAACCACTTTAAATTAATGATAATCACCTTGGATATGATCCACTCTTAATGTCCATTCTGAATGCATCTCTCCATTGAATCCTCATCCTCTACCAATACTGGACAATGTGTCCCATGTCAGTGAAGTTTCTATAATAATCCATCCCTATCATGGGCCCCATGTTCAGCCTCATAATCTCCAAAAAATCTAAAATTTCATGGTCTCATTATAGAAGTGTTATATAGAGTTATCTTGAATTTCCATTCATAGCATACAATTATCTTTTTTTATTTGAACCAGATTATCCCACTCTAACTTTTTTTTCCAGTAACATAATACATGCATACATAAGCCTTTTATCTAGAGGAGTCTAAGGTAGATCCAAAATCATATTGATTGTCTCTATCAAGAACTATACTACATCAAGTCCACCATCTATGTAAAATGATGTAGGTTGATGTAACATAAACTATTTTTTTATATAGGACATATTTGGAAATAACCTCTCTATGTCTCATTCAATCATCATAACAAAATAAGACATTTTCTCAATGAACTACATCCTCCTCTATTACCCTGAACCACATGGATTTACTATCCTACATGTGGAGTAGTAATAATGATGATATACTCTTGTCAACCAATCAAACCACACCATCACGGTGGAATTTCTTTACAATTAAAAACATTATAATTACAACACATAATTTAACTCTTACACTATTTATATAAAAAAATTATCAACTATACACAAACAACCCATTTCCCTTACACTATTCCAACAGACATCGTCACATCTAAAACACTACCCTAAACCATTCCTACCATGGGTATTGGTGATCATGGGGTAGAAAAATATACATGATAACATGTATTTTATTAGACACATTTTAAAACAATTTCCACACTTACGAAGTAATTCATACCTCTTAAGAAGACCTTTATTATAATATATTTTATCTCATTTAATCACCCTCATGATGAACAATTCGTTAACAACTGTATAACATTAATTCCATTTTTAACGTTGTGTTACCTTTATTATAAGTTAATTTTATTATATTTTTATGGAATATGAAATTAATTTTAACATTTATGTCCCACACAATCAACCCATGTGTCCCAAACATGATGCATTCCATCTATATCCCAGGTGAAAATAATAATGAATTAAAGAACTAAGTTGAGCCATTTTGGACACAAGAATAATATCATTAAATTGTCACATCACAAAAATATTACATCATCTAATGGTGAAATATCATTCAACCGTAACAAGACACACCATGGATAATAATCCCACCATGGGATCTTTGGTGTTCCCCCATGCATCGTTAGGCTATTCACAAGAACGTACTCATTTTTAGGACCCAAGACATTCTATTATCCTCTATACAATACTTAAATAATAATACCAACTTAAATAAGGCCATTTATAACACTTGGTAATTTCCTTGACCAGAGAGCCATTAAACTAGTGCCCCTGGTTAGGTCACAACATGTCAATATGTGTGCCTCCCAATATGCCAAAGGCTACCAAGTTATAGCGAGGGACTAAATGAAAACACGTGGAGATTATACATTTTTTATTAGAATAATCTACATTATATAATAATAATAGTAATAATAAAAGATTACTCTAGAAGGAAACAACAAACATGAATTAGCTACAATTTTCTAAAATTGGGGACAAGACCACAACCAAATGGTAAATATGCAATGTCATGTCATTCATTTCCAGGTCATGGAAAATGAAAAAAAAATGTTCATGAGTAGACAAAATGGGTGTTGAAACCAAGTCTAGATCCCTCTACCATGCACCTCCCCTACCACAATCAACTACCTACATATGAGATACTATCATTATCATAATCTGGAACCCTGAAATATAATCAGGTACCCAACAGCGGCCCATGTAGGGTTTGTGTACAACTTAGTAGGCCACCAAAAATTTAATCTAAAAAATATAGATTCAAAACATATTGTTCATTGAAGTACTAAATAAATTACATTGTAATAAAAGGTAAGATATGTATCATTTTTAAACAATTTCACTTAAATCATTTTCATCATTTGTCACACATTTATCTCTTTTTTTGGTTAGTAATTTATGGTATTTATACAAAGGATTAAAATATAAAATTATAATGTATAAGAAAAGATGTCTGGTTCTGTAACTAACTTGGTATAAATAATTTCATAAAAAATTACAACACACTTTCCATGGATCCTGAATCCTAAAAGTCTCATCAATTTCAACCATTAAGGGAATAGATCCTTATTCATGTTCCCTAACCTATGTATTATATGGATGGGTTTAGAGCTGTAGTATATCCAAACCCATGGGCATAGATACTCAAGTCCAATACCCCAAAACTACCAGCCCATATGCACATTATTCTTATCCATTGACAACATATACGTAATCATAAAAATAAAAAAATAAATAAAATTATCAATATAATATCATAATTATTCAACATTTGAATTATAATCAATCCCTATCATGTTATATCAATTACCAATTACATTTCTTTTCCCTTTAAACCCATTTCCATTTCTCATGTGACATCCCACTATCATACGTAACAATTTATTTACCTCAACCCATTTAACACATTCATCATGTCCTGTAGGTTAAACCATTTAACAGATTCATTAATTTAATAGAATTTACCAATTTATGTTTTTCATTATTTAAATTATATTAAACCGCATCTGAATTTCATTTATAAATCATAAGTCATTTATCACAATCCATTTTATTTTGTCTAACCCCTTTCATATTTGGATTAATAATCTATCATACTATTAAAAAGGTCTAAACACAGCTATCAAAACATAATTTTCATAAAAAATAACACATATGCATGATTATCAAGGGCATTACATTATCACTAGTCAAATATTTTGATAACACTACAATTCTCAATGATTGGGGATGTTGGAAAACCACCTAGGGGCCATAAATAAATCTAGTAATCTGAAGTGAATTGTGTTGCATTTGTTGTCAATGAGGCATGAAGTTGCCATGGAATGAATGGATGTCAAGGAATGTCAAGATGTGAATGACAAAGGATGTGATGGTGTTGGTAAGGAAAGGAGAATGGCCATGGTACTAAGATGCATGTCACTTAGGAGATTCACTAAGTAACATAGGATGTTGTGGTTGAAACATTCTATATGGGTATCAGACGATTGTAGAGCTGTTCTTAATGTTCCAATACTTGTATCAAGGTGTTACTAAGTGAAAAAACTTAAAGAATGATGATGGAGCATCATTATATCTGACGATTGTTGAACTGGTCTTTAAGTTCAAAGAACTTGTATCAAGTGGATACAAAGTCACAACAATGTTTGAAGACCATGCATTGTATTGACAATGCATGAGGAGATGAAGTGATCCATCCACAATCACTAAGTGGATGAAGTGGTGCTAATGACGTCCATGTACTATTTCTTAGTGCATGATGAATTGAAGATGATCCAACCTGATCTCTAATTAGATCAATGAAGAACATTGAAGAAGTTATTTGATTAAGGAGGTCAGTTGATGAAGAAGAACCTTCGGGACATCCATTCATAAATATTGAATACATGATTAAGAAGAGGAGGAATCCATTTGAAGAAGAAATGATGAAGAAGTGAAGGGAGTGGCATTTGGCATTTGAACCTTGTTACTTTGTTTTTAAACAAAGTACCTGTTCTATACTTAAGCAAAAATTTGGCCAGCCAAGGCACCTTGAGGGTTCAACCACAAGGCATGGGCGCTAGGGCACCACGCCCATGGGGGAACCCGTGGGGCGAGCCAGGGCGGCAGGGCGCACCCAAGACACCGCATGGGCGCCTAGGGAACGCTCGAAGGAGTGCTGTAGGGGCGTAGGAGTGTGCCCCAAGAGTGTCAGCGTGCATAGAGGGTGCATAGAGCGTGCCCGAGTGGCAGGGGTGGGCGCAAGAGCGCGCCCGCAGAGAGAACCCGGTGCGGGGCGGCACCGGGAGGGGAGAAGTGCAACTGAAGGGAAGCCGGAAGCGCGAGGGTGATAAACCGCTGAAAAACCGGGATCCGTTTCGATGTGGGACGCGGGATTTTTCCTCGGAGCGAATCCTGGTCGCTCGATCGATCGCGCGCCAGATCTGGACCGCTCATCGCATCCCGCACACGATGATCATATCACGACCATCCGATGTCTTTCAATCGCCCGATCCAATGGCTCCCAGTGCGTCTCCTTGCTCGAGCCATGCCGAGGCCTCCCCGTGAGCTCCGTTCGAAACAGAGGCATCCCGACGACAGTTTTTGAGTTCCCGGCCACCTCCGAGAAAACTGAGACCTCCTTTGTGATCGTTAGGCCATAACGAACTCATGCATGCATTAAAATGTTGAATGCATGCATCGAGAAAGAATTCAAAGTTCGGCCGAGGAAAACCAAAGGTGTCGAGGCCACGTGTCTTCGTGGTATGAACAGACAAGTATTAAAGAGGCCATGCATTCGTTCAAAAATGCATGCACGTGAAGGAGGAAAATAAAAAGGAAACCTGCGATGAAACAGCGAAGGAAAACAAGATTTGGAGAAAATCTTGAAGATCTGAAATCTTCGATGATTCGAGATTTATCACGCGGATGGACAGAGGCATCCCTCTGCCTATATAAGGAGAGCTCGAGGCTCTCATTGAGTTTGCTGAATCTTTATTGAAAACTCGAAGTCCCGTGAGTGCCGTATGTGCCTCGCGAAGTTTTGAAGCCACCGCGCAAATACCACTTGCGTGGCTGAGTCCCTTGCGCGCTACCTCTTTGCGCGACAAGAAGAAGGAGGAGGAGGAGATCCCTGCGCGCCTATCCCTTGAGCAGCAGGAAGACCCGAGGCGCAAGCATCTTTCGCGCCCTCGTGGTTTGTTGAGGCTTGCACGGCCGAGTGTACCATTGCACTTGCGCGCCCGAGCCGCTTGCACCGAGGACCTTGCACGCCTTGTCTAGTGTGACCCTGCGCGGCTGTGAAGAGAGGAAGTCCGCACCCCTTGTGTGCCTATTTTGAAGGTGGAGTTCAGGCAGTGTGTGCACAAGAAGTGGGAGGCAGAGACCATTGTGTCTCTAGTGCCCAAGGAGAACCGAGGCTTTGCCTTGAGTGTATGCCAAGTGATATACCCTTGCTTTTTGTGTGTAAGAGGAACAAAGAACCAAGAGTCCGAGACATACACTTAAATGAACTAAGACTAAATGAGTTGGCTGTAGCCTTGGGTGTGCGCAAGGAGGAGAATAGGCCAAGTCTTAAGTGTGTGCAAAGTGAAACAAGTGTGCGCAAAAAGACAACAAGGCCGAACCTTAGTGTGTGTTCAAACTAAAGTGTACACACTAAGAAGAAAGAGAAGAGGACTCTCACACTATTGTAGAACACACAATCTAAGTTTGTAGACAAATTGAATAAAGTGTGTGAAGTTTGAGAAGTTGGTGTGTGCTTGGAGTTCACCCTTTGTGGGTCTACTGCACCAAGAAGAGGAAAGGGGAAGTGCATGCATGCATGCATGCACATGCTCACGTAATCAATGTTCAAATCAGTGAGTGTGCATTTGAGTTGACCAAGACCAGAGGATCTTGAAGAGATTGAGAAGGCCACACAGTCAGTGCATGAGGATTCATAGTTGCCATGCATTCAATGCATGAAGTTGTTTTGAAGTGAGACTAGACCAGACTGAAGTTAAAGATATCAGTTGTCTGAGTATTCAGTAGTCGAAGAGAGAGGCCAGGCCATCCTAAGAGAAAGGAGATAAATCCTGAGCAAGACGAGAAGACCTGATCAACTCAAGTGATCAGAGGTTCAGAGAAAGGCCAGCAGTCTTTATCCCAGACTGCTGAAGATACTTGAAGAATCTTAAAGTGAAGAAGAGCTACTCGTGCGACTCGAGGAGCCAAGAGAAGACCCTGTGGGACTCAGGGAGAAGAAGTCTTCAGTGGGATTCTGGAGCAGGCCAGTGGGACTCTGGTAACACTGTGGGACGCAGTATAAAGACCCTCCTGTGGGACTCAGGAGAGATACAGTGGGATGCTGTATCGACCATTGTAATTCTAACAAGTTATAATGGAGAAACCATGTTGGGGAGTATAACCAACATGGCAAGGACGTAGGACTTTGGTGCTGAACCTTGTAAATCTTTGTGTCCTGTGCCTTTATATTTACTGCATCATTCGTGGAAAGGTGAGAGATACAAGAAGAGTGGATCGAGGCTTTAACCAGCCATAGAGGTTTAATTGATAAATAATCAATTAGTAAAAAGTTTTAAGGGATCACTAATTCACCCCCTCCCCCTCTCAGTGATTCACACTGATCTGGGCACTTCATAATCCTCAAAGCATTCTATGGGGATCATGATGGGCTCAAATAATCATATAGACATCAATTTCACCAATTCATTTTAAATGTAATTAAATTGGAATATAGAGACAACAATTAACATAACCACACATGCACAAATAGAAATTATGTCTATGGGATAAAACATGTAAAAAAACTACCTTGAATCCATAGATTAATGCTATCTAAAACATATCCTAATATATATATTCTATCTCCCTCTAATAACCCAACCTACAATCCACTAGAAAAAGCATGTTTTAGTAAATCATAATAATAAGACAAAAGCAAAATCCCAATTATGGGAATGTGTATAAATAGTATATTTAGTCATACATGGATCATCTATCTTCACCAAAGAACACTCCAAATGGTATAGACTTGAAAGATATCGAACAATGTAAGTACGTGGCTAAAAAGGTTCATAACTATGGCTACTAGAGGAGAAATGAGGGACGAAATCATGTACAACACATAAAATTATAAAGGAAAAATATGAAAAAATACCCAAATTTAAAGGGATGAATGATTTAGTTACATGGTTTAACAAAACAAAAACTGACCATGTGCATACTTATATCTAGGAGGGGTTCAAGTCGCTTGGTAACATTTATGGCCTCCACTATTTGACACAATGTGTTCCAGTTAAGGGGTATTCAATTTTCCAAATCTCCAATTGTTTTCTTTCACCTCGGTAATTGATTACATGATTGTGAACCTCCTCATACCAATCATAGTTTGGGGGTATAGTTACTTTTAACAATGCACCAACCACGAAACATGCACATGGTAGCCACATTTCTCCATTTTTGTGTCATGAACCCCTGAAACACCGCTGAGGAACCTGATATACTCTGTAGAAATTTATTTAACCATATTTTTGGGATTCAAAACAAAATATAATCAAATACATATATACATGAACATTGATATCCTACAGTAGGATCATGTACCATGTTCGGGGCTATGGAGATATCTTTTTTGGGTCCTCGAACTTTTTCAGTAATTTCATATTCATTGTAATTGATAGCATTATTTTTTTCATATTTGGTACACTAACATCGGTTGTCTTGGTTTGTATAAATTTACTAGTTTTAAATTATTATACTGGATCATGTTTTGGTTGTTGGTTATGGTTATTTTGGTTGAGGACGTTTAAATTTAAAATGGAAGATTTTACCCCATATGTATTGAAGCCCTTGGAATTTGGTATTATCCTTTAGTGCATTTGGGTATATATATTATCTGTTATTAGAAATTTTTCATTGTTTAATAAAAATTATGAGGGGAAGGATGTCACATTATAGTATTTATATAATCCACATCATCAATTGAATGTTCCTTATAAGATACATCGATCTCAAGGGTTTGAGCTCTTATTTTTAAACATGTTAAGGATTAATTATGCACTACCATAGTATAGATACATAGAAAAGGTCATTAACATAATAGATGAAGGTTATATAGGCCATGAAATATGTAATCATATTGAAATGATAAATAATTAAAAATGAACTAACATATATCTGGGGAATAACATTCTGTTATATCATAACCATAATTTTAGGTGTTGGTTATGTTTCGATAAATTTTCAATTAAATAGTGCTTCCTAAAATTAATGTGTTGATATTATTATTAAAAAAATATAGATAAATAGTTCAATAATATAATAATAATCCATTCATTTTATATGTAGTTATCATTATAATGAAATGGTTATCACTTGTTACCCAATTTTTATAATCCATTCTGTTCTGATCCAATAAAATAATCTGTAAAACCACTTCCAAATATATACTCACACCATTACATTAATAGTAAACATAATGGACCCTCCGAAAGATTAATTTTCAAAATATATAGACATATATTCACTATATTTACAAAATCAACATATCATTAATCCTCATGTAAAATTGATGTATCACATAATATTACAGACCAATTATTAGAATAACATGGTCATATAATCTTCAAAATCATGGTAATAATCCAAACTACCATGAAACAACGATTAAAACATTAGCTCATCAACATTTTAGAATTTAAAAAACTTAATAGATAATATATTCCATAAATCATAAAATTTATTTAAACTCCATCAATTATAACATATACAAAATTATCAACAAATCACAAATATGTTTCATGTTCATCAATACTATAAAATTTATTGAATTCATATCTTTCATCAATATATCCATACTAAATTCTATTTTATCATGATACAAAACATATTAATGAATACCTTTTTTAATAATTTGTTTCCATAAATACAACATTTCAATTAATTCCTATTCCGAGTACATCAATTAAATTTAACATGTATATTCAACTATATAATGAGAATCTACTATTTAAAAAAAATTATTGATTAATTATTATAATTAATATGGTTGTTAAAAATATAATTATTTTAATAAAAAAACAAACACAGTAATAATTATACATTCTTTATACACCATTAACAAAGATTAATTGTATTATTCCATAACATGTGTCTTTATAGACACATAGTCATTAGATATATAACTATTACTCATGAAACAATACTTATTACCATTAAATGAATTCCCCCTAATAAATTTAACTTCATAGTTACCATAAATACCACGTTTAGTTCATTGAACCAATGATGATACCATAGAGAGACTGTTATTTTCTTCTATTTTATAAACTCTTCTTTTAATTTTCCATTGGATATTAATTTAATTTCCTCTCACTTCTCCACCCTCAAATCATATTCTTATTCTAATGATACAGTAATATGGGTGATTTTCCATCATTATTGAGTTATGTGAACCTAAATATTTCTTAAGATTTGGTCTCCACCACATTATTTCTCTACTAATTATATCTTTCACATTATTTTCAAGTCAAATGGTTTATTATGGGCATGTTTCTATGTTTTTATTATGAATAATGACTAGGAACAATCACAATATCCCCCATTCTTGTCAAAATCAGATTTCGATTCACATCAACACAATTTCTATAATATTCAATATTAATCTAGTTTCTTCTATTTTTTACTATTGACTATAACCAAATAAAATAATGTGAGTCATAATATTAATATAGTAACTACATAATCATGAATATGACTGATTGTGTGCCTAAATAAGGTCAAATATTATTTAATCAATGAAAAAATAGGTTTATCCTAGGTTACTAATTTTCATCATAAATTTTAATAATTAATATTGGCTTGAATAATGTATTTCAATTTTCAAATAACATCGATATTGAGTTTCCAACTAGGTTCCTAGTATGGTTGTTTCCCATGAAATATGTGATGATCGAATCCAAATCATTAATAACTATTCCGAATCATTACCCCTATCTACCACTATGAGAGAGTGACATCCACATGTAGTATTTACAAATGGATTTAATTTTATGGAATCCGTTTACTCTATCCTTTAACAATATTCTAGGACATTTTCCCATACATTGACTATTTTTTAGACTTATCAATAGGAAACCCAAATATATTTTTTCTTCCTAGATTTTTAACATTAACTAAAATTACCATATATTAGAATATAAAATTTCCCAAATAAAACATAAATATATATTACATATTGTTGATAAATAATCATTTTATTACCAAAAAATTGTTAAGGACTATAAGGGTGTAGTGCCTTTGAAACATAGAATCATAAAAAAATTGTTCATATGATTTATAAATCATCTCCCACATAGTTACTCACAAACAATACCCCTATGAAACATATCACATATAATTACTATCATCAAAACCCATTTAAAAGGAATATAAAAATGGGAGATGGTAGATGATCAGTAAGGGTATAAATAGATTATTTATAAACATAACATGAGAATAAGGGTATAATAACATGAAAAGAACATATTGAAACCATAACCAATATATAAAATATAAAAATCATGAGTCATGGAATAGTGAATTGAAATTCATATTACATAAATCAAAATAAATTAATAGGATGTGGTTTATGAGAAAATAATCTTTAAACAAGACATACAATCATCATATACCCATAATCATAGAAATAATTAAATTTTTAGTTCAGTCTCATTTCAAAATCTATAATAATTAGAGGGTTTCACTCCCTAAAACATCATATTAGTCAATGTTCACACCCACTACTTAAATTGTGGAATAATACTCTTACAGAACTAGTTTTACTTTCTATTCCAATGCCATTTATATCATGATATATATTTCTTTAACAAAAGAATTTAAAGGACATATAATTACTATATATATATGTTATAACAATAGCAATACCAATTAGGAAAACTTATCTGAAATCCATGGTTAAAACATTACCACATCCACATAGTCAAATTCATTAAAATGCGTTCTAGATGATGGTAAAATGATAGAAATATTATAACAGATTACAAGGAATGGGATTCATATAATGTTGAACATAAAATTACCATCATATATGAAATAGGATTCATAATCATGTAATAATTTCATTAAATAATAACTAGTGGGAAATGAAGTGGGTTTCATAATAATTTTAACAAATTAGAACCCATGGAAGAGAAATTTGATTCATAATCATATTTTACTAATAAACCTAAACCATCAAGAAAAGAATATAAATGGTATCCTTGGATAATATCTTTAGAATAGAATATGTACCATCATTAGATGTCATCTTAGATGGAATGTGATTTTGGATGATCATATAGATCCTTTATTAAAGAAAATAAATATTACACCTTAAAAACACTATTTAAAATACAAAAATATGAAATCAATTTTCCTTTAATATATCATTAGAAATATAGAATGTATGATTTGAAAATATTTCTAAAAAATTATGAAAAAATCCTTCTAGTTTTGAAAATAATTCTTTTAAATACTAAAAAATTTATTTAATATTTTGTAAAAACATTTAATTGAAAGTAAAAAATTGATACCTCCAAATGAATCATTGAAACAATAATTTTTCATTTCTATAGAATTTACAATTCATATCGTACAGATTAATTTAACGATTCCCCACACATTTTTTTGTAAATTTAAAAACTATACTATTTATAAATTGAAATTATTATTCCTTTAATGAAATTTTTAAAAATTAAAACATGTTTAATAAATTTTTTAGTCAATCATTTTTAGAATGTTATTGATATATGCGAAAACATTGTTATAAAAAAATTCTTTGGATGAAAAAGTGTATTCTACTGAAGTGAAAATAAGTTTTTCTTTTTTATAAAAAACATGTTAACTTTTAAGTTTATAAATAGTTGAAAATGAATTTAGAATGATTATAATCATGAGTTTAACAAATGGTGTGAAAATCCATGACATTACGTTGAGATATTAATTAAGATTTTATTAACACAAACCTAATCCTAAACAGTCCATTAAAATGATCTGATTGTAACATTAAATCTTCACTACATTAGTAAAAATGAATTCAAGAATAATTATTTAATTAAATTAAATGAAATATAAAATTTCATGATAATAAAATATTCATGATATTTAATTTCAATGGGTGTATATTTAAAACTCAAATAACATTATAGGTGCATAACATAACATATGTATCATAGAATGAAAATTTTGACCAAACTATAATACCATTAATTATTATTTTTTAGTATATAATAATTATTATAATTAAAAAAATCATAATTACCATTCACATTAATCTTGAATGAATATCATCACTTGAGGAAGTGGTAGTCCACTATACATATGAATAATGTAATTGTATTCTTAGCCAAATTGTATATAATAAACTGTACGTGGCATGATTATTATAGATGTATATTTATATAACATGTTTACTATATTTAAATTAAATATATCTTAATTTAACTCATTGTATATATAATATTAAAAACATATCAAATCATTTATTGAGGTGGTAGTGTGCTATACACACAAGAAACATTTTTGTTTTTTCATCATGTATGGATATGAGAAGGTATATTTGGGGTTTAAATTAAATAGTTATAATTATATCAGTAATATAATATATTAATATGTACATACATACACATATATATATATATATTAAATATATAATTATATATACCCAAAAGAAGTGGTTATGGAAAATAAATAATATATGTTTCTGGGGTCGTAATACATTGTACACACAAGAATGTATTTTCTATTAAATTTGATAGTAGATGTGAGGGATTTAGGGTATTAAATTAATTTAAAAACATCTTATTATATAGAGTATACTTATGTTATAATATCATAATATAATAATTTTTTTTAGTTTGAAAAACAAATATAATAATTTTCTCAGTTACAAACATTAGTTTTTCCTCAAAAAAAAATCCATTTGTTTAAATTTGTAAGATTTATATTTTGTATTTCAAAAAAATTAATGATTCTAGGATGATGAAGGAAATAATTATTTGATTTGGGTAGGTATTTTCTTATAAAAAAATATTGTACAGTGTCAATAGGAGAGGATAGGTGTTGGACTTTAATATGTCAGTTCTGAGGAATAAATGTAATATTTTAAAAAAAAATATGATCCAACTCTTTCTCATGGTAAAAGAAACAAAATTGAACATTATTTAAAAGAAAATTCATATAGTCTCAGTATGTATATAAAATGGTATTCTTAATGCTTAATGATTCAGTTTACACCTTATCGTATTAGTTTAACCCTATGGTAAACCCATTTTTACATTAACCATGATAATTAGTTTTAATTGCTTATACTATTCATTATGGTAAAAATTTAATTTGAAATTATTATAAATTAGAAATTATTTTTATTGAAAATACATTTTCAATTTTTATATATCCGATTAATATAATTGAAATTTTTTAATTTAAATTTAAACACACAGACGCAAGGGAAAAATATTTTTCCAATGAGAAAATGTTCAAATGTTTGGAAATATTTTTAAAAAATATTCAATATTAAATTGATTCCAAATATTTAAATTTGTGTAATGTATATATAATTAATCTTATTTCTATTTTAATATCCTTAATAATTTTTTTTATGTTTTTAAATTTGTTAAAAATGATAATTTTTAATAAATGTCAATATTTTACACTATTAATCAAAAAAATTATATATTTATAAAATAAAAAAACCGAAATGTAAATGTGAAAATCATATTAAAAATATAATGTTTATTTTTTTAGGAAATGATATAAAACTGTAAAATTATTTAAAAAATAAGTGTGAAAATGTGATGATTTTTTTAGAAAAAACCATTTTTAAATAAACAATTTTATTTGTTATTATGTCATCTATATAAAATATATAATATGGTTGTTAAAAATTTTCATTGAATATATTATATATAATGATAAATTAAATAATTCATCAAAATTTATTTATCTAATATATTGAGATAAAATGTTTTTACCCTAAATAATGTTTTTCAGAAAATAAAATTCATCTCATTTAAAATTATTTTTTTCATTGATTTTAAATGGGAAAACTAAGAAAAATCATATATATGTGTGTAAAAAATATATGTTAATAATTCACATAATATGAATTATTCACACTATTTAAATGGATAGGTGCTTACTATTATATTAGATAATAATATTTTAATAGTATTTCAGGTTTTATTAAAACTCAATGTTCTATGTGACACACGTTATTTAAGAATTAAAATTATTTTTAAAATATAGTTTTATACAATATCAGGTTGTTACCTTGACATCTATGGGAACATCAAAGTGTAATATGGTAATCCAAAGGAAGAACAACTTTCTGAAAAATAATTAATTTTTTTTAATAAAGAGTGATTTCTCAAGGAAATATTATAAAAATGTAGTAAAAGTTTCTATGTATATAAAAATAGAATTTTTTTATTTCATATAGATATTATAACAAAAAATAAGAGGAGGATTGGTATAAAACAATCAGAAAATAATTTAAGGGACTAAAAAATAATCCTTATATTTGGATCCAAAGATTATCCAAATTTAAATATATACATATTAACTTCTATATCCTATTTTTTATTTATTAAATCAAGGTAAATTCTATTAGTGATTCATAAAATAAATAAGAAAACAATTATTGTATTAAATGATGTTTGAGACACTAATTTTAAGTTTAAAAAAAATTTGAATGTGAGAAATTATAGAGAAAAAATGCTGAAGATTAGAATAATGAGTCAATTTCATGGGATCCCCACTATAATGCACATGTGGAAAACACTCTGATTGAATTAGTTGACAAAATTATATTATAAATAGATTATTTTCTTAAATGAATGATTAAATTACATAGATATCATTTGTGAACTTATGGTCACCCATGACCCATAATATAGATCAAATATTAAAATAAATATTAAAGGTAAAGAATAATAAATAAAACCATGTAATGATAAATAGTGATATACAATGAGAATCAGAAACATTAAATGTGATATTTTTATAATAACAAAACACATTATTCATCAATTGGTTAATATATGGGTTTCAAGGGATTGTATCATGTTTTATATGTTATTAGATTATTTTAAATAAAAAATAGATGAAAGAAGTAGGACTATGACACTAAAATATGATTACAACATTTATCATATCAATTTTCGAAAAATTTGTAAAACTTTAATTCACGTCCTCGAGTGTCTTCAATTTTGAATCATGTTTTAAAAATAAATCTTCTCATATATCCAAGAGTAATATCCCATGAGTTCTCTATATAATGTTTGATTTATAATCTGAATTATTAAAAATAATTCATAATTAAAATATATAATTTTTAAAAACATAAAATAACATTATAGTGTTATTATATGAATTATGGTGAAATATTTTGGCCCACCATATATTCGAAATATATATATCAATTTAAATTATAAACACCATAAAATATGATATGAAATCCAAAATATATACATATTATTTATAATTATTATGATGTTAAAATATCCATCATGATGATAATCTATTGAGATTTAATTTATACGGAAATCCTACATGAAAAATATATACAATGGGGTAAAAATATTATTGAATCAAGTTTTCCCATAAGTTCTAGTATCAAGGAATTATTCTAAATTTTATGTTTTTAGTGGGGAATTTATTATTAAGAAAAATAAATAAAAATTATAAAGTAATAATAATCCCATAATTTCCAATTTTTTATAATTATTCAACATTAAGGACTAATAGAAAATAAAACCTAGTGTTTCTACAAGATTCCATGCTATAATGAAACCATATTTATGTTGAAAAAAATCTTGTCAGAATAAATGATAATTATAATATGGTTTATTAAAAAATTATTCAAAAATGTTTCTTTTACATCACCCAAATTTTTTTTAGTATTCATCTATTATCCTGTTGAAAACATATAACTAGATTGATATATAAAATGCATAAATGATTTGATTCTGAAAAATTAATCTAGGTAACATCTAAATATATAAGTTTTTTTATAAAAACTACCCCAATATATTCATGGATGAATATTATTGTTATCTAAACAACAATATAATTACCAACACTACATTTTCCATATATATATTGAGTAAATCTAAACTCCTTGTTATTTATGTCAATTTATGATGTATCTTTAACATATACATTTTTATCTATTTGTAAAATTCAAAAAATATATGAGATCACTATATTTTACATTCCATACAGATAAAAACCTCTTGTATCCCCATGCATGTAAATTATTATTATTTTCTCCGTATTCTATCTGTTGTTTATTGATAATATTATCTTCCAATTTTATGATATTTTCACAAAATTATCTACCATTTGAATATATTCTATTGAAATAAAGAGGTAACACTATAAATTGATATAGTAGGGTATTTAGATACAATACACATACATGTATTTGAACAAATCATATAAAAATGATCGTAATAAGATATATGATATTTGGTCTTTATTGAAACAAAATTTTAAATAATTTCCCAATATTATGCCATTTATTTAATTAAGAGATAAAGGAATATATTTTATTCATTCATTAATGTTTGAAAATATTCATTCGAAAATCATGAGTACAATTTTTAATAAAATAAATCATAATTGATAAAGAATATTCATCTTTCATGACATCATATTCTAACTTTTACCATATCATTTTGGTAATTTTTATCGATGCCACCACATAATAATTTTTAATTATTCCAAACGAGTCATATTATTTCATATTAATATTCTTTGAGAAAAATAAACATATAATAAATAATTAATCACTGATTTTGATTGTTGATCAAAAAATTATTCTTCTCAAACAATAATGTAAAAAAACAAAAAAATTATGATTTTTCATACCTTATTGATATTTCTATCCTACATTATAATCATACCCACATTGTAATTAAAAAAATTATATCAATTCATGGATGATAAGTTTTTCCATTCAAAAGTAAAATGTGATCCACTATCATTCCATTCAAATATATAGAAATCACATTTTCATGTGATTTTATAATTTAGATAAATTTGTATTAATCTATTTAGAACTATTTTCAAAATATTCAAACATATATTCGTCATGGTAGAATTATTTTTCAAATTTTTATAAGAAATATATCTTTTAAATTTTAGTATCTCAAAAATAAATAATATTTATAAAAAAAATTTAGATAGTGGAATTACATCTCAAAAATCAGCTAGTAATTTTATGAAAAATTGTTACAATGAGTTAAATTTTCTCATCTCCCACGGCAGACATTTTTTCACAGCTTTGAAATTTTGAAATACATTATAATTATGTTTTTAATCATCATTAAGTAATATTGTATTTGTTATTTTCAAAATAATTGTGTATAATACCTCAGGGAATCTCAAAAAATATAATCATTATGAAGCATAAATTTTAGATGATCAGTACAATCAAACTAAACATAGTGTAATTTAGGGATTGTAACCTCACATGAATTTTTTATATATTGTTACATAATTGAAATAATATCAAAATAGAAATATATTATTTCATTCCTTATAGATTTAATGAAAATATCATAAAAATATGTCACCTAAAATTGAGTTCATCTTCTACAAAAAAAATTGGACATTTTTTATATTCATTCTCATTACACATTAATCGGATGATGAAAAAACAAAATTTTCAAATGAAATTTTAATCATAGGGACGTGACATTAATTCAAAATTTCTATTATACATAATATAATATTTCCCTTATTTAATTGATATGATCCCTTAATTATAATGAAAGCCTTTGTCAACTCTCTTCTATTTATCAAAAGATGTAAATATCAATTGATTAAAATTTCCCAACTGTCCTTTCATTCCAACACCCTTTCTAACATTTATATAGATATTTTAATTCTCTAAATTATTTTATGCATCATAATATTATTTCCATCAAATTATATGAATTAATTATTACATATTTGTTATGAAATTTTATATACTACTTATAAAAAATAAATTATAGTTATATCTCTCCTATATATACCATAATTATATTAATAGAATTATCTGACGAAATCATCATTAAATTAAATATGCATGATGTATCATGATCTATTATGATTATAAAATAATTATTAATTATGATTTTTGTATTAGTTTTTGTAAAATTTCTACCTCCCTATATCAAGAGCATATTTAGGAAGTGTATACAAATAGGAACATCATTAAAATTTATCAATGTTCCATCATTTAGTCTAGATATTACTATGTTTTTAAAATAAATGAAATTATATATGTTGGGATTCTTATTAACTTATGTATTATAATTAATTTACACTATGAGTGGTCTCAATAAAAAATTATTGACAATATAGATACTCATTATTGTATATTACACTAAAAGAAATTTAATGTATAATTCATTGAAAACATGGTTGTCCGCATTTTAAAAAGACTCCAAATCCTATTTTAAACTACCCCACATTAGTGGGGAGTAAATTCATGTATTATCCCAATATTCAATTTTAATAGATCAATGTACTATTTCTTCTATTTGAATTAAATATCTGAGATTTTCTTATAAAATCATAATTTTATTAGACCACCTATGAGTTTATTTAAATAGTTCTATATCTAGTACTCTCATGATATTTTAGCAATGAAATATACTCTCTAAAATTTAGAAGAACATATTTTATTTGAGATTCAATATATATTTAAAATCTAAAATTATTGAACATGGAGGATTATCTATATCCCTTTGATGTATTTAATGTTTATATGACTTTTCATTTTGTGTATTAAATGATATATTAAGGTTTTTTAATTAGTTTTTATGAACAAAAAGAGGCATTTTAAGGAATTGGAAGCTCCAGTTTCTATAGATGAAGAAGATTTCTCAATATAATTGTATGGTGTAAGGTGTTTCTTATCACAATTAATCATACTAGGGTGTGGTGAATATGTTAGGGGGACATGTATATTGTCATGATAATATTTATAGAGATAGGGTGCAGTTCTAGGTACATTGGGAGGAAAAAAATAATTTTTGTTTGTACAAATGGATATTGGATGTCATTAATATGGATGGTATGATTTTAAAAATGGTAAAACATCATTTAATTCATTTTTAAATGACTTTAGTAACCCCATATAAATTATAGATGATTTCCAATTTTATTATTGTTATAAATATAGGCCATGTGTGTTTGAATCTATAAACAGACATCTGTGTCAACTCATAGATCAAAACATCACTCAATCTCTTTATGTCTAAAATACCTTCCATAGATGATCAATGCCTATTTTTTAATTCAAAAAGGCTATAAATTTCACTATACATGACTCCCTATTTTTATTTATCCTTTAAGATAGAGTTATTTGAACAAACCTATAATGGATTTAGGCCTATCATAACAATATTTTTTAAAACCTCGTGAAATCTTTTGTTCTAATGTTTTTTATTAAACCAATGAATGTGGTAATTATGAATCAATTAGAACCAATAACTGTTAGTTCTTGGGTATCTATAAAAACCAATGAAATTGGTTCGTAGTTATAATGTAAGATCAATGAATTTTTATTATAATATATATAACTCTAATGAAGAGGTAAATATTTAGGGTATCATAGATGTCTATATCCAAAAATCTTATCAAAAAATTTACTCTATATATTATTGCATAATTGATTAATTATTGATAACTAATAAAAATAATAAATAATATAAATGATTGTTTTCACAATTAAACTACATTAATATCAAATATTTAATAGGTATCATATTTATCAGATATTTCTAAATAAATTAAATAATTTTTTCCTGCAACATTACTATATCATTTTATTTATTTTTTTATTTTACCTTTTAAAATTTCAAAACATAATCCATACCTCCCAAATTCATAAAATATTCCAAAAAAATGGGTATCAATTTAATTTATATTTTATTAAAATATTAATGTTATAAACATTATGGTTATTTTCAATAAAATCATATATCAAAATCAATTTCAATGTATGATATTTCCTTATTGGTATATTAGTTAATTTATTCCACATTATATTGTACTAATTAGTCATCTGGGATGTATTCAATGTAATAAATACTAATTTTAATTATATAACTTATTTCGAAAATGTTATTTCATGGATTTTTTCTAAATAATTTATTTTACAGAACATGGAATCTTTATTATGTTACTGCCACTCAACTTAATATAATACTAATCGATTATTTAAATTATGTGCCTAATAAAAAAAATTTTAATAAAAAATTATTCTATTACAATTTTTAATTAAATAAGGAATTGTTTGAAGTGATACAATAAAAAATGAATATTATAAAATAATCAAGATTATATATATATTATGTTAATTTTGAATGGTTCTCAATAAATATTGTTAAATATATTACATGAATGGTTATGTGATTTAAAAATATTTGAATACGTAATTATCCAATTAGTGGTGTTCTATACAAATAATCTCATAACGGAAATCCAAAATTTTTATATAGTTCATTGGATTCCAAATAATTGTTTATATAAGAAGGTAGATATGTAATTTAAATTATGGTTGCAGAACTTATCAGATCATAAAGGATATATGACATAAACATGGAAAACCTATTTGTAAAGGATACAATGGAAATAAATTGAACCAAAATGAATATATCATTCAATGATATAAAATATTATTATTCATTCAGAATTGAATCTGAGGAGGAAGGTTATTCTGAAAACATTATTAGTATTATATTAAAATAAATAAAAATACCTAAATTATTCATACATTCTGATAAGAATGACAAATTAAATATGGTGGATGAGAAAATATACAAATAAAAACAATGGTCTGGTGAAATAAGAAATCCCAATTTGAAAAATGATTTAAAAAAATATGAAATTTAATAAATATATAAATGTATCACTTTGGATTGATCATTATTTTTCTAGTATTTAGTATCTTGAATTCCTCATAGAAAATATACGGGACGAAATTATGTTTATTTCTCGAGTTTATCACTATAATTTTCATTATTAATCTTCATATACCTTCACTTATTAATATCGTATATGGTATGTTGAACTTAAAAATTCATTGTCATTATCCCAAATTTGTTTATTAAACACTATAAAAATCCATCTATTTATGAAAAATTAATTAATGATTTATTTGAATTGATTCTAATTAATTAAACCATAATATCAATAATTATAGTGAATTTGGGAGTTATGTAAATTAGCTAACAACTAGAACATGAAATAAATAATTTTATTGAAACTTGAATAACATTAACGTACTTAAAACTGGGCTTCATAACCTGGGAAATGCACAACAAAGGGTTGATCTATATGGCCCAATAAGAGAATTAACATGGAACTACATAAGGAATATTGTCTAATTTAAATAATAGGCATATGAATGAGGAATAATATGGATGTAAATCATTCTAATGATCCACGATTCAATATATAACATGATATCATAATGTCTAAATGGGATAATTGGAAAATAACACAAATAATAAATCAATATCATATGTAATGTATAACTTCCAAAACCTCATGATGGACAAAGTACCAAAAAGGATTACACTTTACTCTTTTTCAAATAATTAGTTATCTTTATACTGATCATTATCTAATTAATTGGAGAACTATATAATTCTAGGGACACCCATCACCTTTATTTCATTCACATGATTACTTGTGTTCTACATAGTTTATACAACATGGTGTCACAAATAATCATATTTTCTCCATGATCAAGAAGAGTTGAATTAATAAATTTAATAACCTAACAAAATATGAATATGTTCATAATAGTTATAATAATTTATAGGAAAAATGTATGGATATTATTATACTATTTTTTTGTCATGGAAAATTGCGGTGTAATTTTAGAATCATAACGGTGTAACTTAAAAATAAATAAAATTGTTTGATGAGAGAGAAAGTGTTATATCATAATTTTAAAATCAAATATAAACTATAATAGACATGGATATATGTATTTCCACAATAGGAATTATAAATTTAAGTCCTAATATAATAAATAAAATTGAATGAATAGAAAAAGGAAATGATCCCTTAGTAAATTTCAGCATAGTAATGGGTGTACATAAATGTTCATGGGAGATATTATTGAGAGTGAATGGGGTATATTATCTCATGGAAATAATGATTAATGTAAGAAGGATACATAAAAAATGAAACATATACAAGAAAAAATGAGAACATATTGGCATAACATAATCATATTGTCTTGAATAAAATGTTTAGTGGAAGATCTCATACCCAGGGTGTGTGACCCAAATTGCATGGGAGAACCTTCTAAAAAGAATGATAGAATCATTGGATAACTCTATATAGGGGATTTAGGTGTAAGGAAATAAAATAATGATTTTGATTAATGAAAATAGGGAACTTTGGTGGGTTTATATACGAAATGTGAGGGGGATTGTTTATTTTTTCTCAATCATAGTTTTGAGACTCTATATAATAAAATAACAAAAACCAAAAACTACAACATTTTTTTCCCATGTTTTCTTAAAAATTAGAGTGGATTTCATTTTTTTTATATTTTCGAGGGTATAAAATGAATAATTATACCCTTACTAATGTGTAGGTGAGTCTAAATTTTAATGAAATGATTTTAAACCCATAAATTGCATTAATGGTTTTTGAGGATTCAAATTGGATTTATGAAATTAATAATATTAATTTAAAATAAAAATATTTTAGAGTTCAAAAATATATTTCGTAGTGTTTACCCATTATATGATATTTTCTAGGTCATTACAGTGTTATAATACATAACATATATTTATATGGTATTTAATTTTAACTAGAAAATTCCATTATATCAAAAAAAATCTCACTGTTGTGTAATTTTGACGTAATTACTGAAATAATAAGATTAATTTTTCCTAAATAATTTTTTAAATATTTTAATATTCACTTTTAAAATAATAACTGATATTTTTTGAAAAATTATTTTTTTTAAAATAATAGTTTTCGAACCCTTAAAAATGTACACATGACTTAAAAAATTATTTATGAACATTTATATTTAATAAAAATTAATTAATAATATTAATATATTAAAATATTAATTATCTCAAAAATCAATTATTTCATCAAAAATAAAACTTAACCGAAATTGAATTGTTAATAAAAATGCAATTTTTATTTTATATTTTAAAAATATAGTTTTTATCCAATAAATAAATTAATTATTTATAATGTATAAATATAAGGAATAAATATAATGATAATTTTTTATAAAAGGAAAAATAAATATTATTATTATGTTATTTATTTTTTTAGTTATATTATTCTTACCCTTAATTAACGTATTTTCTATTACTATTATAATTAATATTTACAACATAAATATTCACATTGTACAAAACATTTGTGGAATTTATTTCACGAGATTAATTAATATGATTCGAAATATGAAATCCATTTTATCAAAATCAATTCACAGTTTCAAATGAATATTAGTTAATATAAAACCTAGAAGCTTGATGAAAAGTGGGTTTTATGAAAAACACATTTTGTAATAGAAATAAGATAAAAAATTTAATCTATATCTATGAATATTAATTATATTAATTTCATTTATAAATGATAGATATATAATCTAAAATTTTATTTTTTTCATTTTTCAATATGTTTTTTTTAAATTAATTAATATGGAGATAAATTAGTCATTTTAAAATAATTTATAAAATAATATGTTTTTAAACATAAAAAACATCATAAAATGTGGTAGAAATATTATTAAATTAGTCATAAATGCGTTAAATGAAATTATATAAATATAATTTTACCATGAAATCTAATTAGATGAATAATCATACAATTAAATTATTTAACTTATCAAAATAAATTACAATTTTACATAAAAAAGTTTTTTACCATCCTTGGTAAAATATAAAATTTATAAAAAATCAAATCATCTAAAACTATGTTAGTATTGATATGATGATTTTGAAATTTGTGTTAATTTAATGCAATATATTTTATAAATATTCTATAAAGGATTAAGAATTTATTTTTTAATAAAAAATTAAAAATAATTTTTTAAAGAAAACATACTTGAATAACGAAATAAAGCAAAGATATGAGGATGGGATCAATGAATTTAAAAAATGTTTATAGAAAATATAATGTATATTTTACATGTTGTGGAAATAATAAATGTTTGCATTCATATATGTTATAGAAATCATAACAGTATGATATTTCATATATATATAAATGATTCGATAACATATTTGATATATGATTTCTATAACATATATAAAATATTCCTTTTTTATATCTTATATAAAATATTCTATTAATGTAAAAAAATATAAGCAATGAGACAATATAAAAAAATCAACATAGGGACAATATAAATGTAAGATATATCTTATATGTATCTGGAGACATAAAAATACATAAATGGAAAGAATAAAAGTATTTTTTTAACATAATACACACGTATATTGGATGTATTTATATTTGTTAGACATAATTAAGTCATTTGTTTATCCTTAATCTAATGATATGTTATTTTTAAGGGATATCGCCTCAACCCCCATTAATTTAGGCATTTGTTAATAATATATACCTCATTTAAAATATTGTATAATAAAACCTTTTTAATTTTAATTTCATTAAAAAGGAATATTTTTTCTATGTAGTGTTTTAATAAACAAAAAAAATATTTTTGAATAAAAACATAATAAAAGAAACAATATAAAGGTATGCTTCTTTTTTTATTTATGCTACAAAAAGAATGTTTTTAACTAAATGTATGATTTTACTTTTTTACACATTATGGAAAGCATAAAGTATTTCTATAAATAAACAATTTCAAACATAGAGGCAATATAAATATAATATATATAATATATGATAATATTTCTATTATAATGGCCACTATGAGTGGTGGTAGGGGAAAATTGAACCATCATCGTTTTGTGATACAACAGTTCACCGTAATTAGAAACAATATGTTCGTATACATTAAATGGAGGTGTGTGTGTATGCAGTTATAATCCTATTCATAACAATATCCAAGAATATTGAGGATATTGTAGTTGTTATTTAATCGAAAATGAGAATATAATAGGGAGTGGAGAAGTAAAATAATGGAATGGAACATAATAGAAGCCACTACCTCTTAAAATGTGTGACTCCCTTTGATTTGAGCCAAAAGACATTTTTGAATTTTCATTTTCCTTGGATAAGGCTTCTTGGTGGATTTAAAGGAAGTTTTAAGCATATTTTGGTAGATGATGGATTGGCCAAGGGGCTTGATAGGTGTGAGTAAGGGATAGTGGTGGTGACATTTTATAAGTGGGAGGATGGTTACTTTAGGAATGTCTTCAATGATTATTTTATTATAAACATAATTTCTATTTTAAAAGGTGAAATGTAAAATTAATTTGTAGATAATATTAGTATTGTTAGATATACTCTTATCCAATAGGTTTTAGACAAGTTTTGGTTTGAAATTTATCATTATCTCTTCGCATTAACTCTTACATACTTAATTTTAGTCTAACCATTACTTCTTTTGTATTCAGACTATATGGTTAAAATTGATACCATAATCTTCCAATCTAACCAAAACAGTGGTTCATTATTGACATTGTCAACATTAAATAAGTCCTTTTGACAAATACTAGTCTTTTAGAACCACTATATCATTTAATAAAATATTATTTGTTTTAAAAACTCATTTTTGTATATTTTTAAACTATTCTTATTATGATATTTTAAAAAATCCATAACAACATGATTATTTCAAGAAACAACATTAATTATGATATGAAAAGTCATAATATTCCCTAAAATTCATGGATGGCATAAAAAGTTACAAAATAAATTTATTTCGATATTTATAATTTCATATATTAAAATCCTTCATTAATAAAATTATCTCTACATCATCATTGTGTCATAAATAATTTTTTTTATTTGATGTGTAATAATAATAAATAAAAAAAATCATGATATATGAAATTTTCTTATATTTCTAATTACTATTTATAGTAAAAAATATCACTTATATAACCACATATAAAAATTGATTTACTAAAAGATAGATGTTTATGTTACATTTTCCATTTAAATTAATTCTTATAAAATATCATTATCATATTAAAGTGAATCCATGGGGTACCAAAATTTACCCAAGGATTCCCATGGTCAGACATATGTCGATCAATAATATTAGGACTCATGTTAGTGTAATATAATAATATTATAATATGAACTATTTACCATTATTTACCAGATTTTCCATTTAACCGTAAAAAATATAATAATTACTAAAAGTACTATTCATAATGCCTAAGAATAATAGGTACCTATTTAAACAACTTTTATATCTTGATTACAAATATTTAATCAATTTTCCATAATTCAAAACATACAAGTTATAGTAATTAAATTAAAATAAATTCATGTCGTCAAAACCAAAAATTGGGTTTCTAAGATTTAATAACTACCAAAATATCGATATGTATTTATTTACCTTTTATTGTGAAATTACTTCCATGTCCCATTATTTTTTAAATAAATAATATATAATCCAATTATACATTAAACCCAATTAAAATTAAAATCTGACTATATAAATAAATAAGATGAATAGACAGTTTTGAATTATAATGCTATATTTTTTTACTATTCATTAAAAAATGATCTTTATCTGAAAATTTAAAAAAAAATATCCCTTGTAAATATTGATGTCGTTATTCCATATAAAAAGTTTATTTTTCCAAATATAACATATAAAATTGACAAAAAATATTTTAAATAAGCGGTTTACATCAAATGTCGGTAAACTGTCATTTTAAAAATATTTGTGCATTTCAAGCTTAAAATCAAATTAATTATTATTTTAAGCCTCAAAAATTTATTATGTAAATGTAATGTCATTTAATAAAAATTTATAATCAAATTTTAGTTCGCCCTTTTAATTCGCAATAATACAATGTCTTGGTGTTATCTACCATTTCAAATAATAAAATTATTATTTTATCTTATGGTATAACTAAAATTTGTGTGCAACATAATATTTCAATGAATCTAGTTGTTGGATATCTAGTAAGATTTCGTTAAAATAAACCCTTTAATGTAACCGAAATATTTTAGTCATAAGTATTAATAGATTTAAAAAGTTAGTATTCCATAAATACCTGGGATGATACATCCTTCCCACATTTTTGAATATGCATCCACTCAATTTTTTAAATTTTTCTCAGAAACATAATTTAATGTCCAACATAAAAAATTATTTGCTAAAACTATATATTTAAAAGAAATAAAGATAATTACAAAGGTCACCTGAGATAACACAGAATAGGAATATATGAAAACATAGATATGAAAGAGAAAATTAACCATTATGTTCAGATGGAGAGTGATAGAAAACATGATTAGGATAAAGTTATCCATAAGAAAACCACAAACATGTGATGGGTTAAAAGTTCATTGATTCCCCATTAGGAAAAGTAAATCGACTATGCTTTTCTTTTCAGTTCCATTTCATAATTATGAGGAATTATTTTACTACCTATAATAAGAACATAATGAAATATTCTTACCATCCATCTAGAGTTTCACCCTTTAAAAAATTTCTACCACAAACACATCTTTTATCCGTATAATGAATATTCAAGATGACTTGGTCACATATGAAGTTCTACAATAAACTTATACAGAATCACATAATCACAAAAGATGAACTATATATATTTCCCCTATCTTTAGACATTAAAAAACCAAAATCGTTAGTACAAGATAATATAATCCCCAAAAGTATAATCTTTTATAAGAAATCTACAATTAATCTCTAAAATTATGAAAAAAAACCCAAAGATCCACAAAGAACATTTGATACAAAACTATCATTATTATTATTCTATATAATCTATAATAATATTGAAACCCAAATCCCATAATAATGTGGTCACATAGCCTTCCATGATAAATCGTAATATTTATAACTTCAATTACTCATAATGTATCATACTAAAAAGTAATAATCCTATTGACATATTTTCAAATATAAGTTAATGATATCCATAAATAACCCAAATCATTATATATCCTCAATAAAAACATAGATTATTAAAAAATAAAATCCATCCATTACTACTAAAATGAAATCCCATTGTATTTTATATTTTATAGGCATATAGTGTCTCCAAAAGAGATAAAATCTTCCAAAATAACATTTTTTCACTTTATCACTACATCATTTTCCTATAATATGGATATCCATTTGATAAAACATAATTTCAAAAAATATAACTACTTATTGATAAATAAAATCATATAACATAAAATAATAAGTAATACTAACCTCGGAGTTCATGTAATAATGTGGTAGGTGATAAATTGCAGTTACACATTGGTTGTGGGTTCGATTCCCAAAGCTTTGTCAAACACAATAGGTTGTCACACAGTCTGTGTGTTGTCCTTTTTTTAAAACATATAATTATAATAACATTAAATAATTGATATAAAATCCTTAAAAATATCTATATTATGTTTCAACCTCAAAGTTTATTTCATACCTCACTTTTTGTATCACAAAAAAAAAATAACCCATAATTTCCTAATGTTTAGGGATCATATAAACCATAATGGTTCTTTAAAACTATATCCACAAAATAAATGATAATTATTCCTCAATTAACTTTTATATATATCAAATTTAAGGGCTAAAAAAACTACAACTCTTCCAAAGTAACCCCATCACTAATACATTCAAAAATATCATTACCATAGATCCAACATAAATCTTTCATTCATAAATTTTAGATATCATAATAATTGAACATTGTTTATAATATAGTATCATGTTCCCTATATTACCATATCTATGATAATCCATAATGAGGCAGTCAACAACACTCAAGGTCTAGTGTACATTCATTATATTAATTAAATTAAAAATATAACAATTCACTAATGATATCCCATATTACACAATATAATTAATCAAAAATATTTATTAACCAAATTATAATTCAATTGAAATAATAATATTGATCAACTGTTAAACATCAAGCATAAAGAATGATATCAAGGGAAAAGGGGTTTGTCAAAAACTATTTCAATTTATTAAATGTTTTATAACATTCCAATGAAACATAAATAACATAACAAAGGGGGTGTAATCCCTAATCAATGATGGTAAAAATCTTGTAATTGCACTCAGAATTGACATCTATGTGTATAAAGATGTAGAATTGAATTCTATGTGTATAAAGATATAGAATTGGATTCTATGTGTATAAATATGTATTGAATCGATACAGATTCAATATAATGTATTTTTATAAAATTAGTGTATATTGATGTCGTATAAGAAATCAAATCAAATTATCTATGGGTATATAGATATAGTATATGAAAGATAATATGTACATATAAATAATTATATATTCTAGATCGATAGGGAAGCTGAATATAAATAGAAGAACCCATTATCACTAATTTAAAGATAAATATTTGTATAAACATAGTGGAAGTGGAATAAACTTATTTGATGTGGAAGAAAATAAATTAAAAGACTGATGGATCACTAGTAGATGATTGGTCATAGAATAGAAGAAGGAGTTGCCCGCTGTTAGGGAAATATAATGGATCTAAAATGGGGAGGGGGTGGCTCGCACTGTATTTGTGGGAAATCTATATCAACAGTTTTTAATAACCATTTGGATATATCATCAATAATAATGGTTAGTTAAAACAATAGGTATATAGTGGTTTCGGTACCCATTTACCATCGATTTGGAAAAACCATTAGGATATGCACCCTTTTACAAAAATTTTAAGAATATTGTTGGGAAAGTGTACCATATCCCAATATCCTTAGAGAAATGATGGGATTGGGGCGTTAGTAAAAACCATAATTCTAGTATTTTAGGATTGAATAATGAACACCTTATTTTTTTGATCTAATGAACATAGTATTTTTAGAATATCATGATACTTTTTTGTGGTATTCTTTTATATTATACTAGTGTACTAAAAAATATATGTGAGGACCATGATAACCACATATTAATTGTTCTTGATAGCTTTAGAAAAATAGTAATATGGGATGTCTATCAAGATTCAATTACCACTTCATATAGATTGTTCTCGTGGCCATATTACATCGATGGATGGAATCAAAGTTGATCCTTTGAAGTCATTAGCTGACTAGGAGTGGCCTAAAGCAACTATCATATCTAAGGTACATATTATAATTGTTTTTATAGGTTACTATTAGTTTTTCAATAATTGTCTTATAGATTATCTAACCCTTTAACCATGTATACTTTTAAATGGGTTCTATTTATTTTGAAAAATGAATTTTAATAATGCATTAAATAATGGAAATAGGGATTAGTGAATTATCTGATCTTGGATCTGACATCATAAAATAGTGTTTTTGTAATTTATTTCGATGGGTCTATGAGTGTACAAGGTTCTTTCCTTATGAATAGAGATATAGTTATTCCCTAAACATCATGTAGTAAAAAAATCATGACAGTACTATCAAACTTATGATCTTGTGTTATCATCTGTAATCTATTCTCTTAAGATATAGAACACTATATAAATGGAGAAATATTTGAGAGATATATATAAAATTTGAGTAGAAATATATATTTCATAGAAAGAACAAAACATGATGAAAATTCAACGGATCGAGCATATTAAGTATTATGATTTATAAATATACAAACATATAGAGGAGGAAAATATATTATTAGATGCATTGATTAATAAGGATCATGGATTATTGAAACAATTGTGAATTGGATGTGATCCTATTTATAATGATATAGTGTGTATAATAATGCGATTTATTAATGTAAAACGTCAATAATTTTTCAGATGATTTCTATCCCATCTTTATTAGAAATGATAAAAAATTTCAATTTTAATTATTATTCTTTTCAAAAGTAATTTATTGTGGACAACGATGTGTAATTGGTAGGACATTTATATGAATAAATAACTTTTATATTTTGAAATATAATTTTTGATCCCTCTATAAGAAACCTAAAAAAGGAAAACTATTGGATGATTTTCATATCTATAACTTCTCTATACACCATGGTATCAATAATATTTAAAAAATTTATGGACTATTTTTGGAAGGATAATATGATATTTGAAATTGATTATATTATAACCAGATGATTTGTTTTACAAATGGTGAAGACTTAATTCCAACATACTATTTAATTCATGAAACCTTGACCTATTCCAAAAAACAAATGAGATGAAGTTTATAAGGATTTTTTCATTTGATTACCAATGAATCACTAATGTTTAGCATATATAAGGAAGTATTTTACATTGTAAAACCATTCACGACTCCATATAATTAATGTTTTAAGACATCATGACACACCTCTTTTTGATTTTTTATGATCTATTTCCTCCTATTAAATAAAAATTATAAAAGAGTCATTAGAATGATTTAGATTCTGGGCATTATTCATGAAATGGATATCACCCTAAAACTGACATGAATTATGAATGTAATATCCAAACATTATATGGAATGTTGAGGTCATCCTCACATGACATTTTAGGTATATGGGATACTTATTTACCTATTAATGATGTTTCCTATAAAAATAGTTTATATTAATCTATTCAAATGGATGAGAATGAAGAAATATATTGAAATGTATTTTGTACTCCAAATTGTTTGGATGGGGTTTATGAAAGGAAGCTAATAAGCCAATAAATTGTGGAGGAAACAATAGCAATGATATGGAGTATTCATATAAATATTAATGCAACTCAATTTAGGAAAAACAGTTACAAAGAGATATAGATAATGGATTTGGAGTTTCAAATGATGGAAATTATATTTTCGAAAATATATCTATTGAAGGGTGTTATAAGGATTGATAAGAAATAGAAATTTTTTCCAATGTAAGTTGGACCATTTGACACACAAGATCATATTGGAACAATGTCTTATCCTTTGGATATTACATATAGCCATTGTAAAGTACATGATGTCTTCCACATGTATTTGAAAGTTATAAAATTCTAGAACCCACACATGTAATCACTTATGATGATATAGACATATAATCTAATTGGTATTACTATGAATAGACCCTATAGATTCTTAACACATTATAAGAGGTGTTTAGGAATCATGTGACTCAGTTGATAATATTACATTGGAAAAATCATAAAATAGATGATTAAATATGTGAACTAGAGTGAATTGTGTTGAAGTACTGACCAAATAGATTTATGAGGTGAAATTATAGAAAGTTAAAGGATTAAATATTTTTAAGGAGGGGGTAATGTAACAACACCAAAAATTAATGTATATCTAAAGAAAATTTGACATCTTAGATATCTAATGTTTTATGCAACACCAAGTTTAAAGTCATAATATACCATTATGTATTAAAATGATTGTTCGAACAACAATGTGACTGTTAGGAATATTAATCTATCTATTACATTAATTACATAATATATGAAATTATTAATAAACATTTTTGTTCCACATAAATGATATATATTTTATTAATATCATATAATAAGAAAATAAATTTATTTAAATTGATAAATTAAGTTTTCTATTTTTTGTGAAATGTAATTATTTTTTACAATTTTATTAATATAATTATTTAAATGAATTATATATGTTCATAAAATAGATTTATAAATTAATATTTTGTCATGTTATAATTATAATATAATTTTGTGATATGATAATTAATTTTTCAAATTGTTGTAAAATCTATTAAACTATTAAAATAGTTATTTTTTAAAGAAATGGTTATTTTATATAGAAAAGAAATTTGTCAATTTTAGTAAATTAATTTCATAAAATTATCTACATTTTTGAAATCATCACATTTAAAAGTGGATACATGGAATTATTTGTTTTTTCTAAAATAAATGACTTTTTGTTGAATAGTGAAATACATTAATTTAAAATATTCAACATTTTAAATATGTAAATAAATTATATAGAAAATGATGATATAGATATTAGGCATGTACTAATTCATTAGAACTCAAAATCTTAATTTAAATTATTTATTCACTACAATCAATAATATTTATAGTTTTCAGAAATAATATTAATAAATGAATAAAATAAAAAAACCATGTATTCTCAGAAATGAATACCACCTCTCACCACCCCTTCCTAACAAAACATATATGCCTTCAAACCTGTATAAATGTTACTCTGAGACCTTACCATGCATCTTCCCCTCATACATGACCTTTTCATCTAACCAATAATCCAAATCCAACAATCATAATGAGGTTACCAAGGAGAATACATCAAAGAGGTAAAATCAGCTTTCTCTTTTATTATATTTTATCTTCTTTTCATCTCCCTAATTACACTACCCAATGTGTAATGGTAACTCCAACAAAATACACACACTGGAATTTTATTTTTCTAGAGGAATATCTATCATAAAATATCTTCTCTTCTTTAACAATTTTGGAAATGAAAAGATCATCTTAGAGGCATCAATTCAATGCCTCCATGGAAGATGAGTTCTAAAAATTTATTAATCCATTAATGGATTTTCATTAATCCATTATGATGTTTAAATTAGATTATATAATAAATTTTATATGTTACATCAGGTTATTAGACCTATATGTAAGTATAATATTAAATAAAATGATAGAAGTTCATAATAGTCACGAAAACAACCCATATAAATTAAGATTATTTCATCAATATTTTTTCTAGTGAATGATCCTTGTTTCTTATAAAAAATTATATATTATATTATTAAAACATACATATGTTAATTAATTCAAAATAATTTGACTCCTGGATATGTTGTTCCAATTTAAAAATAATTCCCTTATTTATACTCAGCGGAACCGACCAAAAAACCATGAAATTAATGGTTACAAAACTAAACACCAGATCTAAAATTGATGAAAATAAAAACAAATAAAAATATAAAAAAAATTCCAATATATGATATAATAGTTAATAATTAGGTAACTAATGAATCTAATATGATTATCATGAAAAATAATTTCAAGTGAAGACTGCGATAATATAGATGTTAAGGGATTCCCCTCTCACATTCAATAATGTAATATATATTCCTACTCAACAATTATTTATTGTTTGTAGTGTAGGTATACATACATTTTATATATAAAATCATGAATCTATTTACCATCATAGTATTCATTGTTTAATTTTATTACCATTAATTTTATAGCGCAGAATGATTGATTGATTACAAGTTGTAAGAGAATTCGTAACCCAATCTCAATCAATTGGGGTGAAATTATAATTGATTATTTATTTATTGATATTATTATGAGGAAAATGAATTATTATTATCTTTTTTTATTAACACCTTTTATATGATGATTTCTAAAGGATACACATCAATGATTCTAATGGTTATTGTCCACACTTTTTTTGTAATAATCTTTCCAATGTTTCTGTTTCAAATTTTTAATGGAATGTTTTTTTAAAAAATATGAAATGAAAAGATTTTCATTAATTCATGACACATTAATATAATCATTAATATATTAAATGCTTAAAATATCCTTTTCAAAAAAAATATTCATTTTATAATTTCATATCCTTTTAGATAAAATATTTCAAATAAATATTGTATTTCTCTCTAAATTTTTTCAATGGTTTTGTTAGATTATTTTAATATATGTAAAAACTTTTTATTATCAATTATAAATAATTAAGTTTGATATAATTTGATACTATATAAAAAAATTATCAAACTTTTTATAATCATTTTGACTAAGGATGTTCAGTTTTTATAGCATTCATCATATTTCACAAGATGGTTTATGATTATGTTTATTATTTGGGGACAGTTAGTAACATTTGATATTATTTTATAAATATGAATGTGTATGTATATTATGTTTCATACAATATTTATGATAAATTTCTTATAATTAGTATGTGATGAGAAGGGACCTCTATATACCCTCAATGGATCAGTAGTTCTCAAGAGACAAACTGGTTTGAGTATTGGATGATTTCTTCACTAATTTTGTATAGTGTCATGGTAAAATCCTTGACGATGTATTTTTGATATACCACATTATAAATTTAATCATTTTGATACATGTTATGGATTATAAATGTGTTTATTCAACTAGTATAATATACATTTTTATGTTCCATTCTTATATGATTATTTATATGTCATTAAATGATTAGCTATTATTCCAGCTCAATTTTTCAGAAGATTATTTTTTAATGGTATATGTTTCTAGTAATTCAACATACAAACTTATTAATATTTATCTATGACGTGTTCTAATTTATTCATACCCTTAACAAGAAAGACATACCACTCATTTATTGTCTTTTAATTTCCCCAGAATATCTATAGGAATATTATAATTGACATGAGGGAAAAATTTAGGAAAATATGGGTGATTCTAATGGGGGTACTATATTGTATTTCATTTAAAATTATAATTTAATACTAATGTTTGTATCTAGTTTTAAAAATAATCTAAACTATTAATTCCTTCTGGATGTGTTTCCTTTTTTATTTATCTAGTGTAATAATGTATGGCACTGAATCAAGAATTTAAGGGGCATGGTATTTAAGAAATGTTTGGAAAACCCATGAGACACATGAATTTTTGGGTAAATGACCATTAATCCACTATTTATTCTTTTAATGTAATAATATTTTCATATTCACCCCGACGGATGGAAATTTGGATTTGGGAGAACTTTTTCAAGAAAAATGGTATGCATTAATCATATTACTATTTTTGGAGATCAATTCTATAACTGATCCTCTCGATGGATCATCACTCATAAGTTATTCATAATGTTTTTGATATTCTTCATTTGTATTCATATTAATAATGTTATTTTGGATTAACATAATATTCCTTACCTCTAGGTATTCTATCATGTTTATTTTCTATCCTTATGTATAATGAATTGTACGATGATATAGGATATGTGTTCTTCTACATATATATGGTAGGTGATCTACAGTTTTTATCTAATGGAATTTTTGTATTATTACTTCATGTAATATGGAAGAACATTGAACATTCCACCATCTCCACAAAAATTAATTAAATTCAAGAATTAAATGAATTAAATCCTATTATAGGTTCCAAATAGTCCCTTAATATGGTTGGATAGTGGTATATTCAACCTAGGTTATACCACATCGTTGTTTGTGTGTGTGTGATCAACACATTTTTTAGGAACTTCAATATTTTTAATGAGAATAAATGAATTATAAGCTAAGGTTTTTGATCATATTCATGTGATAACGTATGATTTAAATTGATAAATGGATTATATGGAATTTTTAAATGAGTTTCAAGTGCACATTTCATGTTTGTAATTACGAAATTTGATAGGAATATTTATGATATGATTAATAAACTAATATGTTGATCATTATAAATAATGTAGATTCATAAGAATATATCCTTAAATAGTGATTCTATTAAGAGAATTTAATAATTTTTACCAATGTATATTGATTATGGTAGAGGATGTTTTTAATGATATGCATGGATTATGATTTCATTGAATTACATTTTAATTTATACACAATGTATTTGGATTTATTAGAATCCATTTTCATATGGTCTATTGAAATGGACCATAGATTCCACCCTAGTATTTACTATATTACCATTGAGAATATACATGGACTTGATCAGAATGATCTATTCCCTTGTTTCTGATGCTTTCGTAGGGGCATGCACATCCATCTATTTTGGGGGGCTGGTCGCGCTGTCTGTTTCCCCACATTCCCACTTTCCAAAGTCAGGCGGCATCTTTCGCTTATTCATGGACGTTTTCTCCTTGATCAAAACAAGATGATGGGATGTCAATTCTTCCTTTCGTGGATTCCTCCTCGGAACTCGTTACCTAGTTCAGGTCTCCTTTATAGATTTAATACATTGTTCATGAAACTCTTCCTAGAGCCATATCTTTATGAACACCAGTTAATTACACTGCTTCTATCGGTATATTCCAAGGAGTTCGGTCAGGGCAACAACCTTTAGTTAGCTGAGTAGTTACGTAGGGCATCACTAGAATGTATGGATGTTGGGACACTAGTGTGTCTCTCTTCTGTCCATTATTATAGGGCTTCTTGAGGGCCTGAAAGCCCGAGGCATCCCACATTGAACATGTGGAATCATATTCAATTGGCATGTATCTATGGTTTTTCTCATCTTCCCATGTTTAACACAAGGTATACAGCAAGTTTAACGTCCAGCAGAGTTAGATCAGACTGATTTGTACAATGACTAGTGTGGATCAAATGGGTTCAACCCCCGGTGGGAACACTGATGTTGGGGTCAATGCGTGGTTGACTTCCCGGAGACTATTGAGGGTAATGGGGTATGCGGTGGCATGATCCCACCAGGATGTGGCATCCCGAATAAGAATCAGGATGGATGATGAATCAGATGAATGAGGTGGATGGCGAATGGGATGGTACCGCAATGATGATGACGATGGATTTAGGCTTGAGTCTTGAAGAGGCTTCCTACGTATCCCCATTACTGGGAATCAATGTCGACGTAGTTCATATGATGATAGCTTACAGACGATTGGTGTTCCAACGGCTTACCCCTGAAGGGAGAGATAATGGCTTACCACTGAATGGAGTGACAACAGCTTACTGCTAAATGGAGTGACAATAGCTTACCGTTGAACGAGCGACCAAAACATACCACTGAAGGAGGTCTACTGTTTAACATCATACGAGATGGGGGAGAACCGACGTAAAGGGGTGTCAGGATTACCAATGTATAGTGGGTTTGAACCTCATGGAGGATTCCTACGTATCCTTCCTTGGAAAGGATTAAAAAATTCATATTTCATGTGGTGGGAACCGACGTGAATGTGGACATGGGGTCCGATGGTTGTTGGGAATGAGCCTCGTGGAGGATTCTTATGTACCCTACCTTATCGAGGATCAAAGAAAACATTGTTCCAGGGGGTGTGAGACATACACTCTAGGCTTCCAAAGGTGTTGGTGAACCGATGCGAAGTGGGTCAGAGTGACCAATTAGTGGTGGGCTTGAACCTCATGGAGGCTTCCTACGTACATTGCCTTAGTAAGGATAAAATACCTCATAGTTCAGGTTTTGTGAACTAATGTGAAGGTGGTCCTGTGTTTTGATAGTTGGTGGGATTGAACCTCATGGAGGCTTTATACGTACCATAACATAGCAAGGATCAAAGACCATGTAGTTCAGAGGTGTGGGGCTCACACTCTTGACATCCCTGGTTTTGGTGAACCGACGTGAAGGGAGGTCGGAGTGACCAATGGATGGTGGTGGTCTTGAACCTCAGGTATGCTTCCTATGTAGCCTGCCTTGGCAAGGATCCAAGACATCGTAGTTCAGGTGGTGGAAACCGACGTGACGGTGGACCTGGGTTCTGATGGTTGTTGGGCTTCAACCTCAAGGAGGCTTCCTATGTACCCTGCCCAAGCAAGGATAAAAGATGACATTGTTCAGGCGGTGTGGGGATTACACTCTAGGATGACCAAGGAAGATGTCATGGTCGATGCTCACTCTAAGACCTTGTGAGTCATGAATAGTGTGAGAAACAAATGGTTGTAGAGACTTGATGATCACATCGCGAATGGTGTGTCCGTGGAAGGATGAAGTGGGGATTACACCTAGTTATCATCCCGAACAGGTTGAGACATACTTCGGGATGGTGTCCTAGTGGAGACAAAGCCCAGTGGGAGAGGGATTTCGCACTGAAGAGAGGAGGGGTCTGGTGTCCATTCAACCCCAAGTCTGTGGGACCGAAGAGTAAAGGAGGAGTATGAACATTGCCTTTTGAAAGAATGCTAAAAGGATTACACCAAGATGGTTTCCCTTTCCCCATGGACAAACACCACTCTGACAAGGAGGATATCATCTCTTGTGGGGGAATATATCATCCTCATGGAGAATAGTGGGAGTGGAGAATGTCCAAGGTGGGGGAACCCAGCGTGCGAGGCTATGGGGAGGTCCAAATTTAACGTCACATGCTGATGATTGTGGTGCATGGCAGTTTAAATTTCTGTCGTACATACAACATTGGTTTTCTCCACACCTGTAGTACTTACATAACAGTTACCCTCTTCATGTTATTGAATATATGGGACATGCAATTCCATGACTAAGGGGCTTTAGAGACCGAACCATCGAGGGGTCCATGTTATCATGGCTATGAGATTATGAAATTTCCATTATCATGCCTATGAGAAGAAGCATGAGATGAAACAATGCAACAGGCAGTATAATCCAAGGGACATTAAAATCATATCTCACAATCCTGGAGGGACGCACAAGAAAAGGAATTTCAATGTTGAGGCTTTCATAGGCAGGGGTCGTGTGAAACTCTGGTACTCCACTTGGTGGATGGTACATGCGAAAGGGTGTGCTTCATGATGTAGTACGTGCTAGCCTAAGCATAGGAAAGAGGGGCATATAGGATGTTCTTTAAAAAGTGGAAAGATATTCATGTATAACTTCCTTGTAGATCATAGGTTCCTCATGAATCAGGGCATCGTGAAGCAATATGCTTTGCGAAGTACAGTGACCCCGCCTTAGCAAGTGGATAATGTGTACATGATGGGTGTTTCACGAATCATAAACACTTCGCGATGACCAGGGTCCCCTTGGTGATCCCCTTCCATCGCGGAGGCCCTTAGGCTCTGCAATAGGCATCCCGTCCGAATGGGGGGATGAAATTGAGACAAAGGGGATGTACTTCATAGAGAAGAAGTACATCACATAGCTCATGGTATGCAGAGAAGAAGGTTGCTTTGTGATTCAGAAGCTAGGAATTTGAAAGGTCATATTGTCCACCTCTAGAATAGGGGGGAGGATAGTATTTATAGGGGAGAGGCACCACAAAGAAACACATTCTCGGCACGAATCCCGAGTTTTTGTTACTTCTCGGTGGGTTCAGAATGTCAAATTTGTTTGCGGAGCATCCCACGTCTTTGCCTTGTGGCCCATCGGGAATGTCAAATGCGTTCGCAGAGCATCCCACCTCCATTATCTATGGTGGTTCGCGAACATCAAATGCTACCATGGAGCGTCCCAGCTCCATGCTCTGCAGTAGTTTGTGAATGTCAAATGTGTTTGTTGAGCATCCCACCTCCTTGCTTCACGGCATGTCACGAATGTCAAACACGTTCGTGAAGTGTACCACCTCCTTGCTCGGCGGTGGGTCGTGAACATCAAAGCAGAATCAGCGAAGCGGCTTCTTGAGGCATCCATTGGGTCTATGTATTCTTCTCCTCCCCACATTTTGGGATAAACAAATTCCCCCCCCCCCCTCATACATGGAGACGTAGAGATATCATGAGTCTATGTATATGGGTAGATCACCACAATCCTCGGTTGTTCTTGAAGATACCTCGTGAAGAGGGATCACCAAGCTGGAAAGAGATGCTCTGGCCGGACGCGCCGTGATGCTCAATTCAGCCGATACGTGGTGGGATGATCCAGGGGTCCCTCGCCTATAAATAGGGGACTAAAACACTCTTTTGACTTTTCTACTCTATGTGATTTGGGAATTTGACGCTCCTAATTTGCAAATCTCCACCTACTCTGTGATTTATCTCTGCGAATAAGACCTTTTTCTTCATGGTTCTTTTGTTATACTTTCACTTTGCATCTCAGCGCTTCGCGACTCTATGCATGTAGGATGAGGCATGGCTCCACGAATATGCTTCGTAAATGTTCTCTGCAAACATCCTCCACGAACATACTTCGCGAACCAAACCAAAAATCTATGATATTTCTAAACTGAATGGCTCATCTAGAATTTTCCCGAGGGGCCCTTGAGGATGCTTCCTGAAGGGATGAGATGACGAATAGTATGGGTCTGGGGGTGTTGGTACGGAGCCACTCCGAACTTCATTCCTTGGTGCAACTGCTGCCGGAGAGCCAGAAGAACTACCAACTATATATGAGTTGACTTTATATGGCTTTGGGATGTGGGATGATGTCCACATCCCAGATAGTAGTCGAGACGAACCATCTTACTGGTTCAGGAGCATGTCGTGCCAGCACCGATGGTTTAGGAAGGCTGACGGCAATGCCTAGGAGGATTTCGCACCCATATTTTCTGATTGCTTATACAACCTCCTGAATAATGTCAATGGGAAGGAATTATTGCCAGAGACGTCTTCCCTTATGTACGAGATGATTCTTACGGTATCTTTGATGATCCCGAGGAAGGGGTGGTCCAAAGAATTGTTCTACGCTAGGGATGCATCTTCACCAACGATTGGGCATGGTCCTACTTGGTAGGAGCCTCTTGTGAGGAGTTTGGGGACGAGATGAGGAGAGTGGGTTTCTATGAGGCGGCCTGGGCCACTCAATTTCACATATATCAACTGAAATATTTAATGCCAGAGCAATTGAGTAGATGTTCATTGAGGACCAATATCTTCCACATACACCAGGTTGTTATCAGCTTGTGGGATGTCCACCAGATCTCGAGGGTCCCAATACTGGGGGAAATTTTTTAATAATTCCTCTATGTCATGAGTGCATGAGAGGATCCAGAGAAAATGCCATGGTTGGTGATGGAGTTGATTGATCTTGTCCTCGGGGAGGACAAGGAAGTAAAAATGGATATCCACTTCAGGCAGTGGATCAAACAATTCTTGAACATCCCAAAAAGCAGGCTGTTTCCATAAAGGCCCCAGACCTTCCCTTAGGGGTCTCAGAGTAAATAGCACTCGTACTGGTGGATTTTGGAGAACAGCCAGTGGAAGACATGGGGATTCAGCATCAGCAATGAGAAACAACCAATAGTCAGGCTGGCAGTGTTCAACACAGCTCTTATATGTCGTTGGATCCTACCAGTGTTGGATACCAACATGGGAGTACACCCAATAACATTTATCATGGAATCCACATTGGCGATGGGTGGGCGGGTCAACATAGGAATCCCAATTCATACCAAAATGTATAAGGTGTTGTGGCATATCTGTGAGGGGAAAAGGACTTATAGGGTATTTGGACCATTCCACCACTTGTACTAGTGGATAGAGGCACATAGCAGGGGGGTTTACGAATACCCAAACCCTATCTCTCCTCTGAGCTCAAACATCCACCCCAAGATCCTAAATGCCACGAGGAGCTTTCCGGCCAAGCTAACTACATCTTCGGTTCTGAACCTAGTGTGGATAGTGGAGGAATTCAATTTCCACCCATTTCCATTGCCGACATGGGTATTTACTAATGATGGTCGGTGGATAGAAGATCACCAGGCCTACCTTCTAGCCTTTCGAGGTGGTGTCCTAGTGGCGAGGGTGGACAGTGAGCCCCTCAGCGAGTCCTATACCCCACACCAATTTGTAGGGAAAATCAAGTGTATGCAATGGCTAACCCTACAAGTCTATTTAGATTTGTTCCATGATGAACACTTGTGCATGATGAGGATTATGTGTCTCATGTTCACACGAAAAGATGGGAAATTTTGGAAGGAGTTTCTTCTGTCGACCACCGTCCTCGGGCTGGTAAAGGAATATGCGAAGAGCTGGGATGTGGCCTACCCGGGGGAGATGCTGAAGCAGCCAACCATTCGAGTCGGTGATGGTGAGCTTCCCCGACCTCAGGGTCTAGGCCGGAAGGCCGTAAGGGCATCCCGTGGCGGTGGGGATGTTGTGGCCGTGATGCCCACACCAGTTGAGGGGTAATAAATGGTAGTGGATCTGGCAGCGACAACTAACCCAGTGATTCCAGAAGAGAGGAGTTATCCAAAGGGGAGGCTACCGAGAGAATTCTTCAGGATACCCACCCAGGATCCAGGTATACGGCTATGCCATATTGACATGCCTAAGAATTCTGTCTTCTCGGAGGCCTGGGACATCTAAGATTTAAATAGGAAATTCCTTGGCCTTGCCGAGTTGTGGCATCACCTGAACCATCTTGGGATGTATTTTCCCAAAATAGGTCCCATCATGGGTATCTTTGCGGTGTCCCAATCTAAAGGGGAACAATATCTTACTGAGCTAGAGGAATTCATGCACTCCTGGGGTGATTCTCTTCCAATGTCAGATCAGGTAAAGGTGTTTCTCAATCACACTTCTACACTACAGTTGTCGACTGATGATTTTAGATAGCGCTTCCCTCTTCAAGAAGAATCATAAGAGTCCTCCTGGGGACAAGAGATCGGGAGAGGGCGGCCGTTGAAGCAGTGAGAAGTTAGAGATCAGGGCTCAAATCTTGAAAATTTTGTAGAGGCCTTTGAGGTATCAATCTGAAACCCCCTTATTTGATACATTCTTTGTGGTCATTCAAGACTCATTGAAAACATCTAAACCACGCGGGGGAGTCTTATATACAGAACACGTACTCATCCCTTAGTGGAAGCAGATGCAGGACCTTCAAGATCTATGGCTACCACCACATCTATTTCTACATTCAGCGGGGCTAGGACACCTAAGGTGACCCCTCTAGTGATTTCATACCTTCCGACTATATACGGGGGCCACGTTTCGGGGTCCCAATGACATTAATCCACGAACGAGACCAGGAATTTGATCTTTGTAAGTACCCTCTACCAATTTTATGACATTCATCCCCTTACCATATTTGTTGATGTCCATGTCCTTTTTTGTTGCATATAGTTACTCAAATGGTGTGGGTCACCTTGGTGAGGTTGTTCGGGGCTTCTTATAGTTTCCTTCCTAGTGGAATAATAATGATCATGGTGGTGGAGAACCAAACTAACCATGTGGAGGTGCTACCGATCACTCGTGGGACTGTTAGTGGGTCTGGAACCGAGATCATTGAAGTAAGATCCGCTGATGAGGATTAGTCAGATAGCCTTGGTCTTACCATGCTCGATCAAACACCAGACGTGGACCCTGCTTAAGTGTTCCTTGGGGAATTCCCCACATATGAGCCTACCAATCTTGCTGATTAGGATGAGACAACCTCTAAAATTAAGGATAGCAAGGTAGTCTGTCGTAGATTGTGGAAACTGATCACGCGCTTCATAAATAAGTCACCTCAAGCACTATGGTTGGATTAGATGGATAGACTTCACTCACGACTGAACAGACTGTGTGTGGTGGGAGTAGATTCTCAAAATCCTCACATACTTGTCTGAGATCTAATGGCAGAAAAGATTCGGGAGTATGATCATGGCCTCAGTGTTGGCTTACAGCGGATGAAAACATTAAACTTCAAGAGGCTCCATGAGGCTGATGATGAGGTTCAACTGCTACAGGCCTGGGTGGATGAGCATTATTCTTCCCTTGATGCACTATCAGAGCTCATATCGCAGCTGAATGCCCAACGAGCAGAGGATGAAGAGGGCGGGAAGCAAGCTTCCGAGGAGATGAGCGTCATTCATACTGACATAGAGGGGGATTAAATTGTAGACAACGAATAGTTCCACATCACTGCCAAGGAGGAGAAGGAGCTGAACAATCGAGAGAAACTATTAGATTCTGGTAGCTAGAGGGTGGCAGAGCTGCTACACTATTTTGACGTCGTTAACCCATCCATGGTGGGAAACGACCATTGGTTACTGTAATGACCACTAAACATTAAACATACTTTCATGAATTGATTTTTTGATGCCATAACATGAATGAGTTCTGTTGTTTACATTGGTTTATTGCATTCTCATGATATTTGTGGAGCCTCAAGCGATCATTACCTATGCTCACGTTGTCCGGGCCCGATGTGAGAAACAAGGGATTACCACCTTATCACCCCCATCCAAATGTAGGAGTGAGAACTATGCTTCGAGCATCTAGGATTTGAACAACCATCCCGGGTTTCTGGGAGGAAATGGGGGAGTCCTGGCTGGAGAATGAATCTCTCAGAACAACTGAATTATAGTTTTACCAGTGTTCTCCTATGCATGAATGGGGTAATGCCAAGGGTGATGGAATCAATCAAAACTGATTGTAATGGATGGTGTGAATCACGATACCAAGGATTCAGAACTCTGTGGGGTTGGCATGAAAATGAAGGATAATTATTGAACGAATTCAAAACACAGTATCCTAAATGTGTTACACTGAAATGGTGATAACAAATGAGGTCTGACTACTGACCATGTTTGACACACAGAGCCTAACATGAAATTTCTTCAATTAGTTTTACAGAATGTAAGCCTAGGGCAGTAGGCGAGCCATAGGCAGAGCATCCATACTATTTGGGGGTTCCTTCTGATGTGGAAAGGGACAAGGGTCCGAATAAGGGGCATGCATTATGTCCATCTTAGAGTGATAGATTGTTCTAATGGGGTCTATGACTCCAGAAATTATGCCACCATGGTGGGAATGCATTGGGTGTACCCATCGATCTGATTTGGGATCAATCATAATTCTAAAGAGGACCACTCTTTCAAGGAAACCGTTGCTTCCCGACATTATCATGGGTCATCTTGGACTTGTTCATGGTTAATGTGCAGTTACACGGTTCCCCACAAGGGGTCAGTTCAGGGGGTGGGAATGAGGGGTAATATGATTTATAATTCTTAGGCTAGACCAAAAAGAAAGATACTTCGACATTCCTATGTATCCCATGAGGATGGGAATCATGCTTCACATAGTTCTAGATGATGTTGTTGTTTCCTCTGGAATTTGGGATGACCTCGTTTAAAAAAGGATCAAAAATTCCAAACTGTTTTTAATGGGTTTTTTCGTAGAGCTAAAAACACCCAATGATTCCATATCCATTTAGACCTACTTTCCAAAGGAAGGATCTCATTAGTTGGGGACTGATGAGGCTTAGGAATTTACATTGGTCAAGCGGATGGGAGGTCAGACTTATCACAAATTTTTTAGGGTAATTATTGTTTACTCCAGGACTCTCTTTATAGATTTAAGTTATTTTCATGAATCCTTATTACATTAACAAGTATAAAATGAGCATTCCATTAGATCTGACAATCAATGATTAAATATGTATGAAATTTAGAGAATCATTTATATGTATTCGTGGTTCTTCATCGATAGAGAATCATCTGTATTTTTTAGAGATTCTTAGTCAATGGTATAATTCAATACATAAAAGTATCTTGGTCATTATGATGACCATACTAGTTTTAAATCCACTCAGTGGGGCACTTGAAGTTTATTGTCATTCAGGAAATCATGGATTATTTCAGAGTTGGTATCATACCTGCAGATGGGATACCTACATATACATTGTTTAGAAAAGGAATCAGAACCCATGTAGTTCGAGTAAGGGAGTATGATGTTTATGATTGATGGCTCACAGAAAGATGTCATAATTACTTTTACACTCTATGTTCAGGTGAGTCATGCACAATGTGAGATACAAGAGGTATTGGTAAAACCAGACAATTGTGCCATGAAAGATGCAATCATAAGAAATGATGTGGGGCTTATGTATGTATGACTGCCCAAACAGATGAAGATTAAGATTAACTTCAGGGAATAAATTCAGGAACATGGTCAATAAAGGTATATGTACTTTATAGAGATTTGAATACTCTAATCTTGGAGCTTACTCCTAAGGAAGAATCCCAAGTTAGTAGGGGACTTTTGATAGGGTTTTACATCTGAGAAGGATGACCAGATCAAAAAGTAAATTAAGACTGGTTAGGAGAAGTTAAGACAAGGTCTTACTCCTAAGAAAGAGGCCCATGTTAAGGGATTTGAAAAATTAAGGGACTTGGGGATTACTCCAAAAGAGGATGCCCATACTTGAGTCTGGGGCTTACTCCTGAAAAGGAATCCAAGGTTAAGATAATTATGGTAGGGGCTTACTCCTAAGGAGGATGCCTAGATTCGTGGGAACATTGAGACTAGGGCTTACTCCGGAAAAAGAAGACCAGGTTAAGGGAATTCTGACGGCGACTTACTCCTAAAAAGGATGCCCAGATTAGGGGACTTGAGGCTTACTAATGAAAATGAGGCACAATTTAATGAGGACTTGGGGCTTACTCCTAAGTAGGATTCCCAAATCAATGCAAATTTCAACTGGGGCTTACTCTTGAAAAGGAGGCCCAAGTTAAGGATTCTCTCAATATAATGGATGAGGTTGAATGAATGAACTCTCTAACTTTTGTGATGTAAAGATGTGTAAATCACTAGGTTTTGAGAGATGTTCCATATAATTCCTTTAAGGTAAGGAAGCCAACAAGGAAATCAAGACATAAATGGATTTGGAGAGATTTTTGAAGGATTAATCATGAAGTGGAGTGGTGGATAGGTGTAAGAGGATTGAAATGGGCCAGAAGGGCACCCAAAAAGAGAGGGGCACGCAAGTACTGTGTGGGAACACAAGTACTATGTGGGTGCGCAAGTCCTAGTCATGTTGTTGTACCTGCGCGACACATGGGTACTTGCACGATGGTCAATCCATAGGGTAGAACATGGGCAAGTCTTGGCTCAAGCCTCTAATACTACCCCTAGAGACTTCCAGAAGAGAGGGGCACAAGTTCTGTGGAAGGGGTAAGGCGACGCACAAGTGAGGCCATTTTCCTTCAGGGCTGGCCACCCAGGCGCGCATGTGTTGATGAGTTTCAACACTTAAGTCTTCCTCTTCCTCTATAGATCTTCTATTCTAGGTAAGAAATTACGTTAGAAGTGTTCAGTAGCCTTGATAAGTGACTAGGGCGTTGGGAGCATGAATATGAGTTTTTTGAATTTTTTTCGTCCTCCAAATGGGGTGGCCCACTAGGGTATTTATAGGAAAGAGAGACCCTGGGAAAAATTTCAAAGAGGGAATGCAAGTCACCTTTGCAACCATTAGGCGGTGCACAGGTGTACTTGCCTGACTATGAGGGAACTTGCGCGACCCAAATGGAAAAGAAACTTTGTTCATGCCTTTGTTAATTTTTGATCTTTTCTTCAAAGGATGAATCAATTTATGCTAAGTAATTTCCATTTTCATTTTTTTAGTGATGGAAATAAGTATTAAAAAAATTCCCCCCTCATAGTTGGATATGAAAGAAATGAGGATGTGACTCTGAGGAAAAGAAGAAAACCAAAGGAAAGGCAGAGCGCAAGTGTTGAGCGCGCAAAAGGCGGCGCACAAGCGTTGAAACATGCAGGAATCGACGTGCAAGGGTGCGGCCTGGTCTATAAATACACATTCATTCTCTGCACAAAGAAAAAAATTTCAGAATTTAGAGGACTCTCCGTGCAAGTTGTCTTCACCACGCAAGTTTCTCTTTTTTCCGCTATTTCTTCACTATCGCACTGCTGTCAATGTATTTGTAATTGCGCAGTTATACTTGCACACCAAAAACCTGCGCGGCACATCATTCTTGCACGACACATCCATACTATCACACCAAGATTAGACATGTGCTCCTTAATTCCATTTCCATTTTTTTGAAGTCCTTCACAAATTTTTTGAAAAATCAACTTACATAAGAGTTAATTATTCAACTTTTGCGTAGATTCAATGGATCCCAAGAGAATCGGAATGACTGAAGAACTAGATCACAAACGGATTAATGATATGATGAACATCATTGGCCATGATTAATATACCATCTGCGATAGTACTCTCTTGGATTTGTCTAAGTATTTGAATAATTATCATCGTGACTTAACTCAGAGAATTTATCTGCCTTTGTATGACTATGGTCATTTGCAAGAAGTTACCATTCCTAAGGCAAAGAACTATCTACCACTTTCTTGGTTTTGGAATTACACCAACATTGATACAACACATATCTCATGTGGAGGATCATTTCTAAGTGCTAGAATAGTGGATAAGGCCAATATGATGCATTATATCCCTTGAACGCCATATCTGAAACCTCATATTCTTGAGCTTCACCCACATTTTTATCCCTCAATTTTTTGAAACTCTCAGATGGATCAATCTAAAGGCTGGAAGAGAAGTTGGGACATCTTTCATGGAGGTGGTGTGAAGCCAACTTGGATGTGGGCATAATGGGTGTGAGAAACATATACATATTTTTTCGAGGATTTGAAAGGAGTTGCGATATACGAAACCATTTGGGTTTGGCAAACATATGTTTATAGGCATGATAACTTCGTGCCGGAGATACTCATCCACTGGAGCCCAGAAACCAATTCTTTCCATCTGAATCATGGATAAGTAGGAATCAGTCTATGGGATGTCCACAAAATCTCAGGGGTTCCAATTCTGGGTGATATGTATGATGAATTCATCCCTCCCAAGGTGACGTGGAATGATTCGGAGAAGACTTCAGCTTTGGCTCCGAAATTACATAAAATCTTCCATAAGCTCAAGAGTTCAGAGACCTCCTTAAATCATTCTGGAAAGGTTATTAATACAGTGGAATGGATGAATATGTTTCTTATCGAGAATCCAGAGAAGGAGCCGAAGGATAAGGGATCAAAGGAAAAGGGATCCAAGGAAATGGGATACAATGAGAAGGGATCCAAGAAGAAGAAGCCCACTTGTCCTACCTCCTTCCCCAAAACAGAGAAGAGGGGTGCTCTTGGTACATTATGGCTGACGTTGGAAGTAGGATAATTTGAGAAGTGGGGATATGAGGTGAATTAGAGGATCCCATAGAAGACTCGTCTGGCGTGCATCTTGGAATTGTGGTTCAGTGTTTATCTTCTGCCAGTCAGGGACTCAAAGGGAGGCATCAGGCCAGGGACCATCATTATTACGGCAAATTTGGCTGAGGGATGAATGGTTGGGTTGGCTACCTCCATTTTAGCAATGACTCACAAGAGTTTACTCCATGCATTCATGGGTAAGTATCCTTTGAGAATAGTGGGACCATTCCACGTTTTATGGGGATGGATCACCACTCACATCAGGGCATATAATGTACAGAATGAAGTACTGATTCTCGGAAGTTCTTTCAGGACATCAGTGCAAGCATTATCTAGAATTGCTGCAATAATTCTGAATGATTATGACACGAAGTTGAGGCTGAGTATGTATATAAAATTCTACTTCTTTCCATATGGGAATCTTCCAACCGGGCGGTTTGTTGACAATGAATCAACCAGCCTGGATTTGAGGGCATACATGCTGGCCTACAGAGATGGTGTCCTAGTTTCCAGAATTGATGGAGAGATTATATGTGAGGCCTATGCTCCATATAGATTCGCACATCAATTCAAGTGTTTGCAAAGCACCAGATAGAAGCATACCCTAGAGGGTTGATGTATCATCTGGTTTATCATGTGGGGAAAAGAAAGAGGACTGTAAAGAAAGAAACTATTCCTCATGAAGGTGATGCCTCCCCACATGAAGCTGATTCTCCAGATTCCTCATATAGGCCTGATTCACCAGATTCCCAAGATGGGGATGATGAGGCACAACAAGCGGAAAAGAGGCCTCGTGCATGATATAATCCTCCAGTTAGAATCAAAAGACCCACTCCATCAACTCGTGGTGAGTTGCTTCATTGTGGAAATTTAATCACCATTACATTATAAAGCACTAAGTCTTGTTATCTTGTTATCTATAAATTGTTGTAGGATTTGGGAAGAAATTGAAGTCCAAGATTGTAGGACCTTCCTCGTAGCCTTCTGTTACACGTACTGAATATCTACGACAAGAAACTATCCCGACATGGCAGAGTTTATACTATGGTGTTGAAACGTCCTGGCTAGATTTGTGCGACGGGATACATCTCCATGGAATAGAGACTCTTCGGGCTTATAAAGAAATTTATTTCGAGAATAACCTCGATGAAGTGTGGGCTTACATCATAGAGCTATAAATGATCATATATGATATTGAATATTCCATTCCTGTCACCAAGCGGGTGAAGGAAATGATAGATCATGTTGCCACTGAGGGGACTAATGAGAAGTGGAAGGATTACGTTGCCCCTAAAGATGTAAGTTTGCATTCCTTATTTTCTTTGAAACTTGATTTCAGCCATGATTTGTCAATCAAGGAAATTATTTTATTCATCCTACAACTTTCAAAGAAAGGAACTAATGAGGTTCCTTCACCACAGTATGGCCATGGTGGTACTGCCATCGAGGCTGCTGCTGAATCTACTCGTGAGACAGACAAGATATATCCAGTTCAGCAGGCCATGAATGAGGAATTGGACATGGCCTTCCATTCTCCAATTCATGTGCCAATAAGGGAGACTACCGACACTCCCAAAAATACAAAGAGACAAAGGCATTGAATGATGAAGTCCACAACTAAACACTTCATCACTAGTGGTAAGTACTTAAGATAATCATGAGACTTAAACCATGAGAAAGATCACTCATTTTATGTGGGATTGTAGGGGCATCTTCAATTTCCCCTCTGAAGGAGAGGAATGATCCTCATTTGAGGACCACATAGGGTGCTGTGGAACAATAGCAAATTCAGGCTGACTTGGCTGCTCTTGGAGAAGAGACAACATTTGTTCCAATATATCATTCCTGCTATTGTTGCAAGAAGAGAAGAACCTGCACACTTCATTGCTATTCGGGAATATTTTTCATTGGATCAACTGGCACAGATATATATCAGGGATGTGGTAAGGTTGCATGGAGTACCAATATCTATTGTGTCTGACCGAGATCCAATATTCACCTCTATGATTTGGAAGAGTCTTCAACATGCTCTGAATACTGAACTGAACTTCAGTACGGCCTATCATACTCAATATGATAGCCAATCTGAGAGGACTATCCAAACACTTGAGGAAATGTTGAGATCATGCTCAATGGACTTTAAAGGAGGATAGAATCAACATTTTCCTATGGTTTAATTCTCTTATAACAATAGTTTCCACTCAAGCATCCAAATGGCACCATATGAAGCCCTATATGGGAAAAGATGTAGAACACCGACATGTTGGGATGTGGTTGGTGAACATAAGATTCTTGGAACAAAAATGGTCATGGAAATGGTGGAGAATGTGAAAACCATTTAGTAGCATATCAAGGGTGTCCAGAGTCGACAAAATAGTTATGCATATAATCGTCGACGAGACCGTGAGTTTAAAGTTTGAGACATGGTGTTTCTACGCATATCTCCATGTAAGAAGGTCATGAGGTTTCTAATGAAAGGGAAGTAAAGTCCAAGGTACACCGGCCCCTTTTAGATTCTTGATCATGTCGGGGCTATGGCCTATCGACTAGCACTTCCACCAACCATGGCCAAATTACATAATGTATTTCATGAATCCCTCTTAAGGAAGTACATACCGGACCCTTCACATGTACTCTCTTCTGATGTGGTACAATTGGAAGATGATCTTTTTTATGAGGATTAACCAGTGAAGATCTTAGATCGTAGAAAAAATGTTCTACGATATAAGGCAATTCCCTTCGTTAAGGTGTTGTCACGAAACCACAAGTTTGAATATGCGACTTGGGAATTGGACGAAATAATGAAGCTGAGTTACCCACATCTGTTTTAGTGTGGGAAAAGGTAAAATTTCAAGGGCCAAATTTCTTAATGGGCGGAATATTGTAACGACCCAACGTTTGATTAATTAAAATCTCTCCTGATCTAATTAAATGTCACTTTATGATTATATAAAATTTCAGCTTCATTTTTTTATGTTAAGAATTTTGACCATTTATAATATATCAGTTGACCAGTGATCGGATGATTAGTATCAATATAGGGCTTTAACAAATCCAAATTTACTCAGATAAAGGAAGCGATGACCTCATCTAATAGAATTTCCCCATATGAAGCACATTTTTTGGATCTCAGAAAAGAGGTGGCATCCTTGGGCTTCGCTCTTGACCAAGCCCAAGCTGAGCTTCATCATGTCAAGACCGAATGGGACTGTCTATGGGAGAAGTGGAAGTTGATAGAAATTACCACTCGAGCGATGTTATCCGAGCCACCCCAAGAGCCTGTCACCATCACACACCTTACCCTTAGGTCTTATAAGGCTGTTTTAAGTGGTTATGTAACTAATAGATTGTACTATGTTCTTGTACATTATTTTTTGTATATAATAATGAATATAATTTCTTATAATAATTGATACATTGTAAATAGATTTTAATGTACAAATGGTGTTTTTAGTTATTATTTAATTAATAAATCTATTTTATTAAATTAAGGGATTTTTTAATTAAATAATATTTTAATAAAATATTATTATTAAAATTAGATTAATTTTATGATATATAAATGATCATATAATATTATGAATGCAATTATAATTTTTATTATGGTTTAAAATCCATTTTTGTCAAAACCTGTGAATTTTCGATAAATGTCAGTTTTTATTTTAAAAGTGAAAATTAACATATTTAGAAAATTATTTAGATTAAATAAATGTTATTTTTGGAATCAGGACATCAAAATTATCCAATGGTGAATTTTTCATAATTTTCTGAGACAGTCAAATTTTTGAGTAAAAATTAAATACTATTTAAATTTATAATGTGTTTTATGACATCATAATGAGCCAATAGTGTTGTAATAAAATGCTATAATATTTATTTTCAACCAATATATGTTTTAACATTAAAATAATGTGATTTTTGGTTTTATTGGCTTACTTTTCAAAGCGCTAATGGACCCCTCAAGACTTATTAAACACCTTGTCTTTTTAAATTAATTTTCACGGGAGTATGACTCACCTCCACATAATCAACCAAATTACTTTCAGAAGTTCGGACTTTTTTCATATAAAATATTTTTTTCCACTCCCCTTTTCCAAAAACCATAGGAAAAATGGGATGGTTTGTGGTTTAGATTAATTTAATGTAAGGGGACCCAAACCTATATAATAAAGAATTCCCTCACCTTTCCTATATAAACCCACCCATGCTCCCACTTCCTCCTCACTAAAAGCCTTTGGAGTTCTTCTAACCTCTGACCTACTCTCTCTAGAATCCTCCCAAGGTGCCCCAAGCTCCAAAAATCCCCTCAAAAGCCTCTCTCTAGCCTTTGGAAGCACAATTCCAAGTAAATGTTTTTTATTCCTCTCTCATTTTTGTCTAATTTTCTTTAAGTTGTTTTTCCCATTTAATTTCAATTATGAATGTTGGCGTGTGGTTTTTCACCTCCCTCATTCTTCCATATTTATGTTTGAATTATGGGAGACCCCTTCCTCTCTCATTAAATTCATCCCATGTACACCTGTTACTATGCCGAAATTCCGAAAGGAACTTCTCACTCGTCAATTACATTCATGGAAAACTTTTGTATCATGAATCTAAATTCCATTAAAATTGTTGGGAAATGTATCTATATGAAATCCTGACTGTCCATTACATGTAAATATGATGAGGCACCCTTTTCTCTCCTATCAACCATTCTTTTATGAATTCTTATGTCTTGCCGTTACGCTGCCGAAATCGCACTGATTTTCTAAGCCAATGCCATTGTGTAGTGAATAACATGCCCATTTCTCCATCAAGGGTATTCAACTTTATACACATTTACTTATTGATTATAAAGTTTCATGTATGAATTATACATTCCTTTATCATGGAATAAATTATTATGTTTTATGAATCCATGTTTTATGATACATGTGTCACACTTATGCATGAAATGAAATGTTTAAAAAGGGTGTGCCCTTATAGAACTCCAATGCATTGGGTAATGTATAGTATCCTGATACGTCATGTGCAATGAGTGTTTACTCATGATAATTCAACTGCAATGAGGGTTTATTCTTGCTTCATGTGCAATGAGGATTAACTCATGCTCTATGTGCAATGAGCCCTGGCTCATGCTAATTTCATGTTAAGTGTTGTTGCCACATTTCCATGTTATGGTTATCATGCTTTATCATGCCTTTATGTTCATGTTTCTCTTGTGCTCTGTTGATATGCCTATTGTATAACATTTATTGTACTCCTCATGAATTCTATGTGTATTCCCTTACTGGGATTTATAGATCAACCCTTTTCTTATGCATGTCCTTAGGTTATCCCATGCAATGAAAAGTACGAGGAAATGTAGTGGTAATGTAAATGATTTTTTCAATAAAGATGTTTTATTTCATGTTTTTAATATTTTATGTAATGATCCTAATCCCCAAAGACAATAAACCTCTCGATCTTCTTGTTGTATCAAGTAATTTTTTATTTAAAAAATAATGTTTAGGTTTGAAATAAATGCAGGGTTGTCATATCATGGTTGGTGCTCACTCTATTCCCACATGAGTTACGATTGGTGTGAGAAACAAGAGATAGTACAGACATGACGATCCCATTTCCAAAGGTGCATCCGTGGGGGATGTAAGTGGGGATTACCTATAGTTAGTGACATGAAGTGGTTGGGACTTACTCTGGGACGGTGGCCAGGTGGTAACAAAGCATAACTGGAGTCGGATTTGGCACTGAAGAAAGGAGGGGTCTGGTGTCCATTCCCCACCTTGGACCATGGGACCGAAGAATAATGGAGGGGCAGGGATGCTTCCTCCTGCATGAAAACTATTGGGTCTTACACCAAAATGGTTTGCCATTCCTCACAGACAAATTTCACTCTGATAAGGAGGATATCATCTCCTGTGGGGGAATATGTCATCCTCGTGGAGACCAGTGGTCGTGGAGAATGTCCATGTTGGGGTCACCACACATGCGATGAATGAGGTGAGGTCGAAGTTTAATGTCATTTACTGAGGATGATAGTTCATTGTGTTTTAACATCCTACAGCTCAGATGATGTGGGTTTTCTCCACACCTGTAGGACTTACATAACCGGTACCCTCTGCAGCTTAGTAAAGAGAGGGGATAGGAAACGCTGTGACTAGGGGGTTTTATGGAATGAACCATCAAGGGGTCCATGTTAGCGTGGTTATGGGAAGAATCAATATCCATTAGCGTGCCTATGTGAAGAAGCATGATGTGAAGAAATGCAATGAGAAATATCATCCAAGGGACATTGAAATCACATTGTGAAAACCAAGAGGGATGCACGGGAAAAGGAATTGAAAGGCAGACGGGTTCATAAGAGAAATCCTTGTGAAGCTCTGGTGCTCTACTTGTGGAGGGTACATGTGAGGTGGGGTGCTTCACAATGTAGTGCTTCCCATCATAAGCATTGTGAATATGTTCATATATGAGGAACTTCACGAAGAGGAATTGATTTCACAGATCACTTCATTGTGGAGAAAAGGTGCCTTGTGAATTAGTGCATCATGAAGCAATGTGCATCGTGAAGTACAGTAACCCCTCCATAGCATGTCAATCCTGTGTACATGAAGGGTATTTCGCGAAGCATAAACACTCTACGATGACCCAGGTCCCCTTGGGGATCCCCTTCCTTCGTGGAGGCCCTTAGGCTCTGCGAAATGAATTTCTCATGAAAGAGGGGATCAAAATGGGACAAAGGGGAGGCACTTCGTCGTATATATGTATCTCACACAACTCATGGTTCGCAGAGCAGAAGGGTTCTTTGTGATTCGTGAGCTTGGAATTTGAAAGTTCGGATTGTCCACCCATGGACATGGTGGGAGGCCGTTATTTATAGGGGAGAAGTTCCATGAAGTAGCGTTCGCTCAGCCCAACGCTCGATTTTACATTGCTCCGTTGTGGGTCACGAACATCAAATGCGTTTGGAGAGCATCTTGGCTCATTGCTACGCAACGCATCGCAAATGTCAAATGTGTTCACGGATCATCCTGCCTCCTTGCTCCGTAGTGGGTCACAAACGTTAAATGCGTTCATGGAGCATCCCGCCTCATTTTTCTTGTGGTGCTTCACAAACTTCAAATGCATTCACAGATTGTCCCGCCTCCTTGATTCACAGAGGGTCGCGAACGTCAAAGGGGACTCTGTGAAGGCTCTTCACAAGGCAACCATCAACTCTATGGCTTCATCTTCTCCCCACATTTTGGTGTCAACATACTCATTAAAATTTGAAATTCACATTCATTTTCTAAAAAAATTTCACACATCGGAGTCCATTGTGGATGTTGTAGACATGATTAAATGGTTTGTAAATTATCGATATTTTTCTATTATTATAGATACCCATGGTAGAGGTATATGTTTATAGTTGTTAGGTTGGATGAAATCACATCTTCTCTAATGTGATATACTTATGTCACTTGTTTTTAGTATCATTAATATTATTTATAGGGTGTCATGTTTGGCTGGACCTAATCATATATTTATTGTACAAATTACCTTTATTTATATTATAAAAATGACATACTTCACACTAATTCATTATTTAAAAACATATTGTAAATGTTATCTAAAATGTTGGTGGTGGAAAACTGAGTTTTATCTCACACCATATTCATACCACCATAGGATATATTGAAATACATCGTGGATATTGGGAGGGGATAGGTAAAGTACCCGAATTTCAATTCTTGATTATTTTATTCATAAGTGCATGGGAGAAAAAAATCATGCATGTATCATGATGTAATCTATAGAATCATATCTGGGTTGTTTTGTCGTTTGGATAAATTTACTGAACTAGTTTCCTATTTTCATATATTTAATATCATTTTATATGGATAAAATGGATTATCAACATATTATATATGACAGCTTTAAATATATTTTTTATTATATTCTTTGGGATTCTAATCTACTAAATATTATTTATATTATTCATCCACCATTGATCTGTATATTATAATTCTATGTCACACTTGTATAGATGGGTATAAACTCCCCAAAGACACATCTTAAGTCCCCAAATCTAATCAAAGTCATCTTTAATAAGTGAGGCATTCATTGGGATATGTGGTCCATCATCTCAGTGAATTGTTTTGTTGATCTAGGGTCGGGATGTTACAATGTGGTGTTAGTGTATTTTCTTTTTCATTCTATTTTACTATGTTGAGATAATAGATCAGTGACTAGAAATGAATTTCTATTTGTTAACAACATCTTACTAGGAGTATCTAATCCACATATAAAGAAAAAATATAAATTTACAGGAATGAGAGTTTTTTTTATATTTTTCATACTATAGTTCATTTGATTACATCATTTGGTGGAAAACATGATGTTTTATATTTATTATTATTTCATATATTAATACATAGATCAATGGTATAAGGTAAATCCGTATCATGAATCATTTTAATAACCTGTTGGAAATTGCATTCCATGCATTCTACGATGATATATAATATGAATTGCATAATTGTGTTAGATGGGGTTGTTTTCAATACATGACATAAATAGATATATGATAAATAATTTATTAAATTAATTAATAAAAATTACCGAAACATAGAGTGAATTATTTAAAAAATAATGTTTTATTTGTTAGGTTATAAAATACACCATATAATGTAAATAATGGAACATAGATTTCCGGACCATTGGTCACATGGATAGGAATTTGTTATGGTTTCGATTAAGTGGAAACAATTTTTTGGTTCATTGGTTATATGGGAATTTTAGTATTGGACGTGGTAACCCATTAGCTTCAAACAATTATAGATAATTTTAAATAATGATTAATTAACATGTAATTGAATTGTGAAAACAGGGAACTTGACCTAGAACTAGTTTATTGTATGATTTATGATGTTTCTATGGGGTTTATATGATAATTAGTTTAACATTTATACATTTTGGTGTAGGCATAGTTTTCATTCTTGTTTATAGTAAGGCTTCAACCTACTATATGATTTTATATATGTGATCCACTCTTTAAGGATCATTTCATAAGTATATTCATGGGATTTTAGAGACATGAGACAAGGATGATCTCCAATTCTGTTCTATGAGGTTGTTGTGGCCATCCACTAGAGTTTGTCTGCCCTAGGATATTAATAGATCCTATGGTACATCCAGTTGCAGCAGTAGTGGTTATTCTGTATGTGGGTGCTGATCCCTAGTTCTGAGTGGGTTTCCTATATTTCTTGCATACCAATCTACGAACCCTTTACCCTAACATTTCTAGATTAGAGAACAGATGTTTGTTCCATTAGTATAATCCTACCATGTTTTCTAGGAATGGTATGAAATATGGTGTTAAGATGATTTTTGAGACACTTCTGACAATTTTTTTTGAATTTAGAGAAACCTCGTGAGAGGATAGTTAATCATGTGATGTATATAATTTTGGGAGAATATATATATATATATATATATATATATATTGGTTGTTTTGAAATAGGAATATACACTTTGATATATGGTACGGAGGGATTCCCATCCCATGTTTTACGATTAATTATTTCCTAATTTCAAGATATTTGAATGGGCCAGTGAGTTTATGCATCTGAAGTAGTTCTATATGAATTTTATTGTGTATTAGAAATTAATTTTAAATAATTATTGGTAACAATCTAGGAAATATTGAGATAAATTATTTTTAATTTATTTAATGTCTTCTGTTGTATGTTACACAAAGATTAGCTTTCTCTATATGTAACACCGTATTAGCATGTTGTATTCCCAACACTATACTTGTCTTGTTTTACTCACCATTCCAAATTGATTTGATAAAATTCATTTCATGCAATAGTATGTCTATATTTTTTTGAGTGTTTAAAATAAATATGTTATGATTATGTTATATCGAATATGAAAGGAATATTTCACATAACGCAACACTAACAAGGCTTGAATTAGAAGCAAGAGTGACCTTCTTTGATAGTAGGCATTACACACAATACATAGTTTCACTAAAAAATGATATATTATTAAAATAATATTATTTTATTGGCTATTAATTAGCTATTATGAATATTATTAATGATTTTTTAAACATTATATATCATTAAAATTCATCATACATCTTTTCTAGAACATTATATAATAACAAAATCAATTTCTCAGATAGAAGAAGTATTTTTTTAAAAATGCTATTTTGCAGCCTCTTGATGCCCCACCAAAATTAAATCTATTTTTGAAATCTTTAATATAATATATTTGATTGATTAAACTTGGTATTTTTAATTTATAAATCAAAATTTACTGGGGTTGAATTATAGGTATTTTTTTGATAAAATTCATATTTTAATGAACACTGAAAAATAATGTATTTTAAATCAAAAATGAATTTTCATCAAATTTGATTGTATAGTTGAATTATCATTTTAATTTGTTTTAATGTTTATTATGATTGTGTTTTTATATTTTAATACAATATTTTTCTTTGGATATAATTTTACACATACATTTGACATAAACCCTTGTCAATCTTTTGATATGTTTTTACTCCTCAATAACTTGTTTATTGTTTTGAAAATATAAATTAATATTTAATTAATTTAATCAAATTATGTATTTCTAATTTTTAACAATTTAATGAATATTTAGGTTAAGAATCTCTAAAATATGTAAATTGGTAATTTTTTTTTGGACATTATTCATGTTAACTTCGGTAATTTTTATTTACCATAGTAAAAAGAAATTATGTTAAATTAAGATAACAAAAATATGATAATGATAATAAATTTACACTAATACCAACCAAAATCATATTGAATGAATAAAAGTCGTCCCATATAGCTTAAGGTAATGAATTTATTTATTTAATGGACTTCTGTTCATATGAATGATGTAATTATAATTAAATCAAAATAAAGTGGCAACATTTCACTCTTTTATATCTTATAAGTATAATACTTTGACTATATTTATAATCATTATCTAAAATCCAACATAAAAAGTATCCTGAATGATAATAATTTTATCAACAATATATGAATTTATTGAGAATTATTTTAGATGAAATAATTACCATTATGTATGACACAATAAGGATGTATATATAATTTTATTGATAGTAATGACAAATAAATGGTTTAAAATATATTAAAATAAATATAATATGAACTAATGAATGTCATACAAAAATTTTATAAGTGATTATGACATATAATGAGTGTATTACATATTTTTTTCTAATTTATATTCATTTTGGATTTTATTTAAAATCAAATAAATAAATAGTGTCAAATTGGACACTAATGATTATTTTTAATAATAACATATTATTAATTTATTTAAAAATAACAAAATTATTTATAAATTAAAAAGTAAATATTATATGGTTTAAAACTCCTAAAGTATCCAATTATGGATAATTTATTACAAATAATTATATTTTTATAAAATTTTAATATTTAGAATTATATGAAAACAAATAGAGTTAAATAGATTAAATATGGATAGATCAAAATAATAAGGTCTAAAATAAAATAAAAATAAAAATAATTTTTTTTTGAGGAATTCAACACATACACATCGTAGCTTCTAAAAAAATGTATTTGTGTCCATTATAATGGGAAAAGAAATTAATAAAAAATTAATGTTTCATGAAATTCCTAAAGATCCCCTCCTCCCTCTTATATAAGGCCACCACCTATAATCACTTACTCACACCTATCAAAAATTTTGTATCATCCAAAAACTATTCAAATAATCTCCCAAAATCCATCTCTTCCATCTAAAGGATACAATTTTAGCATAAATCTATCCTACAGAAATATTTTGTGCAAATGAAAATGAGATACTCCGAAATGAGGTAATGGTTCAATCAACTCTTTAAAAATTACTTTCTTCTTCTTCTTCCTCATCATAAATAGTTCTCATACTAAAGTAATAAATATGGTGTATAATAAATTATTAGTTTTTATTATAATTATGGTAAAACCATGTTCCCGTTTTTATCCATCCTTAAAATAAAAATATCACTATGCATGCGTACGTATGACTTACCATCTCCATGACGTTATGAGACACAATCTCCATGAATGGCGTATTGCATTTAATTTATCTATCAATTAAATATATTAATATAATAAATAATTATGAAATATAAATCACTATTTACATTTATAATGTAATTAAATCATGATCAATGGAATACAATCAAGAATAACAAGTCAAAACACATAAGATAAATAAAATGAATATTACCCAAAAACATTGTTTAACATAGAAATGATAAATAAATGGTTAATATAAAGTCATAAGTGAAAAATATATGATATAATGAATATTATTAGGGTTATGTTACAAGTCAATACATTTTTTAAACCCACTATAAATGATTTTCTGATATATATGATGCATATTAGACCTAATGTTAGGGTTATTTTTGTGATCTCATTTTTATCTGAGATTGTTTATACGAATGTTTTTACTGGAGACTATTTAGCATCCTTATCCATGTATCCTATGTATTTAATATTATTTATATCCTTAAAAAAATTATTAAAGTTAATTTTACCTTTTCGTGAATTTTTATTAATTGGTATGAAAGTAATATTTTGTCGTTATTCGAATTGAGTTTCCTTTTTGACTTTTCCTGAAAAAGTCCGAGGATAATGTTTTTCTAACTTATATGTCATGAACAGATTTTTATGTATTCATCGCAACATCATTACCTGAAGCTACATCTATAATATTTCATGTTTATTTTCAAATAAATATTTATATTTTAATATTTCACAGAAATTTTGAGAAAATAATTCCATTTTGAAGAAGGAATGTTATTTTTCTTCAATAATTAATATCAAGTTTTTGTTGAAAATTATTTTCCATCAATGTTGATGATCTTTAAATTTATTTTTTATATCACTATTATTATAATGAATTGACTTTTTAATGATATAATTATATTTTATATGGATTATTTTATTATGGAATGATGTTTAAAAAGCCCATTTTATTTCTTCGGTAATGCTATGATGAATTATTTATTTTTTTTCTCTGCCACATGTAATAGTGATTTAATGATGATATGGGTGTGACCTATATCTCCCTCCAATACATTAGCTAAATATTTCTATGTCATGATATAGACATGACTGGAATGTCATGTAAATCCAATATAATAATGCAGGAATGGAACAAAAAGTAAATATGGTTCTGTAAAACATTGTTTGAAGGGAAAGTAAATCTGGTTCAGTAAGAGAAATTGTACACTATGATGGTCTTGGAACTAATTCATTGGATACTATGGAAATCAGATTATGTTATTATTATTTTACCACCATTCCATATTTTATTCCAATTCTATTTTATCATGGTTAATGTTCCTTTATGAACTATTTCTCACGTACTACCAAGATTTATTTTGTGAATTAATATTTTTTATATTTATACATTTTATTCATGTTTTTATATTCTTATGTTTATGGTTGTTTTATGTTATCCATGTTTATCCTTGCTATAAATTTGATATCAGCATTTTTATTTTTTTCTTATCCCTAAGATATAATGAATGATTTTAGGTCGAAAAACAAAATGTGGTGATGTTTGAATGATATATTAAAGATCATTCACCATCTTAGAATATTATGTTCTACGTTTTAAAATACACTAAAATATTATTGTCTTTGGGTGTATATTTGTATAATTTTTTAATTATACTAAAAATTGATATGTAATGTCCCTATACATCAAGATTAGTTCATTACATTTTGTATCTAAATGATTATTTTACCACTGGAAAGTATGATGCGAAAAATTTTGTGAGATTCCTAGAGATATATCTACGGTATGTATAGAGATATCTATAAGGGTAAGTATTTATATATATTATAGTCCTATAATTGTGTAAATGATCATGAATAACGCAATATTAAACGTATGATGTTTGGGATTGAATATACTCCCTTTAGATTCTGTTGTTTTCCAAGTATTATTATTTCCTCTCACACAATATTTTTTTAGTATTAGGCAATGCATAGACCCCAAATGAAACACCTTAATGCTAGTTACAATGAGAAATAAAATGGTTTTCCTCCTGAAAAGCCAAATGTTATGGGATCTTGACTATAGAATCATGTATCTATGATGAAAAATGATGCTTGTATTCCAAATGACAAATTTGTGAACAATGTACTGATGAATCATTATTAAGGAAATATCCACCTTATATAATTGGAAAGACCAATCCAATAGTTACAAAAAAATTCATTTGTACCATTGAAAATATATTTTTCATTCTCCATAGTTTATAATGTGAAAAGGTTATGTTGAGAACTTATTTATTAGAATGTAAAGTAAATTTGTGGTGTAACATTATCAAGAATATAAGGCAACAATATAAAATTGACTCCATGTATTGGGATGATTTTAGGAACCTAATTTTCATTATGTTCCTTAAACTTATTCTTCCTAAGAAAATAATATTATAGTTCTCATCTATCACATGGTTATTAGATGGAAAAAATAATAGAATTCCAATTTAAATATATAAATTATAGGGAAGAAATGATTTAATTTTCTTAATGCTGAATGTGTGGATTGAAAAATAAAGGATATTGTCTTTATGGGACCGATAAATTTTTTATGTGTTAGAATGAAGATCATCGAGCATTTTACTATTTAATTAATGAGAATAAATTGAAATCATCAAATATTTCTCATCCCACAAGTTCTGGTTACATGTGCAAGGTAATAGACCATTATGCTAACTAATTTCTTAATCCAATGGTTAAGGATGATTATTGATGTCAAAAATCTATTATGGACAATGAAAAATAGAAATCACATGTAAAAAATATTGGTTATGTTGAATATTCCAAATAAGTGGTGGAATGATTAATTTTTTATGTTATGGGATTCAAAAATAGTAATCTTGAATCTCTATTATTGTGTTATGGAATATTGAGATATCAATCTATTTTCCTATTGTGGATTTACATAAGTATATGGTACTGGTAACAATTAAAAGTGATTGAAATATTATTGGAAAGCACAAGATATGTGCATAATTATTGGATAACGAGATAATGAGAAGTTTGATAGTATTAACTACCTCATAACAGATACAAGGACAATTTGATATCATTTCTTTAGTATATAAAATTATTGGTATTTTTTGGGTGCCGAAAGAGTTGATCTTGATAACATGCATGTTATAAATAAGGTTATAGGGTAATTCATTTTATTACCAAATTTCAAGAGAATACATCATTAATGTATTCATATGTTTGCAATGTGAAAAAAATGAACTACTATATAAAATATGGGAGATAAATTTTATGATGATTTAGTTCACCTCATTATATATTTTTATATTTTTGGGTTTTTGAAGGATTTTAATGTTATAAATTTATGTAAAATATAAGTTATATTGTATTTGAGGTCTATTAGATTAATGTACTAACACACTGTTGGTGGACTTTTGTATATTTGATTACCTGTGTTATCCTTTTTGTTGAGAATGGTGGAATGACCTCTCATTCTATACCTGGATATACTAAAACAATAAGAATGTCTAATTAAACTACATTTGATTAAATAATAGATTAATTAGAAATTGTTAAAGGCATGAACAACGATGAGATTTTTCTAAAATAAAGTAAGTAATTATTCTCATGAAAAAGTATTTAACATTTTGGAACAGATCGTCAAAACCAAAAATGTTATCATAGTACCTTCATATCTGATGAATTAGATTATAAGGCCCCGACCTTAAACATTACTTAATATTTAATTAAATGAATAATTAACATTGAGGATCTTTTCAAGATTAGAGTTTTAGAGAATTAGTACATAACTATTACATCTCAAAAGATTACAAATTAGACACTTCTAATAAGTTTCCATAGAATAAAAAAACTCTTATAAACAAACACTTCTAGTTCCATGGTTTATATAGCATGACTTTCCCTTGATCCCATCCTTGACCCTATTCCACATTAAGTGCTATGAAAAACATTTCAAAAGAACATGGGGTGAGTATAAAAAGATATGTAAGGGATACACAACGAATGAAAACTGTTTGTTTTTTCATCATCATATAAACCATGTATACATTATCAAAGTAATACCTACACCTTCATGAAGTATTAAAAACTCTTCACTGAATAAAATATCATTACTTACCCTTTTGTAACCAAAGGATTACCATAAAACCCATATAAAGAACACATAACATATAAAGGTAACTTGTGACATAAACATTCTTATGTGGAATAACCATACGGTCGACTTCCACACATATCACTTAATTGAATAGCCATACGGCCAACATCAATACATACTTAATGGAATATCCATATGGCCGACTTCCATACCCAATGCATTGGAGGTTATAACGTAACCACCCGTCCTAGTATTCACGGCACCACCCGTCATATGGTTTTTCACGTAACCACCCATCAAATGTCCAAGTACCATTATAAAAATCCCAAGACATAAAACAAATATAATGGAAAGAAAAAAATTCCACACTTTGATCACAATATATCACTTAAATATATTGACATAACAAATCCATTATAAAGGAAATTTTCAATACCAAAATACATCAAAGTGTATATGGTATTTATTTCATTTTAAAAACATTACGGCTTGTTGAGGAAGCCAAAGACCAAATAATACTCGCGGCGGCGGAAAAGGACGTTGTCACCGCGTACGTCAAAAGAAACATTCCTTTTTGACATTTTGTAAAACGCTTCATAGAAAAAGATTAATTTTGCATAAAATTAAAAGTCAAAGGGGTTTATAATCCTTATAAAAGAAAGTTGTGTATAAAACGAAATATTCCTCAATGAAAGGAGATTGAGATGAAGTCCCTTACCTCAGTTCCGACTTGACTTGTTCATTCTTTAACGTCCTGAATAATAAACTTGAGTTAATTTATATTTGCTTAAGAACCTTTTTTCATCTTCATTATTCCATTTATATCACTTATTTCCATGTTATTAACATTATGTAATCATTTTAGTTAATAATGATTGTTTTGTCGATATTAGGTTCTTAAGTCGAAAGTGGACTTCTTACAATTACATGTTGTTCGTGTGGTCAAATGTTCTCAATATCCATAATGACATTCCCGATTTGGATATCATATATATCATATATATCTAGCATATAAATGTATTTATAATATTACATAATCATTTAGAGGTATGAAATGAAATGCACCGTTCATGGAGACAGTATGTCGTACGTACGCATGAACGCTACTTTCATTTCTATGTCATATTAATGGAATTAAAACTAAATGAGAGGTATGTATATTTTAATTCCAGAATTATATTAATCATTTAGATGTAACATACATCATATATATCCATTATATATATGTACTTATAATAGTACATTACATTTGGGGATAAGAAATGAAATGCACCGTTCATGGAGACGGTAAGCCGTACGTACGCATGAACGCTACTTTCATTTCTATCTAATAAATTAGTGGAAATAAATAATAATGATATAGAGGTATATTATAATTCCAGTATAACATCATATATAATAACTTTAAATCCATCCTTTATATGTCCCACATATGGCATTAACGAATCACATCACTTTGAGGGGGCGGTAGTCCGCACTTCCTAAAATGAAATTGTCGTGTTTCCCCACAATGGAATCCATAAAGGTATACCACAAATTAAAAATAAAGAAGCATAAGCAAAACATAAACATAATATATATCATATATAAATAGAGTGACATCTTAATGGCCACAATTAAAGGTGTTTAAAAGAAGGTTGAACAATCATTGTTTCGTGAGCCCGAAATTCCCCAACCATAGAAACAATATGTTCGTTAACCATTAGATGTAGATGTGTGTAAGTGTAGCTATAAATCTACTTATAAAAAATCGTTGTATATTGAAGATACTGGATTTGTTACAAAAGAAATGAATAAAAAGATTTTAGGGGGTTGGAGAAGCAAGATAAAACAAAAGGACTCAAGTGAAGACATTACCTTAAAAATGGGTAACTCTCTTAGATTTGTGCTCAAAGGCTTCATTGGGAAGCCTTCTTCCCAAATTGAGGCTTCATGGAGTAAGAGAGGGATGTTTAGAGACAAAATGGGCAGGGGTTGGCCGAGCCAAAGGCTTTGGAAGTGTGGCTAAGGTCGTAGAAGTGGGGGCCTTTTATAAGAGAAGAGGATGGGCACTCTTGGAAAGTAAGGAAATGTTACATTATTTTAGAATGATTTTCGGATTTTAATGGTCCCAAATTTATGTGTTTCGAGGATAATGTGAAAAGGGTTCAATATCCACCCATACAATAGGTTTTTTACATGTGTAGGTCTTATAGTTTACATTATCATTCCATTTTATTTAAATCGTTAAATAATGAGGTAATCGCTTCATTATCATGGTGTCATAAATAATTTAATTTATTTAATGCCTAAAAATTATAAAAAAATAATATGATGTAGGAAATATTTTTAACATTCCAATAAATATTTTTGTTAAAAATATGATTTTTATAACCCCATGTAAAAATTGTTTTTGTAAAACAACTCATGTTTGTGACATTTTTACTTTTACATTAAATAAAAAGATATTAATGTCATTTTCCAACCATAGTGGCTTCATGGGGTCCCCAAGTTTACCCATGGATTTTCTTGGTCGTCCATGACACATCCAATAAGGTTAGTACATGTGTCAAGTTCATTTCATATTATTACAACATTATTTTTAACTTAAATTACACTAATTACCTCTAATCGCAATAAAAAACTTAATAAGTTACTATCCACGAAAAAATTATTTTAATCCCATTGAACCAAATTTTACTTCTTAATGAAAACCATGTATGTTGGATTTTTGAAATTCAAAAAATAGAGGTCGTAAATTTTCATTTAAACGAAAAATCATTTTTTTAAGTACCACTTAGTGGTTTCACTATTCATCAAAAATTTATGTTTTTTAGAAAAATGCCAAAACTTCACCATAAGCTATATTTGATATTCCGAATTCAAAAATAAATTCTATTTTACAAAATTAAAAACATATAAGTTACATTAATTAATTTAATAATTAATTTCCGATGTCAGAGCAAATAGCGTGTTTTTATTAAACAATAAGCATCAAAAGATTGACACTAGTTTATGTCTGATTTCAAAGTGAAATTATTTCCAACAACCACTATTGGATTTAATGTTAAAAATATATTCTAATTTCACTTTAAAACCAATTCAAAAGATAATCTAAACATATAAATAAATTAGGTTAAAAAGTGTTTTTGAATTAAAATACAACATTTTACAATATTCATTAAAAAAATGAACTTTATCGGAAAAATAACAAAAATTTACACAAAGTAAATTTTGATGCCCCGATTATAAAGAAGAGTTTTATTTGGTCCAATAGAATGTATAAGAGTGAAAAAACCTATATTTAATGATGGTTCGCCATCAAAAGGCAATAAGTGAACCTTTAGTGAAAACTAGGGCATATACGCCTAAAATTGAATTCTTTCCATATTTTTAGCCTTTATATTTTATTAGATAAAAGTAAAAACATTAAAAAAACATATATAATCATATTTTAGTTATTTCTATCCATTCCCTCTAATAGAATGGCTATGTGTTAACTACCATTTAAAATAATATTATTTTATTACTAGTGTGCAACGTAAGATTTCAAAGAAACTCTTTGTTGCGTATCGGGTACGCTATCAAACATAGCAACCCCTTTAAAGTAAAATAAATATTTAATTCGTAAATATTAATAAATATGAAAATGTTTTATTCATTTATTACCTAGGATGTTACATCCTTCCCCCTTTTGGGAATTGCGTCCTCGCAATTTTATTCACTTCTCAAAATAAGTGGTGGTATTTATCCCTCATAGAATTTTCAGATTCACATGATGCCTATTTAACCATATGGGTTTTCCACAAAACCATTACCTAGGGAATTGCCTTATTTTGCAACACTTGCTCTCTTTAGTCAAGAATCTGGACTGGTTGTTATTCATAAGATAGGTTTTCTTCCAGCTGAAGTACCTCTGGACTCAAAACATGAGATGGATCTGGTATATACTTCCTCAACATCAAAACATGAAAACAATTGTGTACCTGAGATAAACTCAGAGGTAAAGCCACTTGGTAAGAAACTGATCCAAAATTTTTCAAAATTTCATATGGTCCAATGAGCCTTGGAATCAGGTTTCCTTTCTTACCAAATCTCATCACACTTTTCCATGGAGAAACCTTGAGAAAACCTGATCACCTACCTCGAAAGATAGATCCTTCCTCCGATTATCCGCATAACTTTTCTGTCTGCTCTGATCTGTTCCCATGTGTTTCTGAATCAACTGAACTTTCTCTGCCATATCTTCTACCAATTCTGGTCCCATCAACATCCTTTCACCCACTTCATCCCAAAATGCTGGAGTTCGACACCGCGTCCCATATAATGCCTCAAATGGTGCCATATATATACTGGAATGAAAACTGTTATTATAAGAAAACTCAACCAAAGAAAGATGTTGGTCCCAACTTCCCTGATAATCCATAGAACAAGCTCGTAGCATATCTTCCAAGGTCTGAATTGTTCATTTTGACTGCCCATCTGATTGCAGATGAAAAGCTATAATAAAATTTAATTCAGTACCCAACAACTTCTGAAGTCCTTTCCAAAATTTAGAAGTAAACCTGGGATCACAGTCAGATATAATGGAGAGTGGAAATCCATGTATCCTGACTATCTCTTTAAGATACAAATGGGAATGTTTATCTAGGGAAACATTATCTCGTATGGCAAGGAAATAAGCATATTTAGTCAATTCATCAACAATAATCCAGATTGCATTATTACCTCGAGATGTCCTTGGTAATCCCACAACAAATTCCATAGATATATATTCCCATTTCTACTTTGGCACTGGTAAAGGATGAAGCATCCTTTTTGGTAACTGCCGCTCTACTTTAACCTGCTGACAAGTAAAACACTTCCCAGTAAAATCAGCAATATCTATTTTCATTCCATCCCACCAGTAATACTCCCGCAGATCCTTGTACATCTTAGTACTGTCAAGATGAACTGAAAACGGGGAACTATAAGCCTCACATAATAACTCATTCTTCAACTGTGAATCACAAGACACACATAATCTCTTCCCAAACCTCAAAACACAATCATTATCAATGTTGGATTCAGGAAACTTACCCTTCTGAACCAGCTCTACCTTTTTCTGCAACTCACTGTCTTTCTTCTGTGCTTGCTTAATTCTGTCTGATAGAGAATATTTCACTGATACCTAAAACAAAACAGAAGGACTTCCTACACCAACAACATTTATTCCAAATCCCATCAAATCCTTAACTAAATGATCACGTCCAAAACACAATATTGTTAATAAAGAATTAATTTTTCGACTCAAAGCATCTGCCACTTTATTTGCTTTTCCCGGATGGTAATGAATTTTACAATCATAATCCTTGATTAATTCAATACATCTCCTCTGTCTCATGTTCGATTATTTCTGAGTGAATATATACTTTAATCTTTTGTGATCAGTATATATTTCACACTTTACTCGATACAAATGATGCCTCCAAATTTTTTAAGCAAAAACAATAGCAGCTAATTCCAAGTCATGTGTAGGGTAATTTACCTCATGAGTTTTCAACTGACGTGAAGCATATGCAATTACCTGATCATTCTACATAAGGACAGAACCAAGTCCCTTCAACGAAGCATCACTGTATATAATAAAATCACCATTCCTAGAAGGAAGTTCCAAAACTAGAACATTTACCAATCTTCTTTTCAACTCCTGAGTCAAATGAGCCATCACTACAACAAAATGTTTAGTTCTGATTCTGACCCTCTCAGGATTCTAATTTGAAAGTTCATTTCCCACTGTATGCCTTCCCAGAAAAGTCGTTCTATTTCCTCTATGAAAAACCATTCTTAACACAAGAAGTAACTTAGTTGAAGTAACATGGTAATCTTTAAATGCTATATCATTTATGTCATACCTTAAATTAACATAAAATTTAACAATTTTCTAACTCCTAAATTTGTCTTAACCAACCTATGATACTAACTATAAGGCCCCATCCTCAAACATTACTGAATATTGAATAAAATGAATAATTCGCATTGAGGATCTTTTCTGGATTATAGTTTTAGAGAATTACGACATAACTATTACATCTCAAAAGAATACAAATTAGACAATTTTATTATGTTTCCATAGAATAAAAAAACTCTTAAAAAGAAACATGTCTAGTTCCATGTTCTATATAGCATGATTTCCCTTGATTCCATCCTTGACCCTATTCCACGTTAAGTCCTGTGAAAAAAATTTCAAAAAAACTTGGGGTGAGCATAAAAAGCTCAGTAAGGGATACACAAAGAATGAAAACTGTTAGTTTTTCAAGCAACAAGTAAACCTTGAATACATTATCAAAGTAATACCTTCACCTTCATGAAGTAGTAAAAACTCTTCACTGAATAAAATAACATTACTTACACTTTTGTAACCAAAGGATTACCATAATTCCCATAAAAAGAACTCATAACATATAAAGGTAACTTGGGACATAAAGATACTTAAGTGGAATAACCATACGGTCGACTTCCACACATATCACATAATAGAATAGCCATATGGCCAACTTCCATACATACGTAATGGAATAGCCATACGACCGAATTCCATACCCAATGCATTGGAGGTTATAATGTAACCACCCATCCTGGTATTCACGGCACCACCCGTCAAATGGTTTATCACGTAACCACCCGTCAAATGTCCATGTACCATTATAAAAATCATAAGACATAAAACAAATATAATGGAAAGAAAAAATTTCCACACTTTGATAAAAATATATCACTTAAATATATTGACATAACAAATCCATTATAAAAACCATTTTCAATACCAAAATACATAAAATTGTATACTGTATTTATTTCATTTTAAAAACATTACGGCGTGTTGACGAAGCCAAAGACCAAATAATACTCATGGCGGTGGAAAGGGTCGTTGTCACCACGTACATTAAAAGAAACATTCCTTTTTGTCGTTTTGTAAAACGCTTCGTAGAAAAAGATTTTTTTTGTATAAAAGTAAAAGTAAAAGGGGTATATACACCATTTAAAAGAAATTTGTGTATAAAAATAAATATGCCTCAATGAAAGGAGATTGAGATGAAGTCCCTTACCTCGGGTCTGACTTGACTCGATCGTTCTTTAACGTCCTGAATAATAAACTTGAGTAAACTTCTATTTTCTTAAGAAAATTTTTCAAGTTTATTATTCCATTTATATCACTTATTGCCATGTTATAAACATTATGTAATCATTTATGTTAATAATGATTGTTTTGTCGATATTAGGTTCTTAAGTCCAAAGTGGACTTCTTACAATTACATGTTGTTCATGTGGTCAAAGGTTATTTATATCCAGAATGACATTCCTAATTTTGATATCATATATATCATATATATCTAGCATATACATGTATTTATTTTATCACATAATCATTTAGAGTTACGAAAGGACATGCACCGTTCATGGAGACGGTAAGTCGTATGTACACATGAACGCTACTTTCATTTCTATGTCATATTAATGGAATTAAAACTAAATGAGAGGTATGTATATTTTAATTCCAGAATTATATTAATCATTTATATGTAACATATATCATATATATCCATTATATATATTTACTTATAATAGTACATTACATTTGGGGATAAGAAATGAAATGCACCGTTCATGGAGACGGTAAGCCGTACGTATGCATGAATGCTATTTTCATTTCTATCGCATACATTAGTGGAAATAAATAATAATGATATATAGGTATATTATAATTCCAGTATAATATCATATATAATAACTTTAAATCCATCCTTTATACATCCCACATATGGCATTAACGAATCACATCACTTTGAGGGGGCGGTAGTCCGCACTTCCGAAAATGAAATTATCGTGTTTACCGAAAATGGAAACCATAAAGGTATACCACAAATTAAAAAGAAAGAACAATAAGGAAAACATAAACATAATATATATCATATATAAATATAGTGACATCTTAATGGACACCATTAAAGGTGTTTAAAAGAACATTGAACAATCATCATTTCGTGAGGCAGAAATTCGCCAACCATAGAAACAGTATGTTTTTTAACCATTAGATGTAGATGCGTGTAAGTGTAGATAGAAATAATCTTATAAAAACATCCTAGTATATTTAAGATACTTGATTTGTTACAATTGAAATGAATAAATAGATTATAGTGGGTTGGAGAAGCAAAATAAAACAAAAACACTCAAGTGAAGACATTACCTTAAAATCCGGTAACTCTCTTAGATTTGAGCTCAAAGGCTTCCTTGGGAAGACTTCTGCCCAAAGTGAGGCTTCAAGGTGTAATACAGGGATGTTTAGAGACAAAGTGGGCAAGGTTTGGCTGAGCCAATGGCTTTGGAAGTGTGGTTAAGGTGGTAGAGGTGGGGGCCTTTTATAAGAGGAGAGGAGGGGCACTCTTGGAAAGTAAAGAAATGTTACTTTATTTTAGAATGCGTTTCGGATTTTAATGGTCCCACATTGATGTCTTAAAATGATAAGGTGATAAGAGGTCTAAATCCACCCATAAAATAGGTTTTTGACATGTGTAGGTCTTATATTTTACATTATCTTTCCATTTTATTTAAATCATTAAATAATATGGTAATCACTTCATCATCATGGTGTCATAAATAATTTAATTTATTTAATGACTGAAAATTATAAAAAAAATACTATGATGTAGGAAATAGTTTTACCTTTCCAATGAATTTTTATAGTCAAAAATCTGATTTTTATAACCCCATGTAAAAATTTTTCTAGTAAAACAACTCATGTTTGTGAAATTTTTACTTTTACATTAAATAAAAAGATATTAATGTCATTTTCCAACCATAGTGGCTTCATGGGGTCCCCAAGTTCACCCATGGATTTTCATGGTCGGCCATGACACATCCAATCAGTTTAGGACATGTTTCAAGTTCATTTCATATTATTACAACATTATTTTTACCTTAAATTACACTAATTACCTCTAATTGCGATTAAAAACATAATAAGTTACTATTCACCAAAAAATTATTTTAATCCCATTGAACCAAATTTTACTTTTCAATGGCAACAATGTATGTCAGATTTTTTAAATTCAAAACACAGAGGTGTTAAAAATTCATTTAAATGAAAAATCATTTTTTTAAGTACCACTTAGTGGTTTCACTATTCATCAAAAATTGAAGTTTTTCAAAAATATACCAAAACGTCTCCCTAAGCTATATTTGATATTAAGAATTCAAAAATGAAGTCTATTTTACAAAATTAAAAAAATATATGTTGAATTAATTATTTTAATAATTAATTTCCGATGTCAGAGCAAATAGCGTGTTTTTATGAAAAATAAGTATCAAAAGATTGACACTAGTTTATGTCTGATTTCAAAGTGAAATTAATTCCAACGACCACTATTGGATTTAATGGTAAAAATATATTATAATTTCACTTTAAAACCAATTCAAAAGATAATCTAATGATATAAATAAATTATATTAAAAAGTGGTTTTGAATTAAAATACATCATTTTAAACTATTCATTAAAAAAATGAACTTTATCTAAAAAATACCAAAAAGTTACAAAAAGTAAATTTTGATGTCCCGATTATAAAGAAGAGTTTTATTTGGTCCAATAAAATTTATATGAGTGAAAAAAACTATATTAAATGACGGTTCTCCATCAAAAGGTGATAAGTGAACCTTTAGTGAAAACTAGGGCATATACGCCTAAAATTGAATTCTTTTGTATTTTAAGCCTTTATCTTTATTTAGATAAAAGTAAAAACATTTAAAAAACATATATAATCATATATTAGTTATTTCTATCCATTCCCTCCAATACAACGGCTATGTGTTAACTACCATTTAAAATAATATTATTTTATTACTAGTGTGAAACGTAAGATTTCAAAGAAACTCTTTGTTGCGTATCGGGTACGCTATCGAACATAACGACCCCTTTAAAGTAAAATCAATATTTAATTCATAAATATTAATTAATATGAAAATGTTTTATTCATTTTTTACCTGGGATGTTACATAGATAGTCCCTTAAATCATCAAGAATTAATGGATTTCTAGTTGTAATCACTCTCCAAATATTGTTCTCAATCAGTATCCTTCTTATGTTTATGGAAATATTTTTTTTCATTCATATACTTGATTTCAATTCCCACCTATTTTCTCAAATGGGAAAACCTATTGATGTGTTACATTTGTAATACATTAGTTTTCTAACATTCCATTTTTAATTGAATTTTTAGTGTTCTGTTTTACGCTGTTGGTTTAATGAATGAAAAATTCATGTAGTAAAACTTTAATAACCATGATGAATTTTGATGGAGATATTCATTTTTTTGTGGAATAATGTAACAACATGCGATTTTGTGAGATATATTCTTTTTAATTTCATTTATGTCTTATTTTTTATATGACACCAATATTAACACTCTTTATATACGTCATTGTATTAGCTTGCACTTTACACATCAATATGCATGGATTATGTTACACACAATTTCATGTTCTTTTGATTGAATTCAATTCATGAAACAATGACTCTAAATTTTCTCCATTTTATAAAACAACTATGGTTGGATTATGTTATATGAAACAAAAAAATAAATAATTCACTAAATGCAATACAAATATGGCTTGCATTATACACATCAGTTACCATATTCAACAACATACATTGTACGTAATACCAAGCTTCAGTAAACAATAATATATAATTAAAATAATATAATTTCATGGGATATGAAGTAGTTATTCTGAATAGTTTTAACAAATTTTTCAATTTTATATAACATTGTAATTCATCTTATTTTTTTCAAGAATAGTATATAAGATCATATTAAATTTTTTAGATAATAGAAGTATTTTTCAAAAAATACATTTTTGCAGCCAATTGATGACGCACCAATTTTAAATCAATATTTTATCACTCTTATATAATCAATTATAAAATATAATTTTTTTTGGGATGAGGGAAATAAATATTTAGTTTGGTTTTATTTTGGGTATTTTTCAAAAAATATTCAAATTTTAATGAATACTTAAAAATATTGTATTTTCATTCAAACTGTGATTACATATAATATATATATATATATTATTTTTAATTGTTTTTAAATTGTAATTAGATTATGTTTCTATCCTTCAATAAAAATTTGATCATTGGAAGTAATTTTAAATTTATATTTTACCTAAACCCATGTCCATAACTTGGTGTTTTTTTAATCTTAAAAACCGAATTTCTGTTTTTGACAATAGAAGTTATATTAATTTTAATTTTATACAATTATATGTATTAAATATGGAAAAATAGATTATATACATGGAATTATAAGGTAAAAATTGTGTAAATAGGGGCCTGGTAATTTTTTGCATTATGAATTGTAACTTTGATAATTTTTATTTACTGCAGTTAAAGGTTAATACGGTAAATTAGGATAACAAACTATATTATAAGGGTTATAACATTACCCAAAAATATTATAAAAATTAATTGGATGAATAAAATTCAACAAATATAACTTATGGTCTAGAATTTATTCATTCAATGGATTTTTTCCTATGAATGTTATGTAATTATAATTAAAATAAAAGAAAGTGACAACATGTCGCTCTCTAATATCTTATAAGTATAATAATTTTTATATAGTGATAATCATGATAAATATAAAACCAAATTGGTCACTAGAAATATAATAAATGTATCTACATCATTTAAATTTATTTATAATTTTTTGAAATTAAATAATTACCATTATATATGGAAGAATAGTGAAGTAGAAATTATTTAATTGATATAAATATTGAATAAAGGGTTTTAAAAATATTAAAATAAATATAATATTAACTAATTAATGTCATACACGAACTTTTTAGGTTACTATGACATTTTAAGAGTTTATGAAAATTTATGGTACGAATTTATCTTCATTGTGGATTTTATTTAAAGTAAAATAAATGAATAGTGTCAAAATTGACCCTATTGAAATTTTATAAAAAACATATTATTAATTTTTTAAAAAAACACTAAAAAATTAAAAAGTACAAAGTGAAAATTATATGGTATACAATTTCTAAAATTATATAGGAATGGAAAATTTAAATAATATTAGAAAATATTTATATCAATTTAATATTTATAATTATATGGCAACAAATAATCTTAAATATACAAAAGAATGATAAATACAAATGATATAATTTAAATAAAATAAAAACATTTTAAAATTTTATAGGATGAGATTAATTATACCTATATTTATCTTATCATTTAAATTAATGAATTTGGGACCATTATAAATTGAAATTTAATTTATAATAAATTAATATTTTAAGACTTTCGTAATGTGCCCCTCCCCCTCTAATAAAAGGACACCAACGCTACCAACTTATTCAAACCATTCAAGCCATTTTTATAAAAAAAAATATACTATAATAAGCTACCAACATCCCTCCATTCCTCTTAGAGGATAGAATTTTGGTAAAAAAAAATCCTATGGGGACCTTTTGTGAAAATCAAAATGAGATACTTTAAAAAGAGGTAATTTATTTATCACCTCTTCCATAATTGTTTTCTGTTTCTACTTCATCTTCTTTTGTTGTTGTCATTATAAAGTAATGAATAAAGTATATTATACATTATTAGATTTTATTATAATTATGGGACACCCTTTTACCTCTTTTTTCCTATCTACAAATAACAATATCACAATGTGTGTGTTTTTACGGCTTACCGTCTCCATGACGCAATACGATTCATTATCCACATTAACCATTCAAGATTGATTATAAAGTATATAAAACAAATAAAAATGAAACATATAAAATAATAATGTTACTGAGATTATGTATATATTCATATATATATATATATATATTTCATTTTCTTTCGTCCATTCAATTCAATAAGGAAGTAGAAACAATGTTCATGCATATGAACAACCTACCCTCTCAATGAATAGTGTATTCACTTTAATTTAAAAAAATATTATATATATTTCTATAATATATATTTATGACATATAAATCATATTTTACATTCTAATAGCAACAATATCATGAACTATGTAATAAGATGATGAATAACAAGTCAAAACACATACGATATATAAAACAATTTTTACCCAAAACCTTACTTTAACATGAAATTGATAAATGAATGGGTAATATAATGTCATTAGTGAATCATATAAGATATTATAAATATTATTATGGTTCTCTTAAAAGTTAATAATATTTTTAAAGATGATATAAATATTTTGGAAGAATATGAAGCATATTTTACCTAAGGTAATGCAAAAATTTTCAATAACATTTTTATTCAATGTTGTTTACACATAAGTATTTATAAGGGTATTTGTATCATAAAAATCTTTGATTCATTTTTATTTAATGTAATTTATAATTCTATACAATTTTTATAGGAAAATTTTAATCAGTGGTGTATTATTATTGAATGGTATGAAAGGAATCTTTTGTCGTTATTCGATTTGGATTATTCTTTGAATTTTCCAAAAAAAGTAGGAGGAGAATGTTTTTTATATTATACGATATGAACATATTTTTACGTATTCATAATTCATTTTTTCTATTAAGATTCATCTAAATGATTTAATGTTTATTTTCAACTAATCTTTTTACAAATTTCATGTCATTTTTAGAAAATAAATTTTTTTAAGAATAAAGGATATTTTCCTCCATAATTAAATTCATGTGTTTCATCAATATTTCTTTCCATCAAAAAAGATTCTCATTAAATAGGGTTACTTTTATATACCATTTATTACTATTATTTGATTTTTTAACTTCAAGAACGATATTTAATATGTATTATGTTATCATGGAATGATGTTTAAGAAGCCCATTTTATTTCATTGGTTTTGGTATGATGAATGATTTATATTTTGTGGCACATGTAAGAATGACATAAATATAATATGTGCGGGAACAATATATTCTTCCCATTATATGTGTAAAGATTGATATCTCATGATTTAGACATGACTAGAAAAACATTTAAATCTAGTTCAGTAATAAAGGGATAGAACAATAAGTAAATCATGTTTAGTAATACATGGATGGAACATCATGTAAACCAATTTCAGTAATAGACATTGTCCACTATGATGGTCTTGGTAGTAATTCCATGGATACTATATAAATCATATTTTGAGATTAATTGTTTTATAAAATTTCATTATTTATGAAAGCACTATTTTATCATCGTTAATATTTTTTATGATATATGCTATACGTACTACCAAGATTTATATCATTTCTCAATATTTTTATATTTAAACACTATGTTCATATTTTAACATTATTATGTTTATGGTTTGTTTTATGTTCTCCATGTTTACCCTTCCTGAGCATTTGAGATAACCATTTTTTTATCCCAAGGATATAAAGAAGTGTTTAAGGTAGGAAAAAAAGGGGAATATAATTATTGAAGATGTTGGAGATCTTTTACCAAGTTATAAGATTACATTCCAATTTTACAAAGAAACTAAACTAATATAGTATTTGAGTTTATATTTTCATAATGTATTATTTATTCTTCAAAAAATAATCTAATGTCCAAGGACGTCATGATTGGGTCGTTACATTAGTGTTTTGAACTGATTTATCTTAATAATTATACATTGATGGTGAGTAACATTGATGAAGTTACAAATATTTCCATTTTATCATAGGTCAATGTATTTAAACTGAATAATATTATAGATATTTTGAATAAAGATACTATCAGTGAATAGAACCTAAGTGGAGATGGGGGAGTAAAGGAGTGATGGTCAGCCTCTTGACTCGATAATATAGTGTCAGCGAGTAGAAATCACATATTGAGGCTTCTCTAAAAGAGAGTACTTGACAGTCTGTTAGTGAATGTAGTTATGTCCTATATCATCTGCATGGGATATGAGTACATATGAAGGTCATTTATAATAATGACCCTGTCATGTGGAAGGAATGAGTACATATTAGGCATGTACATTATTTTTACAGGACCATCCCTTCAGTAGTCATTTTAAGGGTGGTTATGGAAGATGGATCCAAACAACATTTTCACTAAAACAATATAGTGGGCCGACTAATGGAATTGTGGTAGTTTCCTAGGGTTGTGGTTTAGGCCAGATAGGTTCTATACTGTCTACAACTGAGGATACGAGTGTCGTGTAATCTACAATGTGATTTGTGATGTTATTATACTATAGAATAAAATATTTTGTTTTCAATATGTTTGATTGTAATAGTTTCATATATATACCTACTGTGGAGTGACATGGTATTTTTGTTTAGTTATTAAAGGAATTATGACCATAGACACTACATTCAGTGTAAAAAAGGATTAGGTTCTAGTGGATTGATTACCCCTTTGATATTAGTGGGTGTCACATTGATTGTGGACTATTTTTCCTCAAGATGACACTCTTTTACATTATATTCATGATGGAAAGTACTCTTTCATATAAATACCATGTCGAATTCTATCAATGTATAGTGACCTTTACATCATATGATGGAGGAATGATTCTTTAAAATATTTAATAATATTTCCAATTAGGTAGTTTTATATCAGATCATCTTATGTTGGCTGGGATGATAACAAATATTTTTAGTATATATTTGGATGATGGGTGTTTGAATCATGTAGATATCCCATAAGTGATTGTTCATTTCTAGGATATCTTCCTGGATAAATTTTATGGTTTATATATGGAGAGGGATAAAGAGTTAACAATCATGATATTTCCAAGCGATGTACCAATATAAATTTCTTTTTAATGGATGTATACTATCGAGTTAGAAGATATCTTGAAACTATTACAATACCTAGAGTAAAAGTGGTTATCTATACTAGTACAAATCAATGGGGGTTTAAAGACCATTTATTGGAGGAAGGATTATATAACACTTAAGATATATGTAAATTAATATAAATTAAATTAGTAGATGTTTATGAATTAGCATCTCTTCCCAAATATAAATGATATTTTCTACTATCTATAGAGAAATCATGTTTTCTCGACGAATGATTTGATAATGGGTTATTATCAAGTGAGTGTTGATCCATTATATATAAATAATCCATATTTTAATAAAAGGTATGGTTTATATGAGTAACCAGTAATGTCATTGAGTCTCACGAATGAACTAGCAGTTTTTATTGATTTTACGAAATGAGTATTCCATCCTTATATGGATTCATCTGTGGTCATATTCAAGTATTATATAATGTTATATTCTAAAAATTTATAGGACCATTACTAATAGAATGTGGTTTTTTAGATAGATTATGATTGGGTCATTTATTAGATAACCACACAATGTCCCACTATTGTATAGATAATATTCACATCCAATGTGGAATTACAGTATAGACAATAGTTTTTCTGGACCATTTAAAGGTGGGTGTTGTAGTTTACTTGGGGAATCCTATGAACACCAATGAAAAATAGAGATCCTGGGGGATAACTGGATATTAAAGGTCAATCCTACATGACATCTCACACATAGAAACACCTATGAAGAGCTATAATGAGATGGATTTGAAGTTTTTATGGTCATATATTAATGAAAAATCCCTTTAGAATATTGGTTTGATATTTAGTTCTAAACTTGTCATGATTCTAGTAGAGATTGGTAGAATCATAAAATTGGATTGCAATGAATCACACATCATGATTATCTTTATCATGATGTAGGGGATAATTTATTGGTTTATATATCTCATTAGTTGAAGCCACATCAGAGTAATTATAATATGCAATATGAATATCTATCCATTATTGTACATTACTTGTGCTATTTGAATAATTATTATCTATGGGAACATTTTATGGTTTATGATGACCAAAAAATTGACACCTATAAATATTCAAAGATTACAAGAATTTTAAGTAAAAATTTGGGTCGATTTCCTACAGTATTTAACCATATGGTATGACTACATGCCTAGAAATTAGAAAGTTATTGGTGAGCCAATAAGAAAGAATACTCTAATATAAAAAGTTAATAAGGCTAATAGTGAGGGGTTGCTTATGTCTATGTTTTCAAAGATGTGATTGGTGGTTTGTGAAATACATGGGTTTAAATTTCTCTCATTATTGGTAGTGACTAATAATCATTTTGATTGAGTGAGTAAGATTCAGTTATCTGATATTGAGGTTATAATACTATGGAAAATCATAGAAGGGGAGCGCTCACCTCCTATTGTACTATTTAATGAGGAATGAACTATGTTAATTAAGTGTATCATGGGGTTTTTAGCATACATATTTGATGAGATTATGTGGGATATTCATTCATTAGTATTTATAGTACATTCTATCATTATCAAGAAGTATCAGGACTTGCATAACTAGTATTAATGGGTGGGGATGAATTGAGAGTTAGCTGGTTTTTCAAAAGGTGCTACACCTATCCGTATGTGATGATGGAAAAAGTATATCATTTAGTATTTATTTATAAACTAATTACCACCAAGTGGAATTGGGATGATATTTTGATGGATTTTGTGGTTTAGCATCATGAATGGTCCACATTTCGTTTCTATATGGAATGACTACTCGTCAAATGAGCATTATAGTGAGTATATTTGTGTGTTTTTTACATCACATGGTTATTTTTAAATTATATCAGACATGGAATCATGGTTTATATCTCAATTTTGGATGATCATAAAAATGGAATTGGGTACACAAGTTCTTTGGAGAACGATGAACAACCCTATAATAATATCCAGATAGAGTGCACTATATAAGATTAGGAGGAAATTATTTGAGCATGAGTCATTTATAGTTTGGGGGGGATTGACAAAGTCTTTTTACTTTTGTTGATATTTATTAAAATAATATGTATCATGATACTATGTATATGGATCCTTATAAGGCTTTTTATTTTAGGTCATTATGATCACCCTCATGCTGATTTGAGGAAGGGGAGACAACTTTTATTGTGCCTCATCCCATGTAGGATACATAAGATTAGTGTAGTAGATTTAAAAGAAGATTAATTCTGTAGAGTCTCAAAGAAATTTTGCATTAATCATTTTCAAATTCCTATAGGATTTTTCATCATGGACCACGTCTTCTTTCTATAACTCTCAAAGGATATAGAAAAGGTTAATTTGGAGATACTGTAAGGTTTAAATGTGATATGCCTAAATGTTTGAGATTGTAGAGGGATATATGATGGTAGTTCATCTATTGTAGTTACCTCATAGGTATCTAGTGATACATTATGTCTCCTATGTGTCTTATCTACACTGTTATCACTCATGAAAAACTCATACGTTTCATCCAGATAAGGTTATTCCAAACGGTGATGCATCCTTTGAGGAGAAACATATTGATATATTTGACATGGGAATGAAGAAACCACATGGTGACTAGGTTCATTTATTATAGAAACTATGGTATAAAAACAATTTCTAGGGTGATATATGACATAAATCTGGTGATGTACATTTTTTGTGTCCAATGATTTTATCAAAAGCATCTTAACCACTCTCTAGGGAAATTAGTGGATTAATATATATAATGGGGAAGATGTTTAGGCCACATGTTTTCCTATATTGTGATATATATTTATTAGTTTTAAACCTTTTCTTTAATCAAATTTAAGTTATTAGTGAGGTCATAGGAATATCAATGGTTTTAAGGGCTTGATCGGAGCCCAAACCCATTATTTAGATAAAAATAGTTGGGTTGTATGGATAGTGAAATATAGGAACCCAATTTAGATAGTTACTACTAACCATAATGATTGTAATAGAGAAAATACCAGGGCTTTAAGGTTTTAGGAAACTCTTCCAATAGTGATCATGCCCATACAAGGTAATATTGATTTTTAGTATAACCAAAATGCATAGACATGACATATTTTTTCCATCCATATGTCATCACCATGAGAGATATGTACATAGATAGTGTATTGAACATGGTATATCCAACCATGTTTCCAAAATAGGTGACCCTATAATTTTATGTCGAATTACCATTTCGAAATTAAATATTATTATATCCTATACTTATTTCATTCATATCCCATCAGACAAACTCGTTGAATTTAGGGATGAAAGAGTGCTGTCGTGGGAGCCCTCAAATGATTAGTATGATTTTGGGGTACTTAGGTGCAGCAGAGTGGCTGACCAAGGTCGTCTCTCAAAGGAGGAAGTGAATTAAAACAATTTTTAGAGGTATTCTAGAAGTAAAATAAAAGAGAATAAAAACACTACTTGAAAGGATGGGGGTTTTTGTTTATAGTTTATGAATCTAGAAGAAGTTTGCTGGAAGAAGATTGTATTTTTTTGTTTTTAGTTTTGAAATGAAGTTTGATTAAAATGACACAACAAAAAGATGTTTGTTTAGACAATATTTAAAAGACGTAATCGATCTAACTCTACCTCGTCAATCATTTATTAATCATTATAATTAAAATTAATATTCACTTAATTATGATCCCTTAATTTTTTAAATCCCGAACCCTACGAGAATTAACTTTACCATGAAGATTGAAGTGAATTTAACCTTAGGCTAACTTCGGAACATGCAATCGCAGCACCCTGCTTTGATTGATGTTCTAAGATTAGCTTATGGTCAGTGGTAAATTAAGGCACATATCCACTCTGGAAATGAGGATGAATTGTGTATAGGTATTATATTTGAACTCTACAAATTTATCCCGTGTGGTCTTGTATTACCGATTAAGATCGCGCTCTCACAATTTACACAAAATCCCGACCTCGCGTGTTTTTGTGTACATTGTTCAATTGCTTGCTTAGTTTCTTAAAATTTAAAAACACAATTCATGGATAATATTAAGTGAATTACAGTATCTCATTGATTCAAAATAATTAAATGAAGAGGGTAGAGGATAGATCGATTACTAAAAGACTACTCTTCCATGGGTGGCGTAATCATCGTAGAAGCGTTTTGCATGTGCAAAAGTTTAAAATGGGTATAACCCAATAACGCTTCTACTCAAGAATTCCATCCCAATTAGGAAGATTAAGAGAAGAATAAATTTAAACAAAACAGAAGAAAAGAGAAGAAATAAAAGAAGAACAAAGAAGTATATTACATAAACAAAATCATTACAACATGAAGGAGAAGAAGAAGGCTTCGTCGAAGGGATCCTTGCTTCAAGAGCTACCCTTATTGAAATGGTTGGAGAATTGGAGTGGATCCACTTCTCCTATGCCTCTCAACTTCCCAATGCACGTCCCAACCCATCCAAATGAGATAAACTCCAATTTATAGAGGGGAGGGGAGGAGAGGTTACAAGTGGTTTCAAGTGTGAATGTGGAAATTCGGCCAAATATTTTATTCCAACTTGCACCGCCCATTTGACCACAAAACGCGTGAATTGGCCGGCCTTACAGAAGGAACAAATGTTAGGATATGTGTCTTATATCTCCTCTCCAAATTGGGGCTCAATACAGGCCCATATGAAGGAGTTATGGCCGAAATACAGAAGCTTCTCCATTCTGGCGAGCCCAGCCCAACTTTAACTTCATGGCCCAATTTCAACAACCAGATGAACTCTTTAGCTCTAGTGTCCCGAATAAAAGTTGTAGATAATTAAGTTAGGAACACTGTTACAAAATTTAAATTTGAAATAATAAATTTAAAAATATTTATTCTCGAAATACTACAATGCACTATTAAGGGTAAAACTGGAATTTTCACCAAATTTTCAAATGAATGATCAAATCCCAAATATTTTATAAATAAACATATTTAACACAATGTGAGGAAATTATTTCATTTATTATAAATAAAATATTCAATAAAATAGTGTTTTATCAACTCCCCCACACTTACCCTTTTGCACACCTAGGCAAAACCTCATATCAAGTAAACATCAATATCAAATCAAAACCAATTTTAAAACACATATCCTTAAGATCAATCAATTTCACACCAAGAATCAAAAGATATAATGCCTCATAAAAAACCTTATTTCAATTTCTCCATTTATATCATTCAATATATTTCCACTTCATTTATCCGCCCATGCACAAAACACTTACCTCGCTTGAATTTTCTCTCATCACTCAAATATCAATTTTTTTTGCAATGTCTTTCTCATCCAAACTCATACAAGGGTCACCATAGGCTTGATAGATTCCTACATCGCTACCCGATGTGAGCCAAGGAAATATGTTTATCATGAGGACTTTTCAGGGTTGTTCTGTGGCTTTCGGTTGGTAGGATTAAGATGTGAAAAACTCTGAGGCTGAATGAGGAGGGCTTGACTCTTTTAAAGCAAAATTGCATTAATCTAATTTTCACATAAATATGGTCTTCTCTTCAATCCCCATAGTATCAATTCAGCTCCATCATCATGAAAAGTCATGAAAGGTTTACACCATTCATCATTTCAGCATAAAAAATGTCAATCTTCTAAAACATGATTTTCTTGAAAGCTCCAGATGGGCACAACTTTCCACCGAAATTAGAAGCTCCAGAAAAGGCACAGCTTCACTTGTCATGAAAGCTCCAGAAAAGGCACAACTTTCAATATAATGACTTTCTTTAGCAGAAAACACATCTCTTTAGAATTTAATTTTCCACCCAAAGTATCACAAAATGTGGTGGAAAAACCCAAGACAACTTCCCCCACACTTAATCTCAACTGGATTATGCAATTTCACTTCAAGAGTTAGTTGGATAGGGAAAATTGGCTTGTAATATGGCTTAACCTAACAGGTTGTGCATGGATTCTAAGGGCTAAAAGGATTAAATATTCAAGGTAGGCCATTATAAAAAAGGATTCTTTGAAATAGGGGTTTTAATACCAAACAAATGCCTCAATCATTTAAACACAAGTACCTCAAACCCTAATGTTTTGACAGGAATAGATCAAATTCTGGTTAAATCAAGTATGGTTTGGTTCTCTCAAGAAGTGAGGTGAATGTAAAGAATATGAAAATAGTGGTTTAGAAGCCTCACAGGAAAGTGATTTCAAATATAAAGACAGTGAGATTGGCATGGGATTCAAAATTCAGTGTACTTTGCATGAAATTACTAAATATTTGAACTTGAAACAAAGTCATTTTAGCATTCATTTAATCTTAGTTTCAAGGGGTAAATTGTTTCACTTATTGATATGGATTTAAAAATGGTGATGAGAATCATTTCAGCTCAAAAGTTTCAAAAACACACCGAAAATTGTAAAATAATCACTCAAAATTTGAAAAACACACAAATTTTTTTGGTTTTTTTTAACAGGAAAAAAATTGAAATTACTAAACTAAAAGGTTCCCTCCCCCACACATAAAATATTGCATTGTCCTCAATGTGAACCCGTGAGATGATATATGCACATGAAATTCCGAATTTTTAAATAGGACAAATAATATAAAAGTGAAAGGGTTAGGAACAGTCTGATGTGATCAAGTGATGATGGGGTCATGCAGTGTGATAAAATCCACTGCATCAGTAGGATGTCCCTCAATGTATCTCTTCAAACGTTGCCCATTGACTGTAAAGCTCCTTCCAGTGTCCTCTTGTGTGATCCCCACTGCACCATAAGGAAAAACATTAGACACAATATAAGGACCTAACCATCTGGAACACAACTTACCAGGCATCAACTTCAGTCGTGAACTATAGAGAAGGACTTTCTCTCCAACATGAAACTCCCTTTGTTGGATCATTTTGTCTTGAGATGCTTTTGATCTTTCCTTGTAGAGCCTTGAGTTCTCATATGATGACAATCGAATCTCCTCAAGCTCTTGAATTTGCAACTTCCTTTGAATTACAGCTTGGGCCAAATCCATGTTACATTTCTTTATAGCCCAATATTCCCAATGCTCGACTTCCACGGGGAGATGACACGCTTTCCCAAAAACAATCCGAAATGGGGACATTCCAATGGGGGTCTTGTATGCTGTCCTATAAGCCCACAATGCATCATCCAAGCGCTTGCTCCAATCCTTCCTATTTGGATGCACGGTTTTCTCTAAGATTTGTTTCAACTCACGATTTGAAACCTCAGCCTGTCCATTTGTTTGGGGGTGGTATGGTGTTGATGTTTTGTGTGTCACCCCATACTTTCGAAGGAGGGAAGAAAAATTCCTATTGCAAAAGTGTGTCCCTTGGTCACTGATGATGGCCTTTGGTACTCCAAACCTGCAAAAAAATTGTGCTTTGACAAAGTCCCCAACAACATGAGAATCGTCAGTCCTGGTGGCCTTGGCCTCCACCCATTTACTCACATAATCAACAGCAATCAAAATGTACAAAAATCCAACTGAACTAGGAAAAGGACCCATAAAGTCGATGCCCCATACATCAAAAATCTCAAAAAATAGTATGGGTTGTTGGGGCATCTCATGTCTCCTAGAAATGTTCCCAGTGTGTTGGCAACGAGAGCATGACTTACAAAACAAATGGGCATCATGGAACAAGCTAGGCCAATATAATCCAGAGTCTAAAACCTTCCTAGCTGTCCGTTGGGGTCCAAAGTGTCCACCACAAGCATGTGTATGATAGAAATGCAAAACAGACTCAAACTCATGATCGGGAACACACCTCCTAATGACTTGGTCACTACACATGCGCCAGAGGTACGGATCATCCCACACATAATACCTAGACTCACTTTTTAATTTTTGGACTTGATGTTTCTTCAAATTTACCTGGATTTCAGAGCCAACAATGTAATTAACTAAATCACCATACCAAGGATGTGTACCTGAGATGGTATAGAGATGCTCATCAGGGAAAGTGTCCCTAAGTGGTACCTGATCCAAGGTGTCATCCTCTAGTGTGTGAGTAAGCCTACTCATGTGGTCTGCCACCAAATTCTCTGACCCCTTCTTGTCCATTATCTCAAGGTCAAACTCTGGAAGAAGGATCATCCAACGGATAAGTCGTGGCTTTGCATCTGGCTTCTTTAGAAGGTACCTCAAAGCTGCATGGTTAGAAAAAACAACTACTTTAGAGCCCAATAAATATGAACGGAATTTATCTAAAGCAAATATGACAGCAAGAAACTCCTTTTATGTGGTAGTGTAGTTTGATTGGGCTGAATCTAGTGTCCTCGATGCATAGGCGATCACATGTGAACGCCCCTCCACCCTCTGAGATAAGACAGCTCCGACCGCGAAGTTGGAGGCATCACACATAAGCTCAAAAGGAATCTCCCACCTTGGGGGTTGTATGATAGGTGGAGTGGTCAGACGTTTTTTTAGCTCATCGAATGAATTCCTACAAGAATCATCAAACACAAAATCAGAATCCTTTTGAAGTAATCTTGACATAGGAAGAGCAATCTTACTAAAATCATTGATGAAGCGCCGATAAAATCCTGCATGCCCTAGGAAAGATCTAACATCATGCACAGATGAAGGATATGGTAAGGATGAAATAATGTCTATCTTAGATCTATCAACCTCTATCCCGTGTTTTGACACTACATGCCCTAAGACAATTCCATGCTCTACCATGAAATGACACTTTTCAAAGTTCAGGACCAGATTCTTCTCAATACAACGATTCAACACCTTTCCCAAAATAATTAGACATTCATCAAATGAAGACCCATACACTGTAAAATCATCCATAAATACCTCCATGCAGGTCTCAATAAAATCAGAAAAAATACTCACCATGCATCTCTGGAAGGTACCTGGGGAATTGCAAAGTCCAAATGGAATCCTTCGGTAAGCAAAGGTACCGAATGGGCAGGTGAATGTTGTCTTCTCCTGGTCCTCTGCTGCAATGGGAACCTGAAAATAGCCAGAAAATCCATCCAAGAAACAATAGTGTGTCTTCCCAGCTAGTCTCTCAAGCATCTGGTCAATTAATGGAAGTGGGAAATGGTCCTTACGAGAGGATTGATTTAGTTTCCTATAATCGATACTGACTCGCCAACTGTTTTGTACTCTCACAGGAACTAACTCATCATTTTCATTTTTTATAACAGTGAAACCAGTTTTCTTTGGTACAACCTGAACAGGGCTAACCCATTGTGATTCAGAAATAGGGTAAATGATACCCGCCTCAAGTAATTTTTCAACTTCTTTCTTAACAACTTCTAGGAGGGTGGGATTAAGTCTCCTTTGTGGATGTCTCACCGGTTTAGCCTCATCCTCCAAGAGAATCCTATGCATGCAAATGGAGGGGCTAATACCTGATATGTCTGCCAATGTACAACCAATTTCCCTAATGTTATCTCTCAAAAGATTCAAAAGTTTTTCTTCATGTTCAAAAGAGAGATTGTTAGCAATTATGACAGGTAATCTATCACCACTGAGCAAGTATGCATATTTGAGATTTGGGGGCAATGGATTGAATTCCAATGTAGGTGGGTGATGTATGCTTGGAGAAATTGATGCAACAGACATATCTGCACAATGAACATCAGTATCAGAATAAAAATCATCACAATCAGAGAATAAAGCACCAAATCCATTAGCATACTCAACAGCCATGTCATAATCAGAGTTCACATGATCAAAATCAGAATATGAATCCACATAAAAATCAAATCCAAGATAGGATTGTGTATCAGAAACATGTGCGGAAGTGCTCTTAGACATCAAACTCGAACCAATACTCATAATCTCCCTAAGCATAAGACAATCAAATTCTATGGAGTTTTTATTTGGTGGTTCAAAATGGGAGATAACAAAAGCAGAATGGTCCTCAGAGGTGTACTTCATGGAATCCATAACATTAAATATCACAACTTCATCCCCAAATTCCATGGAAAGTGTACCCTCATTGACATTTATGATAGTTTTTGCAGTTTTGAGGAAGGGTCTACCTAAGATAATGGGGGCATGAGAACTTACCTGATCATCATCCATGTTAAGAACATAGAAATCCGCTGGGAAGATCATGTCTCTTACCCGGACAAGTACATCCTCAAAGAATCCCACTGGATATGCCGTAGCTCTATTCTCCAATTGCACCACTACTCTTGTTGGCTTCAACTCACCAACCTGCAAGGAAGAGAATACAGAGTGAGGCATCACATTTATGGAAGCACCTAAATCACAAAGTGCATCAGAAAAGTGCAACTCCCCTATGGTGCATGGGATGGTGAATGTCCCTGGATCCTTGCACTTTGTTGGCATTGCTAGAGTTGGTGAAATGAGTGCTGAGACATTCCTTCCAAGGTTTATCCTCTCATTTCCCTTGATCCCTCTTCGATGGGTACAAAGTTCTTTTAAGAATTTCGCATACCTTGGAATTTGCTTAATGGCTTCAAGTAGAGGAATGTTGATCTCCACACGCTTGAATGTGTCCAAAACCTCCTTTTTCATTGCTTCTTCATCCATCTTCTTGGTTTGAACAACCCAGTTTGGAAAAGGAAGGGGTTTAGGAGGAACATCATCAATCTTTTTCTTACCTTTATCTTTCTCCTTGGATTGTTCATCAGTTGGTATGGAATGCGGCTTCTCTGAAGTTGAGGTGAATCCCGTTGGAATGGTAGGTGCAGATGTATCGTTCATTTGCTTCCCACTTCTCAATGTGATGGAACTAACATTCCCCTTTGGATTTGGAGTGGGTTGGGAAGGTAGATTTCCAGAATTCTTACTCACAATTTCATGGAGGGCGGTGGCAATCTGACTCATTTGAGTCTTCAACTCTCTTAGCTCCGAACCTTGACTCTTCAGCTCATTCTGTTGATTAAGAACAATTTGTTTCAAAATATCATCAGTGTTAGAGTCTTACTTGTGTTGGATATTCCCTTGTTGCTGACTCGTTGATGTTTGAGCTTCGAATCTCCTTTGGGGTTGTTGGAAACCCAGTTGGTAAGGTGGAGGCTGCTGGAAGTTTGGTTGAAAAGGGGGCCTTTGTTGTTGTCCAGAGCCATACCTCATGTCTTCTAGATCTTTCCACCCTTGGTTGTATGTTGGATCAAACTTCTTTTGGGGATATGGTTGTTGTTGCTGCTGCTGAAATGGTCTCCCAGGGAACACTGCTGCACAATCTTCTGTTTCATGGAGTTGTGGGCAACAGTCAGTCGGGTGGCTTGTCTCAGTGCAAATACCACAAGGCCTTGAAGGAGGGGATTGGGATGTCTTTTGAGCAAATGCAATCTGCCTCACCATAGTTGTCAATTCTTCTAACTTAGTATCAATCAAATGACTTTCAAGAGAAGAAGGACTTACTTGATGTACTCCTCGAACATGTGGTGTACCTCTATCACCGAATTGTTGAGAGTTTTGGGCCATTTTGTCGATCAATGTTCGTGCAGCTACTGGTGTCTTGTCCACCAATGCTTCCCTAGCTGTAGCATCCACCATGCTCCTCTCTATGGGTGTGAGTCCTTCGTAGAAGTATTGGATGAGGAGTTGCTCACTGATTTGGTGATGTGGGCAGCTTGCACACAACTTCTTGAATCTCTCCCAGTACTCATACATTGACTCCCCTTGGGCTTGCTTGATCCCTGATATCTCCTTTCGAATGGATTTGGTCCTTGATGCTGGAAAAAATCTCTGCATGAAAAGACGTTTCAAATCGTTCCAACAAGTTACATCTTCGTGTTGTAAAAAATACATCCAATCTTTCGCAGCTCCATCAAGTGAGAATGGGAATGCTCTTGGTTTGATTTGATCTTCAGAGACATTTCTAGGTTTCAGGGTTGAGAAAACCACATTAAATTATTTCAAATGTTTATTGGGATCCTCACCAGAGAGGCCATGAAACTTTGGAAGTAAGTGAATTAACCCAGATTTCAGTTCGAAGTCCGATTCAAGATTTGGGTATGCAATACAATTTGGTTGATAGTTAATATCAGGTGCAGCCAATTCTCAAATGGTTCTATTAAGTTCATTTCCATTATTTCCAGCCATTGGTTCTTGTTTTATGGTTGAATTTGAATTTCTTCCAATTTCAATGTTCTGATATTGGAGTAATTCTCCAACTGGTTGAATGTTGAAACTTCCCGTAGACTGAGAATGTCTGATTCGTGCCCTAAGGCTACGTTCAATCTCAGGGTCAAGATCTAAGAGATCTTCAGGATTAGTTCGTGTCATCAATCAATGAAAGATGAAAAGAAGGAATGTGGACCATAGTAAAATAAAAATTTGAAGTTTGAGTTGATGGTCCAAAAAGAAGTAGAAAGAGATAAAAGAAGAAGAAAAAAAATCAGATTGGGTAAAGACGGAAGAAAGAAGAGAGGAAGAGAATTAAAATGTAAAATAAAATAAATACCTCTAATTGGTTGAAATAATTACTTTCCTCCCCGGAAATGGCGCCAATTTGAATGAGCGCTGTCGTGGGCGCCCTCAAATGATTAGTATGATTTTGGGGTACTTAGGTGCAGCAGAGTGGCTGACCAAGGTCGTCTCTCAAAGGAGGAAGTGAATTAAAACAATTTTTAGAGGTATTATAGAAGTAAAATAAAAGAGAATAAAAACACTACTTGAAAGGATGGGGGTTTTTGTTTATAGTTTATGAATCTAGAAGAAGTTTTCTGGAAGAAGATTGTATTTTTTTTGTTTTTAGTTTCGAAATGAAGTTTGATTAAAATGACACATCAAAAAGATGTTTGTTTAGACAATATTTAAAAGACGTAATCGATCTAACTCTACCTCTTCAATCATATATTAATCATTATCATTTAAATTAATATTCACTTAATTATGATCCCTTAATTTTTTAAATCCCGAACCCTACGAGAATTAACTTTACCATGAATATTGAAGTGAATTTAACCTTAGGCTAACTTCGGAACATGCAATCGCAGCACCCTGCTTTGATTGATGTTCTAAGATTAGCTTATGGTCAGTGGTAAATTAAGGCACATATCCACTCTGGAAATGAGGATAAATTGTGTTTAGGGATTATATTTGAACACTACAAATTTATCCCGTGTGGTCTTGTATTACCGATTAAGATCGCGCTCTCACAATTTACACAAAATCCCAACCTCGCGTGTTTTTGTGTACATTGTTCAATTGCTTGCTTAGTTTCGTACAATTTAAAAACACAATTCATGGATCATATTAAGTGAATTAAATTATCTCATTGATTCAAAATAATTAAATGAAGAGGGTAGAAGATAGATCGATTACTAAAAGACTACTCTTCCATGGGTGGCGTAATCATCGTAGAAGCGTTTTGCATGTGCAATAGTTTAAAATGGGTATAACCCAATAATGCTTCTACTCAAGAATTCCAACCCAATTAGGAAGATTAAGAGAAGAAGAAATTTAAACAAAACATAAGAAAAGAGAAGAAATAAAAGAAGAACAATGAAGTTTATTACATAAAGAAAATCATTACAACATGAAGGAGAAGAAGAAGGCTTCGTCGAAGGGATCCTTGCTTCAAGAGCTACCCTTATTGAAATGGTTGGAGAATTGGAGTGGATCCACATCTCCTATGCCTCTAAACTTCCCAATGCACGTCACAACCCCTCCAAATGAGAAAAACTCCAATTTATAGAGGGGAGGGGAGGAGAGGTTACAAGTGGTTTCAAGTGTGAATGTGGAAATTCGGACAAATATTTTATGCCAACTTACACCGCCCATTGGACCACCAAAACGTGTGAATTGGCCGGCCTTCCAGAAGGACCAAATGTGAGGATATGTGTCTTCTATCTCCGCTCCAAATTGGGGCTCAATACAGGCCTATATGAAGGAGTTATGGCCGAAATAAAGAAGCTTCTCCATTCTGGCGAGCCCAGCCCAACTTTAACTTCATGGCCCAATTTCAACAACCAAATGAACTCTTTAGCTCTAGTGTCCCGAATAAAAGTTGTAGATAATTAAGTTAGGAACACTGTTACAAAATTTAAATTTCAAATAATAAATAAAAAAATATTTATTCTTGAAATACTACAATGCACTATTAAGGGTAAAACTGGAATTTTCACCAAATTTTCAAATGAATGATCAAATCCCAAATATTTTATAAATAAACATATTTAACACAATGTGAGGAAATTATTTCATTTATTATCAATAAAATATTCAATAAAATAGTGTTTTATCAAGGGATATATTCATCAATCCAAATCTCATGATTTTATCTGATTACATTGTATGAAATACAATTTGGTAACTGATCATATGATTGGATTCCCATATGTAAGTTCTTATTTCATCTCTCTTCATTATTCATTTTCCTTCATACTGATAGAGTTATTTAGGTTCAACAAAAAATGACATATTTATTGATTTTTCTTCCATTATTAATTTATCACTTGATTTTGATTGAATCAAAGTTTAAAGATAGAAGAATTATTTTCAATGGGTATAAAGTAGGTGGCAAGACCCTTTTCTAACAAATATTGGTTAGATTATTGATTTTCCAAATTGAGTTACACACCGAATATTCTTGTGATTCCACAAAAATTAATTTAATATATCAATTGATGGAATTTAAACCTATTACATTTTCGTAATACTACAATTCTATGGTTGGAGAGTGTTAGCCTCAACCAAGGGAACCCATGGGGCTTTCATATGTATCTACCTTATGTTATACTACACCAATTGGTGTCTGTGAGTTCGCCAATTAGTTCTAGAGACCTACCCTTTTGAATAAGAATAATATTAGAGATATGATAAGGGTTATGCCTCTTTTTAATGTTATGAAATATTATTTTAATATATTAATATAATATTTAGATATTTCAAATGGGTTTCATTAACCCATTTATTTTTTATAATTATAAAATGGGTTGTGAAGGGTTATGATTTGATTAATGAACTGAGATCTTGAAATTGATTATTTATTGTGATTAATTGTATGAGAGACTTTAATCTTGATCCAATTAGATTAAATTGTAATTTATACCTCGTTGCCCTTGATTATGGTAATTGATTCCATACACAAGATTAGTGGATCTGGGTTCTAGAGGACATTATGAGAAATTATTCAACACCGACCATGCATTCTTTAGATCTATTATGACATGATCTATTGACATATTCTTTGGAATCCACCAAAAAAATAGTTGATCTTCCATTGAATACACCTTAGACATGATAAAGATACCGTAGACTTCTATATCGTGTGTCCATACCATCATGGTCTAAAATTTGATTGAATAACCAAGAATTCTATAATGATGTACACAATATTACATGGCATGGCCATTTTCTATATTTTTATATAATTATTAATATCCCTGTTAGGTGTAACTAATTGTGGTTTTAATATTAAAAGACATCACACATAGTCATGAATTATTTATTGTTATCTATTTTTAGGGGATATTGTCTACTGTTCATAGGGTGACATATTTTGATGGGCATGAAGAAATCTGCATTGGACCACATTCAATTCTTCATATTATACCAATGATATACATCACACTACATCATTTTGTATACAACAACTAGATATGATATAATCACTATTGGTGGTGGACTTTTATTTGTTATCAAATATATTATTATTCCTTAAATTTGGTACCCATGCATACATCATGGATGTAGGTAGGGACATGTGATATAATGTGCTCTATGATGCTTGATTATTCACTCCATTGGTGAAAGAGATCACATGACCATTCTAGGTTCGTGATGTTAACAGTGGTTATGCCTTTTGGGTATTTGTATCCTCTTGATTCAATTAGGGTAAAATATTCTGATTTCAATGGTTTCATTAATTTTATATAGTTACATTACATTTTCATCATATTTAATATGAATTCTTTAGTAATTTTTATTATTAAAATCATCTATATGTTTATCATTGGTCTATGATTTATATTATTCTTATTCATTTGATATAAATTTTATACTAGGGAATTACGCTCTAATATAATGGAATTGTCTCCCCACATACACACCTGAGGCCCTCGCTACAATTTTACTGTGCCTAGTATATATAGAGGTGCGCTTGAGGCCATGTGACCCATCAAATTGAAGCATGATTTTGTGTCTTCCAATTCATTGTATTTTGTTAATTTGGGAGGAATGATTCTTATATACAGTAACAAATTATCGGTACGTGAGTAATATAGTTAGGATTCAGAAAATAGATACATTTATAATGAACATAACATACACATTTGGAAGCATCCACCAATAATCATTCAGACATGATGGAATCAAAGATATCCATTAACATAATAGAATTAAACTTTTATGAAACTAAATTTTTTAGTATTATACTTATTTAGTATCATGAGTATGATAATAAAAAAGGGGTTAAAGAAGAAGATTAAACAATCAGTGAGGATCTTCAACATGGAAGATTTTATTTTTAGTATCATCTATACGATTCATTATTTTGTGTCTCAATTCCAAATTCAATTGCTTTTTTTTGAAGAAGTCCATATTCTCTAATTATAGAGGTAAGTGTGATTTATTATAATTATTAATATATTTCATGTGTCTGTACCATCAGCAATCAAATGAAATTAAATTTTCCATGAAATTTTATATCAATTCATTTATGATTATGATTCATTTAATAATATATTATAAGATTATTCAAGTATTTTTCTAAAATTATATTTCATTAATTAGAACATAAAAAAAATTGTTTAGGTGGAATAGGATTATTCATAAATTTATGTTATCATAATAGTGAGTGTTGGGAATGACTTACTAGCACATTATTTCTTCAATGTCTCCTAAAATAATATATAGATATATATTCATCTTAGATTTGTTACAACCTATAATTCATGGTAGATATTATATTTTGTTTAATGGGAAAAAAATAGCTGTTATTGACCACTTTACATTATAATAATTTTTTTCATGGAGTTGTTTCAAATATATTTTACTATATATTTTTTCATTTTAGATTTTTTATAATGTATCAAATTTCAATCAACCTTAGCCCCATATCATAAATCTATGTTCACTTTTCTCTGGAATCCACCCACATTATAGTAAATATTTTTAGTTAAATTTGTTTATATATATATGGTATATTAATCACTCTACATTCAATGGTATTGAAATTGTAATCCACTGTACTAGTGTTTGTAATAAAATATATATGACATATTTTCCTCTACATTGACCTTATTTCCTGTATAATGCTCCACATGATGGATTGTGGCTGGATATCAACCACCATGAGCAGGCATCCCTTAGTCAATAAAAATTATTCATCATAACATTATATTTGTTGGTTGATGGATCATCCCCTGGATTAGTATTGATTGTGATACATCATTCACTTGGTAGAAAATGTGGATTATATTTCACTCACAATGATCATTATATGAGGGTGATATTTTTTAAATCATGATGGGTAAATAGAAAATTTTTATATGACCTTGATAAAAAAATTCATGAATTTATTTAGACATTTATATTGCGTAATATAAATTCTTTTATTGGATGTCAAGTTAATGTGATTCATCACAATTATTCTATATCGATTATTTAGTTGTTTGAAATGGAATATTTTTGGATAATGATAATGATGTCCTATTAATTTTAATACATACGGTTCTGATGCATCATAGTATCCATGATTTCTGAATGATTTATAGAACATTTATGGTTGGGAACCTCTATTTTGTGGTTGTATTGGGATTATAGGATCATGTAGGAATATTGTAATGAGATAGGAAACTGGATTTATTTTTTATGGGGTCCTTCTATTATTTACATTTTCACCTAGATTTATTCCATATTCCCATGAGTGATCATGATGATAAATGTGTTACTATAATGACGAATAAAGTGGTACATAATTTTATATAATGATTGGTGTTATTAATATTGGATATAATAGTTTTTTTCATTATATAATAATGATAATTTTATATTTTGATGAAAATTTCATTAAATATACTCCACTATGTTATATTTTTTTCTATAACATATATTTATTAATATCAATAACATATATATAAACCCTAACCCATAGTTGAAAACATCTGTTGTTTGGAAAGGAACACATAATGTACATATCAACCCAATTTATCTTTAGTAGTGGTGAACCTTTCAGTAAAATTAAAGTTTTAGAATATGTATATAACATTTTTTTGAATGGGGTTTGGTATATATTAAGAATGATAAGGTGATTATGGTGTCAGTAATAGTGAGGTGATGAGGGTGGTATTTATAGGGGATGGGTGTTTGAAAATAAAATATTAGTATGTTATATTTTTTTTATCAAAATATTGATTAAACATGGCATTAAACAATAAGGATAATGTCGCTTAATTGTTTAATTTTTATAATATTATTCAAGTAACATCTTAATAACCCAATTTTAATTGATAATTCATTATTAATAATAAATAATAAATTATTTATTTTATGATTTACCTATTTTTTTTACAATTTTTAAAAAATAATAACTACTCCCTTAACTATATCAGAGATGTTAATATCAAAATTTACATCAATTTTTAAAGAAATACTTCACCAATGTATTTTATTTAATATTCAATTATTATTTACAGGTTATTATTTGTTTATTATATCTATAATGAAAAATCAATACTTATACATATATTATTTTACATTGATTATGTAAATATTTCATTCTATTTTATTTCGTATATTAACATATCCAACTAATGGAAACAGTTTTTAAAAGGGTAATTCATATTTACACTAATAATAATTTTATTAATATATCATACATGTTACTATTTTAATTGTTTGGATGTTGTTATATTAGTCAAATTTTTAATTATTATATAATAATACATATCCCCTAAATACTAGTTATTTTTTTCAATAATCATTAACTCCATTTCACACATTATTGTATATACATTATTTTAAAAATATATATCGTATTTCTAATGTGATTTTTATTTTGGAAATGATGTTTTCAATATTTATATTCGTAGGATTCCTCAATTCCCCAAATATTCAAATTTTTATTCTTTTATCAACATATTTTTACAGTCTCGTTATACTACATAAAATTTTATGTTGTGTAGTAATACACAATATTAAAACATCTATATTATTATCCATATCTACTATAGTGAATGTGAAATTATTATATTATATTACTTATTTGATGAAATAAAAGTTATTTCATTAAAATTATTTATTTGTTGTATGATAGCGTGTGACCAAAAATTATTCATTCTAATTTGGGAATATTTTTATGTTAATAAAACTCATAAATATTTTATGGAATTATTTTTTTTGTATTTTATATATGTAAGTGTTCATGTCAATATTATTTTGACCATGTCTTAATTTAGGTCTTCTCTAATACCACATTGTTATGTCAATCCATCAACTCTGTTTTAAAGGATAATCATAAACTCTAATTGATAATAAAATATTTCAAATTTATAAGCCCAATTTCCTAGAAAACAACTGCAGTCTAATTAAATAAATAATAATTTGGAGAGTTATAATGATTTTCTACCAAATAATAGGGAAATATTATTCATCGAAATGTAAAAAGTATTAGGGCAGACACCAACATATCAATTATTAGTGATGTTTTTACTGGTGTTTTCCATGAGTACCCACACTTCTAATAATAAAATAACCAAATAGTAATGATCCAATATATGTGTAAATAATTACTGGTCCATAGGGAAATTCCATGATAATTGTTTATTAACAAAAAAATGACTTCGTGGAGAATAATGAAACAATTATCCATATCATGACATTGGGGAAGGAGAAAATAAATGTCATAATGGATGTTATTAACCTTCATTTAAGGATGATGATCCTACCACTTTGAATTTTTAATATATAATGGCTCAACCCTTCAATTAACTATTTGATCTCATGCAGGATCGATTAAGGATAGAAATTAAAGAGGGGAAAGTAATGATTTTATTTCGGGATGTGGTTAATTGTTTTATATGTATCATATTATAATATATAATAGAGATTCATGTCTATAAACAGTTTAATATATTCTCCATTATATAGTATAACATTCCCTTTATTTATTTTTTATATAGTAGGTTATGTGGGAGTGCCTCCTGGAATAAATTTTGTATATACCGTTACAATTTATGGGATGTGTTACTTGGAACACTATGACATAGATCAAGAGTTTTTGTTAAACAAGTAGTCTGTAGTAGTGGATTCTGGTGCCCCAACATATCTCAAATTGTATGGTCTGTGGCTTATCCCTGAATGGTAATCCATGTAAGATCCTTTTTAAGGATTCATCTACATACTACATTTGTATTTTATATTATATTTGATCTATGAAAAAGTGAAAAATATTTTTATTTGATCCATCCCTTTAGGGAAAACATAAAATATCATCAATTGAAATTGAATCAAGATTTTTTTTATTTAATGTTCACCATTATTCAACAACATTACCACTCATTTTTTTAATGTATTTTTGGTATGAAAATTTGATATTTAATGAAATATGATCGAGTATAATTTTAAGAATCAATAGTTAATTGTTTTTTCATAGAAAGTATTCAATGATAAAGTAAACAAATTTCATTAGCACTAACTATGATTTTTGTGGTGAAAATGTTCATTGATATCTCTAATAACATAAAAAAATGTAAAATAAGAATAAATATCTTCATGATGTTGTCACCCTAACAATTATATATAGTTTTATATTAAGAGTGTACTTTTCAAAAACAATTCATTAGGATATTTATTTTAGTATATCTAAATTATGTTTGAATAAATATATAATGTAATGGAATGAAAATTATATTACAATTTCTACCACACAAGGGGAATAAAAAAGTTTATTAGGAGAATAAAAATAATAATTACACATTTCTCTATAATAATAAAAAATAAAAAATTAAATAAGATAATCACTTCATAAAACATGAATAATCCAATTGAGTTCTGTTATTGTGGTAAATTAGGGAAATCTATATCTAATAAAATTTAAGAGGATTATTCCAAATATGAAATTTTCATCTCTCTCATAAAGAATCCTGTTATTGTTATTTATTTTTATATTATTTAATAACATGTATAAATAGATTAGTCGAGGGTTTATGAAATTATTATGAAATTATATAATCCATTTTAATATTTATGGAAAAATTAAAAATAATTAATCATGTTTTGTTTTCCTTCCAAGATTATTAACACACATATAATAACTGATAGAAAGAATGGTGGATTCCATGAATGATTGAACTTTTAAAATGGGTTAAAATTTGGTTTCCCAATGTATACTATATGAATTTTTTATAGAAGAAGTAGAAAAAATGAAAACATTTAAATATATAAAATACATTGTTATGCATCGTAATTCATAACATATTTATAAGATAAATTTCACAATAAATGATTCCTCATGGTTGAAAGATATGGACAACGTATTTATGTAGAAGGATGTGATGGTCAGGGAGATAAGTGTGTATTTTGTTACATATAATGAAAATAATAAGTCAAATACCATCAAAATATAAATAAGTGTATTCCATAAATGTAATATAAAATAAATTATCTTTATGAATGATGTTTTTTAACATATAGGAATCCTTAGAGCCTAAAATGAATGTTTCAATAAAGGAGTCCTATTATAGAATCATTTTATATTCCATTAGTGTGTGTTTATGAGCCTAATGGATTAATGATGGAATATAGTATATTATATCCACATCTCATGAAATGAAATTTAATAAAGGTTATGATTAATATAAATATTATTTTAATTATAGAAAACATATTTAAATGGATAGAGACTTCAATAATATATCACCAAATGTTTTTTAATAATTTCCTCCAATAATTTGAGAAACAGGAAAGAATATTTCATAAATATTAAATATTATTTAATAGAAAATAGATTAACTACATTAGAGGGAAATAATTGTGGAGGTCAAAAAAGTTTAAATAAGATAAAATAATAGATTAATCATTTTAGACCACATAGTAAGAATAAAAAATAAATGAAGAAGAAATGAAATTTTCCATTTATGAGAAACATGAACACGCATTTGAAGACAGAACTACCAATGGAGAAAAAATATATTCTCACAATACATAGAATTATTGAGGATTACAACTAATAATACCTATGTTATTTCCTAAATGATATCACATTGAATTAGGTTAGGGTTGTTAATGTGTCCATCCAATTGATGAGGAATGAAATTTGAAGGATTTACTTGGATTGTGTCCAATGAAGAAACATATATATATAGTAAATGTATAATAATTTAATCTATTCCTTATGAATTGAAAATTGAAAAATTATAAATAAGATAACATGAATGAATATTTAATAGTTGGGGTTATTTAAAAAAGAAACACCATGAATGATTTTAATAAAAATGAAATAAATTGTATAGTTCATGATGACCAAAATAAATAATCAATTGGGGAATTTATGATAGTTCCAAAATCCCATTATTATTATGGATTTCAAAGATTCATTTCTAATATATGGATTTTATTAGGAGACAATATCCTTGGTGTTTGATTTTATTGAATTTAAATAGTGAGAAAAATATGACTATATTTATTGAATTTTTTAGTTGGTATCTGGATTGAACAATCGTTTCAAACAGTTATGCCCTATCTCTAGAATGAATGTTTTTCTTCTAACAGTATTTTTATTTTTGATGTGAATATGTAATTTTATGGAGTGATAAGAGATTGAGAATGTAATAAAACAAACATTATATTTATTTTTCTATTAATGATTCATATAAATAACCTTGTGGTATAAATAAATACATGCTAACCATTGAATGATATGAGACTATATATCAGGTGATATCAAGCAATCAAAATAAGGTGATTATTGTTCTATAGTAAAATGTAACAATAATCATGGAATATTTTTTTATTTTTTTATTGTAAAATTTTATTTTATTCAATTTTTTTATTAGGGTAAAAAAAGGTATAGGTAATAATTTCTTGTTACAAAATTGTTGTTTCCACTTTATGAAAATTATCTAAATACATGTATTGAATACCAAAGGAATTTATAGGGAGTTGGATATAATGTTTCATATTCCTTTTAGCCTTATACATAATAAGATAATCCTTGTTATCAAAGAATGAAAATTTATAGCTAAGGGTGTCAAAAGTCTACCATAATAACGTGGTTTAATTTATTTAAATATGTTCTATGAATAACACATTTAATTCATTATTGTATAATAAAATATATAGAAGCAGACAAGTGGATGAGATAATTATAAAAAAATTAATATAAATAAAATATCATGATACATGTTTTATTCAATAATGTAATTGATATGTATTTCCATGATGATATTTTCATATACTCATATTTTCGGTAATTTTTGAATAGTCAGTAGTATTAGAGAATTTTATATGACATATATTGTACTAATTAAAACACTATATAGAACAAAGATATTATAATGAGAGTGGAATGTATTTTAAATGGGGGAGTGGCGGAGATAAGGTATCCTAATTAATTGCAAAAATAATAGGGGAGAAAATGAAATAGTTAAATCGGGTATTATAAAAAATGGTTTCACATAATTTTTAATCAGAAAGTGAGTTGAATCCACTCTAAATTCTTATTTTATTATGGATTTGGGGTTAAATAGAGGTTTAGGTGTGACTCCATTTGACTGAAACACCTAGAATCAAATTTTAATAAATATATTGTTTTCCATATCTTCTTTGAAACAAACAATATTGTGGTAACAGAAAAAATTTATTAATAGAATATATATAATAAATATTGGCATTCATAATAACAAAATATCATTTAATATCATATATTTAGAGAGTTATGAAAATTGTTCATGATTAACATCCCAATTTTCCCAACCCAATTTATGTTTTCCCAAATTAATGAATAAATAAATAAATAAAACTATGTCTTCCAAAAACCCCATCATCTCTAACACAGGATACTATTTTCGATATATCATTTGTAAAGCAATTCATTAAAACCCGGGGATAAAAAAAGATAATATTACTTATGCCAAATACATTAAAAGGGTATTACAAAAAATAAATGAATAATCATGGGATAAATAAATATCATAGGAATAAATAAGCATCCTATAATTTCATATATTAGATAATATGATCCAGAAATAAAACCATGGGTCATAGAGAAATATAATAAATGTCAAAAAAATAATTAAATATTTTTAGGTAGATGTAATGAATACTTATTAACATAATAATGTAAATATCATGGCCTCATCTATGAAATATTATTAGGGTAACAAAATACACCATTTGCCTTTTTATTTATATATCCACAACAAAAAATTCTTAACAAACTAGTTGGCATTAAAAAAATATACAAAATAGTTTGTGTGATGATCCATAAATTTCAAATATTGTATATGTTACTCTAGAACCCACCCATTTTATAATTTCGTATAATTTAGTCACTATATAAATGTAATGACTATCAATAAAATATATAAACATGTTTACTTTTTAATTAATAAGAATCTATATTTGGCAATTAATATAAAGGATGTCCATAATTATATAGTAATTATATCGAATAATATGAACATAATCCATCAAAATAATAAGTTATATTAAATTACAATGAATTGTACCAACTGTATCATAAAAACATTTACGAATACTCATATATATGAAAAACACCTTTGTGGGAATAATACATTGAAACGTATCACATAAGGAGGGATAAATCATTTTATTAAATCAAACAGAGTGCTCACATCCCATAATATTATTAGTATTATAATATTTTAGTGTGTAAAATATGTAATATAACACTATTAATGACCCGAAATTTATATTTTTTAAATAAAAATGGATGTGGAACATTTGAATAAGATTTTAGTAATGTGTTTTTAAAATTCCCATAAACAGATAATGTTTCATGGCATATTTTAAAATCCTTTTTATAAGTGTTGAATGAATATTCATAAAACCCTATCTACAAACTAAATCATAATAATGGAAACATTAATGAGAAATAATCATATTCTATAAGAAAGGTATAATATATGATAAAATATATAGTCATTAATGAAAATTCATTTATAAATATTCTAAAATAGCGTTATTAACTCCCATTCCACAAAAAAAGATAATAAAATGGCCTTTTCAAAAGTGATAAAATTAATATACTATGAATATGTGAAACAAAAAAATTTCTTTTTAAACAATCCATGAAATAATTTTCTAATTCATCATTATGGATATAGAAGAGAAACAACCATAGAAAAATATGTTAATTATTCTAAAAAACATTAATATTAATGAAGAATGAAGTCTCCCAAAGAAGAATATTTATGGTAATAACCCATAAAAAATGAGGTCACAAGGGGGAAATTAAAATACCTAGAAACATGTGATGAATAAAATTTTAATTTAATTATATGAAAGGCCATATACAACTAATAATAATAATGTTAAATAATACCAATCATTAATCACTGAATGGAAATTTAAATAACAAAAATATTATTATGTTATTAAGCTTGGATTCATGTGTATTTGAATGAAAAAAATTTGAATTGACTTGAAAAATGTTATTTTATTATTATTATAGTGTATAAAATTCTTCAATTGTTTTGTATATAAATAATGTATTAAATTCCTTAATATTTTATATTTCTCAATGAAGGACAATTGATATGATAAAACCAATAAAAATATTATAAAACCTAAATATAAATAATTTGAAATATATATTCAAGAAAAAACATGTCAATACCTTATATAAAAAATTATTTATAAAAATATTATATTATGAAGAAATAAATTACACCATATATAATAATAACATTCGTGTAACATGAATACATGACTCAATGAATGGAAATTCCAAAAGAAATCAATAATTGCTATTTATTCAAGGTTTGATGGGATTTAAAATACTCAAAAAAAAAATATAACAATCCTAATTATTTATTTAATTTAATTATTAATATATAATACATTATATACACATCATCAATAATCATTCCCTACACATATATTATTTAGTATAATATATTATCAACATCATATTTCTATATTTCCATTTGTTTTAAAAAATTACCATAGTGTCGTTGTGAGTTCTTATTTACTATGATAATGTTCTAAATTCACATTATATTAATTATATTTAAGTAATATAGAAATTAAATGTGAATTTCAGTAATAGTCCAATTAAATTCATCAGAATGGATTTTGATTGAAGGATTTATGGAGGAGCACATTTTGAGTAATTAATTGGTTAAAGATTAATGAATTTATGTCATGTTTTATACATAATTAATATTATTAAGGACAAATTTAACCCCTTAAGATCTTATATATTCATAAAATATATTTTATAATCTTGAATTTAATGTGTTGAAAAAAAACATGTGTCTATGGAAGCGGAAGGATGCTTGTATGCAGTTAAAAAGTTTTTCAATTACCCAGCATAAATAATGGAATGTAGATAATGATTTATTATTATATAATTATAGATATTTAATAAATATAATATTAATTAATATAATAATATTGAATTAATATCCATGTATGGTGGTGATGAAAAAATAAATGCATTGCTTCACAGAGGACACAATCCACACATATGTGAGATCTACGTAATCATTACTGAAATGCAATCAATGATGGTAGATGAATAATATTCATTTAATATATAATAATTTCAATATATCCATAAAATTAATAATATTATTTTAGCTTTTGAAGAATATACTAGGTAATGGTGTAAGAAACAATAATGGAATTTTAAAAAATGAGTGATTTGGATTTTTCTCATAATTATCAAGGGAAATATTTGAGACTTATTAGATTAGTGATTCAGTTAGATAAGACCATTTCAATAATTTAAAATTATTTCTATTAAAACTATAACAAAATATAATAAAAAATTCTTTTTATATGATAATTATATTGAAAAATTATATAATTCATTATACATATATCCTACCAAATTATAATAAAAATATTTTTAATATGTTATTCTTAATAATATATATTTCATCACAGTTAAAAATATCTTATATATAGTATCATTTATCCAAAATTTATAGCACCTATTTTTTTAAATATATATTTTAAGCACAAAATTAACGTATTAATTATTTAACGTTATTAATTTATATTAATTAGTGCATTACTAATTAAAGTGAAATTTAATTTTATTTCCAAAAAATATTTAATAATTATAATACACTTTTATACTCTATTTTTAATGAAAACATTACAATGGTTTTATTTATATTAATAAAATGTGTTCTAGATCATTTTTTATCAATCATACTTGTGAATTTATTTTATCAATACATATTAGTAATGAAATATGTATAAAATTTTTAATAATTAACACACCAGACCAATATAAATCAAATCTTCACTATTGTAATTATCTTTAACAATTGAAAATTTCTAGTGCAATTTAATTGATATTCCAGACTCAAAATACAATTTCACTTTTCATATATGATATAAATAATTAGGAAATATTTTTAAACCCATTATTTCATCTTATTGAACATATATGTAGAATTTAATTTTTCAAGAATTTTACCTAAATATTCTTCATCATTTTTCTTATTAAAAATAGTGGTTTATATGGATATATGTTTTAGAACATCATTTTCAAGAAAATTATTCCAAAAAACACTAAAATAAAATTCTTATTTAATATAGGATAAAATCAAATGAAATACTATATAAGAAAATCAATCAAAAAATGACTCAGTAGTTAGCAACAACATGTTAACCATTGATATTGTAGGGTTATTATTCCAATTATGTTCTAAAAAATTCCATAATAATGTGCCTAAATAAATTATAATGGTTTTTAAAGAGAATATCAATCCCCACATCAAATCCCCTAGGATTGAAATATCGTGTTTGTAATGATGCCTCATTATTGTGAACCAATTTAAGATCATGTATTTTCCCAACCAACCATATCATGATGATTTTCCCAAAGATTATATTTTTTTGTCACCACATTAACATGCATGTATCAAGATTGGGATTTCATGTCACTAAAAACCCACACTTTATATAATATTAAATTTTTTATTTATTTTTCATTCATTTAATTTTATCGTTAAAGAATTAAATAATACACTTTATCGCAAACATGTAAATAAAACAAAATATCATACCAGTTGTATATACCCCAATCAATTACAATCCTAATATTTATATATTTTCTCAAAATATAACCAAAATTTACACAACATAAAATCTACATTGTTATAATGTACTCCTCAAAATCAATAACAATAAATAAATATTTATTTTATACAAAATATTATTACCCAATCCCACTCTTTCAAAATATGATTTGAATAAACATATTCATTTCCAAATCAAATTAGAAACCAAATAATGAAAACTAAAAATAACAATTCAATTTTACAATAATATATACATAGTAACATTAAAATGAATTTTTTATAATACATATGTTTTAAAGAGGGTGGAAAATATTTTTTTCTAATAAATATCATATTTATCATATTTTTAATCATTTTTCCAACAAATAACAATAATTTCAGTATTATCTTTTTTTATTTATCATCTTGAATAATTCCTCCAAATATTGTATTCTTCATGATAGATCTGATGTAATGAATATCATCATTACATTGAGAAAATGAAAAATATAAAGTTAAATATCTATTAGTTAGTATTTTTAATAAGATATTTAACTCTATCAAAAAAATTTCATGTAATATATTATAATTTAATAGAAAATAACAATCAAATAATTTCATGTTATTTGTCACAAGAGCATGATAATAATTAGTGGATGAACTGAAAATATAATTAACCTTTTGGAAAAATATAACTAATTGCTTAATTATGTAATGAATAATAAAAGATATATTAATCATACCGTTAAGGTCGTATCCTAGAATTATATTACCATAAATAAAATATCCATGGTTTTTAATTATTATCATGTTTTTAATAAAGACTACTAAATTATAATCATTCATGCAAAAAAGTAGCCAAACTAGATTTTTAATGAGACCTACCAATGCATCAAGGGGATATTGTACATAAACACCCAAAAATTACAAAGTTATATTTGTTTTTCAATCCATATGAATAAAGTTAATATCAGTAAAGTACATAATTCATTATCCTTAGTAATAACTAATCATACATAACAACATAATCATTTGACTACATCTCAAAATATTATTATTTCATTAAATAGAATAATAGGTCTTATTTCATCTTGATAAATAATTTTTTAGGTTTTATAAATAAATTTTTTCTGTATAAAAAATAAAATTGAATGGTTTTCGTATATATAGAAAAATAAGAAGAAGAAGAATACATTACATGGATTCACATAATATGGGATCTAGAAATAGTAGTTTTGATCCTATTATTTTAACAATAAAGAGAAATATTATATGGTAATTATGAGGTTATTTCATAAAATAAAACATTAAATGATATTTATTATTTATAATATGAGATGAAAAGAAATGAAAAACATTAAGATGTGTTTTTTTAAAATAAATGATAAATATTTCAATAAAAATATGTTTTTTCGGGACAGGTTTAAAGGTAATTTGGAGATTATAACTTGAAAATATTTTGAGACACCGCGTTACAAGAAACCAAGTAATGCATCCATGAATGAGATATACTTTTTTTCAGGTTGAAATGTTTAGTGGAAGATAAAATATATACATTTAAAAAGAAAATTATTTTTTAAAATTTTTAGAATTTACTTATTAAGTATCACATTGTAAAATGGAAAATAATACAATGTTTTTTAAAGAGGTAAGAGAAAATAATAATACCACTTGAGATAAAAATATTTATCAATAAAAATAAATAATAAAATCATTTTTGGTATGAATTAATATAGATATGGATGACATAATACAATTAATATTGATGACAATTATTATAACAACCCCATTTTTTACTATTACCCTACTTTATAAAGTATTTTCACATCAAAAAATAAATATGTTTGGTTTGAAATACTTCTATGTTATTTTAAAAAAAATATGGGTTTTTTTGTATAGTTTGAGCAATGTTATGTGAAAAAATTATGTTTTCAATTGGTAATAATGTTAGAGTGGGAATTGTTATATTTTAATTAGATTCATTATCACGTTTTTCAGAAATCCCATGATGATATAATTAAAACTAATATGTTTTTTGGTGGATATGATCTAAATTGAGTGTGTATCGTTTTCAAAACAATGTTGATAATTTTTTTTGGAAATAATTAAATCCGAAGATGTTATTAAAGACTCCAAACTCCATAATATTTCCCTAATTATTTCTCCTTTATCCTCGGATCCCAAACCCCAATAACCCTATTGGTTATTTAAGTGATATTATCTATTGTTTTAGAATATAAAAATATATTTTTGGGAATTAGTTCTAATAATTGAATTTAGGAGACTTATTTTTCTCCTATATCATTGTTCCATTTGTTTTCTCTAAAAATATGCATTAATGTAAACATTCCATTCTGAAACATATTTTTTAGGACTTTTTTAATAAATATTAATTTTGATACTTTTATGGAACATGATTAGATTCTGGGATATTTGATATCATTTTATAATCCATTGGGTCAATCAAATATTATTTAGGGGACTTCCCATATTTGTTCAATTTCTACAAGAAATTTGGAGGTAATTTATGTCTACATAAATTAATTTTTATTTTAAAAATGAAAAAAATTGGAAATCATCATTAAAATGATTTTTTTTTATTTTTGATCTTCAATTTCAGAGTTGGGAGTTACACAAAAAAGGTTTTTGATTTTTTTATTAAATTATATTGATTTTTTAAATAAATTTTATGAATTCATGATAAATGAAAAAATTGGGGGGTTGCATATTCATATACAAATATAGAGGGACATGGGTTATAGATAAGAATAATGAGAAACACTTGTGTCATATAGTATTATGCAACTATGTGTCTTCATGGACATGAATATAACATTCCAACATAAAAGTGATTCAACAGTGCCCCTATTCAGTTGGCAACATTTCCTCAAGCGCACTTCCCCATATACTTGAGGTATCGATTTGTAGTGTGGGTTTGGTAAGTCAAACATCGGGAGACTATACCCTCTTTTATCATAGTAATATACCAACATAAATAGATAAACAAATGATGAATCATACATAACCAGAACAATACCAATATCGTAAGATAACCAAAATAATGAAAACAATATTCAACTAAAAGGGAAAACATGCTATGCTAATATATGTTTGATGTGTCTAAATTGAAACTGTAATATAAAGAGACTAATGTCTAATATGAGGGTCTTCAACTACATCAGGTTCCCTAAACCAAACTACAATCCAAATCCAATATCAAAAACATTCTTCATTCCCATAACCTATCATGTAATTTTAATGTTATTCAGGTACCGATCTGGCATCCCATGTATGGTGTGAGTACAAATCAGTAGGCCCCCACCAAAGGTGTTTATAACCAAACTATTCAAAAGACACTGTAATAAGTTCTATTGGGAAATGATGAGAATTTATAAATAAAATGTAATCACTCTAACATTTATTCTTTATTTATTCATTGAATACTCAAGGATTATAGGGGATACCTATACCTATATAATAGCTTCAACACATACTATATTCTTAAGTTTTCTATAGTTAACATCATTTCTTAATATACACTTCTTCTAGTTCCAAACCATGATTTATACAAAGGTTATATGATTTCTCATAACCGAATTCAACTGGTGACGTAGTTCTTTGAATTTTCTTGTGAGTCCATATCTCATAGTGTCTTTCATATCATTCTTTAAATTATCACATAAATTCTAAATCTACCAATAATAAATTCATAAGTAAGATGATCATGTAACCATTATTACTTCTCAATATGTTAATCATGTTCCCATTTCATCACTCATATGTAGAAGGGGCATGTTTCCATTTATAATACATAATTGACTGACCATGTTCCCATTCCGTTACTCACAAGTACAATGACAATGTTTTCATTTATAATTATCAAATTAGAAAGACCATCTTATATTTTATTCAAAGTTAATTAACTCATAATTAATTATTCACCTCAATTCCTTTACTGATTATAAAATTAATTAAATATATATATATCTTTTATTAAATACCCAATTAGTTAAGAACACCAATCACATTAATTAATTGATAAATTTATTAACCTATAACACTATTTATAACACATAATTAATTTTCAAAAATTAATTATCTCATTTTAAATCTCATTTTTTCATAACTAATTCCAAAATTAATTTTGTAGATCATAACATAAAGAAACATAATTAATTCATTGTTAACTATCCAAATCGAGCCAATTCAATATCTCATAATCAATTCCCAAATTAATTATTTTATTACAACCCCTAAATCCCATAATCACATTCCCAAATTAAATATCTATTATGAAATCCCATTATTCTAATGAATAATTCCTCAATTAGTGATCTATTTCAACAATTCATTAATAATTCAATTGTTCAAGATAATTAAACCAATTTAAGAATTCAACTTAAAAAGAGTTCAATAAATAATAAAATTTTACTTATATGCATCAAATCCATCACTATGGGATATATGTTATAGACCACCTTCCATAATTTATTGATTATTTTTTGTTCAATGGAAATCCCCCAAATTTGAGTAACACAACGAAGTAGATCATAGTTTCCAATCTAATTACCTATATTGAGATCAAGGATATAGTGATATAATCAATCTAGGTATATATCTACAATCCAAAATATATATATCTCATGAAAAAGGTATAGATATAAAGAAATTGACGGTAAATTCAACCAAAATAACAAGGAATGTTAGAAAATTGAATGGGATAGGAATAATGATGAGATTCATATACCGATTGAAGAGCGAATATTCAATTATTGATTTATATCTGGAATAAACGAGGTCATATAGCCTTAGAACCATTTAGTAAAATCTATGAAATCATCATAAAAATTATAGTCATGATCCATGGTCAAATAGGATGTGTTTCGAGGGTTCAAGGGATTTTAACACTATTTTTCTACTGAAAAGAATACATATGCATGGTTTCTCTGGAAGGGTCTATGGTTTGGTAAATTGTGAACTAACTGTGTATCCCTCACTATACATGTTTTCATAGTTACGTGGGTTAGGTCCAATGGGTTCATCTAACCACACACCAATTGTGTGAATCCCCTTTTTCATAAATATGTCTCAAAACTCCTCCCAAAATCACCCATGTCATAACTCCAACCAAATGTACATAAAAACAAATAAATTACCTGAATTTCCCCCATGATAACTCTATAAAAGGTTTGGTTATTATAGTATCCCAATATTATAATTTCTCATCCTCAAGATGTACTTCCTAGCATTTTTACGATTCTAAGCCAAAATGATCAGTCCATTGATCCCTCATATTTTATTCCCATTCCCATTTTCCATCATGCACATGTCTATTTTTCCATAACACATGAACAATTGGAACATTATTTCCCCAAAAAATTGTCTCTCTAGGATGTAGCACATGTATCAGATTCTCCTCATAGGATGCATCTATCTATGGGCCCCCTCATCTAAATTTATCACATGAAAAGGGTTTGGGTGGTATCGCCATAGTTGTGAAACATAGAAGACACCATGCTTATCATTGTAATTCAATGTAAGAGGTAATTGGTATGCCACCAGCCCGATGATTTCCAATCCCTTAAACAGTAAATCAAACATGGGTTCCAACATTCCATGCCTCTATATATTGTGTTGAATGAACCAGGTAGATCTCTGAAGAAACCCATGATCACCCTATGTATACTCTGTGGGATGACTTAATCTATCAACAAATGATTTATACCAAGTTTGATCCATAGCCATACATTTTCAAATTGACTACCCTGGGTCCAATGTCTCTTTAAAGAAACATAGTCCTAACAACTCAAACTCACCTATATTCATCTAGCAAAGTGATGATCTACATGGCCTACCATAAAAATCCATGTATGGTCCCATCTATATAGTTTAATAATATAAATTATTATAGATGAAATCCAATAAGTATATGGTATTTTATTGTGACAGACTAAAGTCAACCATACATGCCCGAAACTTATCCTCAAAAACCTATATAGTTTTCTATGGCATATCATATGTATGTGTGTGGAATGAAATTATCAATTGAACTAGTGTACCATGATATTTCATCAATCCCTTCTAGAACCAAGAAGCAAAACATGTATCACAATCTGAAACCAATGTATGTGGCACACCATTAAGATGAACTATATCCTGAACATATAGTTCTCCCAACTACTCTACTATAATGGTTCGCTTATAGGAAATAAATATGGTATTGTCGTCAGTCGTTCCACAATGATGCAAATCCTATCATTGATCTTAAGATTAATTTGATGAACCCCCAAAAAAACCATTTTCATGTTTCCCGACTTCATTTCATGAATATACATCGACTACAGTAAACATCATTATCATTGATTCTCTACCTTCACCTATTGACAGATGATAAATTTTACCTCAAACCATGCTATCTCCATTTACATGACTTGTTGTCAAAACTATCATCATAGGTACCAATACATTATGGTCACACATGGTTTCACTTCCCACTATAAGGCATGGAATTTTCACATGATCTCTTATCATATGATCATATGTACAAAAACACAATTCATCACAAAGATGATCTCATCCTCATATATCGACCAATAAATATGTGTTTGTCTAGATTCAAATATTTCCCTCAAGGATATGAACATCAAATCCTCATACTGTCTATCTCGCATCTATTTCAAAAGTTTTGAATCCACTACAATAGAATCAAGTGTTATTTACTCTTCACTCTCCTGAACCACCAAATACATTTAAACCATAAAATTCATCATATTCCAATCTATAGATGACTCTTAAACCATCTGATTCCGAGTATTCATTCACATGTAATCATTAACACTATTTTAATTATTAGTCATATATTCCAATTAAATTCCAAATGTTTTCATATACTCTACCTATCTTACCTACTAAATATTGAAATCACACTATGAAAAGATATAATTCAATCACATATGATCAGTATAATCTGATAACTTTTCTCCAAAAATATAGTGTCACCATCACATTATAGAATATACCACAACATCCAACATGAGACAATGCATAGTTTGTTCCCATTCTCGTTTTCTCAACAGCTGAGTCTAATATGCCACGACTCGATCCCCTTGTATTAACACAACTCTGAGTCCTATCCCTAAATTATCATAATATAAATTGTAGTCGTCACTTGATTCATGTAGGACCAAAAGTAGTTTCATTTCCCATCACTTCTTCAACTTCTAAAAATCTCTCTCGCATGCTTCAGTCCACTCAAACATAATCACCTTGTTTGAGAATCCCACAAATGGTGCTATCAAATGGTAATAGTATTAGATGAATATCTTGTAATTTCTATCTAATCCAAAAAAGATATGGATATTGAAAACATTTTTCAGATTCCCCCAAGAAACCTCTTCCTGGGCAATCATTATGTCCACTAACACAAATTCATATGAGATTATTTTTCTGATGAAGTTTACCTAGTCAATCCAAAACTAACATATCGATATCTTGGATTATAGCTGATGTTGTATAAATGTAATGTGGATGATTTCAAGATGTTTTTCATGATCATCTTGTGTCTTGGAGTACACTAAGATTCCATTCACAAACACCACAGTAAATATATCCATATATGGTTGAACGATCATGTTCATCAAATCCATAAACACTATTGGCATTTCATTCAACACAAATAGAATTATGACAAACTCATAAAGGCTATATCTACCCCTAAAATCAGTACTCAATATATTTTTTTCCCAAAATCTAAACTCATTACACCGTGAAATCAAATTGATATCTTCGAGCACACACGGTCCCATCAACTTGTCAAATAGTTTAGAGATCTGAATAAGAGAATATATATTCTTCAATGACATTTTGTTCGACATCATTTAATCATCACACAACTTTAAACACCTATCAGCCATCTTTACAAATATTACTAGAGGTACCCAAGGTGATATAATTTGATGGATAAATCCATTATCCTCCAACACCTCCAACTAATTCGTGAGACCAGGATACTTAGTTTATACTATTCAGTATGGTGGAATAGATTATTGTTCATATACCTACATGAACACAATAATGTCTTCCACATCTCTCATAGGTGGTAACACAGATAAATATTCATTAAAGACATCCAGAATCAGTTTTAATATTGGTGGAATGGAATATTATCTAACCCAACAATAATCTAAAAATAGACAAGAATCATGGGTTCTGAGCTCTCCCAGTTGTTGAGTAACTGGTCCTGCACGTTTCACCTAGATATCCCACTCCCCATGGTTAATGTATGGGTCACCCATAAGATACACAAAGGTTAATCTCTTATGGTAACAATAGATGTGATCTTGGTATGTGACTAACTCTTCCATAACAATAATTTTTCCTAAGACTATTATATCACAAATATAGAGATCCCATAGAAAATTTTATCCCCTAATCTCTAGTGAAAATAACTTGTATATATTGATCTCTCTTGACAGTTTTCCCAACGGTGTATCAATTTTCGTTACATTTCCCACGTACTCCACCTCCATGCTTAAAACATTATCATGTTTTACATTTATAAAATAATGAGATGAACTAGTTTCAAATAAGTAACTAGATGAAGTTGGAGCTATTATAATAGTACCTCTCATTGTTTATGTCCTAGACTTTCTTTTGATACATGATGGTTTCACTGCATGTAAATGTCCTTGAGCTCTTCCTTCTGATTTTGAATAACTGTTATTAATAGAACCTCTCTAATGATATGGGTGCTCTATCACTATATCATCATATCCACTAACTCAGGCTGCTCGGCTAGTAGTACTCCACCTACCAAACTGATATAGAGTTGAAGACTCCCATGCCACACTCTGACACGGTGCACATCCTCCCTCAGCACTAGTCTGTTGTTGCGACATACAAATCATCTGTAGGTGTCCAATATAGCCACATGACCAAAAATCCACTAGTGGATGGAAATATTATGAGGGTTAGTATCCAAGCCTAACACACTTATAAATAATGATCCCAGAATGGTTCAATCCAACTAACACTTCAGTCTGTGTAGTCCACATCCGACTGCCCTGAAAGAAGTTGTCATAATGACACTTTATTCTCTCAGAATTAGAACATCATGATTTTCCAATAAAAAATACCTAAATAATACTAGAAGCATCATTACTGTACCCTTTAGCTACTATCTCCTAATCTTGGACATCATCAAACTTCTTATTTTTAAAATATTTAATAGGGACATGATGATTCACTTATGTCTGTCCTGAAAGCATTTCACTATGGCTTCCTCATATCATACTAATTCTTGAGAAAATATTTATATATTAGACAAATAATAAATAATAATACATCTCATACATACTCCCCCTAGTCAGAAAAATGAACTCTGCATCTTTTCATCATCTCAACATCTCTGGATAGATGTTCTCCAACAGCGTCTCCACGAATTCATTCCAGAACTCGTCATTTTTTACCGGTTCATGCGTGAATATCCCACTAGTTCTTGGTTGATCCCCATAGCATATATGTATCTAGTTTATCCTTCCTCTCAATGAGAGTATCTAAATTTTCATTAACTTTTTTAATGGACTCAACCCTTAATTTATCTACCTCAGGTCAACCCTCTCCGGTAAATGTGAAAGGGTGCTTCAAATGAAACTCCGATATCATTTATGACATGATTTTCACTACCAACCATGGGTCTCCTATCATTAATAGAATGAAATAAAAAAACTTATCCTGGTACTACTCCCCTTCATCTTCATTTGGATACATTTTTTCCTATGGTTATTTAACAAGAAGAATATTCCTCGACATGCCCCTCAATCATACACTCAATAATTATGGAGTCATATACTCTATAATTCGAAAACAATAATTAGGTATTATAAAAAAAATTATAAAATATACGTAATTGGATTAATCACAATAGGTCACAACATGCCTTCTCTTGAAATCCCTTTACATGGTGAAATATAAGGAGATATCACTACCCTTAACCATCCTACATTATTGTTTTAGATAACTATGATAAACACACATTCATAATCGAATTTATCTTTTTAAATCCCAATTATTCTCTTTTATCATCATTCTATAATCTTTCCATATTCATAATTAGAACCACTTATCATTTTAATCTCACAAATAATGAAATTAATTCACGTTCAATAATATACAAATAACCCATTTTCCCGTGTGTTCCAAAAATGATGCATGACACCATAACATTGATTACCTAGAATGATGCATGCAGACTCAACTCTTGTGATCTTCAAGTTCATGAATGAATAGGAAAAAATTCTACAAAACAATAATAAAATCAACCCATTTGTTCATCACACATTCTGAATTAATATTCAACTTTAATAGAAAATAACAATAACACCAATCCCACCCAAAGTACACTGGTTTTCCCTTATACAAGGGATTATGACTCCCATGCACGAGCTCATTACCAATCCTTGAATCTTTAGAGTCTCATTTCTAACATTCCCTAATAATTAATCCAATAGTAGAAGAATGTTATTATGGCTCATTACACCATTTTATCATCATGACATTGGAGTGATGTGATGGTGTTGTAATCTGGTGGGCTACATGACATCAAGTAGGCCTCTGTATATTATAGATGATGTTGACTAACCATAAAGGTATCGTAAGTTAGTCATGGGTGGGTTATACACTATATTATCAAAGTAAAACCCCTGAGGAAAAAAGATATTCAAATGCATAAGAATATATAACCTGAAGAAAACAAATATCATACAAAAACAGAAATAGATAAAACAATATTCAACTGATAGGGAAAAATATTTTTGCCTATAGAATTGTCGAGAAGAAAATATGAAACTATAAAATGAAGAAACTAAAAACTCTAATGTGGGTTAGGAACGATGTATGCTTCCCACATCAAATATATAATCCTAATCAACAATGTAATGCTTGACCATTTCCCTTAACCAGTCCTGTAATAGTAATGTCTATTTGGGTACCGATCAGGCAGCCCGAGTAGGGTGTGAGTAAAGTGTAGTAGGCCACCTCCAATAAAGTCTAAAAAAATCTAGTCAAAAGGTAGTGTATGTAGTTCTATAATTAAATGAATAAAATTCATAAATAAAATATTATAATGTTATCATTTATTATCTATTTAATTAAATTAAATGTAGGGTTCTTAGGGATACATGTATCTATTTTGAGATTCATCTCATGCTAAAGATTGATGTTATCCCTAGTTAATATCTTATGTTAATAACTACTTTGACTCATGTTGTAGATTGAAGAAAAAAATTATATGATATCTCAATACCTAATTTGACTCATCCTGGGATTCTATATATATTCCTCTAAGGTCATATCTCAATGTTAATACATTAGAAATCATTAATTTCCCACATAAATTCCAATGTTACAAATGTAAAATTCATAAACAAATATGACTATGATACTGTTCTAACTTTTAAATAGAATGATCGTGTGATCATTCATTTACCCTTAATTAAAATGACCATGTTCCCATTTAAACATTTCATTTCAATGACCATGTTCCCATTCCAGTAACCATAAATACAATTACCCAATCAACATTTATACTTATCAATTTAGAATGACCATGTTTCCAATCATTCAAATTTAATTAGTTTATAATTATTTATTCACCTTAATTATATTATAACTTCATAAATTAGTGAAATACCTCAATATCCGTAAAACTCGAAATTAAATAATTATTCCAATACCATTAATTAATTCATCATTTAATTAATAATTAACACAGTTCATATCCCAATAGGAATGTTGTTGAATTAATTATATCATTATAATTCCCAATATTAATAATTATTTCAACAATTAATTATATCGATCATAATATCAAGGAACAATATTAATTCATGATTAATTATATCAATCCAACCAGTTAAATATCTCATAATAAATCCATTAATTAATTTTCTAAATTATATCCTCTAACACTCAAAATAGAATTCACAAATTAATTATTTAATGGGAAAACCCCTTAGTATAATGATTAATTCCATGAATAATCATCGATTTAAACAATGATTCAATAAATAAAAAATTCTACCTAATTAACCCAATTTAGTAATTCTATTTCTGATGATTTCTAGAAATTATACTAATTTTCTAAGACAAATCAAATCAATTACAATGAGAATTAGATTTTATACCACCTACCACAATTCAATGATTGGTGTTCATTCAAAGAGAATTCCAATAATATGAGCAACACAACAACATAGATCTATGTTTCGAATCAAAATCTCTAAATCAAGAACAAGGATATAATTATCTAATCAATCTTGTACAAGATCTACAATCGCATATCTATATCACTCAAAAAATGATTATATATAAATAAATAGAGGATAAAAATCAAAAAATAATATCATGTGATAAAAGATGAATAAATGGGATCTACATTAGTATGAGATCCATTTACTAGAAGAAGAGCATATATTCTATTCATGATTTGAATCTTTAATAATAGAGTATAAATGATTATATAACCCATTAAAAATTCTATGAATTCATTCTGAGAGATATAGTACTGAGCGAAGGATTAATATGAAGTGTTTCAGGGGTTTGAGGGATTTAATATATAATTTTTTGGTGAAGTGAAACAACACACCCAATTTTCTTAAGAGGGGAGCTTGATTTGGTAAACCATGTACCAACCGTGCGACCCTCACTATACAGGGTTGCACAGTTACAGGGGTTTTTCCCATACGGTTTTCTATTACCATTCACTAACCTGGCACATCCACATATTCATAATTTTATCACAAAACTCCTCCCAATATCAACCCATGTCCAAACTCCAACAAATTATACATAAAGAAGTACCGAAAATTATGCAAATTATATCTATAGAAATGGTGAGGATCTTATAACGAGTGAGTAAAACCCCTACAGCGTTTTAATAATCAGGTTTGGTTTTTTTCTAGTGGTTGTTTTAGTTGTAGTTTTCATTTTTCACTGGTATGTTTCATGGTAATGTTTTTAGTGTATTGTTCTCCTACATAAAGAATACAACTTTTTTAAGGGTATTCATGATTCTACTTGTCATTTTTTATAATATAATTGGTCAGATGATAATTTTATCATTTTATAGGAAAATGGTTGAATTCATGGTGATCAAAAAAATTTATTCATTATCATCACATGAATATTCAATTTCGTTCATATGTATATAATTATTGTCTAGATTCATGTAAAGGGATTATTTTCTTATTTAAATCATATATCTACATGAAATTATGGTTTTGGACGTCTTGAGTTTGATCATGGGGTGAAAAATAAGCCTTTGAGCATATAGTGATTCTATCATGGTTCCATAAGACATTATCACGAGTATTAAATTTTTATTGATGCACTATTTTTTATTTTCAATTCTTAATATAATATATTTATTTGCTTATAATAATGTTGGATTCATTATACTTTTTTCATCATAGACCATTTCCTCATTTTATTATAGTCTACACGAAGGATTTTTGTGTAAGGGATAATAATCCAATGTCATTTGGAAAATTCCATGAAAATTATTATTTCCCATTAGTGAAATAGGGTAGTCACATTATTTTATTGTCACTCTATTCCATCCAATGCCAACATGTCGCGTAGAGAAGTAGTAAATGGTATCAATTTATTTTGGACAATCTATTGGGATGGAAGTACAAAGATACTATATGGTAGGTCATGAAATATATTTCATAATAAGATAGCACTAAACCATTTCATCTACACATCATGGATTCAATGTGGTTTGGGTAAAAAACATGTTAATAAAAACATCTAGAAATGTCATCAACTTATCTTTGTTAGTTTAGACAATAACGACTAGTATCATGATTTAATAAAAGAAATTCAAACAAGAATTTCATGGTTCAAGAGGCTTGTAACATAGTTTAATTTTAATTTAAATTACATTTACCATTAATGTTATGACTTTATATAATAAATATCAATGAATTAATGAAACTTGTTATAACTAATAGTATAATGTTAATATTCTTATAGAACAATAACACCTTTTAGAATATAGAATGATGAAGAAGTAGAGAATATAATTAATTTTTAAAAATAGGATAACAATGAACATATACATATCGTGGTTCATAAATTATTGATTTTGGACCAAGGGAAATAACCTACACTACTAAGAAATTATTATATAAAACGATGATATATAAATAGACTCAATTTATTTTTTCTTCAGATTTCGTACATAAACAATCATAAACATTTACAATTAAAATCAATTTAAAATTCAATATTAAAGGAAATATAGACCACATAAAAGTGAATATTGGTTTATAAATATTATGAGATCTTCTATAAAGATGGTTGGAATTATTTCTTCATGCATTACTCTTCCATGGAAATACATAGGTTGGAGTTGTGGAATTTTTTTTAAAAAAATATATCTATACTTTTAATGTAACAAAATGACATATTTTTTTTTAATTCTGATTGATGGAATTTTATTTGTGATAGAATACATGAATATTTCTATAAAATTAGTTCATTTTACACTTGGGGAAGTAATGAGAAAACATAGTAAAGATTCCATATTCTGGGAAGGAATGAAACCTCATATTAAATCAATGGTGGTCATGTTCTGGATCAATGATTATAATCAAATATGGAATTGGTCATCTATTACAGAATGGGAAATCTATGAGAATAGTATTTCACTAAAGGCCTTCATGATCATGAGAATCGGTTCACACTCTATTGCTTGAAGCATGTGGGGGAGGTAAAATTCCTCTCAAGACTGGATGACACTAGAAAAACAAAACACATGAAAAAAAATCTCAACCACATTATAGTCTACAATAATTTCTTTTCCTAAGTGGATCATTCAAAAAAATTGTAGGGATTTTACAATTCCTAATAAATAATATCACATCTACGGTCAAAATATAAATAGTAAATGTTATTATATTAGGACCATCGAAAATTTGTTGGAATATTTTATGAATACGTCTCAAATCTCTCATTGTATAATAGGATGATATCATATGTAATGTTATCATCATAAGTGTGTAGTATCATATTCAAATTCCTAGAATACCAAAATCATTAAATGGAAACCACCATATTATAGGAGGGATGAGTACTCAGTGGGATATTGGATATAAAATAATGGGGTTGTTTATAATATCACATCTAAGACATCGGTTCTATTGATGGTGTGTGGTGAAATTATTCTCAACTCCACCCTAATGCACTTGTTGTTTGATGTTAGTACATCCCACTGTAGTATTTTGTCCCATGTATTGAATCGTTTAGGGTTATATCTGGGAATGATGATTCAAGTCATGATCAAGAAAACACATGTTGGGCATAGGGTACAATGATTAAAGAACTATCTATCATTTTCCATTAAAATATATGTGTTCATATTTCAGTGGATTATTAAATTTATGGATATTGATGCAGTCATTTTGAAATTTTAAATGGACTATATACATGAATTCATTGCATATATTCAATATCACAAAAGATATGTAATATTATCTTCAAATAATTTAATGGTTATTCAATTAATATTGATTTAGAATGAGTCCTTTTACTGGAGGTCCCTTCGTGGGAGTACATGTAATAATGTCATTACACTTGATAGGGTTGAATTAGGACATTAATGATGAAAATGGGACATAGAGTCTAGTTACAATAATAGAATGACATTAATGTATTTCCAAATTTTACATATTCATTTCAACATGATTGTGGGATGACATAATATTTCAAATTATTACTTGGAATTAGTCTTATTTTTTATATATCATATATAAGGGCACTAACTAAATTATATTAATTATTGTTAGCACATTATGATCTTGAATCAAAGTGATTTATTATGTGAATAATGTCATCATGGGAAGATTAATACATATTTTAAATATGTAATATTGTTTTCCATTATACATTTAAAAATTTATAATGAATCATGTTATGATTAAGAATCAGTACCCTCCTCTCAGAATGGATGAACTTTTTAATTTGTTGAATGGAGTCGAATGGTTCGCCAAAATTGATCAATTGTCTGTTTGTCAATATCATTGATTTTCATAAGAGTATATTCTAATGATATTATTGATTAATATTTTCATTTCCTTTGATTATGTAGTTTGTACCAATGGAATATGAAATGATCCTAATATATTCATGGATTAAATGAATCATATAATCTCCAGGAATCTAAAATATTTTTTAATTTTACATGTTGTTGATATAGTGGTGTACTCTTATAAATGTAATTACCAATATAGTAACATAATAATGATATTGGGTATAATATTCTATCACTAAAAATATGAAAAATTATGAATGTTTGAATTTTGGAGACATTATGTACATTTCCATCGATAAATAATTTCTGAATGAAGAATAACAGTTAATAAAAAAATATTTTTTTATTTTGAAAAATATAATAAATTTTTCTGAAATTTGAATCTTCCAAATGATAGAGAGGAATTGTAATCATGTTGTCTAGGATTTTCCAAAATATGACCTGTAAAATACATTATTAAAATAAAATCCTATTTCTGTCAATGAGAATGTGGATTGATAGAAAATATTTTATGATTTGATGCTTCGATGATTTTGTCACATATCCTCATCATTGATGATCTAGGAGAAGTCAATGTGTTATGATTTAATACATATGAATATAGAAATTGTTTTTTCATCATACAGGAAGACAATATAATAATATAGGGATCTAAATAGTTGAATTCATATGAATATATTTATCTTACAAATTCCATGGAATTGTCTGTGGTGGTTTAACCAATAATAAAAAAGAACAAATAGCTATTTGGTTAAATGATCAATGATTTTTAAGGTCATAAACACAAAATAAACATCTTTTCACAAAGAGATTTCTATATATGAATGTTGGCACCAAAATCTGGGAAGAACAAGAATGCACAGAAAGAATATGGGGCTACCTCATGAAGTGTGTTCATAGGACCCCGTAGCACAGCAGATGGTGTGAGCTCCCCCTCAACAAAGTAGATGTGGAGCAATGAGGTGGGTGGATCCATGAGTTGGATTGACATTTGTGAAGCCACCATGTATCAAGGAGGTAGGATGATCCAGGAGCCAGATTGAAATTTTCAAAGCCGCTGTCGAGCAAGGAGGCTGGTGGCTCCACGGTTACAATAAAGCACCACGTGTCTTCACTCCCATCATTATCTACTTCAAATCACCTCATGTTTATAGTGTCTGTGATACATTCGAACCCAAAGGGAATATCATCTAACATTTCTCCTTCATATTTCTCAAATCACAATAAAAAAATTTCTATGTGAACCATGAGTTCTTGAAGGTACTTTAGCATCGCGATGTGCCTTTACCATTACTTGAATTCAACCCCTCTTCAAAGAGGGATGCCCTTCACGGAGCCCATAGGCCTCAGCGAAGGAAGGGGATCCCCAATGGAACTCAGGTCTTAATGGAGCACTAATTCATCACGGAGGACCCTCCACGCACATGTAACCGACATGCTAAAGTAGTGTCAATATGCTTCATGATGCACATTTCTTCACAATGATATTCATTAGAGGGCGCCCTTGCTTCACGAATCACTACTCCATGAATGCCTTTCAACTTTGTGAAGCATCTTCCATATTCCACTATGACATATGCCTAGGATATGCCACTTTACTTCACAATGACCCTCCACTACATGGATAATTAGATCTTCACGAGGCTTCTAGCTATGAACCCCTTTCTTCCACAACTCCTTTACTCGTGTTACCCTATAGGGTTTCACGATATGACATCAATGTCACTTGGGTGGTTCTTCCCATTGAATTGATTAACTTTATTCTTATATGCATATGCAAGCTAAAAGTTATTTCTTCTTCACATATCCATACTAACGTTGGACACCAAATTGATCTCACCAGAACCCCACTCACCACGACATTGTAGATTCCTTCCGCCGCCCAAGGGAAGGCATGTAGCAGTTATGTAAGTCCTAGGGGAGTGGAGTGAACTCTCATCTTTTGAGTGGAAGAACGTTAAACTGCCAAGAACCATCTTTATTATCACATGATATTAAACAGTGGTCTTTCCTCGTGAATCACATGTGGGTGACCCACCTCAAACATTCTCTATGACCACTTGTCACCAAAAGAGTTATATCTTTCTCACCTAGAATGATATCCTATTTGTTGGAGATTTGTCTGTCTATGGGGAAATGGAAACCACCTTGGTTATGAAAATATCTTTTCTTACAGGAGGCAGCATCCCTTCTCTTACTTTTTTATTATGTGCCAAATTCTTCTCTTGTTGGTCTTTGTCGATGTTTTGGGCCTCCATTCTGGAGTAATTCCCAATCTTCATCTCCATGGGATACAAACCACACATAAACCCCTACCTTCTTTTTGGGATTCTAACCATGTGTAATCCCCACTGAACTTCCCACAGACGCACCTTTAATGTTTTGATTGTCATGCCATTTTGCATCTTGTTTCTCACAACGAGAATGAATCATGTGCGCTTTGAGTAAGAATCGACCATGGAATCCTACCTTGGTCTCCTTAGCATGTAAGGCTCAACCCATCCAGAACTACGTGGACTTTGATCAATTCTAAGGCAAGGTACTTAGGAAGCCTCTATGAGGCTCATTCCCAACACCCATTGGTTCTGACCCCCTTCATTCCTATTCTCCAACACTCAATCCGAACTATGTAGTCTTTGATCCATCCCATGGCAAGGTATGTAGGACGCCTCCCTGAGGATCATTACCAATAACCATTGGTCCTGACTACTTCATGTCATTCCACCCCCGTCCGGCATGAGGTTAATATGTAGGGAACCTTTTATCCCACATGAAACTAATCTGCAACCCCCATCCAGTGGTCAGCCATTGAAACCCTATCCAGTTGTAATTCGTTGTGCCCCCACTCGACGGTAAGCCGTTGACATTTCCAATCAATGGTAATCCATCGTCAGAAGAACTACTTATGTTTGATTCTGATCTCTTACGTAGGGTACATAGGAATCCTCCGTGAAGTCAAAACCAAAGCACTGGTAAAAAATGGTGTCCCCCTATTGGGAATCACATCTCTAGTCTACCCCATGAGCATCAACCCAACATGGGCTGCTAACCATGCATAAGCCCCATCAAGTCGTCAGGTCATCATCCCCTATGATCACATTTAATTCATTCCCCAACCCAGAGGTTCCACTTCCTCAGGGAACCATCTATACAGGTCACCTTCTTAGGTGTCCCATATCCCTGCCGAACTATGTGGATTTTGATTCCCTACCATGAGAAAATGTATGAAGTCTCTTAGAGGATCAAGCACGAAATCACAATCACCTTCATGATGGTTCCATCTCATTATTCATCAAATATCAATCATCAATCATTCATCATAATTATCACCCAAGGCTCCACTCCTCAGTGGGATCACCTTATCCCATTTCCTCACTCCTCCTAGAAGAAATCATGTAATTAACCAATGCATTATCTCCAATATCAGTGTTCCCTCTAGGGGCTGTGCCCATATAATCCCCTCAAATCAGTGTACCGATCTGTCTGATCTGTCTTTTCTAAAGGTAAAACCCAAGGGAAACCCTGTGTTAAACAATGGAAGATGAGGAAATCCTCAGAGACATGACAATGGATTATAATTCCTTGCACTTGATGTGGGATGCACTGAGATTCTGTGCCCTCGAGAAGCCCTATCATAAGGGGAAGAAAACTAGACAAATGTGTGTTCTAGTGTCCAGAAATTCCAGCGATGTCCATGGTGACTACTCGCCCAACCATTGGATGCTTCCTTGAACAGACCCCTTGGATGGTCCTGAGAGATGTAGTGTAATTAACCAGCATCCATGGAGACATGTGACAAGGAATAATTTTAGAAACCACAACTCAAATCTATGTGGGAGAAAATGACTTGGTGATGATTTCTGAATAAAATTCCACGACGGAGAAAGCGACATCCTGTCAATCCCGTATCGATTAAGGATAAAATGTCTCTGAATATGTGATGGATGCCGCCCACCTTTGGAATGCAGTAATACGGGGAAATAGTTAGCACATCCTTGGCAGACAGATGCCTGTGCACTGGTGAAAGTATCATGAAACATAAATGGTGAACCTAACATGAAATTATTCCATCCAATATGGACATTAGTAGAATTAGAGACATAAGTAGACTAGTGTGTCACCAAATACAGTTATCTGGTGCCAGGTCCCGCCAAACAAATAGTGGGCCAAGCTTGAAACTCACCGAAATTTGTGGTAGTTGAACATTGGGTAACCTGGTCTACGACCATGTAAATGTGGATCCTTCTTAATAAACATGTAAGTTTGAATGTCATTGGGGTATTGGACGTCTATATCCTTGTTTTAGAACTAATGGTTTAATATCCCTGCCTTTTAGGACCCACAATATTGTTATAGGAAACTGATCGATACACACCCACCGATGAAGGGGTTGGGGAAGCACCCACACGGTGATCCTGCATGGCTCCACCTCTTCTATGACAGATTCCATATCTGCAGTAGTTAGGCTCCCATGCCTCATATCCCATTCAGAAATCATTCAAAGAAGGGTGATAAATGACCTTGTCCAGTGATATGAGGAGGAAGCGATCATCCCAACTCAGGAAATCACATGTCTGGGTTTAAAGACGTATATACCTCACCTCCACTACCACCCCAAGGACCATGTAGGGAGACACTACTCCCCACTCCGATGAACAACCGTTTCAAGAGGCTCTCCTTGGATTTCTTCTATGGCCCCCTTACCTACGCTAACATGGTAGGGGATTTCCGGGTCAACCCAGCCACGATCACGTTCCACGGGTGCCTAAGGAGGGATCTCACTAGGCTGCATCAATGCCGCCACCCGAACCCATGGGATGAAGAGAAGGTAAGCTATGTTCATGCACCACGGGCCCAGGTCCGGTTAACTTGGTGCCAACATCAGGTGCAGGCCGAGGAGGACACCCACTGAGGGGGGTCAAAATCAACAACTACTTTGGCATGTTCCACTGTCGACAAATACTATTAGTCCCCTGCTTATGCAGAGCATGGGCACTTATCCACTAGGCCTGGATCAAGGCCCTAACTTCCCCATGGGAAAGCTGGGTCAACTCTCCTGACTGTCGTCATAGGTAGTTCCCATCGATGGTTGACACACGATAATGACAACCAGTATGGTTGTCCTCCTCATACAATCACCATTGTGTACACAAATCTTCCCCTCTCCCATGCCCACCATGGAGGTCCACCCCATGCCACCTTCACTCCGAATGATGGCCCTCCATGTGGCAGTAACACTGAGTACAAAAGCAAATTACACAATAATGACATCAGGAATAGAGTCATTCCATTCATCTTTGGTAATCAACATGAATATGTCACACCTCAGGTCAACATTTAGTGTGGGGTTCTTCCCCACTTCCTTAAAACCACATACAAAATTCCTCCTTGTCCCAAAAACCAAATAAGTGGAGGTCATAGACACTTTAAAAATACATAGCACCAAGGTTCTACCCATGTTTTACTCGATCAAGGCAAGGACCCTCCTTGTACCAATTCTACAATGTGAAACAAGCATGGAGTCCATACCTATGCACTTACCAGATCTGACAGAGGTCAGACCCACTCTAGCGCTTCTCATGGAGATTCCATCCCCACATCAGTCAGTGGATATAGATGTCCTCCCCATATGCACTTCGACATCTGCCCAGGTGATCCTTGCACCCCATCTCACTTAGGTAGAAGCCCTCTCTGTCCCGACACTAATTCAGTCGAAGGTCTTCCGTTCTCTAGAAATCTACCTTTCTCGAAGAGCCTTATCGAGATAGGAGGGTTGGACAACACCGCCACAAAAAGAATGTCGAGATGATACTTGTTGAGATTAAACTAGTATACTTCTCAAATTGGGAGGCGAAATGTGACTTAGCAATGGATCCCTCACCAAGATCCTCTGTGTTGGGGGTCGGGGTCGGAACATGTTGTATTAGCCTCATCCTTCCATAATATGTTTTCCATTGGCTTCCTACATCCCTTTGGTAGTACATCCATGTGGAAGAGGATTTTGAATCTCCTTGGGTTCTGGGTATACAATCCCCACCATATTCATCAGAAGCACACTTTACCTCAACTAGAGATCATAAAGATTTATTTTGGGGATCGATGATAGAAGAACAATATGGTAGTCCACTGCTAGAATCCATAGTCCCTACAACCAAAATTGTACTCACCAACACATATTACTGTGATGTGCTGGATAAGTCGCTATACACTTCATTGGATAGCTCGAGATGCTGCAGTTTGTCAACACGCTCCACATATTTTACCTAGGATAGCATATCGTCTCAGCAGTTTTCTTGAGTACCGATAATGGTTCCCCAAATATCTTCATTCGACAAGTGGGGAAATCAAGGGCCAAACCCTAAATCTTTGTCGATGAGCATGTGGTACATTCTTGATGTAGTCCATTTCCCAAAGATGTTTTGTCCAGTTGTAACCCCAATTTTCCTGGCACTCAAAGCACTCACCCTGTAAAAGGTTGGATGCCTTCGCCAGACTCTCTGGGAGACTCATTTCACTCTTTTACATCAACGAGTGACATACCAATAGAGTCAGGCACCTGTTGAGGACATTGGAAAACAACATCATTTTGTTGATTCGGCTGCACTCCATGTGGCCCAGCACCCTGAGTCACTGGGATTCTATAGGAATCTACAAGAACGATGCGTCCAGTGATTTAAATTGATCTATAGGATAATTAAGGAGGCTTCTCCCCATGTAAAAATACATTTTTGGGGGAATTACACTCCCCTCCATTTCAGTTCTATCCAATGCTATCCCGCTTTTTCAGGCGATATAGTGTATGTGCCTCCAGGAAGTGTCATAGATAACATGGCCGACCTATCAGGGGGAGAGAACAACCTAGAGATTCTTGGAGATGACATACCCCTAGAGGAGTCTTAATCCTATTGGATCCATTATGGTGGATCACTCATCAGAAAGGTAAATTATTGGGTCTTCCAGAACCTACCAAGTCATTAACCCTCATCCAGAATCTAAATATGGGAAAAGAGCACCTTAGAGTTACTGAACCCACTGACCCATCTTGGTCAGTTAAAAAGGAAGAAAAATATCCCGAGAAATCTATATTGTGCCAAATTCTCATAGTGAAAAATAAGGTGGTCGATGACCTCTTTTCCCATTGTTATGTAGTTCGACAACCATACTACAATGATCTTCGACTGGGGCATACACAACTTTTCCCTGACAACTTACTTCCAAGTAACCTTGATCGTCCTTCCCCCATATACAAATTTTTTTTAGAGATTTTGGAAAAATGACATGGAATGTCTCACCAAACCCACCTGAGTGGCGTGAAAATCCTCAGGACGTAGCTCAGGTTCTCCCAGCAAATCCACAGGTCATTCTGCCAGCCACTACATGAGTCTCCAGGACTTCATATCGTGTTGATGAACTTTCCAAAGCACTAGTTATTATGGATCCCTATCATGATAGGAACCCCAACCTAGATGATCCAATGGAGGCACTCATTTCCCACCTTGAGGCATTAGATACTCGATAGGTGGTGATCCCACCAAACATAAATTCATATCGGGGATGGGGGGTTGATATTCCTACACCCCCATGTTTCAAAAACCACACATTTTCACCAATTAATGGGATGGGAGATCTACTATAGTATCTCGACCACATTATCTCAAGGTGTGGACCCATCCTGGGGACTCCAGTGCAGCAAGATGTCGCCACGATTCGGTGCTTCGTACAGACATTGGAAGGGCCCGTGATCATCCGATACAACCAGCTACTCATCAGATCAATCACCGGATGGGAAGACCTGTGCAGACAGTACCCTTACCAGTTTAGTTCCTCCACTCAGAAGATGACTATTACATACCTTTTCATGATCATGGAGAGAAATAATGGGCATGTCGCGAACATTGTTGCCCAGTGGAAGTTGCTCACATATTCCTTTGACATGCCACTGACTCAGGTGAAACTATTGACTATTAGTGTAGTGAATTTCAAGATAGAAATCATCCCCTATTTTATCACCTAGAATTACCCTGGGGAGTTTCTAGACTTCAATGATATGTCCCAACTCCTAGAAGAATCCTTGAAACATGCTAGCTTTGTATGCTTGTTGCCTCCTACAATTCTCGCGAGAATGGCTGACCCCGCTGAGGTGACACAGATGGAGGCCCCCAGAAAACTGGTATTGTTACCAGTGGAGACACCTCCATAACCTAGTAGAGGCCCACACCCGTTGATGTAGCCTCATGCCTAGAAACATCCTCCCTAGAATTACCAGGGAAATCTGTATAATCTACCACCATCTCCTAGGAGAGACAACCAGGTCCCACATCAGTGGTAGGATTTTCTAGCCCCTTGTTAGGGTTATTCTCCCAGAGCCCCCTTTCTAGATAAGAGAAACCAGATCAACTAGTTCAACTAGGCTTATGTCCTAGTTATTTTCAGAGCACCTTGGAGTATGGGATTATGTGTTTTCCTGAGGGTAAGAGGCTAGGGGTGGCGAACCCCACTGATCACCCTATTTATTTCCCAAATCACCATATCCTGGGGAACAGCCTCAAATAGTGATTTTTATTTAAAGACTGGGTTCATGATCTGGTGGATAACAACATAGTCCAGTTAGGCTCGACTCTCGAATAGGTGGAATGTGTCTTCATGAAACCAGAGAGATGTAGCGACTGCGAAGGCATGTGGCATCACGCTTCTAACCATGGGTCCTAGAAGTATGATGATTGGATGGCTCGTAAGAATGTCACACACACATGTGGTATCATCTGTTCATGCCTCCATTGATTTGAACGTTGAGAAGACGATGTGCCATCCCCAACCAGTAGTTCTGGGTCAAGAGATCATCTTTCTAATTCCCAGAAGTGCATGCACTCGTAGTGCAAGGGAAAACAAATTCCCCCACCTATTTCATCGTCATCTCATACTCTCGGTGACTTCATGCTCCCAAACGATTGTAATTCTTCCCAGGATTCATCCAGTTCCAGAATATTCTTCGAGTGATAGTCAAGGGTAGGTTTTAGTCAACATCGTGGAGCAGGTAAACCCCTACATGATCCCTAAAGTCGAGGACCGCCAAGAAGATCCTCACAACATCCCAAACCATCGCCAGGGTCGACGGAGCTGCAGCTACATGGGTGGTAAATGTTCTCAGTCATTACATCCAGCTAGGCTCTGCATACCTCTGAAACTAGACAGTAGGCCCATAACAGAGTTCATCACGTGGAACATTCTAATTTGGGGACATCAGCTCAGTTGTCACAGTCATTCCTATTGTTGGACCAGGCAGAGCCGACCCAACCATGCCATGATCATCCATTTGGCCCTCATCTGATTTTCACTACACTGACTTTGACATGTGGAAAGTGGAATTCGAAGCACTAGCCAGTCACTGGTCTAGCCGGTAGGGCCCACCATACCTACAGTCACAGAGAGACCTTTTGTAAGATAAGTTCATGCATGAAAAATAAGTACAATGTCCTCAAACCTCACACATGTATTTTGGAAGGGCTCTACATCCTTGAATATCTTATCTTGTCAGCAGATGTGTGTGAAGCCTTCACCGTGGCTTTACAAAGCCCCGTCCTGTTTGAGACAGATATATCAGCCATATAGGCCTTCCATACCGTGGCCCTCGATCATGCTAAATTTTTTGTTATTATTTCATTCTATGGGGATGATGAAGGCTCTCCCATAAAAGGGAACATTCTCCCATTGTACATCACCAACCACTTCAAAGGCATGGATATTCATTATTGTCTTGTCAACACTGGCTCTGTTATCAACCTAATATTGACTCAGACTCTATGAAAACTGGAATTGTTCGAGGATAATTTGAGACCGTCTGACCTAAAAATTAAATGATATGATAGAACTGAGCATACACCGGTCGGCAAGATCCACATGAAGACACAGTTCATTGCTCTGGTAACCAGCACTGAGTTTATGGTGGTACCCCGTGAAACTTCCTACAATGCGTTGTTGGGTAGGCCATAGATCCACCTGCATGATACAATACCTTCATCATATCACTAATTCCTTAGGTACTCCCTCATGGTCAAGTGGGCATGATCCAAGGTGATGTTTTCCCCTTGTCCTCTTGTGAATCCTGCTACCTAGATGATGATTATTACAAGAGTAAGGAAAAGTAGATTCAAACATAAAAGGTTGAGCATACTATGGCTATGACTGACCAATGGACATATATAGATGATTCTTACATCTTTCCAATCTATTTACTAGAGGCTACAACCTCGAACATGGGAAAATGTATCATTACTTCTGGAACGAGGGGGGAACACATTCCCATGTCAAAGACAAGCCATAATAACATCTCATACTCCTACACGAATTAGGCTTGGGTAATCCCAGACCTCCCAACCCCCATAAGGTATTGGGATGTCCTCCCCACGTCAATGGAGATATGTATTACATGCTTGTTTCACCATGATAGCATAAACCAGATCTAGAAGATGCACCATGTTTTAATTTATATCATCAATAGAATCCCCATGGGCCAATGACCAGATGGCATCGGATCAGTCGCTTTCATCTCTACGGTTTCGGATGCATAGGAGCCCCCTAATACAGTTTCCACCACTGCTCAGGCTGGTACTAGCCTCCTATCGAGATATATCCAATAAAAGGAAACTCCTCCCACTGAGGATCCCCCGCTCCAATGTGAATAATATGACCTAGAGTATTCACCCCCCTCCTCTTGAAGAAGGAGTATCCAACACGGTCTATGAAATGTTACAGTTGAACCTCAGTAGCGAGGCAGACCAGAATCACAGATTGATTAGTGCCAATATGTCCCTCTTGGAGAAACAATGGTACATGGACATCCTATAACAGAAAAGTTATTTATTCGACTGGAGTTACGGATAGATTCCTGGACTAGATCCATAGGTATCCGTCAATTTCCTCAGTCTCTTGGAAAACCATTATGGGTTCAAACAACCTACCTAAAAGATGAACCCTTACTAAGGTTTTATGGTCGAGGGTCAGATATCGTTCATTATGTAGGTCCAGTACCCCAAGTGTCTGGATAACATTATTCCAGTCAAGAAGAATAATGGACAGGTCAAAGTATGTATCGAATTTTGGATCTCAATCGTCACTTCACAAAGGATGATTCCAACATCCTGGGATGAATGTATTGATTGACTCCACATCCGGGTTCAGGGCCCTATCCTTCATGGATGGGTATTCTGGGTATAACCAGATCCAAATGGAACCTGAGGATGAGGAGTCTGCAACCTTCACTTCACCATAAATTACTTTCTATTACCAAGTAATGCCCTTCGATTTAAATAATGCAAGAGCCACCTATCAGTGTGTCATGCACCATATATATTACATGATCCCCAATAAATTGTTGGAATTTTAAAATGTTGATTTGGTGGTCAAATATCATCATCATTAGTAACATCTCAAAGAGCTCGAGAAAGTGTTTAAATTCCTCCGTTCTCACCACCTAAAGATGAACCCATTGAATTGTGCATTTGGGGTCACCTCTGGAATGTTCCTCAGTTTTATTGTCTGATAAAAAGGCATCAATATTGACCTGATGAAGATTAAGGCCATCAATCAGATGTTTCTTCAGAGAAACATCCACAATAGTCGAGCATTCCAAGTCCACATAGCCTACATACATTGATTTATTGAAATTATGGATGAAAATTTTAAGCCCTTTTCTCGGCTCATGAAGAAAGGAACTGTCAATGAATGAGACGAAGAATGATATAATACCTTCGAGGAAATCATGAAGTATCTGCTCCAGCCTCCAGTCATAAAGCCACCCATCCCCTAAATGATAGTAGTCGTCTATGTAACATCCCAAGAATGATCTGTCAGTTCCATTCTCACCCAAAATAACAATGAGGTAATGGATAATAACCTTACTACTTTAGTCGCATGCTCCTCGATATGGAGACTATATACTGCCTTAACGAGATGGGAATCCTCACACTTGTATTCATAGTACATAAATTGTTACATTACATAAAACATTATGAGGGAAATTTAGCATTTTGTATGGGTCCTATGAAGTACATCTGAAACCACCCCATGTTAACAGGTCATCTATCTCAATGGGAAGTAATCCTTCAACAGTTTGACATGAGGTCCATTCCTCAGAAGGCTATCAAGGGGAATTTTTGGTAGATTACCTCTCCGCTCATCAAGATCATGTAGAGTTGTCTCTAGAACATGAAATTCTTGATAAGGTGATCCTCTCAGTGGACCAATCCATCCAGTACTATCAAATGCACATTTATGGTGCTTTGTAGAGGCCAACCGGAAGAATGCTCAATGATCTGAGACTCAACAGAGTAGGCCTCAAGGTCTTCTTCATCACACCATCAAATGTTGTCTTCTTGTATTCATTCCTATTGTTATAATGCTACACCAACAATGAGGCAGAGTATTAGGCTCTCATTACAGGCCTTGATATGGCCCTCAAGATTTATTTTTCCCACTTCTATGTGAAAGGGGAATCCGAACAAGTCATCAAGAAGATCAACAATGAATTTGAAATTTGATAGCCAGATATTGTACCATTGTTGGAGCACACAATCCAGCTAATACCCAATTCCCATCTCGTCTAGTGGTCACTCATGTCCCTCAGTCCAAAAATGGTCGAGCTGACATCTTGTCTATCTTAGCTACATCACATGTAGATCCTAAACATGAGGATTTGATTATACATGTGTTACAACATAGATTTATTTCTCTCATCACTCAAGATGACAATTAAAACCTATAGGTGAGCCACTGTACCACCGGCGCCTCCACATCAAGACCTCCATGTCTCTTAGATGTAGTGATTGAGGTTACTCTTGAATGGAGAACATCCTTTGTCGAGTAACTCCAAAACAGTAATCTCCCAGTGGATCGGGCCGAGCACGAGAGAATCCAACACCGTGTGTTACATTTTACCCTCTAGGATAGTCTTGGTCCTGAGAAGATGCTCTACTAGAGCGGGATTGATGGGGTTCTCCTCTATTGCATTTGAGGACTTGAGATTTATCAATTCATGCAAGAGGATCATTCTAGTTCTTATGGGGCTCATCAGACAAGGCCAAAAATACCTCACCAGATAAAGAGACTGGGGTATTTTTGGCCCTTCATAATCCATGATTACATTGAGTTCACCATATGGTGTCATTCATTCCAAATTCATGCCAAATTTATGCATTGGTCTCCATAGCCTCTCTACAATACCAAGTACTCTTGTCCCATTGGGGTATAGGGGCTCTATTTCATGGGACCATATCTACTGGAGACTGCTCCGCAACGCTGGTTCATCCTGAAGGCTATGTATTCCTTCTCCATCGGGTAAATGGAATTTATGCTCAATGTGGTCAAGGATTGTTCTATCGTCAGCTTTTTATGCAACAACATCATCTATTGATTTGGTTTCCCTAACACCATCCTCACCAATAACGGCACGAACACCCTGGCATCTGAGTTGAATAAAGTTAATGTTATGTTCAACATCCATTCTAACCATACCTCCCACTATTACACTAATAAAATGGAAGATCGAGGTATTAAATAAGACCGTCTTTAGCATTAAATATGAAAATGGTTGTTCAGAACAAGAAGAGTTGGTCAGACAAGCTGCCAAACACCTTTGGGGATTATCAGATGAAGACTCGTAAGTCCACCCAGGTGAGCCCATATTCCCTGGTGTATGGAATTTAGGTCGTCCTTCCCATTGATAATTAATTTTGCTTATTGCGTACATCATTCTATGAACATAAAGTGCTAGATAAAGTAGCTGAAATATATTTGGAAGTGTTGTAAGCGCTTTATGAGATCAGGCTTCATGCCCTACACAATCTGGAATGGCATCAAAACAAGATAGCTAGAGCTTTCAACAAGAAAGTGAACCTCCTCTCATTCTTGAATGATGACATGGAGTTACCCTTAAGGACACCAAATATACTTATATGAAAGCAACAAAAACTGTATCCCAAATGAGAAGGAACTTGCATTATCCACACGGATTACCTTAATGGCGCACACTCACTAGTTACCATGGATGGTGAGCATATAACTCCTCTTAGTAATTCCAAGATTCTCATAAAATGCATTTTAAAAGCTCTATGGTCCTACATGACCTTAAATTGCAGAGTTCTGCATGAATATAAACTAAATTTTTGTCCCCCCATGACCTTAAACAATACTGTCCTACAGGACCATAAATTTCATTATGGTCTCACATGACCTTAAATTGTACGGTCCTGCATGACCATAAACAACATTATGGTCCATCATGAACTCAACTTTTATGGTCCTATAAGACACTAAACTTTATAATGGTCCTACATGACCACAAACTACAGATGTTCGAACATGACCTTAAACTATTTTCCATCCCACATGACCTTAAATAGAATAGGGTCCAACATGACCATAAACAGTTTGGTCCTGCATGACTGTAAATTGTTCGGTCCAACATGAACTTAATCTATCTCATCCTGCAAGACATTAAAATTCATCTCAATACCTATGTGTGGCATGATTCCCATCCACATGGGAATAAAATTTACAATAAAACGTCTTGTCAAAGAGTCCATTCCCCACGTTCATCTCATTTTACTAACACTCTTAGTTATAGTTCCCTTGGAGGATCCCATGTGGTGTGACCTTAGATTCATTGGCCCCACATACAGTAATGATTTGAAGGTCTCACCACATTCCCATCTTTGTTTTTTCATTATCCCACGTACTTAAGGCATGACGTTAAACTGCATGTCCCTTTCAGAACTATGAATTTCATTATTCCCATCGTCATGGGATTAGTAGGACCACCTGGAAATTTTGTTTGTCGGCCCAGAACCATTTTCCAAGGTCTCCACATCTGTCTTATCCAACGTGATGTTAAACTACACAGGAAAATTAATTCATTTCCCATCCACTCCATTTTGGCTATCCATCACCTTCCACATCTGAAGGGACCTCCGAATGGAATGGATGCTCCGCCCAAGGGCTCTAATACCATTTCAAGCTGACGACCTCGAGGATTTTGGGAGGCAAATTGATACATGTCCCAAATTTCAAATATGGTAAGCAGTTGACACTCGTTTTCCATTTCCATTCATGATCACATGATATTGATGTTGTTTTTTGAATATGGTCAACAGTCATCCTCCATCGTTGTGGCCACCCCTATAAGTCTAAAATGTTGGCCGTAGTGATTTTTTTGACCTTATACCTATTCAATCATCCATCCACCTTGGATAAGAGTACAGATCTGGACTTGAAATACCTTTCCTAATCACCTTCCTTCCATAATCTTGTATGTTAGGGATAGCCTGATCCTATACCATGTTTCCCACATCAAGAACTGTTCACATGGTATTAGGATCTTTGGTATGGTATCTACCGCAAAGGAGTCATGTGTCTATAGACGACTGGGATATCCTTTTTCCCAGGTCCATCAACCCTTTCCCCCCTTCGTTGATGTTCTCATCTGTGATTCTATGATGAGGTATGGATATATTTCATTATTCAAGTTGGGCTACTTTTGTCATTCCACACATATCCCTTTTAAAAACAATACATATCATCATTGCGTCAAGACGTTAAAATGAAAAATGTCTTCAAAACTATGTATTGAATGATTGTCATCCTCATGGGATATGTAAGGCTACACAATCGTCAATTCTTCGAGTCCAACCCTATTTCCTAGAAACCTGCTCATCATCCTGGCCTCCTGGCCTGAGTTACTTGGGAGAAGTTATGTGGTTAGGTATGGGATTATGCCCTCATTCATATCAGGTTTGCAATAGCCACTCCACATACCTCTCCCTCCTAAGAGATCTTTTTTCCACTATTACACACTCATATTTTTGAGTCAGCTGCTCAAGAATCGGGCCCCTTGACCATCTTTGGTAGTTCAGAATTATGCCTAAGAGTGCACAAGTTCAGGACCTAGAGTGTCGGATTCTACCTAGACATGTTATCGCCCATTTTATAGACTTATTTTCCCTCTTCATTTGGATTTTCATCATCTTTAACATCTGATGGGACAAAAAATGGCATGGATGCTAGGCCCAAGGGATGTCCTACCATTTCAGGTCAACGTCCTTGAGGGTTTAGAATGTAAAATTGATATAAGTCTCGCATAGTGAATATGGCCAGCAGTCAATGTTTAGTTTTTGAAAACATTTCAGTTCATATGATATGGATATTATGTTTCTAATGCGACCAATAGTTATCCTCCATCATAACACAAACCCCATCAATACATAAATGTCGGTTGCATGATTTACATTCTTTTCACTCAGTCATGTCCAAGTGAAATGTCGACACTTTTGGAGGTGTCCCCTAGTGGACATTTGCACATTAGGAGGGAAAAACCATGGTGATTCATCATTCAAGGATACATTCTGATTTTCCCATTCTAATACTCAATGTGTTACCTAGACCCCATCCAACCTTGTTTCCACCACCGAGTTAGCTCACATGGGATTAGGGATAGGATCGAGGTTCGTGCTTTCTTGGAGGAGTTCTACTTCTCTACAGTGCGATCACTAAGACCATAAACTAAGAACTCATATTCTGAACTGTGTATGGATTGATTCCCATTCTAATTTGGTATGTAGGAATGCCCGGACACTTTACCTCATGCCCAGCCTATCTTTCAGTTTTGGTCCCCCGATCGTGAATTTTCCTAGGGAGCAGAATGTGGTGATACAGACTCCTACTGCCCCCATTTGTGTGGGCATTAATAATTACTTCACCATGTGTCTCCCTCTCTCAATTCTATATATTGCCTATGCTATATGACAATAATCTAAGACCACTCCCCGTCCTTACTATAATACGTTAAACTGAACATCATCTTCCAAAACTACGTATGTATTGATTCCCATCCTCATGTGATACATAGGAACGCCCAATAATATTTTATTCGTGTCCATCCCCATGAATCTAATATCCTTCCCTCCCTCTATCCCCTTGGACATAACTCTTCTGGGAACATGTTGTGTGGTGAATACCTCTTGGGTTCTCATTCCCATATGGTTTTGGAACAACCGCACCATGTGCCTCCCTTATCTTTTCTCAATCTAGTCTGTGTTCTATGACCCTAAACTATGATCTTTTATGGTAACAACGCGTCCGGTTGGGCTACTTCACCGCCCGATACATAGTTAAATAAATCAAGCACCCCATTAATGGTCCATCCTATGACCATAGGATAAAATCGTACAACCACATGACCCTTGTCCTTGGAAAGGTAATAAGATACCTCTTTCTGATGAGTCTTATTGTCATACTCAAATTTTTTTGTGAAAAATAGCCCAAAGTGTGGAATTTTCATAAGAACATTCCCTCGATCAATGTCCTAGCTTCGTGAACCCTTTATTTGGATCTTCAACTTCTTCAACGTCTGGTGAGACCCCCTTTACATCCTAGGGTCATGCCACAATAGATCACATACCGTCTTGGGGAAACGTTCATAAGGTCCTTGGTTGACATTTGCGACATGTCACGTGTTTCAATCATGGTCAGCAGTCGCCCCCCATTTGTCTGTACCCAATCAAGGCTAACACGATATGGATTCTATGTTTCGAACGCCATCAACAGTAATTCCCTATATTCTTGCTGCCATCATTATGGTCCAGATCTCGAGCATCACGATTCACATTTTTTCACATCCCTATGCTCGGATTATTCCAAACGACCTTAGAATTACCCCGATTGTGAAATAGAGGACATTGGGGAGACCAATAATCAATTGTTCTGATACTTTTGTACTCCATTCTGTCCTCTCCCATTATTCCCAAAAATCCATATTGGTTGTTCAACCCTCAGATGCAAGAAAATTGGTATGCTCTCTTTTATTCGGATGAAATGACACGGTGGTCATCCCTTGTTTCTCGCATCGGGCCTGACCCACATGAGCATAGGGAATGATCTCTAGATTTTGCTAGAATATAATGGGAATAAAATAGAACAAGAATGAATAACAGAACTCATACATGAATCTTGCATAAATAATCAATGAATGAAAGTGTTTTTAAATGTTATAAGATTCAATGTAGTGGAAGATCGACCCCTCTCATGGACGTGTTGAATATATCAAAAGAGCATTACAGCTCCTCCACCCTCTGGATTATGGATTCCAGGATTCACTATCACTTACTTAGTTCTTGTTCCTCCTCAACAGCAATGCGGTGTAGTTCATTAGCCCCAATCTGGGCCTGTTGCTTGAAAATCCGGACAATAACCATTTCCATGGTGGCTTGCTTCTTATTCTCGTCGGCCACTGCCAGCATGGTCTTCAGCCACGATATGAGGTCTGATTGCGCATTGAGGAAAAAAGAATGTTCATTTTCATAGACTTGCATCCATTGAATATCATTTTCATCTTCTTAGATCCTATTTATTTTATCTGTTTTTCTCCACTACCAACCCACACTAAGGCCTCAATCATATTCCTGGATCTTCTCAGCCATGAGATCTTGGATGTGCATCTGGGGACGCTGGGAATCCAATACCCCGATGCATTGTTCAAGTCGTCATGAATGAAGTCTCTACATATGGTCTATCCATTGGGCTTGAGGGGTGTCATTGATATAATCTTTGATCAGCTTACTTGACTAGAAACATACTATATTTCTATTCTCTTCAACATTGATTGTCTCATCCTTGTCTATGGGGTTGGCTGGCTCATATGCATGGAACTCCCCAAAGAAAACATCATCAGGGTCCGCGTCTAGTGTCTTATCGGGTTTGGCAGGACCTGTGCTATCTGATCACTCTGCATCATCAGATCAAACCTCAATAATCTTTGGCTCTGCCCTACTAATTGTCCCACAAGTGATCTGCAGCGCCGTAGTTGGGTCCGTTTGGGTGTCTACTTCCACGAACACTAGAAATCTTCTGGGAAAGGCCCCACAAGGAGTTATATCCACCATATCCAGGGCATCCCATTCCATTTGAAGAACTGTGCAATCCAAGATGTGCATAGATGTCAGTTAACCGGATCAATGGGTTGTAGACATGAATAATGTAAAAGAAACTTATAGAGATCAAATTGTTGGTCTCTCTCCTAGGTTGTATCCATCAGGACCCCAAGGCGTGGCCCTCGGTATATTTTTGGGAAGTCTGAAAACTCTATAGGAACCACCTCATGTTTCCTAGAATGACTAGACATGGTAATTTCTATAGCCATGGGTATTGATCCCAAGGACCCCGCATCAGCATCTACTGAGGGGCGAGAACAGGTCCTACATATAAGTCCATCCAGCAGAATACAAATATTAGCTAGGGTCCAATCTAACCTGGAAGAGGACTCAAGGGAAGGGACATAGGGTTTTACCTCAAGGGTCTCTATGAACTCATCATGTTCTAGGTCTAAGTCTCTAACTACACCCTCTTATAGAGGAATTCTTGTACCGACCTCCTCCCCCAGGAGGATTTTTTTGATTATCTAGTAGAGGGAAGCACTCTCTCAATTCTATAGACGACAGATACACATGGTCCATTAGATCCAACAACACATTCACCTAGTATGTCATTGGATGCATGGAACCCTAGGAGTACACAATGTACTCTAACATAGCTAGGTATTGCTCTTCCTCTACCTAGGATACTGCAAAGTTGGCCCTGACTGGGCCGATCCCTGACAAATCCATCCTGAGAAGGTTCAGGTGATACCACGTCTCAAACAGGTTGATGAATTATCGGTTGAAATCCAATATGTCCCAAGCCTCTTGGAAGATAGTGTTATCTGGCATATCAATATGTCACATCCGGTTCCTTGAAGCCCAGGTGGATATCCTATGGAATCCCATTGGTGGCCTCCCCTCTTGATGACTCTACTCCTCTAGGACTGCTAGGTCCTCTGCCACTGATGGATCAGTTAGAACCTCCCCTTCGACAGGTGCGGGCGTCACCAACAATGTAGCCCCACCACAAAGAGGTGCCATTCACACCATCTGGACCCTTCCTAGAGGTTGCGGAGACTTCTCATCACTAGCCCGAGCGGTTGGTTGTTTCAGCATCTCCCCAAGGTAAGCCGCCTTCCAGCTCTTGGACTACTCCTTCACCAGTCTGAAGATGGCTTTGTGCGAAGGTAGATTGTTCTACATCATCCAATTTTCTCATGTCAAAATGAGACACATCTACCTTATCACACACTAGTGTCCTCATATCTCACCCCCAAATAAACCAACAGGGTCAACCATTGCAGACACAGAAACTGCCTTGTGAATCAATATGTGGTGTACATCTCACTGAGGGACTCGCGGTCCACCCATGCCACCATTAATCCACCTCGAATGTCTTGGAAGTAGTACCAATGCTTTGACATTCCCTGTTCATACTTAGTGAACTCACCTATTGGAAATTTGAATAGGTGGAATTTGAACTCATCTACCTTCCATATCAACTTCTGTACCTCCTGCATGGTTATCATGGAAGAAAAGCTTCCTACAACGTTCATAATGGACATGTGGATGTTTGATCCTAGATGGGATATGGGGTCCATATATTCATAAACCCCTCTGACATGCGCTACTATCCAACCATACATTTTGTGTAATGGAACTCATATGCTTTGGGTCTTCTTCACCTCGTTGTTATGCCACATCATCTTATACAGCTTGGAGAGCATCGGGATCTCGAGAATGACCCATCCTTATGTCGCTAGCATGGATTCCATGATAAACTTGTTCGATCTCATGCCCATGTTTCTGTCTCTCACATGAAGTATCCAACCATAGATGAGCACCATAGTGAATGCAGCTAACCTGACTATCAGTTGCTACTTGGTACTGACGCAGAATGACCACATCATCCACTGGATATCCTTCAAGAGCCGACAGTACGAGTGATACTTACCTCTTTGAGCCCCCTTTAGGCTAGTCTGTGGACTCACAAAGAACTACCTATTTTCTGGGATGTTCATGAACAACCTGAACCACTGTTTGAAGTGGATTTCGATCATCAACATCTTGCCCATCCAAGCACTAGGTTCATCCATGACATCGCCTGTGGTGGAATCTGCTCTGCATCCTTCTACACACCCATAACGAGGAGGAACTCTTCATATATCTTCCAAAGTATTTGGACCCCTAAGATCTAATGTATGTCGCATAAACTGATGATGACCTATCCATGGTAAAAATGGAAGGTATTGTTCCTTGGTGACCTTTTTCTTAGCAACTCTGGCATCAGCTGCTTTAGCTGATAGATATTGAACTGGGAGGCCCAAGATGCTTCATGCAGGCCCACTCTTCTTAGATCTACCCTAAATTCCTCGTGCGAGGCACCTACCCAGTAGGACCATGCCCATTTGTCTATTATGTTGTCACCATAGCGTGTATCCCACTCATCAGACCACCCATATTTCGGGATCCTCAAGGTTGCCTTCATGATAGTATGGTAAAGGGTGGGGGATGTATTTAGATATAGTTCCTTCCCATCAATATTGTACATGTGACTTCATATAATGTCAGTGCTAACAAGCATGATGTCCTCCTGGTCATGGACATCAGCTGCCTCGAATTACTGACGTTGGCATTTCATGCCCCTGATCTGACCTCTAAATGCAACCCACAGAGTACACGATCACAGATTCAGAGACTCACTGTACATTACGAAGCAAAAGGTCAGATTCATGGAGGGAATCACAGAGTACATGGTGATTCGCAAATCGAGAGGGCTAACTTCCAAAATGCAATGGTGAGATTGAAAAAAAGAGGGCTCAACCTCCCATATTTTTAGGCAATGAATACCTTTCACTTTGTGGCACGTCCATCCGTGGAAATATTCATTGAACAATCATCCCAAATGTTTCCCCTCTGCCTCATGACCCCCCTTCCTAAGTATTCTTCACTATTGACTGAGGAATTCTGGTTATTGGCCTTCAGACATCGACCCTCATTTTCCTCATCTCCATGTTTGAGCGTGGAATTTGTTGGTGCCAAAATTTGGGAAGAAAAATAATGGACATAATGGCTTTGGGGATACCTTTAAAAGTTTTTTCACAGAGCCCCACATAACAATGGCCAATGTGAGGCTCAACCTATGGGAATCCACCACTGTGCAAGGAGGCAGGAGGTTACATGAGATAGATTGGGGTTTATGATGTAGTTATTGAGTAAGGATGTCATGACCCGACCCAATGGGGCTTGAGCCGTGACTCCCCAAGCCCGCCTCCAATAGGCCATGTGCTAGCATCTAGCGCCTAGTAGGATATCACACCCATGGGAGGCATTAGCCTTTGGTACATGTACACACGCACCCACATACACCTCCACGAAATAGTGCAAAGATATATAAAACTGAAAAGAAAAAGCATTCATACAAATATACCAAACAAGAGTGCAATAGAAGAACAAAAAGGAAAAAACCAAGCCCACCAAAATAAAACTACAAAAGTGTCCAACCTGCTCAAAAGAAGGGAAAACACTGCCGAAACACCTGCCGGTATGCTCCTCGGCATAGCTCTGGTAAACACCCTGATCAAACCCGCTCAATAACCGATGCTTGCTCCAAGTCCTCCTGGGACTCCGTCGAAAGGCTTGTTGCCTGCACAAGACACAAACATGTGCGAGCAAAACCCGTGCAGGGGTGAGTATAACAATACTCAGTAGGCACCTCAAAAACCCAAAACAAAAGAGAGAAATTGAAAGGTAGAAGTTCACTAATCCCAGCCAGAGTGAACCCTGGTGACAGAGAACCTCCATCTCGTGACCATCCTCAGCTAAACACAACAAGTCCGCTCAAATCATGTGTATGCCCATACATATACCATGAACATCCAGATGTGCCCAACTCATGCAACAAGCCACGTGAGTTAACGAACTCATCACCAGTAATTATCCACAACCAAGAGAACACCCTCCACGATCACAGTAATCCCAGATGACACTTGTCTGAGAGATAAACTCTATCGGGTATTACACAAACATCTCAGACGCTTACCCGAGAGATCACGCCCCTTGGATATCATTACAAAGAAAAATAACTGAAACAACATAAACACCAAACTCCTCGGAAAGGGGATCGCTCCTAGCGTCTGATAGGGGATACCAGAACCCACACCAATTTACGAAGATCTCACAGATAAGGGATCAGTCCAAGGGTCCACTGGGGTATACCATAACCCGATCTGTCATTCGTAAAACTCATATATAGGGAATCACACCTTGGATCTGATGGGGGGGTACCACAACCCGATCTGGCGCATGATAGAAGCACGTCACTCAAATAGAGGATCTTAGCCTATATAATGGAGTCCACGACGATACCATAACCCTATCTGGTATTAATCATGATGTAGGGAATCAAAATGACGATGCCACAACCCTATAAAATTCACACACTGAGTAGGGGATTTCTTAACCACGTATACCGCAACCCTACTATAATCCTCATTCTGAGTAGGGGATCGTATTCCCGATGATGCCACAACTCTACTGAGCACAGCCCACCACATAGGGGATCATATTCCCCATGATGCCACAAACCCTACGAGGTTAACTTACTAGATAAAGGATCATTCTCATGGTTATGTGGTCACAATGATACGAAGAACCCATTCTAGGGTAACGATGCCAGGGGACCCTGCTCCGGGACCCCTGGAAGGATGCCAAAATTCTAACAGATTAAAAATCCCATCGAGAGGATCATAACCCTGAACTAGGGTTGTGATGTCGCGCAAACCCTCTTAGGAACGAACAATGGGAGTACCCTCAACAACTTCTGGTCCCAACGCCGCTATCCCAAGTGACCCTCCATAATGCCACCCCACACACCTCTAAGGCCGATACCGAGGCCACCATCACGATCCATGCAGAAAGACATGCATGATGGGCTGTTTACTCGTCCGCAACGGAAAACCGCTTAAAAATGCACAATTCACCATAGTTAGCTCGTGCGAGACCCACACATCGATCACAAACCTCATCCAGCAAATCATACCACATCTATTCCCTTAGAAAAACATGTGGGTTCGACTACTTGTTCGTCCGAAATGGACCCCTGGTTGAAAAAAAGCACTATTCATCGAAGGTAGCCTTGGTAGGGTCCACACCTCGATCCCGAAACACATTTAACGGATTGAACCATTGAGATCCTGTTGAAAAAACACATAGGATCGACTACTCGCTCATCCAAAATAGACACCCATCGGAAATGTTACAATTATCTTAAAATGCCAAAACACGACCACATGGGGCCCGCACCCCAAACTCAGTGCCAACACCTGAAAATCAACAATAAAAGTCCACTGCACCATCAAGATCTCAAGACCACTGACAACACGTCAATCAGATGCTCCAGGTAGAAGATACGACGACACAAAGTTGAATAATAATAAAATCATATAATTTTACTCAAAGTTTCAAGCTCCCAGGAAATGATCCTGAAACTCAAAACTCTCGAACCCAAACCGAATGATTTTCCTCGTCACCAGGGTCCTGTCACCATAGATAGCATAGAAATCCAACTCCCAGATTTCATTAAATGGGGGTTTAAAACCACAGTGTATAAAAAGGGGTTGGACTGGCCGGATCAGGCTAGCATCCCTCCGTCGCCCCATGCGGCTAGCCACCGCAGATCCGCCGACACTGGCATCGCCATGGTAGTATACCTTCCACGGACCAGCGGGGCACCCCGGTGGTCCGTTTTACAATTTGACGGTACCGGCACAACCCTCCGGACACGATCTTCCCTGCTATGCCAACAAAACAAAGCAATTCACATAAAAAATGGGATCTAGGGATTAAAACTCAATCCGACTAATTCGGGGGGTGAAACTCTGAAGTTATGACTTAGATTTGTGCTCCAAAACATCCGTTGCATGATCCTGGAGTGTCCGCCATTGAAATCATCACCACATTCTTCTGATTCTTCAAAAATACAACCCTTTATTTGAGTTATAATTTTTATTAGAATAGTTATCCATGAGAAATATGTTACAATGTTTTTGTAATATATTTCTAACCCATGGAACCTATATATCTCAATAGCCTTTATTGGATTGTTACATTTATCTATAACATATATTTTTTATAGATCCATAGATAACCCCTCACTTGATATTGTATTACATATGAAAATACCTTCTAATTAAAAAAATCAAACATAGTAAACATATCATGCATATTCTCATTCCTTGGGTCATTAATAAAAATCTTATGTGATCATCATCATCATCCACACTCGTTAAATATATAATAATTTTATGTATATATACAAAAAAATTGATCAATGCAATATATAAATTATTTATTCATTAAATACATAAAGGTATATGGATATATTGTAATTACAATAAGAATTACAAGAAAAATTCATAATGACCATGCCATGTTTTAAATATTGTTCTGGTATATCATCATCCTTGTTATCAAATTAATTTTTTCATGAATGAAATAAAATCTTATAAAATAGTTTATATACCTTTAATTGACCAAATATTTCATAGAGATTATTAAAAATATACTTTTTATTAATAGGGATCATGTCTTGTTTCTGTTAACCTAGAAAAATGTTTATTTACATGAAATTATTATAAAAATTAACATTGGTATACCATTGTTAAACACTAATGTATATAAATCCTTTTTCAAAACTCTCATATAGTTTCATATTTCATTCCAATAACTCAATTTGGGAGATTCTATATTTCTTCTATAAAAGATGTGTGGCACAAGGTTTGACTTTCATTGTATCCTGAAAATTTTGATATGGAGGTAGGATAAGATACTCATTGGGAAAGACTTAAACAAAATCCCTTAAAAATCAACATATCGTTTATGTTGAGTTTATTCCATGACATATAATAAAAATAATCATCATTTATAGGAATTAATATCCATAATATATAACTTATATCCATTTAAATTTCAAATTCATCTAAAAACTAAAAAATGATCATATGTTAGTTTAGAATAAGAAATGAGACATAACTTCTATATAAATTGAGTGTATTCATCTCCCCCAATTCATTTACATAAATATATTAAAATTCATAAAATTATTGGATTTATGAGAATCATTTTTAAATTTAAATAAATTCTCCATTAAATTCATATACTTTTATTAAGGTTTAACATCATATGAGTAACATGTATGTTAAAAAATTATATCCACTATGTGATTTGTTCAGGATTTCCAAAAACTCCATTTTAATTTTTTTAACAAATCTATTTTAATGTTGGTAATGAAAAATTTTCATTTCTACCTTGATTTCAAATTGGTCAATTTAATCAAAGATACTATAGACTCTTATAGATAATGTCATTGGTAGTCATGGTTTAAAGACACTAATGAATAAATAAAATTTTCATTTTAAGGGAGATTATTAAACCAAAATCATATTTTTAATGTACTATGAAATTTGAATAACATGATCTAATTGATTCATCATCCATCAATTAAATAAAAGTGATATTATTATCTAATTTTCATATCTAATATAAGGGATGTACTTATTGAAATAATATCCACTTATACTCATCTCATTCCTTAGAGATACTTATTTTAACTTTGCATGTATTCATAATAGTATTCCACCATTTATCTACTTCACCTTACAGTTGATAAATGGATATAAAATACTTTTCATGTTCTCATATGTAGAGAAATGAAAATAGTATCTCAGTGGTACTAATCCATTACTCAGCCACTTATAGATCTAAAAACATTTTAATAGAAGTAGTTTTGTTCACTTTTCTGTATAAATAGTAAATTATTACCATATTTTAATGTTTATAAGATTGACATGATTCATAGATAGTGATTTTTTTTTTATAATTTCAAAATGATTTTTCTTTATAAATAATATAAAATTAGTTTTCTTAGGAGGGAATTCATTTTTTTCATCACATTATGTTTTATAATGGTTTATTCTAGTTCAATTCATTCAATAAAATAAAAAACCAATTTTTGAGAATTAATATTCATAGTGATTAACCATGTAATACTGAAAAATAATTTTTATTACTTCTTATTCGTGAAACAATTTTTTTCAATGTATGTCTCCTTAGTTTTAACATTGGTCATTCTTGGTTTTCATCAACTAACATAATTCAAAATACATGATAATTAAAATGTTAATTAACCCAATAATATCCCAAATGTGTGTCAAAATTGGTGATTAGTATTGTCATATTAAAAATGTACCAGAATTAGGTTTGAGATGTACTCAACTAACACATTTTAGGATAATTACTTCTATATTAATCTATTACAAACCGATGCTGACCTATATTAAGAAGACGATAATGTATTTACACATAAAATTAATAATCATTATCATTAAAATACTATAGGATATTATACTATAAATGGACATAACCGTATGGTTTTCACAAAAGTTATCCAATTCTAATTTCAAAATATTTAATTAACCATAATCATATATCCACTGAGATGACCAAACATTTCATTCCAAAATATTGAATCATATTAATTGAATATTCCATACATAACATTATGATCCATTAAATAAAGTTTAATGGATAGAGTATTATAAGAATATATACATAATTATTTTTATTGTACATTGGTCACCATCTCTCATAATGTTCATCTCATTGTTTATGCTTATTTATATACCCTACTTAAATCCATACATCATAACCTAGTGATGGGAAATATATGAATGGGTGTGCTTATATATATAATAAGAATAAAGAATAAATTACCAATACATGATCATATGAATGAATGTGACATGAATAAAATTAGAAGAACAGTTTCATATGATGGGGTTTTAATATAAAATTGATCATAGATCATAACCATGATTTGTATAAAAATTCATTTGAAAGAGTATATCATAATATTTAGAAATCATCATAAATAAATCAGGAACCTTGAGTAAAAATCATATGTATAAAATCATATCATAATAATGCAGAACCATTATACGTAAAAAAATCCACTTCATATGTCATTCTTAACTATTGAGACAGTAATATCATAATATATAAGGAATGCACAATAGTTTCCCATATAAATATAATCTAATAAACACTGCATGGTTCTAATGATTGATCCAATTTACCATCCAGTTTCTTTATGTTTATTGAGAACATCAATATATTTCCCTTAATTATTTATTTATGATATAAATAGTTTACCAATAAATTATGGGATATATATTTCTAGTCCCACCTATCTCATAATGACAACAATACACATTTGATTCACACAATCGTAAATTTATAATTATATCATTACCTTTCGAATGGAAATGGGATTAATTAACATTTCGTAATTTAATTATATAATAAACCATATAAAACAACTATGTTTTATAAGGATCTCATAATCATAATCAACAACCATCAACAGAATTATTATAAAAGGTTCCATTCCATTATATCCCCATTATATAATAATAATCATTAATCTCTTTTAACATTTTTGAAAATTAATTAAATATATAAATGGAATATTTATTGAAGAAAATATATTTTTTTATTTACAAGTCAGTCATATGAATTAAAAAATTTCTATTTTTTAAAAAGAATTGAAATTCAAAAGTATTTTTCAAAATAATGAGGTGTCATGATTGTGTGTTGTTTTCGTCAAAGCTCTATTGAATAAATTGATTATTCAATTTTTTTTTAAATGTAAATTATTTCAAATTGGTATAATGGAATAGAAATTCCATTAATAAGATTATTTAAAATTTTAATAATAGATAGAAATGACAGTAAAAAACTAGAGTAAAATTTTAAAACCATTAAGGATTTTTTTTTCAAAAAGTCATGGATGTGAAAAAACATTTCTACTAAAGTGTATTTCAATAAAGTTGTAATTAAAAAATTATAATATTTTAACTATAATAAATAGGTAAATGGTACAATTGTGCCATAATGTAATTAAAAATTAATGGATATGAATATTTAATGTAGTTTATCAGATAAGAATAATTCAATTTTATCAATATAAATTCATGAATAATCAATCTTGATTATAATGGGTTTGAAGCAAAATTCAAATAACATGTGTCTCATCAAGATTAATATATCTTAGAAACTCATTTTAAATATATATATATATATTGTACCTATATTTCAATACCATACTCATATATACCTTACCATATATGATTTATTATAACATATTATCAACAATTTATTAACAATTCATTATTAAAATCATTTTTCTTGTAGATAATGACTTTTTTTGAAGTATTATTATTTATGGTTGTCTCAATACATATATTTTGATCATGTTTCACAATTGTATACAAATTTTTTTATTTCAAAAATATAATAATTAATCATTTTATGAAATTTCATGTCTATTCATATCAAGCAGTGATGATGTATTTGATATATATGTTCAGGAAGATTGTTCTATTAACGTAACCAACAATGATGCTTCTATTTTTTATTGGTGGAATGAATGAAATGTAAAACAAAATTAACCCTCATTAAAAATAATAACATCAAATATATAATATATATTTTATATTCCCATTATCATTACTATAATTATGAATTTTTTTTTGAAAAATTATACACATCGCTTCGTGGAGGTTGTGATCCACACATATGCTCGTGCAATAGTTTCATTTCCCATGTAAATTAAATTAGGTTGATAATAATAATTACATCATTGTATCAAATATTCATTACAATAGAGACTAAAAATTATTTACAATTGATACAACATATATTAGAGGGGGTCGAGTAAGAAATAAAATTCATTGGTCTGTGTTAAGAGTTAAAAAACCTCATGGAGTAACCATATTTGGAATACACCTTATGCATCAAAATGGATGATATTTTTGAATAAAAATAAGTTTTTAGATATGGGTTGGGAATAAATGGTGTTATTATATAATGTATTTTATGAAATAAATTGTTCAAATATTTTAGGATGAGAGGGTAAGAGGTTCCCTTTTACAACTGAGTGGTGGGGATTCTCTAGAATAATTTAATGTATTAGATTACATAAACATAATTGAAATATCATGTTAATGTGTCTCAAAATGATATATTGATAGTTTTTATAAGTATTATTTTTAATAAACTCATAGAATAATATTTGTATAAGTTTAGGTGACTCAATAATGATTATTTATTTGTTTTGAAAACTGATTAAACCTATTGATAATTATAACAATATTAGTGTTTTTCTCTAGATTATGGTTCAACATTAATAATAAAAAACAAGAAGTGAACCATAAAGGAAAACATTGTACTATATGAAACTATATACAATTAAATATAAAAACTATAGGTCTTTACATAATTGTATATAATTAAATAAATTATTGATTATTATAAAATTTAATTAATGGAATTTTTGAAATTATTGATTGATTTATAATTAATATCATCAATATATATATTTGAATAGAATATTAACTACTAAAACTTCTATATTATGTTATATTTATCAGATTTTTTTAAACCTTAATTAACACAAATTTTATAACTTTTAATATATTTTAAATTATATATTTTATTTGCTTTTTAATAGAACAAATAATATATCAATGTTGCATAATATTATTTTTTAATTATATAATGAATAAAATGTAAAAATAAAATTTCATGATAAAACAATATTTATTAAATAAATTGATTATTTTGAACCAAACATAAACTCTTTTATCCTTGTGAAAGAATCTTTTATATAAAAAATTAATGGGAGTGACATTTTTATTTCTCCATTTTATAAAATAATTTAATGATCATAATCATAAAAAAATTGAACTAACTGGATATATTTGTGATTAATGGAAAGAAATGGCGGAAAAACCCTCATCCAATATTATAAAAAAATATACTATAGAAATTTTGTAACTGTATCCCAATGTTTTAACCATGTGTTAACTATGTTATACTAACCATGGTGACATATATTTTCCATGTTTAATAATCAAAATAAAAAAATTAAAAGTTAACTACATAAAAAAATTAACATTATTATTCCATGAATGGGATATTATTTCATGATTAAATGTATAGAAATGGATAATATAATTTTTTGTAAATTTGCATACTGTAAAAACTAATTGTTTTTAGAATTTTTTTTATAAAATCGATAAATGATATTATAATGAAAGTACGTAAAATGGTTATTCAAAATTAATTAATTATATAATATATATTTTTATAATAAATAAGCCTATTTCAGATTGAATATAGTATATAATACCAAATTTTAAATTAAAATAAAATATATATTCACAAAAATATGTATTTCATTCTATTCTTAGAAAATAAAATTTTTCCAAAAAAACACAAAAAAATCCACCAAATGATATGTTTTTTTATTATTATTTAAAAAAATATCTGTTTAATCAAATAAAATTTCTATAATGAAGAGAAATTTATTTTATATAAAATTTAAGAAAAAAATTATAGAATGACTCTATTTAAAGACAAGTGATCTAATTTTCATTTCTAATAATTTGCTAACCATGGAAATTATTTTACACTTATATAAGAATTGTTTTTTATAATTTAGTTATTTTTAATCGATATAGAAAATATAAGGGATAGGGGATAATGAAACTCTTTGTACCTTCTAGGTTCATTACATTGCTTGTTTTCGTTTTTATAGGTGTTCTGAAGAGAATCATAGGAAATATAGTGAAGTTCATTTGGGAAAAGATAAATTTAGGTAGAATTCAGGACATTTTAATCTATTATAATTCATTAAATTGGGTTTCACAATGTGTAAATATTTTACATTATAAGAATCAAGGATTCACGACATGTAATAAGTTTGTGTTTAGTGATAAATAATAAAAGGAAGGGGTGATGTGTTTTTTTAAAGATACCAAACCTCGAGGATTTCAAAACAGAAATGTTGATTACAATTTGTGTAGTACCTTAATATAATGAGGTTTTAAAATTAATTTTACCCAAATTCTCATTTATTCGGTCCTTATTTCTTCTTTCTCTCGTCTTGGGCGAAACCTAGGCATCCTAATGTGTTTTTCATGCCCTAGTATCCTCTCTTTGATATGTTTATCCTTGTGGTTACTCAATGGTGATATTTGGTTCAACAGTGGAAATATCATTCCACATTCTTGGTGATTCACATCCATTCTTCTCTTGTATTTATTCAACTATCATTATATTTGGTTTGAGTTGTGAGTTTGAGTTACATTTTGATGTATCCTTGGTATAGTATTGGTTGATCTATGGTTCACATGGTGTGGTTATGGATTTTGGGAGGTTTTTTCGTTTCCATGTGGTAAGTAGAGAGTTTAAAAATTATCCTTGAGGAAGGGATTCACTAATTTCTCAGAGTTATGAATCATACAAGAGGTTTTTTAAATTCATTAATCTATGGATTATGGTTTTACAAACTTGATTAGAGATAAAAAATTAGTTAATGGAATTGAAAGGGCAAATGGTGTTTATTATTTCTTGATTTTACAACATTGATATTATTTTTGACAATATGATTGTTTGGAATTTAATCCCCATTACAAATAGTGTCTTTTTGGGTTAATTTTACAATTTATATATCATATGTGATTTCTTATTTGTTTGTGGTTATTTTGATATCACCTGCAATGAAAATTGGTTTATTAATTATACCTGGATAATGAAATGGTTTCTCTAGGATTTCATTTTCAATGATAACTCCCACAATATAATGTGAAATTTTTTAAAATCCCATTGTAAATCTGTAAATAGATATTGATGAATTGAGAGATTTGGTAGTGGATATGGGGAGACAATATGTGGTTGAGGGTGTGTGGGGTGATGTGTGGTCAGTTTGGCCATGACTCCAGGGCAGAGAGGTGTGTTCTGTTTTCCTTGATTTTGGGGTGGTAAGGTGATGGTATGATGTGGATGTCGTTCTATTTGTGATTATTGTTGTCCAGAGCAATATATCCTGGTGATGGTGGTGGAATAACTAATGTTTTATAATTTTTTAAATGACCATGTTTAGTTTGGTTAAAGGGATAAAATATTGTTAATGGAAAAGTGAATTATTGTTATTTTGGTTTAAATTATGTTTATGATAAATATTAAAATGAATGGATATTTATCAAGGATAAAATGTGATGTATAAATATATTTTCAGGGCCCTCCACCTTCATAAATGACTATTGTAGATACTAATAAATGCATTTTGATGTGGCATCAAAAGTGATAGAGTTGCGAGTTGAATGGTTTTCTTTTGAATGCATTGGTTGGGCTGCATTTCCAGATACTATATATATACCTTTTATTTTCATGTTATTTGTATATTCACCCCACCCATATTGATCACTATGTGTTGAACACCCACATAGTCACATGAGGGTGCCTTTCACAACATCACAATAGGAGGATAAATGGCTAGCAACCTGCTCTCCTCTCATACTTAATCTTTGATGGATTTTTATTGAATATGTTGTGATGGTAGTATGTATATTGGTGTATTAGTTGATGATATGTGGTATCTGAGGACACATCTGGATGAGTTTTGATATGGTGTCACAGGTGACTTCAGGATCATTTTTCATGTGATGTCCAACATCTCTTTAGTATGAGTTTTTTTTGTGGTATCCATGTTTTCTTCGAGTTGATATGGGATATGTTGTGAGACCCAGGTGTGTGTGGATGGGATTAATTATGAGGCTGATGTGTGTGTGTGTGTGGTTTGTGTTGTGCGGCCTTGGTATGTACGCTGGGGATCTTTTGTATGACATAGATGTGTGCGGGAGAGATGTGGTGCACTATATTCGAAAGAGGTGGGAGTACCATGACATTTTCCGTTGCGGTGTGAGAAAGTATTTGTCCGTGGGAATGGTGTTTAGGGTACCCAATCATCATAGTGATTTTTAAAATATTATATTACATGGCTTTATTTACATGGTGAGCATGCCTTGGTGAGTTTGGGATAGTTAGTATACCTATATAGGTGTTGTTTTCTCATAGGTGCATCGGTCTTCATTATTCACATGTGCATGAGAGACTTTTTTTCCTACTGAGAATACTTTTATGCCCATGATATATATATATAATTTATTTCACGTATCTAGGAGGATTACATAGACTATTCTGAACCATACTATCTCGAATCCTTGATAGTTTTTGTGTCACTTTTTTATGTTTAGTTGTTGATATTAACTTTGGAGACATTTATTACATATATTCTATTTATATATTCATGTGGTATGGTTTTGAATTTTCATTGATATTATGTATTAGAGTTTTTTGTGGGCGAATCATCTTATAACATGATCCTATATTATTATAGAGGGTAATTCTCACATACATGAGATTTTTATACACTTGGTTCTAGTCACTAACCCATTGCCTAGTATAGGTCGGACTCATGTGGTCATTATCTCTCTTTCATCATTTCAAGTCTAGGAGGAGTATCCGTGTAGGTAGTGGGTCGTCAATGAGTGGTATCTGAGGTGATGGATGAGAGATATGTTGGATTTTGGAGTTACTGACAATGAGGATTGCATGGGGTGTATGGAAACCATTCCAATTAACCCTTATCCATGACCTAGGCTTGGGATAGTATCTAGGACATGGAATTTTATGGACCCCTAATATAGTGAAAGTAACCTGGCCTTATTGAATGATCAAGTGACATTAACCTTCTTGTGGGTAGTGACCTAGGAAAGGTATATGATTTATAATGGTTGCTGTTCTAGATCGAATTATTTTTTTAGGAAAGTTGCGGTGTATAATACGTGAATTAAATATGGTAAAATGAATCTTAAATAAAATTACTTTCTACTCGATCTCCAAAAATCATTATCTTCTTTTTATCTATGGATTTTTGTCATGGTCTATTTGTGGATCAATAAGTTGAGGTTGATATGGCCAACCCCGTTGATCGATGGAGGGTTGATCAGGTTAAGGGGGATGATCAGTGGGAGGGAAAATGGTTTTCTTTCTAGATGAATTATTTGATAATATATGAGGGTAGTGTTTTAGATGTGGAGACAGAGAGATGGATGGAGGATCTCGATATATCTTCCAGTTTGACCCGAGCCCAATTCAGTACTGGGTCCAATAGGTAGTCATTCAGATATTGGGAGTTTCACGTTAGTTGTGGTTCTAAAAATGGGATAGTGAAAGGAGAATGATGTTAAATTTGGTTGAGTTGTAGATGGTGTTTCAGGATGATTTTCAATCATCAACCATGAAGGCTGTAAGGATGCATGAGAATCATTATCATCAGTACGGTTAATGTCTATGAGAGATTTGGGAGTCATTCTCTACAACATTCTTCATTTTTTCATCTCTTTTTCCAGATTTGGAGTCTCTTGAATGGTGTCTTGAATAGGACCAGCATCCATCCATCAAATATGTAGTTACACATTTTACCATGCCAACATAGTTGGTTAGTCAAATGAAGGTAGAGGTGACCAACCTAATGCACTCATGTAGATGATTTCTATAGGAAGGGAAACCATTTGGTTCCTCGAGAGTTATATTTCTCAGTGGTAGGTCCACAGTGCATCGAAATTTGATGTTTTTACATGGAGGGAGTCGAATGCATAAGCTTCCAATCATTCCTTCTAGATCCAGTGGTTTTAATTCATTTACAAGGAGATTTTTGAAAGTTTTTTATTGTATTAGGGAATATATCAATCTCTTGATATATTTCACATTGGTTCTTTAAGGTCAGTCTTGTGGAGGTGGACATGCTCAACTTCACACTCAATAGTAGTTCCTAGTGAGGCTATTTTAGTAGCAGGGTGAGTAGGATTGTGCTCTGCCAAGGGGAGATGGATCACTTATAGGACGGAGTCGGGGTGTTCCTTGTGTTCATGGATCACGAACCAAGTGTGGGCATGGAGGTGGGAATCATAATAGAAGGAGACGATATGAGAATTTTTAGTTCCACATAGTGTCGATAGCAGTTCTATAAGGGACATACATAAATAGAGGTATGATCCATTTGTTTAATACTCTTGTATGTTCTTTGTGTTATTCAATATCTCCACACTCCATTATTCCACCAGCAATAGACCATGATATGGGACTAGACATAGATAGGATTCACATTATCCTAGTTTTGACTATGTCAGTCAAAGGATAGAGTATATTGTTTGATGAATGGAGGGGGTATAGAATGATTATGGTACAACATCAATACCATGGTGATGATTTATTTATAATGATTCATTCATAGGATGTCAACCTCAGCATCAATTTTTTGTATTTCATTGGTGATGTTATTGAATACTTCTGAAGGTTTTTATTGTGTTTTTATGTTGATGGTTTGTGTCTTGTTTTCATTGGTTACTAGAGTTCTCATGTGGAATGTTTTCATCTGGATCCCCATTTTCCATATTACTAGAGTTGTCAGTGGGACATGTAGACAAAGGGATTGTTGAGGTTCCTAGATTTTTGGGGAGTTTTTTGATGTTTTCCCTGGGGAGGGTGTGATGCTACCCCCTCGACGTGACATTGTGTTTAGGATATACTTATTTTCTGATGATTCTCTAAATTGGATGAATCCTTAACAAAAGGAACCTTATGAGTTGTGGGATTAGTGGATTCGAATAAAAAGTCAATGGAAGAAGGGTTTTTTCTTGCCGTGTCTATCACCTTGTGGAATAGCAGTGATGTTCTCAATATGAAGGGTGTTTTTCTATTGTTTTGTAAAGACTACTATAGGTTTAATCAGATGACTGCCACAAATATTTACCCTCTCCCAAGTATATAGGATATTTTCAACCAGCTATGTGGGATGCGATTTTTTTTTATAATGATCTATGGTAGTGGTATCACAACTTTATGGAAAAGTGGGTGATATCCCAAAGACATCATTTAGGTGCATGTATGGGAACATTGAGTTTTTATCCATGTCATTATATGTTTTAAATTCACAATCTATGATCATGGGGATTATGAATTCAATGTTCAATGAGATCAAATATCATTTCATCCTCTTATTCAACGATGATATCTTAATATACTAAAATATAGAATAGGAGAATGTCGAGCATCTTTGTTAGTACCAATATTTTTGCATGTCACAGATTTCTATATAAGATTCAAAGACCCTGAAAAACACCGAAGTAATACGTACGAATATAATACATAATATCTTACGTATTAATGAGATAATTTGGACCCTCATATACTACATATAATTTTATTACAAGGGGTTAAGGTAGTTTGTATAACTTGTCTTTTCCAAAAAAAAAATATCCCGCACCTGATGGCCCGACCAATTCAACAACAGGCCTAGGGTAGACACGAGGTCAACCACACAAAGTGGTTGTTAGTCTAGGAAGGCCATATGTCCAGAAGATGATCATAGCTCAGACAAGAGAAAAGAGGTCCCGTATAGAGGGCCTGAGGTACACAATCTTGGAGGCATATTTCATAACAAGGGCCATAAGTTCTATGGGTCGAGGCCTATTAGATGGGGATGAATCATATGGAATGGGTTTCAACTTCATTTATTGATATAACCAACAAGACACACAAGATGGATTTTATACTAAAGGGGAGGCATGAAATGAAATCTATGTCAGAAATTATATTTCATCCTAGATCTAATTGATATCGTCTAATCATGCCTCCCCTTCATCTCGACCAACTGTATTGATCTCAAACACTACAAACTAATAATTGATTTAATCTATTACCTTCCAAACACAGGTCTCACTATTCCTAGCAATTAAATATAATCATGTGAACCTCAATACCACCTTATTAAACATCTATCCCATCCACCACTCTTCGTCCCCACTAGTCTGACATGGGAAGTCACCAGATCATCATCAAAATTATCTGCAGTCCTTTTCCCACATTCAGCCAAGTCTAATAAGACCAAAATGAGCCATCATGGGATCCAAACAATGTGATTCAATGTAATTCCATGGGAATACATATCATTTCTAAATGTTGTCTCATGGTCATCCTTTGATCACACGACTTGGGTATGGATAATCGATGGGTCGATGTAAGCATTTTAGTGACTACAAACCCATCTGTCTTAAAAATATTAACATTCAATATTCAAAGGATATATTTGAAACAATCGGAATCATATAATGGAGTTGAGGTAGTCACATGAACATAATTTCACCATTTCACCAAAGAGAAGATAAATTTTTAAGGAATGGAAATCATTTCACTGACCGTGAACACTTCCTCCACTGATGTATTTTAATCCAATTTTACATTAATTTTTCTTGATCACAAGACACCATAGATTGAAACAGAGGCATCACATGATCATTTTAAATGATCATATAATGTGATATAAACCATTTTAGCCTACACATGCAGTGCTCATCCCTTGAAAAGAAGAAATAGACTTCGCCTCTCCACTCTTATATAATCCTTCTCCCATCGAAAAAACAAATCCAAGAGGGAGATGTGAAGGAGCTTCATAAAAGAAGGACTGGTGAAGGAACACATGGGGAATACTATGGTCTGCCACCACATTCAAAAAACAACATGAGCTAATTATAAGGATCCATCTTCAATAAATCATAATGATAATTTCCCTAAAATATATAATCATGTGATCATATGAAGATCACATGATTTCAGGGATGAATAATGCCATCTGTGGTCTTTGTAAAATATATTTCCCATTTAAACAGGATTCCCATGCCCTTGTTCATAGGATCACTTGTAATATCTTCTTTGGATCACATGATAAATTAAGGATAAAACATCATGTGATACGATTTTGCATTCCCTTCCCTGGTTGTGTGGGTCATCCATAGTAATGTACAAAGATAAAAATCATTATACATTCTAAATAAGAAGTCATGAACTCCCAACCTCAATGTTTTCTTTTTCTCGCCCTTAGGTTGCATACATGAGAATATGTACCCCACTTAAGTCATATAGTCTCTTTCTCTATGTAGCGTGAATCTTCTTTATTACAATTGATGGAACCAGTTAACATATCTACCATACATCTGTGGAATCCATAGTGTGATACCCCATGGATCATGAATTTCATGATGATCATGTGACCATGAAAATAAAAGTTTGAGTCTAGACCACAAATTACCTGAAATTGGTTGTTAAATAGAAACACCCTCGATCTCACAGTTCCCCTTTTCATAGCCTCACAAACACCTCATCCATGCAAGAGGAATAGATAAGATGTGTGACCCTTAGATCATGCACCCTTTTCACACAAGAATACGACTTTTCTAGCACATGTAGACTCATCAGCCGTATCCATTAATGGTAGGAGAATACATTGAATTTCCTCTTTAAGGTCATGCGAGTCACTTGACATTGAATGCGATCAATAATGCGAGCCCCCGAGAGGTGTAATACGAATAAAATCTATGACTATTCATCCTTCCTTACAGTCCAAGACACAAACCCTATATGTGTTTTTAGAACCTCCGACTTGACTTTTTGGAGATCATGTGCTTCGATAATGGATGTGAAACCTATTTAATGAGATGTAGAATCATTGGTCCTAAGATATAACTATTCGTCCATCTAGTAAACACCCACCGACATGAGGGAATTCCATTCTAGGGACCATGGTCATGCACCGGAAAATATACAAGCACTCATGCAGTACAAAAAATCCATGGTCTTGGGATTCTCACACACAACCCTGGGAAGGGTTGGGTCCACATGAAGTATCCGTGTGGATCTCTATCTATGTCATCATCCTCAACATGCAGTACATTCTATTACCCATGCATGTGGAGTCTTTGATACAAATACCCCCCATGTATCACAATATGACCTAAAAAACCTCCATTAAAGACACAAGATCACATGAGTAACCATACATCATGTGTCTCTGTTATTATAGGTTTCCCTCAAACATGTGTGTTACCTTGGAACACCCGAGAGACCATGGGTAGACTATTCCAATAGCCAGGAATCCTTAATCCTAGGAAAATATTTTCAATAAGGACATAGCTAGTGTTCCCATGTGGATGTTTAATTGCATAAAAATTCAAATTCAAGACCTTAGACATATTTAAGTGTACTCGTTGCTTGAGTAGTTTAAGGAAACCTGTTCTCAAGACCCTTACATGGTATTATGATGTCATTGGGTGTCATTGGAAATTCCATGTTAATCACAAGATATTCCTCAGATAAGTTGGTATGACCTAATGAAAACCTAGTTACAAGCCATACATATTAGGGTAAACCCCCCTTAACACGTCTATGATAAGTCATGTCAATCAGGCGAAGCACATGTGAGCTGCCTTCCTTGGTCTTGAGGAGACATCCTAAATAACAAACTTTTATAATTTTTAGGAGTCAATAACATGTTGAAATGGCCATGAGATTGTATAGAGACATGTCCACATTAACATAAATCATTTTCAAGAGAATTCATCATAATAATGTTACAACACATGATAATATATTCAGTGAGCATGAACATGACCCTTAACATGTTCTCATTGATCCGGTGAATACATATAATACAAGCTAGTTGATCATACATAAGACTCGTGACCTGCCTACACTGGTCATATGAATCACCATTGACATGTCTACATCCACCAGGTGAATAAATCTTCGACAATTCATTAGATAAAACACAAGATCCCAGATGTGTTCTCTTTGGTCATGTGAAGCATCATGGACACATCGATTCACCCATTCAAAGGAATCCATGGTGTACTAATTAATTAGTAATACACATTAGATGTGTAAACCGTGTAATTTTAGTGCTCTAAAACATAATTCACATAATCATGACCAACCTATTAGATGTACATGTCATGTCAAATAAACCCCTTATGACATTCCCACTATATAGTATAAAAATACCTAGACTCATCCAATGTGGACCTTGTCTAAAAATCTTCAACAACATTACTCTTTTACAAGGAAAGTGACATTGATGGGCTTGGTTCATGACCTCATTAGACATTACCAATATCATTCTCTTAGACAGAGCATCATGTTCACCACTATCTTTATTTAATCTTTCTGAAAAAAGAATGAGTATACCAATCAGGTTGCCTCAGTGTATAAACCTGTTGTTATCAATCATCCTTAGAGTGTAAGAATTGACCGATTGTGTAGCCTCGGTATGTATTCCCCATCAATAGAGAATAGATTAAATTTCCTATAATAATAAGGAATCTATCTTTGTGTAATCTGATAGAATCTGGGAAACCTTGAGGATGACCTTAATGTCTCCGAGTGTGAACATGCACCATAGACTATCATCGGGTTATGGGATGCATGAATTATGAGAACTATAATTCCATCTATAATTTAGAAATTAATGACTCATTTATATTTCTAAATCTCTATGCCATATCATCCGTGAGATGGGAAACCATTATTCTCAATGTTATTGTTGGATTTGTAATCCTTGTATGAATATGCTTACAAGAAATGTGTCTAATCTACTACTATCTATTATTTATCAAACTGATAACGGAACATGTCTGCTTAAAGACATGTTATTATTTTACAAATAGAATGATCATAATTATCCTTGTGATGACTCACCATTGGTATGTAGGCCTGATTACAACTCATCTCCATTCAAATGGTCATTTTCCCAAAGATGTAATCCAAGGTGGTCTCATATGCATAAGTCCCACCTATTTACTATTATCTAATTTCTCTCATGACATAGATTACAATCATAATAACTACATAGATAATTATTCATATGTTAAACTAGATATGTGGGATGCCTCAATCAGGTCCAAGCCTGACATTCACATCCATACCGTATGACGTAAAACTACAAGGATGGGTCATGTCATACGACCTTAAACTATATCAAACGAACTACGCGGGGTTGGATTCTTATTTCACATGACATGTAGGATGCATCATAGGGGTTCAATCACATCTCCAAGAGACCAAATACCTCCCTAGATGGAAATAAATTACAGAGTGCTTGAACATGGACATAACCCAATGCATCATAACTAAATTAGAGAGTGATAGAGAACCATTATATGAACACCACCATTTATATCGATTCATGATCATAATCAAGTTGATTACACAGTGATATGTGGTTTAGTATCATGGTCATTGATGCATTTCTCAAATATATCATCAATATATAATATATTTCCATAGTAGGTAAAAATTCCCCCCCCCCAAAAAGATGCGATAAGTCTGACCTCCCATCCTCTTGACTAATGTCAGTACCCAAGAACCATTGGGTATGAGAACCCATATGACCACCAACCATTGTAATGTCGGACTGTACCTTATCTAATTATGGGGGGACCATTGTGAATTTCTTGGAAAAATGACAATGGTAGCACAATGATAGATAACTATCTCACACCTCAAAACCCAGAAAAAACAATATTCAAATTGTCTTATATGTTCAATGACATCACTAAATATATGGAATTTTTTCCAAGTAAAAGTTATGTATACAATAGGTGATATTCCGTGTGAATTTGGTGTTGTGGAAATGTGTGGAAGTAGACCCATAAAACGTTCAAGAAAATGTTTCTTAGGTAGCACCAATTAACATTGGAGAGGTTCATAGTTTTCCTAGTCCCACAAGATATTACTAGTAGTTTGTACAAATATTTTATTAATTTTTATCCTGATTAAAATATGTGACTCTAAAATACGTTGATTTTTGGGTATAGATCAGTTATAGATAGAATTCTAGTAGATGAGTTGTAATTTAGTCATTGCTCTAGTGCTTCATCTACTAGAATTGTGGTTGTTGTTTGAGCTGTTTTCTGATGATTCATATATAGTATAAGGATGCTGTTTGACATAGTAGTGGTTAGTGATCTCTTATTAGACTTGTATGTTACTCCCCAAAGAGCATAACCATGCCACTCATGATCTTGAGTGAGTGGAAGTAATGTTTTATGATGTTGTTGTGGGGACATAATGTCATTAAGGATCACTTTGATGTAGACATGGATCACAGCATCATGGAGTATGTATTTTCACAATTTGATATGAACATGAAATTTTGGTGGTAGATTGAGTTTCTTCATGACTATGAAATTGAGATATACTGAAGCATGGGAAATGGGAATATTTTGGCTTACAGTTTGAACAAGATGTTGTGTAAGGGTTTTGCTCTAGAGTTTGAGGATAGTTGGAGAGAAGTTAAGGAATATGATTTCTCGTACATACAATAGAGATTAAAAGATTTTCTAGGATATTTTTTTCAATTTACCATACAATGTTCCTTGATACAGCATGTGGATTAGTCTTTTTTGGGAGACACAGATGAAAATGTGCTTTTGATATTGATTGTTATGATGATTCTATGGAGGGAAGGATAGAACTAGATTTTATTTTGTGGATGTTTTTTGTTCTATTAGGGATTCAAGAATGAATCCTTATTGAATTTAATACATCAACACATTTGGTACATTCATTAGATTCCAGAACGTACAATTGATTGAACCTTTTGTTTTAATGGAACTGAATAAAGCGGGTAGTGGGAATGTTTGAAGAAAGGTGTTTTGATTCCTAATAAGTAATTGTAGAGGATTGTGTTCATGGTGGATTGTAGGACCTCTTTGAAGTTCTTGAGGGGAAATGGGAGTACATATCAATGTATTTTTCCACATTATTACCAAAACCTGAGGGAATAATATATTCTATTTAGGTAATTGTTGATCAATTGATAAATCACCCCACATTCTAGATATTTATGAATTGGTTGTAGTGGATACCTTATCTTAGAGGTATAGAGATGAGGTGGTGTGGGAGCTAGGAGATTCACTGTCCATTGAATGGGATCAAGACCTACTTTTAACCTTCTGATTCTAGATGGGATTTCATCATGCTTTTGGCACATAGTTATGCCATGAAAATGTATTCCCCCCTCAAATGGATGGGAATAATGAATTAACAATCCAAACATTGGAGGATATATTTTTGGTGTGCATCTCGGATAATTGTGGATCATGGGTACATCAAATTATATTGAATAAGTTTTTACAAAATAATACCTATAAATATTCTATTAGAACAAACCCAATTGAGGATGTGTATCAGATACCATGTTATTTTTTATTATGCATCAAAGAGGTTAGGGAGACAACAACTCTCGATCTCGATGAGGTGCATAACATGAAAGTTAATGTTCAATTTGTTTATGAAACAATGAAAATTATGTAGGGATGATATAATTGTTATGTTGACCATATTAGGGGACCTTTGAATTAGAGGTTTGTGGACATTTTTTATTGATGGTGTACCCTTGATGTGGGCACTGGAGGTTTGGAAAATGGAGTGATCATTCTCCCAAGTTTGAGGGCCCTGTTAAGGTGTTGGGATGATATGGAATGGTAGTGTACCAATTGGAATTTACAATACTACTGGAGTGGATCCACGAATTCATTAATATCCTTCATCTTCATTGGCATATTCATTATTAATGTCATGTAAATTAATTGGTATAGTTGTATTTTTGGATTAATCGACATTATTGGAGAAACCATTAGTGATCCATGATGATCGAGAGAATTGTTTTTTGTAGAAATACCATTCCATTGGTTTATCTATGGTTGATTCTTGGTGGCTAGGAGGAGAGTACATGAGATCAACAAATGTTTATTTGCGCCCCCTACCCATAAATGTTTGAGTTATTCATTTCTTTTTTTTTAATGAAATTTGATGTTTGGATCCTTTTTTAGGACTTGTTTTTTTTATTCAGTTTGAAATGTGTGTTGTGCAATGATTTATAATGTTATGAAATATTAAAATGGGTGGTCTAGATTATTAATTGATACATGTAAACTATTAATAAATGTATCCCTACAGGTGAGTTAGTTTGACCTAGATTGGGTCGTATCTTGGCATTGATAAGGAATCCCCTGATACATGATTTTTGGATTGTACAGTTTCTTTGATGTAGTGCTAGTTTGTTTGAGTTGTGTGGAGTTTGTGATGGTTTTTTAGTATTGTGGTTGTGTGAGATCAGATTTGTTGTAGTTGTGGATTCATGGTGATGAGTTTCTAAGGGATGTTGGTGGCAATTTGGCTGGGCATTCTTGGATGGTGTTAGAGTTTGAGGTATGATGAGATCCTTTAGATGTACCTTGTAGGGTATCTAGTCGAACGCCTTTTTCTTATAGGCTTATATTTGGATTCTTAAGGGCGAGAATCATTTGACAGGTATTTGAAAAAATATTTCATTCCTTTCCGATATATTAAATTGCACGTTTTGGTTGTTGGGTGTGTCAGGAGAATAATTTGATGAATTATGGTGATGTTCGATTGCTGAAGGTTGTAAGTAATAAGAATTCAATACATTAAACATTTTATGTTGCATGTAGATATTTTTCACGAGGTTGAAGAGGTATTAAGGGTGTGTAATATATCAGGGTTTAAATATAAATAATAAATTGAATTGGTGACAAATATTTTGATGGAAAACGAACACTAATGATTTCAAAACATGAAAGGGGGTTATATATCAACTAATACCCCTATATAATGGATTTTTAAAATTAATTGCAACCATATTATCATTCATCCTTTTATGGATTCATCTTTATATAGGCTATGGTGAACCCAAGGCACCCTAATCATTTCTTCAAGCCATCTACTCCCCTATTTGATATGTTGATCAAGTTGTTGTTTTTTGGAAATACCTAGTTGAACTGTTGTATGTTCATCCCTCCTAGCTGATTCAATTCAATTATTCTCTTAGATTTGTTGTAATGTGGTTTGGTTTCATTTGCCATAAGAGTTTGGGTTTCGTGTTGATGGATCGTTCATGTGGTATAGCTAACCTGAATTTCTCATAGTGCATAGGTGGTTTTTGGGTGGTTCCTTCTATTCCCAGAAGTGCACATCGAGTTGAGAAGAATCAATGAGGTAGGGGTTCACATATTTCTATTACTTGTTTATCATGCGTGAGGGGTTTTAATTCTTTTCAACTGTATACTATGGGTGTTTGAGCCAAATCAAATAAAAATAAAATTTTAATTGAATTTAAAGGGGTAATGGGGTTTGATTTTCATTCTATTAATAACATGATATTATTTGTTACATTGTGATAGTTCGGGATGGATGTCCCACTAGAAATTTTCGTTATTGGGGGATTTTTTTGTGATGAACATATCTACAATGATTTCTTCTATAGTTGTGATTGTTTTGATATAATCCTAAATAGACATTTCTTAATTACTTATACATGTATAATATAATGGATTTCCAAGGATTTTGGTTTTTAATATCACCCCTAAAATAAAGTGGAATCTAATAAAATTCCACTATAAATATTTTAATGTATATCATTGGGTTGAGGTATGTGGTTTTGATTATGGGATGAAAATGTGTTGTCAGGGCATATGTGTTGATGGGTCGTTTGTTTGTCAATTCTTTTGTGCTGTGAGAATGTGGCTTGTTTTTTGCGCTTTTGGGGTGGTGATGTCTTGGTATGATGGGTATGTTTTTTGTAAATGTGATTGGTAATGATAGCTACTGACATGGTGGTGGAAGAAATTAATGTGTGAAAATGATTGAAATGATATGGGTTGGTTTGGTAAAAGAGATATAATTTTTAAAATGGAAATGTAACTGATGGTTTTTTGGGTTAAATGTGGTTGATTATAAATAATAAATTGAATGGGTGTTAAAAAGAAACTAAAAGTGATGATTTATTATATTATCATGGCACTTCACCTTATGAAATGACGATTGTAGAAACTAATAAATTCATTTAGAGGTGGTATAAAAAGTGATTGTGTTTTGAGTGTGTTGGTTTGTTTGTGAACCCATAGTTAATTATTGAGTTCATGATATTATATATATACCTTTTATATTCCCTTGATTTTTATACTCACCCCACTCATGCTCATCTCTGTCTTCTGATCACCCGTATAGTCAAACATGGGGTACCTTTCCAAAAATCAAGGTGGGAGTTTGGATGGATTTCCACCGGCACTCCCCCACTCCTTATTCTAGGAGAGATATGTATAGAACATATGTGGATGGATGAAATTATGTTAGTGAATTATATGATGAGATGTGGATTCCTTGGTGTATTTGGCATGTGTTGTGATGTGTTATGCAAGGTGTCTTCAAGATGATTTTTGATGTGCATCCCAGCTGACTTTGGGATGAGTTTTGATGTGGTAAACTAGTTGTCTTTAGAAAGAGATGTGATGTGTTTTTAGGAACATGTGTGTGCGTGGTTGATGAGTTGTGAGTCCTAGGTTTTTGCGGGAGGAATGTGGTGGGGTATATTCAGTCATTGTGGGAGCACCAAGATGTTTTCCATTGGGGATGTGAGAGTGGATAATCATATGGAAAGTGGTGTGGGAGCACCCTAAAATTGATGTTCATTATTTATATTACATTACATAGCATGAAAATATTCGTGATTGTTCCTTGTTGAGGTTTTTATGGTTATTATACCTATAAATGTATTTTTGAGTAATAATGATTTCAAATTGGTTCATTATTATTCTTCTTTTAGATGTTAATTGGAGAAGATGGTTTTCCTACTGAGTATACTTTTATTCTCACCATATGTATATAAAATTGTTTTAAAGTTTCCACGATAAATACAAAGTTCATTCTGAATCATAACAACTCAGATCCTTGAATGTTGTTGGGTCACTTCTTTAGTTTTACTTTTGGGTATTTACAATGGATTCATTTATCCTATCTATTCTATTTATACATACATGTGGGATAGTTTGGGCATTTATTTTAGATAATGTCTTTTTTGGATGATTCATTTTATGTCCAAATCCTATTTTATAACAGTGGGAAATTATTTCCATATATAATATTTTTATACCCTCAGTGCAAATTACTAAATCATGACCTCCATGTGGTGTGAAATGGGGATCATTGTCTCCCTTTATTTATAGCCATCACATGAGGGGTATCCTTGGAGGGAAAGAATCATGATGGATAACTATCTTATTAAATAATGATATTTCAATATTAAAATTTAATTCATTTAAATAAAATTATCAGGTAATTATTATTATAAATAATATTTTATTTCTATATATTTCACTATATCATAAAAAATAGCAATTTATATATAATATTATCATATTCTCTAAGAACATGATGTATTTTTATTACCTAGAAAACTTTATTATAAATTTAGTGGGATAACACATTTAATAACTTTATTGGAACTCTATTATAAAATTCTAATCATCATATATATATTTTTTGCAGAGGAATCATTGATTTTAATAAAATTATTAAATAATTTTTGTTTTTGTAATTTATATTTTAAATGTGTTAAAATGGAATGAATTTAGTGGGTGTGAGATCATAAAAATATTTAAAGGGTTATGGTGCTAGTCAGTGTCATTATTCAGTTCTAGTAGAACATTAGATTATGGAGATGCGTGACAAATTTTTACTGGAGGGACACATACCACCCATGAGATGGACTTTTTTGAAATGGTCCTCAAGTACTAGTGGTTTTTTCAAAGTTTTTCACGTGTGTGTGAGTCAAATAAATGGGAGTCTTTTTTGTTTCAATAGTTTCCTTACATAGTGGATATATTTTTACTCTTCATATGTATGTCTTATTAATGTGATATTATAAATTTATATTCATTATAGTATTTCATCCTACCTCAGAATATTTATTTTATTATGATATCCTTTCTTGTTATTTAATTATGGTAAAATAATCCCCCTTGATTTGGTAAGTACCCCAAAATTTATTTTTTTTTGTTTGGTTCATTAGTGATGTCTCAAAAGGTTTTTGTAAATTTTTTACAACCCAATCCAATGAGACTATCCAGTATTTTTAAAATCTTGTTCACTATGATTCATTTTTTAAAAAAATGGTTATCATAAATGTAGACGAGTTGAGTTAACAACCCATAAAAATTTTATAATGAGAATTAAAAGTAATTTCCAAGAAAAATGATATCATGAAATAAATTATTTTATTATAGGATAGTTTTTACCCAAAATAATTTACTAAATATAAAGATAAATTATCAAACTCATCAAACCGAAACTGAGTTAACAAAAACACAGAAGACGTGAATAACCATTGAATCATGTTTCTATGTATAAATTAAAAAACATTTGACTTTAAATCCATTTAATATATTGTAAGTATTGATAATATTAATCCATATGTTAGTATATACACAAATATAATTAAATAATGTGGTGGAACTTTGAATATTTGTCATTGAAGATGGATTATTATTAGATATTGTTTTATAAATTTGATAACAATTGAATAAAATTTCATAGAATAATGGGTTCATAAAAAAAATAACATGTAATGAATAATCATAACAATAATATAATTATATTTTTAATTCATTAAAGAAATATATCATAAGAGTGGGTATGTAACAGAAAAAATGAATGAAGGAATGGAAATTGACATAGAATCCCTTACATTGACTTTCAACATTGAAAAATTCAGATTATTATTTTTTGCAATAAATATTTATATAATTGTCAATTGTTTTAGATATATATTAATATATATTACCAATTATATTAATATGCAACAATAATTATCTAAAAATTTATTAGTCAGTTATAGTTTATTTTAATCATCGAATGATATTAATTTCTATGGGTTTACTACTATTTCATATTATAAATGTTTTTTATTTTCATTAACATATTATCCACAATTAAAATATTATTATTGATATTTGGAACTTTTTAAATAATTATGAATTCCTCTTTTAATTAAAATGATATTGTGGGATTGTTATGAGAAAATGTAATCATTGACGTTCTTATTTCAGGTAATCTACAGGATATTATATATTGATCATTACTTCTTAGTATATTCTGAAAAAATATTATTTAATTTGTATTACTAAAATATATATAATATATATTATATTTTATATCTTTAATTTTTTTTTAAAATGTCATCCATCGAGGTCACCAAATAGAAATATACATGAGTGTCTTATCTTTTTCTCAAACAGTTGTGAGGATACAAGGCTATTATTATTCCATGTAATTAATATATATCAGGGAATTGAATGATGTTGGTGTAATTATGTTTTCACAAATATAAAATATTTATAGAATGTATAAGTATAATGAATAGCATAAAAAAGAAAAAATTGGGATTTTATTTTTTATAATACTCATTCATAAAAATCTCAGTTCCTTCTTGAAATAGTTTTTAAAGCCCAATTCACAAAGAACATAGGAGTTGGAGTTGGGAAATATTCATGTTACAATTGTCTTGATATATATATCAACTTATTTTTATTGATGTTTTACAATGAAGTAATTATGTTATAAGTTAATGGGGTTTAAATTTGTAAATATTCAAATGAATATTTTAATGTAATATAGCACTAAATATCATGTGTATCCAACTTATGAAAATAATTAATAGGGGTAACACATGGTTTTTAAAAGAATTCACAACTAATCTATAGAAAAGTTACTAAGAAATTAAATGTTTTCTACTTAGTTTTATCTTTTAACCTTTTTATCATTTAATGTAATAACTCATGGTTAAACACTTTTTTTATGAAAAAAATAGTTACATATATTATTAGATAATTTGGATATTATTATTTACAATATGTAATCAATTTTTTTATATAAATCATTAAGGTGGTAAAAAATTAGTTTTTAATTAAATTTTAAGAAAATATTTCAATATTTTTGGAAAAAAATATCACAAAGGATGATAAATGAATATAATACATTTAAAACTAAAAATTATATATTTTCAATTTATAATTTATTTATTATATTTACCTTACATATGGAGATGTTTTTATTAAATTTTAATACAATGTTATATTATAATGATATCATAAAATTCAAAGTATGTGTAAAATTCATATTTTTCAAAATGTTCTAAAATAGATATATTTGTAGAAAAATTAAATGGTTAATATTAATCAAATATAGAAACTATTAATAAGTAAATAATTTAATTTTTTCATTTAATTTATAAAATATTGGAATTTATATTTTAATTTGAATAATTGAATATATATAAAAAATTTACTGGAAAATGACGTTTTAAAATAATAATAATTTTTCTTCATATTTAATATTGATTATTAATTTATGGAGAGTTTTACTTTTATTCCTTTTAATAATTTAATTTATCATCATCAAACCATAATATAATTATTTTATTTTATAAAATTCATACACATTAATTTATTATTTTGGATAAATACTTACTTAAAAATGATTTTTTAGTTGTTTAGCTATACTAATTGATTTTCATCCATTCATTATTATTGAAAATGAGGTATATTTATCTTTTTAATTATATTTAATAATATTGATATTTTTATTTACATTCTATAAATTAATGAATACTATATTATGGTTATATTTATTTCAATAGAATGTGTCATTGATTGTTTCAGTTGTATAATATGTGTGAAACAATAAATTTAATCCATATTTATTTAATAGTAAAAGTATAAACTAAATATAATATAATGTTGTATTAGTATATATGGTAGCATTGTTAAGAAAATATAAATGTGGATAATTTTTTTGACTATAGTGATTGTTGTAATATTTTATTAACCAAACAATTTCGATTAGAATTAAGTACAAAAATTTTGATATTATATTAATGGGTGACACTAATAAAAAATACGGTCGTTGAAAAAAATATGCTAACTAAATTTCTGTTTTTTTCACATAAATAACCAACATCTGATTAGAGTTTTATGATGATAATATATTGAGGAATTTTTGTTGGGATAACAATAAATAATGAAAAAGGATTGATGTCACCATATAGCAATGACATTGAGTTTAAATAAGATTATTTCATATTTTTTAGATTAATTTATATCCATATTTTTATGGTCAATACTAATAATAAAAGTTAATAATATATATTATGACGAGTTTTGAACATGATAGAAAATTATTAGAGAGTGTTTTTGATTTGTTTGAATATCTCTGGTTTTGAGAAAACATGGTCATAAAAAATTAATTTATATTGAGTATATATAGGTAACCAAAATTTTTTCTTAGGCGGGTAATGGTACAATAAAAAAATGTTAAATAATGAGTCATCTAAGGATTGATTGAAAAAATTGTATGAATTGAAATGTTTTTAGATGGTATGTAATAGTGAGAGATAACGTTCGGTTGGAAAATTATACTGTTTCTTTTATAAAAGAATATATATGATACAAAGGGTGAATCATCTATATTTAATTGTGAATATATTCTAAAAAATATTAACATCACAAAGACATGTAAATATGATAATTTCCAGAAAAAAAAATATATCGGATTTAATAGATACGTATTTTTTTCTAATATATTATTTTATATTGTGTGTGATGAATATTTAATGTAATTTTAGTGATTTCCATGCCACAAATGGTCATGTGAAAAGAAATATTACATTGTGACAATGATACTATTTGATGAGAGGTGTACACATAGAATAATAATAGTGTTCTCGGTTTCATTAGTATCATTACACTTGTGTAATATCGGATTTTTTCATATTACTCTACTTGAGAGATTTAGACGATTATGTTAATCTTTCTTCTATATTTGGAGATTAATATTGGATATTTTTTTATATTTTTATGATTATTTAATTGACTGTGTATAATACTATATTGTGGGAAATCATCCCATTGAAGCGTTATAGTTCGTTTGTTATACGAAAAAATGCAAGAAATAATTTCATGACCAAGATATTTAAATATTACAATTCATATATGGTATGAATTTAAAATTTCTATACATGGAAGTAAATTTTAGAAATTGAGTGTACACAACGGAATGAATTTTCTTATATCTAATTGTTTCGGACACATTTAATGATCATAAATAGGATAAAGGATCTTAATCATTGAATCGAGAGTTGGTGACCTAAAAAGGGTTTGTAAATATTTTATATTGTAATTTTTAAAGAACACGTATAGACATATTTATGTATTTGATTGTGCGATACAAATATATATGATATCAATAGATTATATACACTGAAATATATGGTTAAATTTATGAGAGTAACATTAGATAAGGTGTAGTTATATCAACATATTCATCTATTGAAGGATTAAGGGCCGATTTCCCAGTAGATATATGTAAGGAACCTGATCCACAAGGATCAACTCATTTCATGTTTATAAAGTCCAAGGTTCTATTAGGAGACTCATAGGAAGTCTAAAAAAGGTTGGATTGGAAATTTTTCAAACATGAAAAATTACATGTCATGATATAATTACTCATCGGGTATGTCTGGTTCATGATTTGTAAATAATTGGGGTTCAATAATAAATATAATAAAAAAGGAATATGATTTTTGAAGGAAAATAAATGCTAGGGATTATATGAAGTGAAATTGGATTACAAATCATGTAATTCCACAAAATTATATGTTTTAATCATTTTTTTCTAATTTGGAATATTAAGCCCTTTGAATGAAAAACCAATCTCCACATTCCAGGTGACCTGGCACGCCCATCTATGACATTTTTTTCATTTTTTATCAATGATTGATATATATATTCCCTTCATTCAATTTTTAGATATCCATCATTGATAAAAGGAATTTTCTACATTTATTATTTAATTTTATTAGGCCTATTTCATTTAATGTGAAGGAATTTTGTATGGATTCTTCTAAATGAGAGTTTTTGGTTGTTTCATAGTGTGGTTCTTTCATGGCTCCAGAGGTTGATGTTCTTCATGTAGCACAAGTGATTGAGATTTCCATCATTATTTGCTATCATGAAAAAAATATTGACACCCATTTATGCTATTGGAATCATTTATCTTATATTTTTTATCTGAAATAATAGTGATAGCATGATTTTGACACTTGGATCACAATTTAATTAACATAAAAATTAAATCAACCAGATTAACGAATTGGTGTGGATGAAAAAGATATGATGTTGTTTGAACCAAAATAACGGGTTTCTTATTGATTTTATAGTTAGTGTGATATATATTAAATTATTGGATAATAATTTTTTACGTGATATAAATTAGGAAATAACATAATCCAAAAATTAATTTTTAATTAGTTGGGTAAAATATTAAAGAGTAATGTTAATTGAATTATGTGTGATTTCAGTTAAATCATTCCAGAAATCATAAATGAATTTTCATTCCCTGTGTCAATGTACATGAATAATTATGTGATTCATGTTGATGTTTGTTTATAATTGTAATAAATATTTGATAAATTAATTGATCAATTTATTTGTGAATGTTTTTTCTAGATTACTGCATAGGTTTCACATAGTTGGAAACTACTAATTATGAATCAGTTAGCTCAAGAATGTATATAAATAAATTGTGTCATAAATTATAATTCCTTTTTATGGAATGGGTTTCTCAATTTCTTGTATATGATGAGTGACTTGTGATTTGATGATGTGATAGATCATTTTCTATGAAGTTTTAATGCAATTTTTTAGGTCCATGAGCTTAGTTTCTATTTTTTTGTTTCTTATGAGGTGATTTAAAACTGGGATAGATGATCCAGGTGCACTATTTTTGTATTTGGGGTTGGGATATGTGGCTATTATGTGAGCCTTGGATAGGTATGCCTCGAGGGCTGTTGTGGTGTATGGGGTGGGGCGACACAGTTTTTGTGGAAGCAGTTGGAAATTTTGATGGAGAGATCCATCGGGATATGTATATGGGTGTCAGGGAGTAAAATGAGGATTACTAAATGGTAAATTCTTAGCATAACCATGGATATTAAGGTTAAATTCTTATTTAAATATGTTTTTTGGGTGATGGAAATGTTTTTTTTGTTTATCGACATTCATTTCACCACTATTAGAGTCATATGGATGTCCTTGGATTTAAATCATTTTTTCAAATCATAGGATTCCTTCCCAGACAAACTCATAATAAGAAATGTGATAATTTCATTAAATGAAAAACTATTTACCACATGGTCATGTGACTTTTCTGGGATGCAATGTTGATGGAATAATTTTGAGAAGTTGTGGAATCAGTTTTTTAATGCCTAGATGGCATGGAACATTGTTGTGTAGTTAATGTAATGTAATGTGGAAAATGATAATGTTTAATTAAGAGTAAAATAACTAATTATCATATTGTGGAATTGATCAAAATGAATAAAATATTTTAATGAATTTATTTAAAGGGTTATGTTCTTATAAGAAATATGTCTTAGTAGTAGATGTAGGGAGTCCGATAGACGTTAGATGAATATATGTCAAAAACTTTTTTATTGCCATAGGGATGTTGTCATAGTTATTTTACCATGTAAATTTAGTATTTTTATTTTATACTCTAGCCTATCAGTTTGGGAAACAAACACTGTGTGGATTCTAATCCTTGAGGATTTATTTTCCCTTATATCCCCGTGGGAGGATGAATGACTAACAGTAGCATGTTTCCACTCTCTCTCATATGTTAGTAGTAACCTGTTTTGCTGTGAATGGTGGTTATTTTACCGAATATATGTGTGTAGAGAGTTATAATGTCTTTTGGTTATTTCACACAATGGTATTCTAGATATTTTCTCATAAAGAATACTATAGGTATAAATTGTATAGGTTGTGACGCCTTGAGGTTCCATACATATTCTATAGGAATTTATTTCTTTTAGTATAATACATGATGTGTGATACCCAATATATAGTATGTGGTGGATCCCAAAAAAACCTGGTTACATATGGTGACAAGGACATGGTGGTTTTTTCATGAGGTTCATGTTTTGGTGCATTTCCTAGGTTTCAGTAAGCCCTCCTTTATGGATAGAGACCCTCATGGTTTGAGCCATTGGGGAAGAGTGGAAACCCCTTTGGAAAGTAGTATTGAGGTACACATGATCTTCTTTATTATATTATATGATCTTGTATGAGAAACATTGTGATTTTATCCAGGGTAATGATGGAAAGATAGTATACATGTATAAGTGATGAGTTAGATTCAATTGTTTTTTACTTTGAATTAGAATTATTTCATTATTTTTTACATGAAAGGCTCTACGGTGGATCCTGCTAAGTATACTGTTATAATCACCCTCAATATTTATAAACTACATTCAGAGTAGTTTTTAGAATGTTTGTGATTACGAATGATACATCAAGAATGGGGTTTAGTATGATCATTTTGGAAATTATGGTCACAGACATCATTAACATTAAATTTGGATGTGTAGTCTTCCATTTAGTTGTAGTAGTTCCTTCATCTCATTACTTATCTTCACATTAAATTTATATTTATATTAAAGTATAAGAAATTGTTTTCTGGAGTTTTTTTTCTCTCTCTCTCTCATGTATCCTCTTATAGGGTAGTGAATCCCATATGATTTTTTCCTAGAATTGTAGAGAAACAGTTTCATCTATGTTTAGAATTATATTTAAACATTGTAGATCATATTAGACATGGTAATTTTGGACCCCCTTTGATGTGATGCATAAACCATTAAGATTATAGAGGGTACAAAATAATGTAATACTAGTAGTAAGATATATACCTTAGAAAGGATCATTCATCTTTGTTCTTTATTCCTTTGTTTGAATATGTAGACCATGGTATAAGTTTCCCTAAAATGAATAAAAATTAAAAAAAATTAATTAATGTTAATGTATTCCATATTACAGGTTTAAGAGAACTTACTATTTTTTCCTTTATATGCTTGAATGTAGTTTGATATCCTTGTAAGGATTGCAAAAAAGATGTTTAGCAGGTTGCGCTAGTAGACCATTACAAGGTAGAGGAAGAAAACAAAAGCAATTATAAGAAGATAAATTGAGTGTTTCGGTGACATAGTCTTTAGACAAATTAGGGATCAATTTTAGATACAATAATGAAAGATAGTTGGAGTTGTTATATATAGCTATCTGGTTAATTCCTTCTTAGAAGGAGCACTGGTTGTTGTTGTCTATGCTGATGTTTTTTGAGGAAGAAAAGTAGTGGGTTTTATTGTTCCTTAGAGATCGCTGGGAGTCAACAGCATCATGGGAGGAGTTCTAAAGCCATTTTAGATAATATTTTATTTCTTTGACTATGACGGTGTTTAGTTACCATGATATGTTTAACATTTAGTAGGGGTGGTCCATTGGTATAGTGTCTAGAATCAATTTTAGGAACCTTTAATGATATGCTTCATACTTGTTTCTAGATGACTAGGCTAGGGATATGCATTTTTAGGAGGTTGTGTATCCAATGATCTGTCACCAGGTCACCTTATTTATGTTTGTGATGTATCTTGATGTGATTGTTAGAGAATAGGTCACCAAGAAGATATTATCTTGAACCAAATCTCCCGGATAGGAGAGTCATTAGGATTCCTCATCAAGAAGATATGTGGTATGAGGTTCCCAGTTGTTTGGATAGTAGATATTTCTATTAAATGGGGGTAGTTCTTTACCCTTAGTGTATCATTTACCTCGGGGAAATTGATCTCAGGCATATGAAAACACATAAAATTTCTGTTTTTATATAGAGGCTCATGTCATTATTGGAGAGAGTGGTAGACCATAATGAAAACTCAGTGTCTTCCAGTTGATCTTTATCAAACTCTTCCACTGTGGTAGTTCATGCTGAGGTAGAAGAATTAGATTGCTCTAGATTATGATTTGTAGAGAGTAATGGGAAGGATGATGAAAACCCCTAGATTCTCCCAATCATCATAGAGTAGAGTGAAACTATGGTGTAATTCGTTAGCAGTATCATAGTGGTCATCGAGCATGTCACGGTAAGCTTCATGAATTAGTGTTACCAAAGCCAGTTGAGTCAAACATCATTCAAGGTACACTTACCTCTTTTTATACATGGGAGGATTCCTTGATTCATCAGGGAGTGAATAACTCTGTCATATCGCATACCTTTTTCATTTCATTGGGAAATGAGGTAGATATATGTAGAGACCCGAAGCCTGACGTACATAGACTTTACATTACTTTTGCGGAATACTTAGTACATAACAAAAACACACACACAAGGATCGTAATAGTTTAGTGTCTTTGGAAACTCGGAACGTAATCTTCTAATCGTGGTGAAAGATCTTCAATATCTCCCATAAAGATCTTCCCTTTTTTTTACCTAAAACCATTCTTTATATCCTGGGGAAAAGAAAACAAAAAAGGGTGAGCTCAAATGCTCAGTAAGGGTATACAAAATAAAAATCAATCACATCATATTCATAAGAACATAACATTTGGAAATCCTAACCTGCAAAAGAGAGCATAATTTCATAACATGGGATAAATCATAGTAGTGAAATGAAATCAAAATAATCATAACTTAAAACATGAAACTTTGTGGCATACACACATAATCATAGAGAATCATTTCTTGTTAATCAAGACTAATTTCCAAGACTATCTTAGTGGACAAAGTCCCTTTCTGAATCGAGTAACCCTCGTTCCAGTCCTGTTTCACTGAACCGGTATAGCCTACCATTCCATCCATGTCTATCTCATGAGATATAAAATCTTTACCCAATGCATTGGAGGGAGATATAGGTCCCACCCATCTTATAATGAATCCTTTCTTATGTGTGCCACATAATCATAAACCATACATCATAGCGTAACCCATGTAATAAAAATGGGATTCTTAAACAACATGACATCATAAAACAATTCATATAAGATAAAGGAATTCATAAAAATATTTCCATCACAACATAATAAAATACATGTAATAATAGGGATAAAAACAGAACCCTTTTATTATCTTAGATGAAAAATAATTTTGATAAAATACTTGAACTTCATTCTTGAGGAAAATATCCTTTCTACTTCAAAAAAACATTTTTCCTTTCATAACATGTCATAAAACTTTAAAATAAAAGAAGTTGTTTAAAAATAAACTTGAAAACTTTTAAAGGGTGCTTCTTGGAAATAATGTTTTAAAAATCCATTCATGCCGTATAAGTTGAAAAAAACATTCTTCGTACTTTTGTCGAAAAAGTCAAAAAGTACCTCGTACGACAAAAGATTCCTTTCATAGATATTACTAAAAACTCACCGAAGGGTAAAAATGGATTTAAACAATTGTAGGTGGATGTAAATAATATTACATATTGATGAAACATGGATGTGGATGATAAAATACACCCCAGTAAATACTTACGAATAAACAATCTCGGATAAAAATGAGATTGTGATATTTCCCTTACCTTAGGTCCGATTTGCATCGTAAGTGTCCGAACCTCCTGTATAATGATTTAAATAATGTCATTTACTTATTACAGAATCATATTCATTGTTATGATATCATATATGGTTTACTTATGACATTATATTACCCGTTCTTTTGTAAATTCCAGGTTAAAGAAGCGTTTTGGGTAAAATCGTTTCATTTATCGTAGGTGTTTTGACTTGTTGTTATTGACATCATTATTACTTATATCATGATTTACATACTTCCAGAATATAAAATATGATTTATATATCATATATATTCAGTATATATATATATATAATAGATAGATAAATAAAATGAAAAACACCGTTCATGGAGACGGTAGTCCGTACGTACGCATGAATGCGGTTTTACTTTCCTTATTGTCTTGAAATGGAAGTAAGTAGATGACATACATATATATATATATACATAAATCCAGTAGCTTTATAATGTCATATATTTCATTATTATTTCTTATATATACTTTATAATCATTCTTAAATGGTTAACATGGAGAATGAATCTCATCGCGTCGTGGAGACGGTAGTCTGTACGTACGCACGAGCGATGATATCATTTCCATAAATATTGAATTGAATTGGAGTGGTTAATAAAATATATCAGAATCAATATGATGTTTTAATAACTATGTATATTTATTCTTTACACCATTATACCCATCCATGTAAGGTGGTGGTGGAAAATAGATTACACCACGGCGTGGAGACGGTATTCCGTACGTACGCACGCCTGGTGATTTCTTTTTCCGTAGGATGGATAGATGTTGAAATAGGGTTGTTTGATACTTAAAATAACATATCAGTATATTAGTGATACTGATGTTATTACTTTGTTATGAAACAACTAAAGAAGAAGAAGTTGAAGAAGAAAGAAATTGAAAAGATCGGTAATGGATATTACCTCTTCTTTGGAACGCTTCTTTGAATCCTCCACTTAGGGAACTATGATTGGTCTTTGAAGAAGACCAGGACCTCTAAGATTATTCTAGGGAAGTGGATAAGGGATTTTGGCAGAGGTTGGCCGAGCTTGAGTGCTCAAATTGGTGTGAGGAGGAAGGGGGAGGAGGTGTCCTTTTATAAGGGAGGAGAGGGGGACCTTAGGAATATCTCAAAATATTATTTTATTATAAAGTCAAGTTCGGTTTTAATTAGCTCCAAATTGATTTATTTCGAGGATAAGGTGGGAATGGGTCGAAATCCTCTCATCCAATAGAATTTAGACAAGTTTAGGGTATTATTTTAACCTTATCAATTAGATTTAACTCTAAGTTAAATAATTTAACTTTTACCGTGTCTTTTTGTTTCCTTTCACTATATGGTTAATACACTTACTATAACATGCCAAACGAACCCAAAATTGTTTATTATTAATACATATATCCTTATCTAAGTCATTTGGCCGATCCTTAGATTTTTAGGAATAAAATAACAATTAATAATATAATATTTGATTTAAAAACTATTTTGTGTCAATTTTGACACTATTTGATATATGATTTTTGTGAAAGTCATAACAGAATTATATGTTCGAACCAAGTTGATTAAATCAACACTAATATATCATAGTACCCTAGAAAATTAGTGGAATTCATAAAAATTCTCATATTACATTTATTTTGGTGTTTATAACATCAATTATGTCAATATTTCATTAATAAGATAATTACTGCATCATCTTTGTGTCATACATAAATTAAATTATTTGATGTCTAAAAATTACAAATAAACTACCATCATGTAGGAAATCTTTTTAGCTTTCTAATGAATATTTACAATCGAAATTATCTTATGTATAACCCCATATTAAGAATGATTTACTTATTAAACTTTGATTTTAACTATTTTAACCCTTCTTTAAATAAATTAATAATAAATGTCCTAATCTAATCCAAGTGGGCCTAAATGGTCATATTATATTCATAAGGTTGTTTTTGGTCGAATTACACTTATCAAATAGAATTAGTACATGTGTTAGGGTAATAGTAATATCATATTTACCCTTAGTTACCCTATATACTATTAACCGTGGTAAAAAAATTAAAAAGTTACTATTCACCAAAAATTATTTTCATCTCATTGAACCACATTTTAGTCCTTGATATTAACTGTGTCTGTCGGATTTTCGAAATTCCATTCACAGAAGCGGTAAAATTAAGTTTTATGCAAAATTCAGTTTTTAACCTACCTCTTAGTGGTTTCACTATTCATCAAAAATTGAAAGTTTTCAGAAAAATGCCAAAATTTCATCCTAAGCTATATTTCATATTCCGAATTCAAAAATGAAGTCTATTTTACCAAATTCATAACATAGAAGTTTCATTAATTATTTTTATAATTAAATCCCGCCGTTAAAACAAATAGCGTGTTTTTAAGAAACAATATCTATCAGAAGATTGACACTTGATTATGTCTGGTTTAAATGTGAAATTACAACCAATGACCAAAATTGTATTAAATTGTAAAAATATATTCTAAATATACTTTAAAACCACTCAAATTAATAATTTATCACTATTAATTATTTCGATTAAAAAAGTTGTTTTTAATTAAAATTTAGTAATTTTCACTATTCATCAGAATATGAAAGTTATCCGAAATGTACCAAAATTTCACCTTAGGCTAAATTCGATACTCCGAATCCAAAAATGAAATCCATTTTGAAAAATAAAATTTACAAATTTTCAAAAAGTGGTTATTACTATTCTTAACGGCTAGTTTTAATAACATTCTAATAGCATATCGCTGTTTAGTGAAACTCGTTATTGCGTACTACACACGCTATCGAGGAAGGTCGCGATTGCGTGTAATGCAAGGCAAGTCAAGGATGCGTGTTGTGCAAGATCCTTTTCGTGTAGCATACAACACAAGACATTAGTGAAATAAAAATAATTATTTTTCATAAAATCTCGGGCTGTTACAATATACATCATGTTCCCTTGGTGTTGCAGACACCAATTACAGGTTGATCTAACTTTTTTGAGATATATAGGGACTATGAGCTAGTGCCGGGGCAGAAAAAATCAATGGGATATTTCCATTGTATGTGGATAAAAACATTTAAATCATCCTCAGCATGAATTGGTTTTATTCCGGAAAGGATATGTTTTTTTAATTAGGAGTAAAGTTGTTTTCTTCGATGATTATGTAGAGGTAATAGTGTTTTTAGGAGATTGAGACCCTCAGATTGGTTAGAGGAGTGTTCAATCGTTATCATCATTGATGGTTGATTTGATTATTAGTATATCATAGTTTAATAAATTGGTGTTTCCAAGGGTCCTAGTAGAGTACCTTGATGTCATTTAATTGGTGGTTGTTGTGTTACCCCATCAATGATAGATCAATTTTGGCATCAAACTGTATCCATAAATTCCTCATATCTCCATGTATATGTATAGGATGTATCATTATGAGTTACATGTGATGTTTATATTTCTCAACGGTCGGTTGTATTGTGGTTTTGTTTAGTTGGGTGTGTCATTGATGGGTGCATCATTTTTTTAATAAGGATTGTAGATTGTTTCCATTTAGTATCGATTATTGTCCCTTAAATCATGTAAACATAATAATAATTGATTCTCTTCAATATGTTGATGATTTATTCAACCTACTGAAGTGTGAATGTTGGTTCTCAATTATTATTTTTGTGGTTAGGATATCATTATATGTATGTTAAAGATGAGGATATCCTAAAGAGTTATCATTTTAGTCTTCATGGGAATTATGTGTATTTTGTGATTATATTTGGTGAAAATATTTCTCTATATGTGTTGAAAATGCTAACAAACATTATATTCTGTGAGTTCCTGGATATGTTCATGGTGAATTTCATCAATGTAATCCTTTTTTGTTGCATGTATGAATAGGAGAAGGAATAGTATCTGCATGAAATTTTTGGAGTTCATCATCATGAGAATTTTATTTAGATGTTCCCTAAATGTGAGATTGAGCTTGATTGCTTGGTTTCATGGGGAATTATTTATATCTGAATGTAGTATGTATGGATATTTTGATGATAGAAGTCATTGTGTCTCTGGAATCCCATAAGATAGTGGTAGAGTTTTGAAGTATCCATGGTCTTTCATGCCACAGCAGAAGGTCTATATCTGATTTCTCTCAGGTTGATTCTCTTATGAAATAATTAAATATAAATGATCAATCACATTTATGTGCTGATCAGTGACAGACTAATTTTGAATATCGAAATGATATGCTGGTTATTGCTCCATTTCAATGTGATCCAATATAAAATGTTTGGTTTGAGTTTTTCTACGATGCTTCACATCAGGGGTTCAGTTTTACTTTGATGAAAAAATACCATCATTTATTATAGGTCTTGATAGCTACACACCCATGAGAATATCTATTCAACTCATGATATTGAGATGGCATATATGTTGTTTTCCTAGAATTTGTGCTGATATTACCTCATCCGTGACTATTTTTTGGAGTTCAAAATTCATTAGAGCAAGAATAATGTTTTATTCAAATATAGGTTGAACATTAATCAGTGTCATTGGATGGTGTTCTTATAGGATAATTTCATTTAGATTTTTTATACATCTATAAAGGATAATGTCTCAGCAGATGCACTGATTTGGAAGCCACATACTAATGCAGTGCATAAATCTTTTGATTCAGTGAGATTTGTGGATAAAAAACCAACAATACATTTAGATATGTGTTACTTCATGGGAAGAGTTTACATTTTTTTAGATGTAGTTGTAATCATCTCTGGTGTAACATGTGAAAGATTCCCAGTTGGGGGATCTTGAGGTGGTGGTCTGGAGAGACATTGTTTTTTGGGGTGAGGCCCTTAATGGTTGATTTGAAGATGAATATTTCCAAGTTATTTTTTAGGGAATGTTTTTCATTCATTTGGAGATGTGTGAGATGGTTCTTAGATATTTATAGAGGTCACCATTGGTGGTACATCCTTACATGACAAAAATGTACCAAGATTCGAGTGGTCTGTTTTGGTGGCCCAGGTTGAAACAGGTAGTTGCAGGGTTTCTGTCGGGATGTTTTGTCTTCTAGAAAGTGAATAGAAATCACAATGTTACTAGTGGATTTATGTTGACATTATATGTTCTTAGGTGGATGTTAGAGTACCTATTTATGGTATTTATTAATATTTTTCATTGATCTCAGGGATGCTATAACACTATATGTGTGGTAGTGGATCATTTGATGAAATCCACCCAGTTTATCGTGATCATGGAGTCATGATATGTTGATGTTTTGTCGAGGTTGTATCTGTAGGATGTTTTGAGACTCCATGAAGTCCCAATGATGAACATTTATGATTGAGATTGGTGTTTTACCTCCATGTTGTGGATAGAACTTCCATATTCATTTAGTTCTCAGCTATGCAATTTAGCAGCTTTTCATCCACTATTGGACTGTCAAATAGAAAGGACCTTCTAGCAATTTAATGACACATTGCACTATTATTTCCTGGATTATGGAGGTTTTTGGACATGGGACCTATCCTTGGAAGAGTAATCTTACAACAATAGTTTTCACTCCACCATTTGTATATAACTATTTGTATCTTCATATGTATGACCCCCAAATTATACATTGTGCTAGACTGGGGACATATTTTCATAATTTCATGGACTATAACTAGTAAAAAATTTAATTGAGAGGGATAAGGTGATTCATAGGATGATGATAGTAGTGTAGGACCATTATAAATCATATGCTGATCATAGGAGGTATCCTCTGGAGTTCATAGTTTGGGATCATGTGTTCTTGAAGGTGATAATATCGTCAGAAGTGAAGGTTTTTTCAAGGGAGTACGTTTTCTCCCAAATATGTTAGGCCTTTTGAGGTGTTATAATGTGTTTTTGAAATGTCATATCAGATATTTTTATCCTCATAAATGACACATATATATGATTTTTTTCATGTATTTCATATTCTAAGTTATCTTCACAGATAAACACAAATCATTGACTAAGTAGATATCGATGTTGATGAAGATGCAGAAATCAAGGAGGATCCGGTCGAAATCTAGGACATCCTTTAGATGGTGTTTCCCAGGTTTAATATCCCTTGAGATTGTGTATTTTGGTGTGACAGTGGAATGGACAATTATACATGGGACCGAGATTCATAGATAAACACTAAGTAACCTGAGTGGTTTGATATTGATCTCTTCTATTGCAACAATATTAGTTTTGTTGTTAATAAAAGTTTTTGGTTCATGAGATGAATTTCCCCGGTTGCTTATTGTTTCTTTATCTATTTGGCAGGGTAACTCCCCTGGAGAGTGTTTAAGAGTAAGTTGAGTTTGTTTCGTGCTTTCACATAGTTCCGTTGGCGAGGTGGGTGAGATTGTGTGGTAGAGAGAGCCTTGAGAGGAATCTCATAGTGTCGATATGCAGATGAGCCATTTCTATTTTCTATTATGTTTGGATTTTTAATCTCATGGATGAGAATCTACGGAGAGGTATCAAATTTAAGGGCCCAGATTGATGAGTATAGATCCTTTGGGTGTTTTTAAAGATAGAGTGGTTCAGAGGAGGCTCAAATCTTGTCTAGAGGAGTATGGCTAAAAAATGATGGAAAATGGATGAATTACACACCACGTTTTGATTATAGGTGGTGTATTTCATGTTCACAATGTGTAATAAATTGGTGTTTGAAAATAATTAATGTAAAATGGAGATTCCTTTTTTGGCTTAAACCTAACACTGATAATTTCATGACAAAAAATGTTACTAGTAGTCATGAAAATCACTAACTAAGTATGTTTCAAATGTTTTTAGCTGCCTAGGTTTGTCAAACCAAATTTTTGGACACCATTATCCCAATTCTAGTTGACTCGGAAGGCCCCTCTTCATTTTTTGGGGATTCTTTTGTCAAGGATTAATCCAAATCTTATCTTTATTGATCTATAGTGCTCATTCATCGATCAAAGGGATGATATACCTTATTTATTTTTGTTTTCGTTGATCTTATTACTCTCATTTATTTTTTCCTTGTGAGTGTGCAAATTCATGATGTTTCAAAAATATATTAGTTTGTTGTTTGATAGTGTGGTTGTGGCGTGACATCCTCACATAGATGTAGATCCTACATTAGAGGCAATCAATATTTGAAATGATGGATTATTCTTTGTTCAAAAAATAGTGACATAATTTGAGGTAAAGAATTCATTACATAACAAGTAATTTTCCTGAAATAGTAGTGCAGTCAAGATTTATCCTCTTTAATCTCATGGATATTACTATAATAATTAATTAATTTAGATTTAATAATTTTTATTGACCACATGAGAATGTTTTTCTATCCCTTTTTAACTGCTTTCCTCTTTATTTTCTCAAAAGTGCTATATCTATGATATTATTTGATGGTATTATTATTCTTGATATAAATTGGTAAACAACATAAATCTGTAAATATTTTTTGATTAATTGTCTAAATGATTAAAATGAATGTATAATAATCTAGTCATTTTTAATTAAAATTATGTGATCATTATTAAATTTATTTCCTTCAATTGATTAATGTAATTGAATAATTATTGTGAACTTTTTGATTCTTACTGATAATGGAACTAAATGCATGATAAATTAATTTTTTATATAATTTGTGACAGTATGTGCTAGCTTTATACATAGGATTCTAGCAGTTGGAAAAATTAAATACTGAATTAGTAAATTCAATATGTAATAAAAAACTTATTGTGTAATAAATGATAAATCACTTATTTGTCTTTTGTTTCTCTCTTTCTTGTAAATTCTTATTTATATATGCATTGATGTCATAAAAACTTGTTGTGTGTTTTGTTTGAATGCATTTTTTAATGGATATTTCATGGATGATATGTTTTTCCATACAATATTTGAGGTGATGTGATCCTTGTATTGATGATCCTGGAGGGATTCTGTGGTATATGGGGAAGGGAGGCCTGAACGTGATGTGTTGCTATAATGGTTGTTCTGTGAGGGTTGTTGAGGTGTTTGGGGTGGGGATGCCTTGTTTTTGTTGCATTAGTTGATTATTTCGATGTCATGATGGCTCAAGATATTAATTTGGCTGTCAAAAAGAACACTAAGGGTGAAATCATAGGTTTATACTGGTCTTATCGCTTGATATGAAAGTTGGTTAATTGTTTGAATCTTTTGTTCAACCCATGGACATGCTGTTTGTTTAACTTTTTCCCTTTCCTACTCCTTAAGGAAGATAAATTTTCTTGGTTTTAAACCTTTTTTTAATCATTGGATGTTTTCCTAGGGTACCTAGTAATATATAAGTTTAAAATTTTAATAATAAAATAATTAATCTTTATCCCATGGGTTAAATATTGGTAGGATGCAATGACAATGTTATAATTCTGGGATGTTATAGACATTATTTACATAGGCCTGGAGGTTATTGATCTTTGTTATGATGTTAGTAAAATGTAGTTTGGAATATTTTAATTTTTAATTAATGGTTATAGAATTAATTAATATATAGTGCAACTAATGTAATGCAATAAAATAATTTAATGATGATATTTGAATGGTTGTGTGCGTGTCCTATATCTGTTCTTAAAAGTAGTAGATGGGTGTCATAGAGTCATCAGTAGTAGTTGAGTCCGAGAATGATTTATTCCCATAGTGTAGTTTTGACATGTATTATATCATTAAAATTATGTGTTTTTATAATCTACTCCGCATTTTTTATTAGGGAAAATGACACCACATGGAATTTGAACACGTGGGGGTGTTTTCCCAAATATCTCGGTGGGAGGTTGGATGACTAACTACACCATTTGGTCCCAATCTCCTCTCTTGGTAGTCACAAGTGATGTTATACAAGATGATATAGTTACCCATATATGTATTTAGATGAATTTAATGTATTTTGTTTATATCAGACACATGTATTCTGTATATAGCTTTCAAACGACTATTGAATATTTAAGATTTATAGGATGTGATAGATGGATGATCGTTACATTTTGTATGGGTTGTGATTGCTTTAGTTATAACACCAAATGTATGATATATGTTATATGGGATGTGGTGGTTCTAGAAAACTACTTGGTTACTTTTGGTTATGTGGAAGTGGTGGTGAGCTACATGAGGTTCAGGTTGTGGTGCATCAACTAGGTGTATGTGGGATGGTCTTATTAGAGGAAGATGCTCCGGACATGTGGTGTTTGGGAACAGAGGAAAACCAATGTGGAATTTGTATTTTTGTCCCATTTATAATATTTATTATATTTTGTTATATTCTATTCTATATTTAGTGAGTGAATCCATGATGAGGATGTGAATATAGTATACCTATTTAGCTGACAACTTTATTTCAATTGTTGTTAATTGATATTTAGATTACATTATTTACATTTTTTCAAGAGGCCCTAGGAGGATACAAGTACGTATAGTGTCATAATTACCCTACATGTACATAAAATCATTGTCGGGTCAATTGGAGTAATTTGTAATTATAGCAGGTTACTACTAGGTTGGGGTTTAGTAAGAGTTTTTTAGGCTTCATGGTTCTTGTCATGTAGACATTTCATTCAGTACATGTATTTTTCCTTTTAGTTTTATTAGTTCATGCATGTCATTAGATATGTGCACCATAGGTTTTTTTTATATTAGAGTTTTAGAATGAGTTGTTTGGTGTTTTGTCCTATATATATATAATGTTTTTTATTAGAGTAAAATGCCTACCATCTGCATGTTTATCATACCCTCAGTAGTAGACACAAACTCAGGGCATAATGGAGGTAGGAATCAGGTGTCACTATCTCTCTTATAACATTTTAGGGTTAGTAGAGGTACAGTATGTGGGGATGAGGTAATGAAAATATTAATCTTATTTTATGATAGGCCGTTACAACAGTAATGTTATTTTAGTTGAAATAGAATCAACAATTACAACATGGAAATTATTTCTTTTAAAATTAATGAATTATTTCTCATCCAAGAGGGACATAATAGTTTATTTGTTTGATGATTAGAACATAAGGCGTATCAATAACCTAAGATAATATATAAGAGGACATCATGTTTAAAATCTATGTTTGAGTCCCCTATGTCAATACAAATAATTTTAACTCACTAAATAAATAAATCAGGGATGAAAATAGGGATTTTCCCATGATATATAATGGGTCATTCCAAATACTTATATGATATATTTTTCTTGTATAGATGTGAATGTTACCTAAGAAATAATTTTCCCAAACAGTGCATGATAGTAGATTATTTTACACAAATCAATTTCAATTTTATTCACCTAGAATTAGACATTAGTGGAGATCCATGTAAAAAATACATGTTCATATAATTTATATTTGGAATCGAAAATAATATTTTCATTGATTGAATGATATCAAATGTGAGATTTTTTATTAAATAAATTGAGTGAATAATATCATTATGGGTAATGTTACTTCATCAAATAAATGATTTATTTATTTTTAACTCTGATTCATGACACAACCCCTTAGGGTGTATAAATATCGTCTGGTCTCAAAATAATGTCAGAAATTATATAATTCACTAATTTTTTCTAATATATTTTAATAATGAAGCGGTTTAGTTTATTTTTATATTATGAAAAATATGCTAAATATTTATTGAAAAAAAAATTATGTATGATTGGGAATAAGTTTTAATTTGAAAAACTATTGAAGTTAATATTATACAACATAATGGTTGATAATTTATTATTCATTCATTATTCAAGGTAATTGTTCCAAGCCTACAAATAATTTTTTTGGAATATATCTGAATTTATTTTATGGAATACATCCAATGGAAATGAATATTATTATATTGAAATGAATCACATGGTATTTGTAATCTAATCTTTATTATATCTTTGTATTTATTATATCTTTGTATTTGTTATATGAGAATAATTTCATTTTATGGATAAATAACTTTTGAATTATATTTTGTATTTATTAGATAGAATATTGTGTACTAATTTATATTTATTCTTTATCATAAAGTGTGTGAAAATTATTTGTAAATATAAAAAATCTACTACAGTCAACAAAAATAAATTTGAATTATATCATTGAATATATGTTGTATACTCAAATGAATATAATGAATAAATTATTTGAATATCCTATTATATACATAGATCTACCCAAGATGATTATTCCTGAAAAAAATGTGTGATTGAAAATTTAAAGAATTTATTATTACATTTTTTAACAAAATATATTGAAATTTGTAATCGCAATAATAGTGAAATTATATAGTAAACTATTTTCGAACGATAATAATAATGGATGAAATAACTATGTATAAAATATTTTCACTTAAAATGTTTCCATAATGTCACATAAATGACTTATTTTAACGTTAAATTCCATTTAATTTCCATTCATGCTATGTTTTGGGGTTTTCCAAGCTTTTATGGAGGAATGGGCGAGTTTTCAAGAATTGGTCCAAATTGTGATCCAAATTCTAGATATAAAAATAAATTTTGAATACTATATAACACATTTTTTTCAACATTTTTTATCCATTACTATTCCAAATTGTCATCCCCTTACCTATTAACACCACCATATTAATTTGGACCATTTTAGAATCAATAATCATGGTGGATATGGGTTTTTATTTAAGGGATTGAGCTTGCTCAAAAGCCCATTTTCTACATTAAAAATAAATTTTAGGTCTTTAATATCTCCTTCTATATTTATGTTGTTTCAGTGATTGCATCTCTCACTTGAGCCCACATACGTATGTCGTGCCCCTATTTTCCCCTCCCATAATTTGGAGCTCAATGGAATAGCGAAATTGGTCAAATATTTTCTGGATTTCAGACATCGCCCCGATTTGGAGAGGTAAATTGATCCATTCATAAATCCTTATATTTTTACTCCATTTCCCCCATTCTAGTTCCTACATGATCTCCACATCCTTTTTTGAACCTCCCTTAAATGGTTGGATGTTTTCAAATTCAGATACTGGTGGATTTTGGGTCATGTTATTCAAGATTGTTTTGAGTAAGTGTTTCTCTGTTCAATTTCTTGCTTCTATTTAGGGTTTGCTCCCTCTTTCATTATGTTCTATAATGTCGATAAGTTAGGGTTCGATCCTGTGGTTTGAGTTGGTGTCTTTTTGGTTAAATATTGTGGTCTAGGGCTGGATTTATCATCCTCGTGATTCAGCGGTGGTCCAATTGATTTTTCACACCATGTTTTGAGGGATTCAACACTTTTGGTAGGTGGTTCCAGGTGTAAACAATTATTGATGAGTTAGTTTTCTGTATTTACTCATTTTTCATAATCTTCATTTGTTGGGTGTGGTGCGAAAACTTTTTATGATTGATTTGGTTAAGAGTTTAATTTTATAGTTACATTTTAACTTAAAATTGGGTGTTTTCATGTGTTACTTGTGGGATATTATTTAGGTGTATTTTATAACAGATGGAATTGGTTTACTAAATCATTTTTGGCCTTCCAATTCTCGTTTGGTAATGTATTTCTGTCATGTGGGCCTGAAATTGGGTTTTTGTATTGGTATTATGTGTAAAACATTGTTTTACTTCTTGAGAGAATTTTATGAAAATGTGTGTTATCATTTGGATCTTTTGTAGTATAATTCAACGTGATTTTATAAATCTTGAAAGTATTTTTTAAAATTTCTCTAGGGATTCAAATTCATTTTTGGGTAGGAATTGGTATGTTATTTGGTCTTAAATGGTGGATTTGAAATGGGTTTTCTGTGCAAGACATATTTACACCACATGGGTCCTTTTTATGAAAATTGTAAATGTAATAGTTGGTTACACAATGTGGGAAAAGGGTGAATATTTATTGATTGGTATGTGTGTTCACCTATTATAGGGTTTTCAAAGGTTAAATGATGTTTTAATATGTCTAACATTTGTTGAATGTTTTTTAAATTTTGGAAATGTTTTTTTAAATCGTGATGTCGGAGAGAAACTTATTTGTCGGCTGTTTCATGTACGATTGATGATAAAATGATTTTGATGGAAAAAGGGTATTATATAATAGGTGAGTGGGCTGTAATGAGAGTTGAAATATAATGGAATGGTTTTATAAAATTATTTAATGGATTTGTAGAAGTTTTAACAAAATGTGAAATGTTTTGTGGGCTATTTTGGTGTGAGTTTGATTTCAAAATCTATTTGAATAAAAAGTGGAATTTTGTGACTTGTGGTGTAAACATGTGGAATTTTTTGTGAATTTATGATATTGAAATGATAATTTTATGTGAAAATTCTATTCAATGACTTGTTTAACTTGTTTGAGCACAAAGGGAAAACCGGGTATATAGGTGGGTGGACGTGTACTAGTATGCTAGTGAATCTTTGGGGTTTGGCCTCAGTTTCACATATCATGATTGATGCTTACAACTCTAACTAAACAATGATGATGATAATTGGGGACCACTGGGTTATGGTTATGTTATCTACTACTGGTTCATGCATGATTACATATATTTGTGATGGTTACTCTCAATGATATACGACATACCTGGGACCCACAACTAGCTAGTTCCAGGGGTTATTTCCCATTGCTTGTGCTCACTAGATATTTTTTGCTTACCATCAGCATACGATATAAGTGGTTGGAAAATTCTATAGCTTTTGTATTTATTTTAAAATTGTTTATTATTTAAATTATCCCAACTAAAAACTATTTTTATTTAATGTTGATACTTTTTTAAATTTTAACAAGTATTTCATGTTTTTGAAAACATGAATGCTTTTCGTCATTAAATGTTTATCACGTGGAATCTATTAGTGGTGGTAAACTATTGGTATTTTTCCCACACCCTACTTACACACATGGGTTTATGTTGACATGGTTATTTTATTGTCGCAGGATGGGTATTTTTTTTCCAGTGGTTCGGGTTTCTAGAAGGTCCTTCGTGGTGAAGTCTTGTGGAGATGGCTTGAGGGTGGAACCCCATGCCATGAGGGTTTATGGGATATCCCCTTTTGGTTTTGATAATTTTTTATTATCATTTTGAGTTGGTTTTAAAATATGTAATTCAGTTCTGATTTTTTAGTTAAAGATTGTTTGGATTGAAAAATTCAAATTCGTTTTATTGGAATCTTTTATTGTTTTATGTTTATAAACTCAAGTAAATCATTCCCAATTTTCATTTTATGATACCCAGGAACTTGTGCTAGCCCATGCGGATCGGGAACGCCCATCTGGAATTGTTGTGGGATGTGTTGTGTGCCAGGTTTTATGGCGACAAGATTCGGTTCATGAAAAAATTGTATCATAAGATGTTCTTGTTAACTCTTTGGGTCATTTTATTTGGGGAAGAGTCTGGATAGTCTGGAGATAGGATTTTTGGGACATGGAATTAAAGTTATGGGTTGTGTGCCTGATCACCACACCTAATTATGGGATTCATGTTTCTATGAGAAGTTGGGATTTATCTAAGTCCTTTGGTTTTCTTGGTTCGATGATGATTAGGGGAAATGAAAAGAGAGTTGGGTTAATGGTCTTATTGAACTCGCAGTGCCTGGAAAGCCATATTGAGCCAAGTAAATTCACTAGAACACTCTCTGTGATTTTGAAATTATTGGAATATGTCTGCCAAACATATTTCCAAGTCACCCACTGAAACTAGTTTCCTCTCGCATTGTTTTGTGCTTTAGTATTGAAAACATGGCACTTTGGTTTTAAGAAGCGTAATGTTTTTGTGAAATGTTTTTCAAATAAAGATGGAATGTTTGGATTTTTGAAATGGTGGAACTGAATTTTCAGAATTTCTTTGAAATGGAAAATGTCATTCTTACACCTCTTTTGAATGTAGAAAGTATATTGAAGTTGGTTTTGAAAAGTGTTTCCATATATTGTTTTCTAAACAATAAAAAGGTGTTTTAATGTGATGAGATTTTTTTAAATTGATGTGAATTTCTGAAAAGGGTGTTATTTTCTTAATGGTTGTGTCTTTATGAAATGTTTTGTAAGATGTGAATTGGGATTTTGATCTTGTGGTTACTAGTTTTGAGAAAAAGGATGGGTTGGTTGACTGTTTTGGTTTTGAAATGTGTAATGAATTTTTTTTATAAACATTCATATTTCAATGAGAAACCACATGCATGGGGTTATATGGGATGATGGATTGTTGATAGAATGACTTGATGAGTGTTGGTATAGATATGTGGAGGGGTCCCGGTGTGGCACATAAATATGCATGTGTAAGGCCCATGGTGTACCATTGGTTGATACGCTAACCGCTGAACCGTTTATTTTCAAGAAATGTTTTTAACAAAAAACATGATGTATTGATTAATTGTTCGGGATGTATTATTTTATGTGATTTTGGAATATTTTGATGATTTGGAACGTTTTGAGTCCAAGATCCCCTCCTGTTTGAACTGTGTTGTGGGTTTATACTGGGTCGGTAAGCGTGGTAGAAGGACCGGTTAGTAGTCTCCTCTAAGATATGTTTCGGAAAAACTGTATGGTGGTTCCCTTAATGTGTTTGGATCTGTTTTATGGTTTTTTGACCAATGGACCTGCTTGGTTGGGTCTTTGGGTTCTCTTATTAGATAAGGTATGCCACATTAAAGGATAACGCGTAACTAAAGTGCAACCGAGATTGATTCGCCATTGGAAAATCCTCGAGATGATAAATATAAGGAATATTTTGTTGATATTTGTTGATTGAGTCTACACCCATTACATCCCATGATTTTTAGATCTTTTTGAAGCAGCAGAGATCTTGTGGATGGTTTAAAAATACCAAAGTTTCATAAGTTTTCGGATTCGTCGAAGCTAGATGTGGTCTAGGGTTGTTAGTGGGGATGAGTGCCTCAATGGTGACTAAGATGGCCTCTAGGTTCTTCATAGTTTCTTTGAAGCATGACTTAATTTTAAACCACATGTGTAGGAAATATGGTCATGATAGGATATTGTGGCCACTTTCTAGAATTGTGTGTTGTTTGGGGATTTTGTATAAGGTCCCTCTCCATGCATTGTTTATATTAGTTGCAATGGTCAAGTTTGGTGATGCCTTATGAAGTCATGTGCTCAATTGACCGTAATGGTGAATGTTGGGAAATCATCTGAGAGTCTCTGTTATATTGGGAGAATGTCTCCCTTGTAAAAACTAAAAAATTATCCATTTTAGGGGACGGTGAGTATAGGTGTACATTACTTATATTGTTTCTAACCCGAACGAACAAGGTGTGATGTGTGTGCATCTTTTAAGCCCTTGTTTTACTGAAATATTGGGTTACGGTAATGTGTGTTTGAAATGTGTTATGTCTTGGAAAAATTATCGAGGATTGCGGTGTAGTTTTTGGTTGCACCGAATGAAGATTTCTCATTCATGGAGTTTCCAAAGCCTAACTATGTGGCCGAAGATGCTTCAATCATTTAAGATACAGCCATAGGTCTCATAGAGAAGCGGGATCTTAGTCAGGGGAAATCATAGGTTCATTTAAACCCTTGTATAAATTACTATCATATGTATGAAATATAGAAAGAGTTTAACCCTATAGTGTCATCATCATTCTTTTGTTGTTCTTGTTCGGTGGAAATAGGTGGAGGGCCTTGTACCCATGTCATCGCCCAATGTAATTCCCTCACCCTTTGTATTCCGTTGATTCATTAAAGAAAGGTTAGAAATTCAGAAAGATAGGTTGAGCACATGGTTTTTCTTGCTTAGTAGTGATTGTGCCCCAAAAAACCATTTAGATTGATGTTTCCCCACTGTTAGTGCATGGTTTCCAAAACCGTGCAGACTAACCATGTGGTCGTCCCAACACGTTAAATTTTTGGGTCTTTTTGTACCAGCCCGTGCTGGTCTGTTAAGATGGATGGTTCTTATTGTGGGGAGACTCACTATGAGACATATATAAGTTATTTTGTAAATATATAGTTGATGTATACCCTCTGCACATGGGTGTCCATTTAGGCCTCCCCTATTAGTGTCATGATTCTCTCTCATGAAAAATATTGGTTGTCTCATATAGTGGGGAGCCTATTTTTGTTCCCTTGTACCAGTAACTCAGACTTATCCATGGTCTTGACCTGGCGGTAGGTAGTATAATTCGACGCTATCAAGATACCTACATCTTCCTTCAGTAAACGTTGAGATTGGGGAGTGCCTAATTGTTTTGTTATAGCAAGGTAAGTGTTACCTTGTTCAATGTTGTTGTGCGTTTGTGTGAATTGATTGAGTCTTGTTTGGATAGTGTCTAAGGTGTTTTATTTTGGGATAATGTATGAATATGATTGATCATTTCAGGAAAGTGGTGTAAGTTTTGGTTGTGAGTGTAATAATTCATTAATTGATCAGTGGAGGTGTTTTGGCATTTGGGGGTGAAACCTCGCAATGAAGTACCTCTTGGTTTCTAAGATGGGTTTGGTTGTTTCATTGGCCATGAAGTGACTTTTCGAGGCGGAAAGTTTTCATGGTGGGATGAATTTTCACATAAATGACTTATTTTAATGTTAAAGTCAATTTAATTTCCGTTCATGCTTTGTTTTTGGGGGTTTCCAAGCTTTTATGGAGGAATGAGTTAGTTTTCATGAATTGGGCCTATCTGTGAGCCCAATTCTAGATTTAAAAATAAATTTTCAATCCTTTATAACTCCTTAATTTTCAACATTTTTCATACAATATAATTCCAAATTGTAAGCCCCTGAAACATTAACACCAGAATATTAATTTGGACCATTTAAGAATCCATACTCATGGTAAATATGGGTTTTTATTTAATGGATTGTGCCTACCCGAAAGCCCATTTTCTCTAATAAAAATAAATTTTAATTCATTAATATCCCCTTAAATATTTACATTGATTCAGTGATTATAACTCTCAACCGAGCCCACTTACCTAAGGCGCTCCCCCAATATCTCCTACCAAACTTTTGAGCTCAATGGAAGTGAAAAATTTGTCGAACCTTCACTGGAATTCATTAATCGCCCAGATTTGGAGAGGTAAATTGATCCTTTCATAACACCTTCTATTTTTACTCTTTTTACTCAATTATAGTTCTGACATGATCTCTTGATAATTGTTAGAACCTACCCTGAATGGTTGGATGTTTTCAAATTCATATACTTAGGATTTTGGGTGGTTTTATTCTAGATTGTATTGAGTAAGTGTTTCTCTCTTCAATTTCATCATTTTCCTTAGGGTTTCCTCCATCTTTCATTATGTTCAAAAATGACCATAAGTTAGGCTTAGAACCTATGGTATGATTTGGTGTCTTTTGGTTAAATATTGTGGTCTAGGGCTAGATTTCTCCTCATTGTGATGCGGCGGGGTGAGGTTATTGTTTCACTCCATGTTTTGAGGTATTCGACACTTTCGGATTGTGGTTCCATGTGTAAACAATTATTTATGAGTTATCTTGTTGTATTTACTCATTTATCATATTACTAATATAATGGGTGTGGTTTTAAAACTTTTTTTGATTGATTTGGTTATGTTTTTAATTTTATAGTTTCATTTTAACTTGTAAATGGGTGTTTTCATGTGTTACTCATGGGGTATTATTTGGGTGTATTTAATAACATATGGAATTTTTTTACTAAATCTTGTTTGGCCTAAAAATTATAGATTGGTAATTCATTATTGTCATTTGGGAATAAAATAGTGTTTTGTATAGATTTTTTGTGTGAAACATTGTTATACTTCTTGAGATAATTTTATTAAAATATGTGTTTTATTTTGGATCATTTGTAGTATTATTCAAGATGATTTTTTTAAACATGAAATTGGTTTTATAAATGTATATAGAGCTTCTAATTATATTTTGGATACAAATTGGTATGGGTTTTGGTATTAAATGGTGGCTTTGAAATGGGTTTTGTGTGCAAGACATATTTACACCACTTGGGTTCTTTTTATGAAAATTGTAAATGTTTTAGTTTGTTAAACAAAGAGGGAAAAGGGTGATTATGTACTATTTGGTACGTGTGTTCACCTATTAAAGTGTTTTTGTAAGGATAAGTGATGTTTTAAGATGTCAAATAGTTTTATAATGTTTTGTAAATTTCTAAAATGTTTTATTTTATTGTGACGTTGGAACAAAACATGTTTGTGGGCTGTTTTGTGTAAGTTTGATGATAAAATGATTTTGAAGGTAAAAAAGGATACTATGTAACAAGTGAGTGGGATTTTATGAGAGTTATAATATATTGTAATGGTTTTATAAAAAAATTTAATGAATTTTTGGAAGTGTTATGGGCTATTTTGTTGTGAGTCAGATTGCAAAATCAATTTGAATGAAATGTTGACTTTTGTGACCTGTGTTGTATACATGTGGGCTGTTTGGTGAATTTATGATATGTAAAAGGTATTTTCTAGTGATAGGTATATTCATTTACTTTTTGAACATGTTTGAGAAAAAATGGAAAACCTGTGTATCTTGGTGGGTGGATGTGTACTAGTATGCTAGTGAATCCATGGGGTTTGGTCTCAGTTTTAAATAGAAATATTGATGCTTAAAACTCTAACGAAACTATGATGATTATAATTATTGGGGACCACTAGGTTAAGGGTATGTTCACTACTAGTGTATCATTCATGAGAACGAATTTTTGTGATGGTTACTCTCACCCAAATACGAGGTTCCTGGGACCCACAGCTAGGTAGTGCCTAGGGGTTATTTTCCATTTCCTATGCTCACTAGAAATTTTGTGCATACCATTGGCATACAGTATAAGTGGATGAAAAAATCAATTTATTTGGTATTTATTTTAAAAATTGTTTATAATTTAAATTAGCCTACAAGAAAACTGTTGTTATTTATTGTTGCATCTTTTAGAAATTATAATTACCATTTCATATTTTTGAAAACATGTATGCCTTTCTTCATTAAATGTTTATCAAATGTAATATATTAGTGGTGGTATCCTATTGGTATTTATATCACACACTAATTACACCCTTTGGTGTAAGTATACTTGGTTATTTTTGTTTTCGCATGTTTGGTACAGTTTTTAGTTCCAGTGGTTCGGGTTTCTAGTAGGTCCTTGGTGGTCAGGTCTTGTGGAGAAGGCTTGAGAGAGGTGCCCCTAGCCATGAGCGTTCTTAGGATGTTACTTTTTGGTTTTTTAACTTTGTTATAGTATTGTTTATTTTTTTAAAATATGTAATTATGTTCGATTTTTTTTAAAAGATTTTTTGGATTGAGAAATCTAGATTCGTTTTATTGGATTCTTTTATTGTTTTATGTTTATAAACTCATGTAAATCATTCCCAATTTTCATTTTATGATTCCATAAAACTTTTTCCCACCCATGGGGATCAGGAATGCACTTCTGGCATTGTTACATTCCAGGTTGAGTGTCGGTTTTGATGGCGACAAGAATCAGTTTGTGACAAAATGGTATTAGTGGAGGTTCAGGTTAACTCTTTAGGTCATGTTATTTGAAGAAGAGTCAGGATTTTCTAGAGGTAGGATTTTTGGGACATGGAATTCCTATTCTGGGTAGTGTTCCTAATCATGAAACCTCATTATGGGATTCATGTTTCCAGGAGAAGTTGGGATTTATCTATGTCCTTTGGTTATCTTGGTTCAATGATGGTTAGGGGAAATAAAAAGGGAGTTGGGTTAATGGCCTTAGTGGGCTCACATGGCCTGGAAAGCCATCTGGAGAAAAATATATTCCCTTGAACACACTCAATGATAGTGAATTTATTGAAATATGGACACCAACCATAATTCGAAGTCATCAACTGAATCTAGTTTCCTCCCTCATTGTTTGGTGCTTTAGTTTTGAAAATGTGGCACATTGGTTTTAAAAAGCATAAAGTTTTTGTGAAATGATTTTAAAATAAAGATGGAATGGTTTGATTTATAAAATGGTGGAACTGAATTTTTAGAATTGTTTTGAAATGGATAATGGTGTGCTTACACCTCATTAGAAATCCAGAACTATTTTGAAGTTGGTTTTGAAAAGTGTTTTCAATAGAGTTTTCTAAACAATCAAATGGTCTTTTAATGGGATTATATGTTTTGAAATTGATGTGAATATCTGGAAAGTGAGTTTTTTTCTAAATGGTTGTGTCTTTCTAAAATGTTTTCTAAGATGTGAATTGGGATTTTGATCTTGTGGTTAGAAGTTTTGAGAAAAAGGATGTATTGGTTGACTGTTTTTGGTTTTGAAAAGTGGAATGAATTTTTTGTTTTAACCTTTGGTATTTTTGTGATAAACCACATTCATGGGGTTGTATGGGATGATATATGATTGATGGAATGAATGGATGTGTGTCGGGATATATATGTGGAGGGTGACTGGGGTAGCACAAAAACATGCATATGTAAGGCCCATGGGGTACAATTGGTGGATACGCTAACCACTGAACCGTTTTTTTTTCAATAAATTTTTTTAAAGAAAAACAAGATGTCTTGATGAATTGTTTGGGATGTCTTATATTATGTTTTTGTGGAAAATGTTGATGTTTTAGGATTTTTTGAGTACAAGAACCCCTCATGTTTGAACTGTGTTTTGGGATTATGTTTGGTCAGTAAGCTCGGTAGATGGACCAGTTAGTAGTCTCCTCTGAAATATGTTTCATCACACATTTATAGGGGTTACCTTTATGTTTTTGGATCTAGATTATGGATTTTTTTACCATTAGACTAGCTTATTAGGGTAATTGGGTTCTCTCATTCGATAAGGTATTCCTAATTAAGGGTTAATTCATAACTGAAGTGCAACCTGAATTGTTTCGCCATTGGAAAATCCTCCAGTTGATCAATTTAAGGAATCTTTTTTCTATCATTGTTTGTTGAGTATACAACCATTAATTTCATTGATTTTTATATGCTATTGTATTGGGAGAGTGCTTGTGGAAGGTTTAAAGAGAATTTAGTTTCTTATGTTTCCTAATTCGTCGAATCTAGAAGTGGTCTTGGGTTGTTAGTGGGGATGAGTGTCTCGATGGTGTCCAAGATGACCTCTAGGTTATTCAAAGTTTCTTTGAAGCATGAGTTCATGTTAAAATACTAGTGTGGGATATACGGTCATGATAGGAAATTTTGGACACTTTCTAGAATTGTTTTTTGTTTGGGAATGTTGTATAAGGTCCCTCTCCATGCATTATTTATATCAATGGAAATGGTCATGTTCGATGATGCCTTATGATGCCATGTGCTCCATTAACCATAATGGTTAAAGTTGGGAAATCATTTGACAGTCTCTATCCTGTTAGGGTAATTTATTCCTTGAAAACACATAAAAATATTCCTTTTTAGTGGAAGTTGAGTATAGGTGTTCTTTACATTTATTGTTTCTCACCCAAACAAACAAGTTGTGATATGTGTGAATCTTCTAAGCCCTTGTTTTAGTGAAATATCAGGTTATGGTAAAGTGAGTTTGGAATGTGTTATGTACTGGAAAAGATATCGAGGATTTCATTGTAGTTTTTGGTTGCATATAATGAATAATTCTCGTTCATGGGGTTTCCAAAGCCTAACTGCGATGCCAAAGATGCTTCAATAATTTGAGCTCCATCCATAGGTCTCAGAGAGAAGATGGCTCGTAGTCAGGTGAAATAATAGGCTAGTTTTAACCCTTGTATAAATTCCTATCCACATTATGATAGACATAAAAATTTTACACCTATACTGTCATTATTTTTCTTCTATTGTTCATGTTTGGTAGAAATAGGTGGTGGGCCTTGTACCCAATTCATAGCCCAATGTTATTCCCCCCCTTTGGTTTCGATTGAGTCTTTGGAGAAAGGATTTGATTTTGTAATGATAGGTTGAGTACATGTTTTGCGCATGGTTAGTAGTGACCATGACCTAGAAAACCATTTATATAGAAGAATCCCCACTAGCAGTGCATGGTTTCCCAAACCGTGTATACAAACCATGTGGTCGCCCCAAATCTTTAAATATTGGGATCCTTATATACCAGCACGTATTGGTCGTTTAGGATTGTTGGTTCTTATGGTGGAAAGACCCACTAAGAGTCTTATATAATTTTTTTTGTAAATTTCTAATGGATGTATACCCTTTTCACTGGGTAGTCCATTCAGGCCTCCCCCAGTTAGTGTCTTGATTTTCTCTCGGGAGAAAATATAGTTTGTCTCTTATGGTGGGGAGCCTATTTTTGTTCCCCTGTACCTATAACTCAGACATATCCATGGTAGTAGATTGGTGGTAGGTAGTCTCTTTAGGATCTATCAAGCTACCTATATCTTCCTTGGGAAAACATTGAGATTGGATAGTGCCCAATGGTTTAGTTATATAACGGTAAGCGTAACTATGTTTGATGTTGTTGTTCGTTTGGGTGAATTGATTATGTCTTGTTTGGATAGTTTATAAGGAGTTCTATTTTGTGATAATGTATGAATGTGATTGATCATTTCACAAATGTGGTGTATGTTTTGGTTGTTAATGTAATAATTCATTAATTGGTCACTGGAGGTGTTTTGGCCTTTGGGGGTGAAACCTGGCAAAGGTGTACCTCTTGGTTTCTCAGTTGGGTTTAATTGATGCATTGGCCCTGATTTGACTTTCTAGGGAGGAAAGTTATTATGGTGGATATAATTTTCACATAAATTAATTTTTTTAAAGTTAAATTACATTTAATTTCCATTCATTAATTTTTTGGGGGTTTTCCAATCATTTATGGAGGAATGGGTGAGTTTTCATTAATTGGGCCTAACCGTGAGCCCAATTCAAGATAAAAACATATTCCTTTATAACTCCATCATTTTTCAACATTTTTCATCCAGTATAATTCCTAATTGTCAATACCTGACTGGTAAAACCACCATATTAATTTGGACCATTTAAGAATCCATAATCCCAGTGGATATGGGTTTTTATTTAATGGATTAGGCCTGCCTGAACGACCATTTTCTGAATTAAAAATACATTTTAATTCATTAATATCTCATTCAATATTTAAGATTGTTCGGTGATTCAAACTCTCACCCAAAACCACATACATAAGGTGCGCCCCCATTCTCTTCTACCACGATTTTGAGCTCCATGGAATCACAAAATAGGTGGAAAACTCTCTGGCTTTTATAAATCTCCCAGATTTGGAGAGGCAAATTAATCCTTTCATGCCTCCTATTATTTTTAATCTTTTCACCCATTCCATCTCCTAAATGATCGCCTAACCCTTTTTATAACCTCCCTTGAATGTTTGGATGTTTTAAAATTCAGATACTGATGGATTTTGGGTCGTTTTATTCATGATTGTTTTGAGTAAGTGTTTCTCTCTTCAATTTATTCCTTCTGCTTTGGGTTTCCTCCCACTTTTATTATGTTCTTAAATGTCCAGAAGATATGGTTTGAAAATATGGTTTGATTTTTTGTCTTTTTGGTTAAATATTTTGTTCAAATGGTAGATTTATCTTCCTTTTGATGCAGCAATGGTGTGGTTTACGTTTCACACCATGTTTTGAGGGATTCGACACTATCGGTAGGTGATTCCATGTGTAAACAATTATTGATGAGTTAGATTTCTGTATTTACTCATTTTTTATATTTACCATATGTTGGGTGTGGTGTGAAAACATTTTATTAATGATTTGGTTAAGAGTATAAATTTATATTTGAATTTTAACATGAAATTTGGTGTTTTTATGTGATAGTCATGGGGTATTATTTGGGTGTTTTTCATAACATGTTAAATTGGTATACTAAATTTTTTTGGCCTAAAAATTCTGGTATGGTATTGTATTAGTATCATTTGGTCCTAAAAATAGGGTTTTATATAGGTTTTATTTGTAAAACATTGTTATACTTTTTAAGATCATTTTATGAAAATTTGTGTTTTCATTTGGATCTTTGGTAGTATTATTCAAATTGGTTATATAATTCTTGAAAGTGGTTTTATAAATATCTCTAGGGCTTCCAATTCTATTTTGGATAAGAATTGGTATGGTTTTTGTCTATAATGTGGGGGGGGGGGTTGAAATGGGTTTTTTGTGCAAGACATATTTACACCACTTGGGTTCTTTTTATGAAAACTGTAAATGTTTTCGTTGGTTAAACAAAGAGGGAAAATGGGGAATATGTACTATTTGGTATTTGTGTTCACCTATTAAAGGGTATTGAAAGTATAAGTGATGTTTTAAGATGTAAAATATTTTTATAATGTTTTGTAAATTTCTAAAATGTTTTATTATATTGTGATGATGGAGAGAAACTTATTTGTGGGTTGTTTTTTGTATATTTGATGATAAAATGACTTTGAAAGTAAAAAAGGATATTATTTAACAAGTGAGTGGTCTGTTATGAGAGTTCTAATATATTTAAATGGTATTATAAATTTTTTTAATGGATTTTTTGAAGTGTTAAAGAAATGTTAAAAGTGTTTTTGGCTATTTTGGTTTGAGTTAGATTTCAAAATCAATTTGAATGAAAGGTGGACTTTTGTGACATGTGTTGTATACATGTGGGATATTTGGTGAATTTATGATATGGAAATGATATTTTCAAGTGAAAAGTATATTCATTGACTTGTTGAACTTGTATGATCACAATGGGAAAATCCATGTATCTTGATGGGAGGACGTGTACTAGTATACTAGTGAATTCGTGGGGTTTGGCCTCAATTTCAAATAGAAAGATTGATGCTTTAAACTATAACTAAACTATGATGATGATTATTGGTGACCACTAGGATTTGGGTATGTTCCCTACTAGTGGATCGTGCATGAGAATGAATATTTGTGATGGTTACTCTCACCCAGATACGAGGTACCTGGGACCCACAGCTAACTAGTGCCTAGGGGTTATTTCCCATTGCATGTGCTCACTAGATATTATGTGCTTACCATTGGAATAAAGTATAAGTGGATGGAAAATTCAGTCACTTTTTTATTTATTTTAAAAGTGTTTATTATTTAAATTATCCCACATGAAAACTATTTTAATTAAATGTTGCGTCTTTTTAAAATTGTAATTAGCATTACATGTTTTTGAAAACGTGCATCCTTTTCATCATTAAATGTTTATCACATGGAATCAATTATAGGTGGTATCCTATTGGGATTTTTCTCACACCCTATATACACACTTGGGTGTAGGTATACTTGGTTATTAATGGTGACAAAGGTTGGGAATAGTTTTTTTTCTAGTGGATCGGGTTTCTAGCAGGTCCTTGTTGGTGAAGTCATGTGGAGATTTCTTGATGGTGGTACAACTTCCCATGAGGGTTCTTGGGATGTTCCCTTTTGGTTTTATACATTTTTATAGTCCTGTTGAGTTTTTTTAAAATATGTAATTCAATTATGATTTTTTTGTAAAAGATTGTTTGGATTGAAAATTCTTTATTTGTTTTATTAGATTCTTTTGTTGTTTTAAGATTATAAACTCAGGTAAATAGTTACCAATTAGCATTTTTATGATACCCAGGCACTTGTTCTAGCCCGTGAGGATAGGGAAATCCCTTCAGGCCTTGTTTCTTGCCGGGTTTATTTCCGATTTTGATGGCAACAAGATATGATTCGTGACACATACCATGGAATTTGAGTTGTATTATTAGTGTCTATGTTCAATAAACTCTCAAATATTAACAAATATTAACATATTTTATATTATTATATATGAATATTGTGTTAAACTACATTTTTTTTAAAAAAAATATTCATGTTTTATAAAACTATAATATTATTATGAATAGGTGGATATCCTATAAGAGTTTTAAGGAATTATTAGTTGTTTTTAATAAAAATGGATGAGAAAATTTTAATGTGATATCTTGTAAGAGAAATATACTAATAATTATGAGTTTCTCCAGAATATGATAAATAACACAATAGTTGATTCATTTTATTGGGACCCATAACGTTGTAGTTTATTAGAAAAATATACTAAATGTATTGAAATCATGTCTTACAAATATTTATATGAGTCTTATTTTCTAAAGAAAATGAATCTTATATTGAGTTGGATTGATATATATGAATGTCTATTTCTATTTTTTTAATATTATCTATATATAATTTAAAAATATATATTTGGATCCTCAAGTACATAAAATAAAATTGTGATATATCCCAAAATAAAAAAATTGGTAATGTTTAATCCTTAACTAATAAAGATAAGAAATTGATAACAATTGATGAAATGATATTTGTTATTGTAAATTGTTTTTTTGTGTAATAATATTGTAATATAAGTTTAATGATGACTCCAAATTATTCTAGATTAATAATTTTTATTTATTTATAGAACTAAAATACTATCAAAAATATATATCGATAAATATCTATATTTTATTGATTAATTGAATAAATATTTTGTTTGTTGAATTAAATAGTACATCATGACTGAAAAAGAAAATTTTTTATTTTTCCATATAATAATCAATTCAAAATATGTGGTTCATTGTTTTTTATTAAAATTTATACATTAAATTAATAAAGGGTGGTAGTAATACGATTGATAATATGGGCGACCATTATATTTTTTCCTTTATTTCTTAAAAAATGAGTGAGTTTTTTGAATGGTGTTTTTAGGGTAATTAATAAGAGTTTGAACTATACTCTAAGCTAATTGGGAACAATTAAAAGTTGAAATTTGGTGTAAAATAATAAATTATATCATAGTAGAATCCATTATATCATGCAGATTTTATCTATTTAATTTGTAGAAACATTCTATATATAATATTCATGATAAATCTACTATTGTGAAATTATTATAAGATATGTCATGTAATCATGATACAACACAACATAAACATTACAATTTTACCAAGAATTTTTGGATAACTATATTATACATATATATATGTATATTTTTTCTAAAATAGATGATTTCTTGGTGTAGTGAGTGATTTTTTCCAATCATTATGATTTATTATGGTCCAATGATGATGTGATATGTGAAAGAATATGTTTGTGGTTTTTTGATGAGTAATTAGCATGATTTTAATGGATTATATTTCCATAAATTTGAAAACATAAAAATTATGTGAGCATATAGGGGAAAATAAATAAATATAAATCTAGTTTAATGACATGTAAATCTAATGATGTTGTTCTATCTGGGATAATGATCATCCATGTTATTGATGATATGAACTTTTTGTTGGATATTAAGATAATGGTAAAAAAAATTGAATTGGGGTACTAATTTTATATGGAAATTACTACATACCCAAATTGTGTATATATGTGAACATATTCTGAGGTAGAAATCTGAAAAATTGGAAACAAGACATTTTGACGATCTCCGTAATGATCCATTATTTAAAAAAATCATTAAATAATTAATTATTTTATTTTTGATACATCTACACATATTAGTTAAATGATAATTTTACTATGCACTTTCTATGTGATATTATTAAAATATTAATTTCATTAAACAATAATTTTTTTATTTGTGTATTTTTAAATGTTTTCATTTAGATGGATTTCTTTTCTTTTTAAGATGTGATGTATATCCACTACTGGAAATAAAACATTTACCAACGGTTGAGAAGTGTTGGGAAAGGCTGGACAACCGTTGGTATAACATATACCAACGGTTCTTCTAGCCTTAGGGAAGTAAGCCGTTGGGAAAAACATTTCCCAACGGTTTACACTGAACCGTTGGCATAGGGTGGAGAAAGATTACCCTATGCCAACGGTTCTTCAAAAACCGTTGGGAAACCTTTTTCCCAACGGTTTACAAACCGTTGGAGTAGGCTTCAAATTAGCATGTTTTTTCCAACGGTTTAGAAAACCGTTGGGAAATATCCAAACTCTAATCTTTCCCAACGGTTCTAAACCGTTGGGAAAGGTTTTTTACCAACGGTTTTATGAACCGTTGGTAAAACTAATCCTAGAGTTTCTATGCCAACGGTTTTGAACCGTTGGCATAGCCTCTGCTGGGCAAATCAGCCAGCAGCTCCCCAATTTGGCCAGCATCTCCAGCTCTCCAATTTGACCACCACCAGGTCTGGTTTTGTGGGTTCCCTCTCATTTTTCAATCCAATTATTGTACCTGCAATAAACTAACACATATATATATAAAATTATTGTACCTGCAATAACCAACTAACACTTACATATAGAGAACAAATTCAAACACGTTTAACATATAATGGTAGAACTATACACATCCATAATTAAATTAGAATTGATAACGTAATTATAAACATACATAATTCATTTAGAATTCAATTTAAATTTTAGATGATAATTATATGTGGAATCTGGAAGTCAATTCATAATTTGATCTGTTTTTTGTATACCATATATTTTTACCTAATGTAATGTCCATTTTAAACATAATGCATACACCTGGAGTGCTACCGTCCACAACGCGCCTCAGATTGAGGCGGGGTTGACTCATACACGTCTCATATGACCCCTGGATCGTTGTGCTAATGTATCGACACAATCCGAATGCATTTGATCGGTTTTCCGTATGTCAGTTGATGTTTTTCAATTAAAATGACGTACTTTTGAAACAAAAGGCAGACACTTTGAGTGGTTCCGGCCACACCGCGCCTCAGATTGAGGCGGTGTTGACTCATACATGTCACATATGACCTATGGATCGTTCTCTTAAAGTTTCAATGGAAACCGAATGCGTTTGGTCGGTTTTTCGTATGTACTTAAATTGTTGTCCATTTTAAGCAAAAGAGAGCCACATAGAGTGATTCTGGCCACCCCGTGCCTCATATTAAGGCGGGGTTGACTCGTACACATCACATATGACCCATGGATCATTTTAATAATGTATCGACACAATCCGAATGCATTTGGTCGGTTTTCCGTATGTCAGTTGATGCTTTTCACTTAAAATGACGTCCTTTTGAAACAAAAGACAGACACTTTGAGTGGTGCCGGCCACACAGCGTCTCAGATTGAGGCGGGGTTGATTCTTACACGTCACATATGACCCATGGATCTTTCTCCTAAAGTTTCAATGGAAACCGAATCCGTTTGGTCGATTTTCCGTATGTACTTAACATGGTGTCCGTTTTAAACAGAAGAGAGCCACTTAGACTGATCCCGGCCACACCGCGACTGGGATTCATCTCGGGTTGGCTCGTACACATCACATATGACCCATGGATCGTTGGGATAAATTATCAACAGATTTAAAATGCGTTTGGTTGGTTTTCCGTATGCCAGTTGTTCTTTTCACTTATAATCCTGTCCATTTTAAACAAAATTGACATAGTTAGAGCGGTTTCGGCCACACCGCTCCTCGGATTGAGGTGGGATTGACTCGTACACGTCACATACGACCGATGGATCCTTGTGATAAAGTATCAACACAGTCCGAATTCCTTTGGTCTGTTTTTCGTATGTCAGTTGATGTTTTTCACTTAAAATGACGTCTTTTTGAAACAAAAGGCAGACACTTTGAGTGGTGTCGGCCACACCGCGTCTCCGATTGAGGCGGGGTTGATTCGTACACGTCACATATGACCCATGGATCGTTCTCCTAAAGTTTCAATGGAAACTGAATCCGTTTGGTCGTTTTTCCGTATGTACTTAAAATGTCCCTTTTAAACAAAAGAGAGCCACTTTGACTGATCCCGGTCACACCGCGACTCGGATTCATCCCGGGTTGGCTCGTATACGTCACATATGACCCCATGGATTGTAGGGATAAATTAACAATAGATTCGAAATGCGTTTGGTCAGTTTTTCGTATGTCAGTTGATGCTTTTCACTTAAAATGACGTCCTTTTGAAACAAAAGACGGACACTTTGAGTGGTGTCGGCCACACCACGTCTCTGATTGAGGCGGGGTTGATTCGTACACGTCACATATGACCCATGGATCATTCTCCTAAAGTTTCAACGGAAACCGAATCCGTTTGGTCGGTTTTCCGTATGTACTTAAAATGGTGTCCGTTTTAAACAAAATACAGTCACTTAGCGGACGGCATCAGATTGACCTAAAATCACAGGACAACAATCCCATTATTATTCGCGATGTGCACGCACAGACGGCACGTCAATCAGACATGCGGTCTGCGCGGGAGGACTCATTATGCCTTCTTTAAGCGTTGCGCGCGCTTGATAAACGCGCGTGGGGGGTCCAAACTGGCCGAACGAAGTCCGAATGGCCTGAAATCAGACGACATCAAAGGGTGAATGAATTGTGATGTGTTCGAGTAGACGGCATGACAATCGGACGTGCCGTGTTCCTGCGGTGACCGGGAACGCCGTTCTAGTGTCATAAACGGCCAAAACGGGCGTCTAACGGTCAAAATCATAGCGGACGACATCGTATTGACCTGAAATCACAGGACAGCAATCCCATTATTATTCTCGACGTGCACGCGTAGACGGCACATCAATCGGACGTGTGGTCTGCACGGGAGGGCTCATTATGCGTTCTTTAAGCGTTGCGCGCGCTTGATAAACGCGCGTGGGGGGTCCAAACTGGCCGAACGAAGTCTGAATGGCCTGAAATCGGACGACATCAAAGGGTGAATGAATTGTGATGTGGTCGAGCAGACGGCACGTCAATCAGACGTGCCGTGTTCCCGCGGTGACCGGGAACGCCGTTCTGGTGTCATAAACGGCCTAAACGGGCGTCTAACGGTCAAACTCATAGTGGACGACATCGTATTGACCTGAAATCACAGGACAACAATCCCATTATTATTCGCGACGTGCACACGTAGATGGCACATCAATTGGACGTGCGGTCTGCACGGGAGGGCTCATTATGCGTTCTTTAAGCGTTGTGCGCGCTTGATAAACACGCGTGGGGGGGGGGGTCCAAACTGGCCGAACGAAGTCCGCATGGCCTGAAATCGGACGAGATCAAAGGGTGAGTGAATAATGATGTGGTCGAGAAGACGGCACGTCAATCGAACGTGACGTGTGCCCGCGGTGACCGGGAACACTGTTCTGGTGTCAAAAAGGGCCAAAACGGGCGTCTAACGGTCAAAATCATAGCGGACGACATCAGATTGACCTGAAATCACAGGAAGACAATCCAATTATTATTCGGGACGTGCGCGCGCAGACGACACGTCAATCGGATGTGCGGTCTGCGCGGTAGGGCTCATTATCCGTTCTTTAAGCGTTGCGCGCGCTTGATAAACGCGCGTGGGGGGGGGGGGGGGTCCAAACTGGCCGAACGATGTCCGAATGGCTTGAAATCGGACGACATAAAAGGGTGAGTTAATTGTGATATGGTCGAGCAGAGGGAACGTCAATCGGACGTGCCGTGTTCCCGCTGTGACCGGGAACGCCGTTCTGGTGTCATAAACGGCCAAAACAGGCGTCTAACGGTCAAACTCATAGCGGCCGACATCGGATTGACCTAAACTCACAGGACAAAAATTCCATTATTATTCGCGACGTTCACGCGCAGACAGCACATCAATCGGACGTGCGGTCTGCATGGGAGGGCTGATTATGCGTTCTTTAAGCGTTGCACGTGCTTGATAAACGCACGTGGGGGGTCCAAACTTGCCGAACGAAGTCCGAATAGCCTGAAATCGGACGACATCAAAGGGTGAGTGAATTGTGATGTGATTGAGCAGACGGAACGTCAATCGGATGTGTCGTGTGCCCGCGGTGACCGGGGACGCCGTTCTGGTGTCATAAAGGGCCAAAACGGGCGTCTAATGGTCAAAATCATAGCGAACGACATCGTATTGACCTGAAATCATAGGACAACAATCCATTTATTATTCGCGACGTGCACGCACAGACGGCACGTCAATCGGATGTGCGGTCTGCGCGGTAGGGCTCATTATGCGTTCTTTAAGCGTTGCGCGCGCTTGATAAACGCGCGTGGGGGTGGGGGGGGGGGGGGTCCAAACTGGCCGAACGAAGACCGAATGGCCTGAAATCGGACGACATCAATGGGTGAGTGAATTTTGATGTGGTCGAGCAGACGGCATGTCAATCGGACATGCCGTGTGCCCACGGTGACCGGGAACGCCGTTCTGGTGTCAAAAAGGGCCAAAACGGGCGTCTAACGGTCAAAATCATAGCGGACGACATCGGATTGACCTGAAATCACAGGACAAGAATAAAATAATTATTCGCGACGTGCACGCATAGACGGCACATCAATCGGATGTGCGGTCTGCGCGGAAGGGCTCATTATGCGTTCTTTAAGCGTTGCACGCGCTTGATAAATGCGCGTGGGGGGGTCCAAACTGGCCGAACGATGTCCGAATGGCTTGAAATCGGACGACATAGAAGGGTGAGTTAATTGTGATATGGTCGAGCAGAGGGCACGTCAATCGGACGTGCCGTGTGCCCGCGGTGACCGGGAACGCCGTTCTGGTGTCATAAACGGCCAAAACGGGCGTCTAACGGTCAAAGTCATAGCAGACGACATCGGATTGACCTAAAATCACAGGACAACAATCCCATTATTATTAGCGACGTGCACGTGTAGACAGCATATCAATCGGACATGTGGTCTGCATGGGAGGGCTTATTATGCGTTCCTTAAGCGTTGTGCGCGCTTGATAAACGCACGTGGGGGGTCCAAACTAGCCGAACGAAGTCCGAATAGCCTGAAATCGGACGACATCAAAGGGTGAGTGAATTGTGATGTGGTCGAGCAGACGGCACGTCAATCGGATGTGTCGTGTGCCCGCGGTGACCGGGAACGCCGTTCTGGTGTCATAAAGGGCCAAAACGGGCGTCTAACGGTCAAAATCATAGCGGACGACATCGGATTGACCTGAAATCACAAGACAACAATCCCATTATTATTAGCGATGTGCACGCGTAGACAGCACATCAATCAGACATGCGGTCTACATGGGAGGGCTCATTATGCGTTCTTTAAGCGTTGCGCGCGCTTGATAAACGCACGTTGGGGGTCCAAACTAGCCGAACGAAGTCCGAATAGCCTAAAATCGGACGACATCAAAGGGTGAGTGAATTGTGATGTGGTCGAGCAGACGGCACGTCAATCGGACGTGCCGTGTGCCCGCGGTGACCGGGAACGCCGTTCTGGTGTCAAAAACGGCCAAAACGGGCGTCTAACGGTCAAACTCATAGCGGACGACATCGGATTAACCTGAAATCACATGACAACAATCTCATTATTATTCGCGACGTGCACGCACAGACGGCACGTCAATCGGATGTGCGTTCTGCGCGGTAGGGCTCATTATGTGTTCTTTAAGCGTTGGGCGCGCTTGATAAACGCACGTGGGGGTGGGGGGGGTCCAAACTGGCCGAACGAAGACCGAATGGCCTGAAATCGGACTACATCAAAGGGTGAGTTAATTGTGATGTGGTCGAGCAGACGGAACGTCAATCGGACATGCAGTGTGCCCGCGGTGACCGGGAACGCCGTTCTGGTGTCATAAAGGGCCAAAACGGGCGTCTAACGGTCAAAATCATAGCGGACGACATCGGATTGACCTGAAATCATAGGAAAAGAATACAATTATTATTCGCGACGTGCACGCGCAGACGTCACATCAATCAGATGTGCGGTCTGCGCGGAAGGGCTCATTATGCGTTCTTTAAGCGTTGCACGCGCTTCATAAACGCGCGTGGGGGTGGGGGGTCCAAACGGGCCGAACGATGTCCGAATGGCCTGAAATCGGACGACATAAAAGGGTGAGTTAATTGTGATGTGTTCGGGTAGACGGCACGTCAATCGGATGTGCCGTGTGCCCGCGGTGACCGGGAACGCCGTTATGGTGTCAAAAACGGCCAAAACGGGCGTCTAACGGTCAAACTCATAGCGGACGACATCGGATTGACCTGAAATCACAGGACAACAATCCCATTATTATTTGCGATGTGCACACGTAGACGGCACGTCAATCAGACATGCGGTCTGTGCGGGAGGACTCATTATGCGTTCTTTTAGCGCTGCGCGCGCTTGATAAAAGCGCGTGGGGGGTCCAAACTGGCCGAACGAAGTCCGAATGGCCTGAAATCGGACGACATCAAAGGGTGAGTGAATTGTGATGTGGTCGAGCAGACTTCACATCAATCGGACGTGCCGTGTGCCCGCGGTGACCGGGAACACCGTTCTGGTGTCACAAACGGCCAAAACGGGCGTCTAACGGTCAAACTCATAGCGGACGACATCGGATTGCCCTGAAATCACAGGACAACAATACCATTATTATTCGCGACGTGTACGCTCAGAAGGAACATCAATCAGACATGCGGTCTGCGCGGGAGGGCTCATTATGCGTTCTTTAAGCGTTGCGCGCGCTTGAGAAACGCGTGTGGGGGGTCCAAACTGGCCGAATGAATTCCGAATGGCATGTAATCGAACGACATCAAAGGTTGAGTGAATTGTGATGTGGTCGAGCAGAAGGTACGTCAATCGGACGTGCCGTGTGCCCGCGGTGACCGGGAACGCCGTTCTGGTGTCATAAACGGCCAGAACGGGCGTCTAACGGTCAAACTCATAGCGGACGACATCGGATTAACCTGAAATCACATGACAACAATCTCATTATTATTCGCGACGTGCACGCATAGACGGCACATCAATCGGATGTGCGGTCTGCGCGGTAGGGCTCATTATGCGTTCTTTAAGCATTGGGCGTGCTTGATAAACGCGCGTGGGGGTGGGGGGGTCCAAACTGGCCGAACGAAGACTGAATGGCCTGAAATCGGACGACATCAAAGGGTGAGTGAATTGTGATATGGTCGAGCAGACGGAACGTCAATCGGACATGCCGTGTGCCTGCGGTGACCGGGAACGCCGTTCTGGTGTCATAAAGGGCCAAAACGGGCGTCTAACGGTAAAAATCATAGCGGACGACATCGGATTGACCTGAAATCATAGGACAAGAATACAATTATTATTCGCGACGTGCACGCGCAGACGGCACATCAATCGGATGTGCGGTCTGCGCGGAAGGGCTCATTATGCGTTCTTTAAGCGTTGCACGCGCTTGATAAACGCGCGTGGGGGTGGGGGTCCAAACTGGCCGAACGATGTCCGAATGGCCTGAAATCGGACGACATCAAAGGGTGAGTTAATTGTGATGTGTTCGAGTAGACGTCACGTCAATCGGACGTGCCGTGTGCCCGCGGTGACCGGGAACGCCGTTCTGGTGTCAAAAACGGCCAAAACGGGCGTCTAACGGTCAAACTCATAGCGGACGACATCGGATTGACCAGAAATCACAGGACAACAATCCCATTATTATTTTCGATGTGCACGCGCAGACGGCACGTCAATCAGACATGCGGTCTGTGCGGGAGGACTCATTATGCGTTCTTTTAGCGCTGCGCGCGCTTGATAAAAGCGCGTGGGGGGTCCAAACTGGCCGAACGAAGTCCGAATGGCCTGAAATCGGACGACATCAAAGGGTGAGTGAATTGTGATGTGGTCGAGCAGACTTCACATCAATCGGACGTGCCGTGTGCCCGCGGTGACCGGGAACACCGTTCTGGTGTCACAAACGGCCAAAACGGGCGTCTAACGGTCAAACTCATAGCGGACGACATCGGATTGCCCTGAAATCACAGGACAACAATACCATTATTATTCGCGACGTGTACGCTCAGAAGGCACATCAATCAGACATGCGGTCTGCGTGGGAGGGCTCATTATGCGTTCTTTAAGCGTTGCGCGCGCTTGAGAAACGCGCGTGGGGGGGTCCAAACTGGCCGAATGAATTCCGAATGGCGTGAAATCGGACGACATCAAAGGCTGAGTGAATTGTGATGTGGTCGAGCAGAAGGCACGTCAATCGGACGTTCCGTGTGCCCGCGGTGACCGGGAACGCCCTTCTGGTGTCATAAACGGCCAAAATGGACGTTTAACGTTCAAACTCATAGTGGACGACATCAGATTGACCTGAAATCACAGGACAACAATCCCATTATTATTCGCGACGTTTACACGCAGACGGAACGTCAATCGGACGTGCGGTCTGCGCGGGAGGGCTCATTATGCGTTCTTTAAGCGTTGCACGTGCTTGATAAACGCGCGTGGGGGGTCCAAACTGGCCGAACGAAGTTCGAATGGCCTGAAATCGGACGACATCAAAGGGTGAGTGAATTGTGATGTGGTCGAGCACACGGCACGTCAATCGGACGTGCCGTGTGCCCGCGGTGACCGGGAACGCCATTATGGTATCATAAAGGGCCAAAACAGGCGTCTAACGGTCAAACTCATAGCGGACGACATCGGATTGACCTGAAATCACCGGAAAACAATCCAATTATTATTCGCGATGTGCACGCGTAGACGGAACATCAATCGGACGTGCGGTCTGCGCGGTAGGGCTCATTATGTGTTCTTTAAGCGTTCCGCGCGCTTGATAATTGCGTGTGGGGGGGGGGGGGGTCCAAACTGGCCGAACGATGTTCGGGGGGTTGTTCGGGGTCCAAGGAAGAGGGTAGGGGGGCTGTCTGGGGTCCAGGGAGGAGGGTGGGGGGCTGTCCGGGGGGTGTTCGGGGCGTTGTCCAGGGTCCAAGGAGGAGGGTTGGGGGGGCTGTTTGGGGTCCAGGGAGGAGGGTGGGGGGCTGTTCGGGGGGCTGTCCGGGGGCTGTCCGAGGCTATTCGGGGGGTTGTCCGAGGTCCAAGGAAGAGGGTGGGGGTGGGGGGGCTGTCCGGGGGGCTATCTGGGGGGCTGTCCGAGGTCCAGGGAGGAGGGTGGGGGGGGGGGGGGGGGCTATCCGGGGGGCTGTCTGGGGGGCTATTCGGCGGGGTTGTCCAGGGTCCAGGGAGGAGGGTGGGGGGGGGGGGTTCCAGGGTCTAGGAAGGAGGGGGGTTCCCAAACACACAACCACTAAAAGACAACATCCATAAAAACAAATAATATATAAAAATAACTCAACTCCAATACTATACTACGAGTCTAGATAAAACCAAATAGGAACACACCCTCATGTTATCATATTAATAACTCTTCTTGAATCATTGAGAGTCACATCCCAATGATCATAGGATCACTAGCCTAATTGATCACTAACCATGAAACACATGTATGTTGGTCATGTCACCACATGCATCATCACTCATGCCACCATATCAATATATCATAAGGAATTCTCCAGGATAAGACAATATTTGATCACACATCATTCACATTGAGTTATCATAATACAAATTATATTTACATGCTTATGATATAGAATGAATACACATTAGTAAGACACACCCCTCTCATAAGTTACCATCACATCACTACAACCCATCCTAGAAAGCACCCTACCGCATACAAATTCACCCAATCTAGGGTCTAATACCCAACAGGATCTTACATACTAGGATACACATCATGGATCACTATCAAAACCATAAAAACATTGACAGATCTCAAAAAATTAGTGCATGCCATCATTACCTCATAGAATTGAAAAAAGGTAAGTAACAAGCAATATATCTCACTACTCCATACTCACCCCAGAACATAAGGGTCTCACATTACTAGGGAATAATTCTATCCAATACTAAATGATCTTGATCCATTTTTCATATACATATATGATTCACCTCACCAATTAATAAATATTAATAACATACAAAATTATGATTCCATTTAACTAGAGTTAAACCATCAGGTTTTACAAGGAAATTGTATATAAGTATTTGTTTACACTTTAAATAAAGAACATGAATTTCATGTTAACACTCAACATTTATTCATTAATAAATTGTATTCGAATTTTATGGAAATACCAAAATAAATTAGTGAATCAATGTACCTATAGTTGTGCACATGACCACCATGAAACAATCATAAATTTTTACAAAAACCCTAATAATTGTGAATAACGAAATCAAGAATAGAAGTATATGATTTATAAGAGATGGAACTATATCGTTGATAAAATATAGGAGTCTAACCTGGTAGGTGCTGATCTGATGGAAGATGTGGGGATTGGGAGGTCCTTCTGCAAGGAATCGCTCCAGGAGGACACGAACTGAATGCTTCTGGAATGTGGGGAGGCCGCTGGCTCGATTTGGTATTTGGGGCTTTTTTTCCCAACGGTTATTAATAACCGTTGGGAATGACCAACATTTCCCAACGGTTCCATAGAACCGTTGGGAAAACAAGATTTCTTCACCACTTTTCCCAACGGTTCTTAGAACCGTTGGGACAAAGCTATCTTTCCCAACGGTTCCATATAAACCGTTGGGAAAACAAGGGAAAAACCTATCTTTCCCAACGGTTGTATGAAACCGTTGGGAAAACTATGCATTGAGGGGTTTTCACAACGGTTTCTATAAACCGTTGGGAAAAACAAGATATGCCAACGGTTCATTGAACCGTTGGTACACAACTGTTGGGAAAGGTCCCTTTTCCAGTAGTGATCTGTTCCAGAAATGTGACAGTCACCGAAACTCATCACGGTTATAGTCATTAGTAATATAGTGGTTGAAACAACATTCATCATCATAATAATTACTATTAAAATTAATGGATACCTGTAAATGAATAGGTTTTAAATTATATTTTTATATTTTTTATTTGTTTAGATTAGTGTGATATATTTTGTATTTGTTTATTTATTTTCCTAAATAGTAACTATGTTATTCTATTTATAATATAATTATTAAAATTTATTCATAATTGATTAATATTTATGATCTAGACCTTATCTCATGATTTTGTAAACCCGTGTTAGTGTTTTTTAGTATAAAGTGGAATTAAAGTGCATATTACTTAATGAGGAATCAAATAGACCCAGAAATACGAGGATAATAAATAAAAATTAAATTGGATATGGTTATGGAATATTAAATTTGTAGAAATTAATTGAAATAGAACTATATAAATTGATTATAATAAGTTATTAATTATTTTGAAATTAATAAATATGTTTTACTTTTTTGTATAGAAATTGAAATCATTAGGATTTTTTCTTATAATTTATACAGAAATTTTTACTAAAAATTATTGGTAATATCCATGGATAATAAAAAAATGAAACAAATCCTATTGATAATATTATTTATTTAATATGTTTGTTAGGATCTATTTTAAAAATGATATTTAGAAATATTTTTCTTTTTCTTCCAAGACTTATATAATGCCTAAATTATCATATAATATAAAATATTCATACAAACATGTTGATTGAATATAATTTGAATATTTTGTAAAAAGATTATTTTATTGATATTTATTCTCTGATAATTGACATGGTTAATAGTGTGATGTGTAAAAAATTACATCCCTCTATATTCAAATGGAATTTTATTATTATTTTATAATATTATTTAATATGATAGGACACACCATGTCCGTGACCAGGCTAGTGGTATGCTTTATTTTTATTCCAAAGATAGATTTCATTAAGACATGGGTTAGTGACTAGAATTTCAATGAATTACAATCAATATGTATGTCCCTATACAATTTAATAATGAAAAAACATGTATCTCCATAGACTAAAATAGTAGTAAAAAACTAGTGTATATATATATGTGTGTATTACCACTATAAATGGTAAGAATGATAAAAAAAATGTGAGTACATAAGAAAATAGAAAACAATAACGAGATCATTAAATTCAATAATTTCTCCAAATAAAATGATCATTTATCATGGGACTGATCATCTAAAATGATAGAACTACTAGAATATCCTTTAAATAATAATGTAACCACTACAACAAGAAACCACCATGATCTAGAATGAACAATTTATGTTCACACTTAATGAATACATGCAAATTAAAAATCTAAAACAACAATCAATATTCAATTCATATTTTAGATACACACAACACATGTTGGAAAAAATATTATACATGGTTGAGTATAATATAATCATTATAATTCCAAAAAACCAAAAAATCAATGATATGAAAACACTCACCATGAAATCTAGAATATGTATGTAACGTGGAGTAATAAAATTATTTATATTTTTTAAAATATATATATCTCACAATGTGGAATCATACTAGTAATATCAACATTAATCATCAATTGACATATCAAATAGAGGAATGTGGATAACTAGGTTATTGAAAATCCAAATTATATTTATTTTGATAGAACATAATTTTTATCATATAATGATAAAAAATATAGGTTCCTAATGAGTCACATGTCAAAATATATTTGATATCCTAGAAATACATCTCTACTACAAAAACTAAAATATTAGATTTAAACTACTCTAACTGAGGTATATATAATAGTAAATGAAATATCACACATTACTAGTCACTGATACACAATGAACATTCGATTGACATATTCTATAACATATGACATAACCAAGTATAGATATCCTACAATGATGTATTAACCCGTAATATTGATGATTTAAATATATTGGATAACCCATATAACCTGTTAGATTTTATAGTGGATGAACCACACCTCTTCCTGAAACACCTAAGATATGGGGAATGTACTAACATTATAGATAGAGTACATGTATCCCATGTAGAACATAATAGAAAAGGGACGGAATAAATTAATTGATAGTGGTCCCACACCTTAGGAATCAAAATGTAAATGTTGGAGGAACCAACATCATATATTAAGGTCACATTTCCAATGAATGTGGCATGGGACTATATAGAATTTGCAATATTTGGAACAATAATCCCACTGAGTAGAACATCACAGAAGGATATTAAATACAATATTAAGTTACCATATTAAAGGATCAACACAATATATTAATGAGGACCTATCTTAATTGATTTAGGACATGTTTATTGATCATTTTTTTGCATTGAATGGACATGTTAACACCCATGTCACCACACATGATCTTGGTCATTGTCCATAAGTTGTATAGAAGAAAATTATACTAATATAACCTAAAATCATACATATAACATAATTTAGAAGAGAAATATTAAATTCTATTAAGAAAAATAGAATGTAGTTATACAATTTTAATTAAGATTATTTATTTAGGAATGATTATATTAGTCACATTATGATAGAAAATATTAAATAGGGTTTAAGAGCATGACTGGTTCCCTAAAAAACAATGGAACTCTCTTTTTATTGGGCATCATGTTGTGGAACCCTAGAAAATATTATTTACTCTTTTCCATTAGCATGATCTTTTTGTAAGAAAATCAATTTACATGACATGAAATTTTTTATTATAACCCCTTATATAGGATGAAATTTATATACAATATTATTGGCTGTTTTCATTCTATACTAATGAACATCATTCCACAGAACCACTCCACCATGCCATGAAAAATAATCTCACATGTACTTCTATTCCCATTTATTTATCTATAATAAATTAATAATTGATCATCCAAACCATCTTATTGGGCTACCATGCATCATACCGCATAGAATTTCCAAAAAAAAGAATGATATAAATCATCTATATATTTTCTTCATTATGTTTAAAAAGATTGGAAGAAAAATATAAATCTTGTATTTAACAATTGTTACACTGGATTTCAATTTCATGCCACTAACGTAGAGGAAAATATATTATATAAAATTTTACTTTATAATTTCCTCCCATAATATTGTTTACATCAATGAAATACTTATATATTTTTTCTATAGATTCACAATTTCTCACTATCAATATCACATTAACTAATAAAAAAATTGATATAAAATATATTTTCTATATAAGATAGACCTAAATATTTCAATAATATAGTCATGATTCATCAAACCATCTTCTTGGGGAATTTATTTTGAAGAAAACAAATTGAACAAACAAAAAGAATATATAAAAATTAATGAATGTGTTGAAAATATGAAATAATAGGATCATGATTTGAGTTCATTGGAATGGATTCTATAGTGATGAGGAATTGAAAAGATACAAAATAGTTCAATGGTTTTTGGTAATAATGAAAATATTGGTTAATCATATGGAAAAGTATTAAAATAACATTTAGGTGAATGAATTTCCATGCTTGAAATCATAACGAATATTAAAATTAAATATTCTATAAAATATGGAAAAACATATGTTGGTTTAATACGTATTTGATAACATTTATCCTTTTATCATCACTCTATATCTCAATAATCAATGTTATCAATATTTAATCACTGATCTAATGTAGTTTGATCACCAATTTTATGGGATATCCTTATATATCTTAGTCAAGGAAAATTACTGGGAAATAGTGTGGCTCACCATTGTGGCAATTTATAATGATAGTTTTAATGATGTATTTTTTCGGGTTATCAATCTAAATAATCTAAAGTAATTATTATCTAATAAATAAAATGCATGACGAACAGACAAATGGATCAATGTGGAAACTAAAATAACACTATCCCCTACCTAAACTATACATATTTGGTACATTTATGAGGTAATTTTTTGCAGATGGTTACATTTTTACACATTATATGTTATTAAAAATAATATATTTTTATTAGTCTACACTCTTCATGAAACTACCACACCCAAAACAACCAAATGGATCATTAAAAATTATAACAATATTACTGTAATATTCAATCAGTTCCAAATTTGAAATTATTGGTTCTTGTGATATCACCATCCATGATCATATGATAATTATTTTTAGTAAATTTATAAAAAAAATTCCCTTAGAATTAAACATTCTAATAAATACACAATGATATGTCTTGAGGGTACCCACAATAAAAAAAATTTCCAAAGAATCCTAAAAAATTCTAAAAGTCATATAAATTGGTAAATTTTCTATTATACCAATTGGGGGTTATCATGATTCTGGACATAACAAGGTAGTTATGTAAGTTCTGAGAACAACTCATGTCACCATATGATCCATATGACTATGAATATTTATAGAAAAATTTTAAATAACTAGATATAATAAATATGTATTCTAATGAAATAACAACAAAAAAATAGTTATTAATATGAATGATTATACTCTATATTTTGAGCTATAAACGGGATTAGTGGAAAAAATCCAAATAAAATAATTCCCATTCATATAACAATTCTATTAACTCAATTTCATAGAAATATAAAGACTTAATAAGAACATAATCACACCATATATGAGTAACTCAAATTATTTCAACACATTGTTTATGAAACAATTATTTATTAAATGAAATTATAGACCACTAAAATACACACTTAAAAGGTTTCATACCATGGTTACGCTTGGTGGGAGTGCTTCATACCCTACCATTAAATAAAATCAGTAATTTTTATTGAACTAGAAAAATATATTAATATATTACTCCACCATGGAGTATTTCATATTATTTTTCAGTGAGTCCAGAAGTGTTATAATGAATTATTATCCTTCATCAAATTTCCTTTAATAAATAGTCTCATAACTACTTGAATAATATTTAATGTCTGTATGTCAAGGATTAAATTTTGTATGTGAAATATTCTTCAACCATTTAACATAAATCGCTGATAATCTTCTGTTGGAATCATGTTCTCCAATAGATTATTATTAAACAGTAGACATTGAAAATGTGTTCCAATAACTCCTAAAAGATATATGATTGTGAGAACATGATGAAAAACTTTCAACCCTATTACACTACTCTAAACCAAAGATGTTTCTTCAGTGTTTACTAATATTCAATAAATCTTTGAATACAAACCTGGAAATTTTGATAATGATACTCTATCATATCCATATCCCAGGACAATACATACAAAACTAAATAACTAAAGAACCAATACCTCTACTGAAATCCTGCAATTATACTTCATTGTATTCATTTTTATGTGATTCACCCCCCCATAAATATCCTCTTAGCGTAAAAAAATTGGTAAATGATCCAGTAATTGTTTGGAAACATAATATTTCATTCAAAACCATTAATATGTGATATTTAAGGAAACTATTATCCATATAGGTGGAGTGGGTAAAATATTACCTACCTTCAATAATAACATTAGATCCGTCAAATGATGAAATCTCTGTACAACAGACTTCTTATTATATGACACTGAAATTTTCCCATATCATTTAATTAATGAATGATATGACACAATATTTAGTTTATTTTTTACAATAAAATACATATCCATGAATGATTCAACATCTTTAAAACCATTTACACATTCACATCCTCCATTATTTGGATAGTGGGTGTTTTTTAGGTGTTGTAACAACCATATCGATATAGTTCCTATTTGACCACATTTTCCACAATGGTATAAAAATTAAAAAGTCTAATATTTTCAGGATGAATGTAGAATTAAAAAAATATGAGGACTATATAATTATGATACTATCAAAGTAATATATGACTAATTATCTCATTTACTAAAAAAATCCTCTATGAACCTATACATGTTGGTATTCTGTATTTGTGAACTATAAAATCCATAAGGTATACATAATTGATCCCAAAAACTCTTGAATTTGAACACTTTAATTCTATTTGATGAATTCATCAGAATCCCCTTAGGTTAAAACCATGGGTATCCCTTTTGACATACTCAAAAATTAATCCACTTTTAGAAGAAGAAAAATATCATCCATAAATATAGCACAAAAAACAATGTTTATTTTTTAATGGCATGCTGTCAATAGATTAGTGATGGTGGGATCCACTAGATGTATCTAAGGGGATGGAATTCACTATTAGGGATGGAACTCAATTAATATACATAACTACAAATAGTCATTTAGTACATTAATTTTTCTAATATCCATACTATGGTAGGTACTGGTGAAACTATTATCATCCATGATATAATCTCTTGGAATACACCTTTTTATATTTTCGATAAACACATTTTTTATGAGGTGAAGAGTGAATGATATTCTTTATTAGTGCGAACTATGCAACTTGAAATGATATGGATAGGTTTTACCATGTAATCTATAATATAAATTCATTTTATGTATACTTAATAACATTTTCTTGAAGAATCAAATTTGTTTTTACAAAAATATAGGACATGAATCCCATTCAATAAATAATTTTTTGATACGTATCAATTTTCTTCCATTTAGAACACTATTTTATAGATATCTCTCACATCACCACATTTACATCATGAATAAAAAGGGGTGATTATTAATGTATTTTATTTATTCATTGTCCACAACTAACAAGAATTTCAAAAAAAATCCACTAATAGATTCCTATTATGAAAATTGAGTTACAATTATGTGTTATTTAATATCATTGAGATAAAATTTAGGGATATTTTCTACAAAATCACTATCACTATATTCATGTTTAATGTTTTCATTCTGATAAACTAAAGGTAGATCCACACAGAGAAAACTCAAATTTAAATTAACTTTTGTAGGTCTTCAACATAGATGGATTTTCATGAAAGCACGTAATCATATTTGTAAATATTATTTAATATTTCTATTGCAAACTATAGTTCTAGAACGTTTTCCACAAGAATCATTATTGGGGAACATTTCATGTGGTTATTGGGCCAGAGTATATACTATAACATGGAAAAAGTTTCCAATAGATAGGATTATATCCTTGATAAAAAACCATCCATAAATAAGTTATTGACTATAATAATAGTATAATGGTTCTAATGTGAGATCGTGAAAATATTTTCTCTCTTGAGGATCAATATTATATGTAGGAAGATCACATCATGATTTTTCACATGGTACATGAGACTTCCAATTGAATAGAAAGTTTAGCATTATACTCTGTCAAAATATTTTCTTCCTATGTATTAAGATCCCATTGTAAACCCAAGAGGCATAACTCATCAAATAAAACACATAATATGTGGTCAAAATGTCATCTCATCCATTTAAATGGGAACTATACTTTTTCTAAAATAATGATTTCATTACGCTTGATAGAGAGAGATTATTCTTTAGAACATGGGGGAATTATATCTCAAACAATTTTATATTAAATAATTCAATATCAACCAGTATATAATGATGAGAGGCCCAACAATAAACATATGATAATCATGAACCTACTTAGAATATAACATTTCTAGTATTGGACATAACACATCATTTAGTAGGATGATCATCTATGGCTGAATGATGGGATGAAAAGGAAATGACATTAATTAAATAATTTAATGTAATATGATTCATTTTACATTTTTATTATACCATACAATGATGTCCTCATGCTCTATGCAGAAAACCATGTCATCAATGTCAAACATAAAGGATACTTCATCAGTCGACTATTCCTTGGTCTCTCAAGTATAAAGAATAATTGGATAAAAAATTAACATCATTTCCAAAACAATTCCTCACAAGTAATCTAACTCCAAACTATGTCACTATTACTATATCACATTGATATAACTTCAACTTGACAAAACCATCCTTAGTCCTACACATTCCAGGATTTAAAATAATCTCCACCAACATTCATTTATCCAATAGGTTATGTGTTAGTGACTATCACCTAGTAGTAATACAATTATATATGGACAATCCTACCCTCTCTGACAAAACCTTAGACACATTCCATCAAATTATAAAATTTCCAGACACACAATTACTATATATATAACTACAAACCAACATAAAAGTTATCCATGAGACATAACATGATGGAAAAATGTCCATATTGGTAAATCATCATAAGAAATGTATATCGCTAATGGCTTTCAAACCCAATAGACATAGTGTAAGGGATTATTCCTTAATATTGAAGAGATTCCTAAAAATGTCTCCCGATAATGTGGTCACAAACACCATTAATAAGTAGCTATTTAATATATATATGAGAATCTAATCTACACAAATGATCATTAATAATTTTTTTTCAAACAAACCAAATAAAAATAGTAAAAAATTATTTTATAGTGTGAATAAAATACTCATTTGTGTGAAATAAAACATCAAATGAATGAAAATAATTTTTTATTCTCATATTCTTTTTTATAGAATTAAATGGTGGAAGAAAAGAATTATCCACATAATATTTTACACTAAAATTATATTTTGACTAATAATGTCCTTGTGATCTCAACAAAAGTCTTCAAATTTCAAATCTCAATAGTAAATTGGGACACTCTATGTAATGAACACCCCCTAGAGTCTCTAGTATGTGACCTTAATTCGTTATCACCTTATAGATAAATCTCATTGGTGCTTGAGGAGGTAAATTTATCAGTGTATTCCCTTTTTATCAATTTATCCTCCACTCCACTTGTTTATATTAGCAGTAAATATCTTCTCAATATGTTTTACTGATCAATGTACATATTACCATATGTTAATTTTCACCACTACTGTGTCACATTTTTTAAAACCATTTACGGGATCCCTCACATAGACCTATTGTATATTTCAAAAAACGGGGTATACAAAACAACACTAAAAACTACGTTTGTAATGTAAAACACACCACACCAATAGAAATTATAGTGGTAAAACCACTCCACATCATGTATAAAACAACAAATGAAGTAGAACATAACACTATATATAGTAAAATCAGTCCTCAATTGCCTTAAAATTTATTCGGCATGATCTAATAACATATATAGAGGACCTATAACTTGAGTATAAAATAAAATAAGATAGAGGATATAAATTCATTGATTAAGGATATCTTTCTAAAACATACGGGGAATGATTTTATATTCCTATAATAAAATTACAATATTCCTTGAGGATTTGAAAGCAAAATATGATGGAGTACATTGCCTAATGAATGACTTTCCCAATATTCAATATTTCGATCATAATCGGTGTAGAGATAATGAGAAAAATATAATTATAACACATTTCCTCTCACATAATACACTATAAAGACGTTCCCCCAAACATTATATTTGTAATAAAAATTTATTTATTTACCCGTACAAAAGACACCATCAAAATATTACTATTTCTAGGAGTTCAAGATAGACTACTCCAAATAGGTTATCATAGGTTTTCCTGCTACCAAACCACCCACAACACTCCAATATTTAGGCCCCTTTTTCAAGGAATCCTCATTGTAACTCCCCAATATTTTAATATTATTCATTAATATTTAATTAATATAGAACGGTCAACATATAATGTTTCACAGATCAAATAACTAAAATGATCCACATAATATTGCATTATATTATTATAAATTTGTATTATTAATAAAACCTATATTAAATTAAAATATAGTTATATATTAAGAATTCTTACATTCTGAAAATAAATAAATAAATTGTATAAATGTTATAATGAATCTATTTTTGAAGATATTTTATAATTTAATTTTTATTTTATTTAATTTATGTTTTTTAATTTATTATTTTTATATGTAAAAAGTAATAATATAATATTCTCTATTTACATTCAATTAATGGCTGATACTAGTCATTAAACAATAATATAGTCTTTGGTATATTTGAATGTTTATTTTTCTATGAAATACATATTTTTGTAAGATTATTTTTATAAATATGTATTCTCAATATTATAAATAGTTTTTTATAAAATTAAATACATTTAAAATATTATAATTTAAAACTAAATTTTATTTGTTTTTTTATTATTCATGAATTTATCATTTTTATATGAACTGTGAAAATTACCTATTTTTTATCTATTTTTAATTTTATCAGATAAAAGCTAACTAAATTTTTATGAATAATTTTTAGTATAATAGATAAATATTTAATAATAACTATAATTATTTTTAAATTTAATTATTATTTGAGAAAGATATTTAAAACAATTTTAAAATCACTGATTTGTTTTTATTGAAATTATAAAAAAAATTCATTTTATATTATTAATCATGTTTTTAAAAAAATTACAATCAGGATTTACATTAAAGAAAACTTAGTCTCCTCTGATTAAAAATAAATCAACTAGTTTTTTTAGAATAATAGTAATTCTTGATGTTTTAATAATATGTTTATTGTTAATTTTTTTTTTGAAAAAAAAATTCATTGCACATTTCATGTTTATAATAAATTTATATGTTTCATATTATATAAGTTTAATATATTAATTTATATTTCATATTAATAATTATGTTTTTTAATATTTGAAACAAGTTTAATTTCAGTTTTTTTCCATTTTAAATTGTATCATTCGAAAAATATTTTCACCATGGTAATTGATAAAAGACTAAATGAGGAGGTAAAAAATAATATATATTACTAAAAATAATTTAAAATTTATTTTTTTGTAGGAGATTATCTATAATAATCAACATCATGTATTTTAAATATTAAATAATAGTATCATTTTATTTTAATAAATACATAATATATATTTAAAATCATCTATGTATTTAGAATTGTACCACTAAACACACTTATAAAATGTAACCTCACATCCAAATTTATCACATGCATTGATCCATTTTAATTGAACATTAAATTTTTTAATTCCTTTATATCTTCTATCCCCACATTATAGACGGTATTTGTTTCACCAAAACACCAACCATTTATGAATTCTTTTCTTGAGACACTTGGGTTTTCCATAGAATCTTCTTAATTATTAACTGATTTCCGCCTAATATTATATAAACATGGCGATATAATAAAATAAATATCATCCAAATAAATATATTCTTTTTTTGATGGAACAATCCTTTTCATTTCCTTTTTAATCCGAAAGAAAGAAAAACACTTTCTCGTGTAAACATGTTTACTACTACCTCCACGACCGGATATAAATCATTTTTCATATTCACCTTAATGGGATGCTTATAACGATGTAAAAATGGATAATTGAGAAATGTATAAAATATTTATAACTCATAAAAATTAAAATATTACCTTCTTTATTTTTTATCTATCTATTAGATAAATAAATAAATTGTTCATGAGAACCTGAAGACTATCATAAAAATTGATGTGAATGCATAATCCTTGATGATTTCCATTAATTATTTATTTCAAAAAGTCTATTTAATGTATAAATATGAAAATTAGAAACATTTTAGAATTTAAATAAAAATTAACTATCAAGCCTTTGGATATAGTAAACAAATTTATTTTCTCATACAATAAGACATATAATGCCAAATTTTCCAATGTGAATGAAATTATTTATTTATACCTTATTAAAAATGGTAAAAAAATAAGTAATTTATATTATTTGAATTGGATGATCCAGGAAATTTTCATAATTACTTTATTTAAAATATAATATTTAAATCACGGAACTAGACAATGTGAAAATATTTATTAGACTTATGTTATGGGATTTTCCTTTAAAGTATTATTTTATATATTTTAAGTGCATTCTCCTCTATATCCACATTCTCCATGATATAAAATGAATTTTATTATTTATTTATTATTGGTATACAGTGATTATATTTACTAAAAATTTATTTCATTATAATATTTTTTAAATAGAAAACATTTAAACATTCCCCAAATTTTATTTTATCATTTTTTAATGGAAAAAATATTTTTTCGATATAAACAATATATAGTGCATTTAAAAACATTAATAACATTATTTATTATCTGTATTTATATAAATATTAACATTGTTTTCTATATAGATATTATTCATACACTTTATTAAATTTTACAAATAAATTAGTTTTAATGAAAAGTAATATTTCTCTATAAGATCATGTGAAAATGAGATGTGTTTTTCATATGGGTTCGAATGATTACTCCAAAAGAATTATGTGGAATATATGTCTAGGTACAATTAATTATTAATGATATGTTATGTTGGTATTATATTTTAGGACATGTTTTCCCAATGTACATTATGATGATGGCTGGAACTGATATATATCTCAAATTAATTATGTGATAGTCCAGTCGTTGAACAATGAAATGGGTGAAGGTAACTAATCATATATAAATAATATGGATTCATTTATTCGAAAATGTTTTAAAAATAATTTTTTACATATTATTAATATGATGCGACGTGGTAATTTTTTTTTCAAAAATAGTTCTTTTTATTTCATGTGGTAAATATTGATTATGGAATTGTAGTGGTGAATTGTATGTTTTTAAAAGAAAGTATTTCATGATATAACATGTTATTCCAGATAAGGTCACTATTTTAATATTTTTACTAGTGGGTTATAATAGTTTTCATTGAGAAAAAGATGATTTGTAATTATTTATCTGATATATTTATATTATCGAAGAATAATATTATATATGGGTAATCATTTTCATGTTTGTTTTCGGGTTTCCCACAGAAATATGTGGTTTCCATTATTTTTATGTTCATCCCACATGTTTAAATGTTTTAAAAAATTTATATGGTTGATTATAAAATATTAATAAATTTATGTCTTAAAAAAGAAATTGTAATTTATAGAATAAATTATGAACAGAATAAATAGGGGTTCTAAAATTAAGAGCCCAAGTTTTGTGGGAAAATAGACATTGTGGGTTATTTTTCCATAATAATTGAATGATTTTTTGAATTTCTAAAAAATATGAAACTAAAAGAAAATGTGAATGTAAATAATTGAAATCATTTCTTTAGATCCCATATTTATTAGTTCTTATTCTAACAAATCTATATAGATGGATTTAAATTATGGTATTAGACAACATTAGAGTTTATGATGTTTTTTAACTATAGAAAATCAAGGGTAACTATGTTCATTTTGTATCATTTGATATAATCATTATATAATCATTTTGGTTAGAATATTATGATGAATTATGCTCATTTTGGGGTTATCTAAAAAATTATAATATAACTGAGATGATGTTATCTTATGACATGTATACCATGAATAACCTATTTCAAGACTAATATAAGGGTGTTGTAGTGTAATAGATTCCCAAGATTGAATAATAAAATAATTGTATATTCTTTATAATTTACTTATGAAATCATTCCTTATTTAATCATTAAATTAATTTTAATGGGATGAAAATATCTTCTGTATATATAGTTGAAAGTCAACGACAAATTGACATTTACCTTTGAAAATATTTGCATTCCATAATAATTGCAACAGAATTCTCATCTAATTTAGAAACATTCACCAAAAATCAAATAACAAGAAATTTATTTTATATTATATCATAATGATATTATATACATTTATATAATGAAGTGAATTGGGATTTCCTTTTTACATTATTCCATAATAATTGTCTTATTATAACATATTTAGACAATTTCATATCGAACATTATCATGTATTTAAAATGGATGTCTCAAAAAATGACAAAAAATCCATTAGTCAACTAAAACACAATAAAAAATCTAATAATATTTTTTCATATTAATTTTATCAAAGTTATTTTATTATTATAAACTCCTACCTTAATTGTAAATCAAATATCCATCCATATCATAATTTATTGTGGGAAAAATTATTTTAATGAAGCTTGAACGAAATAGATTAAAATAATATGATAATTTTAAATTTTCGATCACTATTTAAATTCATGTCAATAATGCAATGAAAATTTTTCATATATATATGATGTAGAGGAAATTTTAATGATTTTGATCTATTCTGAAAATGTATCAACACATCCTAAATGATCATGGGGATTCAATAAATGAAATTGGTATTATGATTAATAGTTATCTACATTTCTATGTTATGAGTTATTAATTCAAATATTATAAAATACTTATAGAATCTGATTGATTAATTTTTGGAAATAATTCGAAATATTATTACAAGTATGAAGTCAATGAGAATAAGATTAGAAGAATTTGATCAATGTTTTGGAAGAATGATGACTGATCAATCTTTTTACATATGAAGTTCCTAGATTTATTAATGACTGGGGTATTTTATATGTATTTATAATAATATATATAGAAATATGTTCAAAAGTATTGATATCTTTATTGAGGATTTATGCTATTATAAATTCAATATGATTAATTATATTTTGAACGTTGAATATTGGATGTTATTAGATTATTGAGCTATATGTTATAATTAGTTTTAACATATGGTGTGTTCTAATGAATATTTTATGAATAATAAAACTAATATTTTGGTGATATAAATTTTAAAGAATGGATTTTCTTTAGGTTATGTGATTGTTTGAGTAATAAATAATTTTTGGAGATAAGTAATATTTTTATTTTGGAAAAATTTATGCTGAAAAAATTATGAAAGTTTTGTAAATATTTACCGATGTACATTATAGAGAATTATATGGTTTGTTTTTGATGAATTATTTAAATTTATGTTTGGGTATTATAGTTTTAATTTATTATATTTTAGATGGTTTATAAATTTTATGTATAATTTTATATATTTATAAATTTTTAATTATTGTAAAGGCAATAGGAATTACTTTTCATCATTTTATGGTTCTAATTTATAACTAAGAGTTGGGTTTTCATCATTGTAAAATAATAAGTAATCTTATTCAATAATCATTAATATTTTGAGATAAAAATTTGTTGCAAAATATCAATTAATGTGTTAAAAAATGAAATCCTATATATAGTTGATCAACTCATGATAGTATATTTTCACATGTTAATTTACTTGATAATATTTGATTCACTAAATTCAAATAAATGAACATTGAAATCAAATTATATACATTTATGACCATTTTAATTGAATGATTATTGAAATTATATATAGTAAAAATAATGTTTCTGTTCTAATAAAATTATAAAATCATCGGGTAAATAGAACACAATTTCAACTCCATATTTTATCATCCCACTAATGTTCATATTCTAATTTTGATATGGGATTGTTGGGTTATATCATGTGACTCTATATTTTCATATTCCACACATTAATAGAATTATTCAATGTCCTATTGAATGTTGTTTTTTTTCAACCATGGTAATTTTAAAAATTGATTGTTTCTTCCTTTCAGGTTCATTTCTTTTATCAACCACAACATATTTACTATAGATAATCATTAATAAATTTTCACGGTTATAGTGTTGAGGTTACATTCTAAAATTATAATGATGAAATCTATATTTAAAATATTAACATTTTTAAATGTTCTAATTTCATCACTCCATAGGTCCCATTATTATGAATAACATAAAATAATTATCAGGATGTGAATTGTTTTAGTGTTGGATAATTTGTCACCCTATGGTTTTAATATGTATATTGACATAATTAATTTAGAAATTTATTATCAAGTAATTCACACAAAATTGAATTAAATTCATTGGATATATACTTGTGGAAATTTATTAGTAATTTAATTAAATCATAAAAAAATAATTTAAATAAATAAATAGATATAAATTAAATATACATACACTGTAAGGATAAATAATTATTATTATTTAATGTTCGAGAGGTTTTTTGATATATGTTTATAAAGAATTATATATATTATTAAATTTATCACTTTTGAAATTTTATTATTGTTATATATGATATCTAAATATATGAACAAATATAACAAAATTATTTTACTTTTTATTACTAGGGAATAAATAATGAAAAATTTGTAGTTTTGTGTAAAAGTTCATTTTACTGTGAATAATGTACATCTGAGGAACATGTATTTAAAATTATATTTTAAGGTAATAATATATTTAATAAAATAAAATTAAATAGATTTATGATTTGAAAAATTAAATATTAACTATGGTTGTGTTTTTTTGGATTTGTTCATAAATAAATCATTTTTAAGTCAATTTTGAAAAGTAATTATTTCTCAGGTAGTGTCAGGTTCCTGAAATTCTAATGAAATAAAATTTCATAAGACATTATTTAGATAATAATTTAATAATTAGTGTGAATTATAATTCAATTAAAATATTTAATTTCTTAATTAATCTAAATATATCATATTAAATATTTAATTAACAATTTTTTAAAAAAATAAAAAAAAACTATTTTTGTACAAAACATTAATTATTAAATTATATAGTTTTTTAAAAAAATTGGATCAATTGTAATTTTATACATGTGAAATTTAATTTAAATCAATAAAATTAAATCTTAATAAGTTATCATTATAACATATTTTAGAAGAAAATAATTTTTCAGTTTAAAAACATTATTTTTATCGAATATAGTTTTACATTGATTTTTTCATACATATATTCAATCAAATATAATAACATATGGAAATAAAATTTGGTAAAACTAATTTCATATTTCTAATAATGATATTAAAATTCTTAAATAAGTGTAATATAATTTTTGTTCCTTATGGATTGTAATCACACTAAAAACCTATAACCATTGTAACATTGGAAAGAGTTGGTGATGACGTTAAGACTAACTACATTGGTACCAAATATTATAAAAACCATAAAATATTGAATGAATTAGTTTATACTAGAAAACCCTCATCATATATTAAACCTAAGTTTATTATGATCCTCATTCATAAATTAAAAAATATAATATAGTTTAAATGTTAATGTATTTACAAGTGATCCACTCCCCAACATTTAAAAGGAAACATCCTCTCTTAAAAGTTTCCCACAAATTGACCAATTTATCTTAAAAATCCCTATTAAAATACCATTACAACATTCATAACAATCCACATTCTAATTTATTTATTTATAAATAAAGGGGATGGATGGAAAAGAACAAACTCCTCTAGGGACAAAGTTAAAATAGGTGCCAGCCTAAGGATGTATGAAGTAGTGTAACCAAAGAGCATCCCCCCTTATGAGATTCAAAACCTCCAGTTTCTATAGGTCCACATTTGAGATGCAGTTGATGTTGGAGTTGGACTTTCCATTGAGGCAATCTGGTCTGACACTTTTTTCCCTTCACACCATGTTTGAAGCACATTCATTTTGTTATTGGTGTTGAATACCCAAAAACATTCTAATGGTGTAGGATATTAACCATGGGATGGAACTGACACCCTTTATGGGATTTATGCAGAATCAGTGATTCTATCTCCACCTTAGAGGGAATCAAATTGGACTATTACTAAAGGGTGATTCTAGTAAGAGTGTCATTGGCATCTGCATCGATAGAAGACCCCCTACCAGATAAGTAGAGAAGGCCATAATGACCATGCCGTTGGAGTCCCAAACAACCCCACACCCATAGATGGTTCCCATGAGATATGAACCATGTGTATTATTGTTCAAAATAAATGTAGAAGGATTCTTTCGAACCTAGAGGGGGCTTGGGACATTACTTGGTAAATGGGAAACTGTAACATTGAGATGTTTGCATTGCAGTGTAGGAGACTCCTTCCATTCATCAAAGAAAATACCATATCTAGAAGCATGTTTCTGATATGTGTAATGATATATCTACTAGAGGATTGGAATACATCAAATTTCATCTTATTCAGATCCTTCTTGAGACACAAGCAGGCTGAGTAGAGCACCATAATGCAAGACGTCTTCTCCGCGCTAGAGAAAACAAAGCTGCCGAACCAGATCTCCAAGATAGATGCCTCGAACAGAGAAAAATGCCGGAAATCTATATGAGGACAAACAAGAATCCATAACGCATGCCCTTAAATACCCTCAAATAAACATGAATCACATTCTCCGCATCTTCTTTGGCTCAAGGGAGTATATCCTTTTATTTCTTGGTGTAAGGCCCCCCTAAGTGTGGGGTCTATGTAGTTTTAATTTGTTGAGGTGGTCGTTGGATGTTCACATCGGTAATGAGTGTTCCCACACAGATGTCTGGATTTCTCTATATGTACTTCCCTTGTAATTTCATAATAAGGGTTTCCTCATGTGTATAGCCGATGCCCTTTGTGATTTTTGTTTAATATAACGATCGAACGCACCGGTGTGAGGATGTCTCCAAGGTACACACTTTTGAGGAAGTGGACTCTTCATATCCTCTTCCAGACGATCTTTCATTTTGCGTGAGGGTATCCTTCTACTAGTACTGTACAATTCTTTTCCCAGTTCTTCTATGAGACTGATCCCACTGTTATATTCAAGGTCACATTGTGTAGGTTTGTCAAAATCTTCATCAAGGGGGTCACTACTAGCATCCTCAGGAGGCCAATCGATACGTTTCTTAGGTATCCCTACCATTGGACATGGTTTATAAAAAGTATACTCCACCTATTTCTCTTGATGATCATTGGGTGGACCATCTTCCCCTTTCACCAGTATGATGGGGGATTGTGATGGAGCGGGAAGTGGATGATTTGAATCCATGGTTGAGCTTTGTACTTATTATTCCATAGAGCCTTCATCCCACGCAAGATCATATTTTTGGCCCCATGGTCTCCATTATTCATAGATATAATGCAGAAGATGATATGAAGGTCTTTATTTGGGTTACTAGCACTCTCGTTACATCTCCTTCAATGAGGAATCCATTTTTCAAGCTTCCATACTCGATATATGTTCAAGGATATCCTCCATCCAAGGAGCTCATCCTTCTTAGAGACACTCCCACCATTTTTGGGACTATGGTTCCTCAAACTCCCAAGCACCATGTTATCATGGTTCCTTCTACTCATGATGTTGATAATGACACACTAATTCCTCATAGCTCAGTCAGGGTTCAGAGTAAGATAGATTGCAAATCGTTGAATTCTCCTCTCCCTATACTCTTGTGATTCCTGAGAATTCATAGATATGCACAAGATCCAAATCCTAGAAAATCCTGGTGTGTTCTTCCTCCAAAAAAAAATGTTAGGAACCCTGCGGCCACTACCATTGAACTATTATTTTAATGTTTCCTAACCTAATTTAAAATGCCTATAGACTTGGATTCTGTTTGAAGTATGAATTCATTTCATTTGTGGTTAGAAACACTAAAATTTCGATTTTTTGGTCCTTGAGAATAAGCAAAGCTCTGTTAAAAACAATGGTTTTTCTTGAAAATAAAGGATTCATGGATTCATGCATGTTGGCCCTTTCAATCTTCATATCTGTTTTTTTGGGACATGAGTCTTTCAGTGGTTATTGTTCAGGACGATGAGCAACAAATCACCACGAGGGTGACTCAGGGGAACATGTTCATAATCATGTCAATTATCTACTATAGTTGTGATACCCAAAAGTGGGAATATATATTTAGTGGTATCTATTATTTTTTCCAGTAAATCTTTCCTAGATCATCGATGGTGTTTTTAATATTGTTAATAGTCCTATGTAGATGAAAGACATGGGTCCTTTTTCCTAGAAAGGGAATCATTTACATTGTGCAGTTTATGGTAGGAAAAGGTCTGATGGACATGGGATTTTCCAGTGACCACTTCACATGGTGTAATAACCAATAGGGGAACCAATGCACCTAGAGCCGCATTTATAGTTTCCTCACTAACATGCAAGCCATATTCCATGTCCTCGATGATATGGTTGATCATTTAATTCATGGTATTCTGGCAATTCTCATCTTCTTGTTTCCCTTTCCTCTAAACATGATAATAATTCTATTTTTGGATTTTATCAAAAATGGATTCCTCATCTTGGTTTTCTTAATCTATTTAGTATGGTCTGGGAAAGTTCTCACCAAGGTCATCCATGGACAGTTCTGCATAATACACTAAGAAGGATAAAGATGTAACCTTATGAATGGTCTTTATCCCTCTTTCTCCCCCATTAGAAAGGTTATCAATGAGCTTATGGATACTATTAATAGACTTGACACTGGCCTGGATAAGGATTGGAACGACCATGCATTTGTTGAGTTAGCTGTGAAGAAGGATACCCTCTATAATTTCATCATTATGTCGGAAAGGGTGGAAGGGGATGAATTTATAATTATATTGTTAAGGGAGGGGTAAATACTACATTTTTTCATGCATGAATCAATGAATGAAAATTTCATTTGAACCCCTATATTATTCTGAATGATAACACATCCTCAGCAGATCGGGATGTTATGGGGGAGAGTGCTCATACCCTATTTACTGATATTCTAGCAGGCCCTAACTAGAATATGCCTAATGTATATCTGACGATGAATGAGGACATCAATGATGTTATTAATAACATTGTCTATTACAAGATCAGTTACATATTGGGTGCGATCCCTGATGAAGATAAGAATCCTACGGATATGCTCATCATTAATCCTGAATGTTTGCCCGACCCGGATGGGATCCTGAGCTCTTTATACCGAGTATCATGTGATGTGAGAAAGTATTATCTGACTATGGAAATTCAATATTTTTTCAGGGGTGGGATCCTTCCGTTGATTTTGTAGATAACTACTCTAGCTCCCATCCCCAAAGATCATGAACCCTTCACCCCTCCTCTAATTCAAACCTGTGAGTATGTGTAAAATTCCTTATAAATTTTTTGTCAGTATCATTAACTCATGGATTTTGACTCACCTCCCAGAATGGGTTTCTATGGAATTTCATGGATTCATGATGGGTTGGTGCATTCAAGGTTCAATTTAATTATCCCAAGATCTCTTTTGAGTCCTTGACAAAAAATATCACGTATCCTACATGGCCATTAAGATTGACATGAACAAGGTATATTATTGAATTGTGTGGAGCATCATCAATTTTGTAATGATAGGTACGATGTGATCTACCTATTATATGAATATTTTATTCATGTTTTTTAATTATTTATGGCTTTTGGTATCCTAAATGTGTAAAATTCATGGTTTCTTCAAGGCCTCATGTGACCTATGAAAGGGGGATCCCTTTTCCATGTGCCACTTCATCCTAGCCCCGGATGTTTTCAATTGGCCCCTCAACAAGTGTGTAACTAATGGTGAGATACATCCCTATGAAAAGAGATTGATATATTATTATATTACTCACCATTTGTTTGTGGATGACACCACTATATTAATGAACTCCTATAGGGTATCATTTACTTGTTCTAATAATACTGGGGATACCTACTTCTAATAGAGTTTCTATATTGTCAATACCTCTAAGGGAAACCATTTTATCTCCAAAAAATCTCCCTATGGGGTGCACGAAGTATCTATGAAATTCATTTGTCATGAAGATAGTAAATTTTTTGATGGAATAATTGGGATTTCCTATTTCCTCGGGCATGCTCTAGATTCAGGACATCGACCATGTAGTGAGTAGAGTTATGGATAGAGTGCTCATCTTAAATAACCATTTCCATTATTGGGGGCCTAATTAATTTAGTGAATAGATTCTTGTTGGAACCCCTGTTCATGCACTATCATCAGTAAATATGCCCTAGGCAATTTTTCTAGGATTATGGGATTTGAGAAAACATTATTTGGGACATTCTAAACCACATCCTATAAATTAGTTTCCAACCAAAAGTCCAAACTAATATTTATTTTTGTGAAAAATTCAATATCCAATTATTTATAATTTATTATTTAATGTTGAATAATTCTTCTACCTTAATCAAATATTAATGTACCATAATAAAATAATAACCCCATTATCATCTTTATAATGAAATATTATTAGTTTGTTTCAAAATAATTTATTTTTTCATTTACATCATATGGGGAATGAAATATTATCTCATCCATATTTGGGGACTACAACCATCATGAATGGATGTGAATTATTTTTCATTTACACAAGACAATGATAGTAATGATGATGTATACAATGACTACATATGAAAAATATATATTATTTAAAAATATAATAAACAAATATATTATAATTTTTTTTCATTCCCATGTAATATAAAATTGAAAACATATGTTGGAACTAATAATAGTTCTACTGAGGATACACACAATGTCAGGGTCAGTGCGAATCAAATCTAGACGCAAATGGACTAAAAATTTATCAAAGGAATCTATTTTGTGAACCCTCTTCATGGGGATCCCACTTAACCACACCTTTAAGCACCACTTTGACAGTACCACAGTAAGTCCAATAAAGTCAAATGTAGTTGTTTTGCTTCACAGTGTACATTTTTCCTCCATGGCATACCCTGTGAGAACCTAGAAACCGCTACCGTGAAATATGTTAACAATACTTCCATGAGTAGGATGGAGCTCGACAGCTTCACGGCGAGCACCATGATAATCATTATACCCTTTTTCCTATATATACTCAGGTCAAACCTCCCTCAAACCTATTGATACCCTAAAAATTCCCCTTCTAATCTCCCATTTCATGATGCTCCTATGAATTGTGACCTAAGAGAATAATGGATCACCCGAGGTACTTTAGCATCATGAGCCATACATTCCTTTTTTCTTCATGTCCCAAACTTATGATAGATATTCCCTCCAAGAAGGAATCCTAGCATCATGAACGAGGTATCCCCTTTGGGTTACATAGGGCTATGTGAATCATTATGTCGTCACAGAGCACTCTCTTAATAATTATCCTTATTCCAAGGTGAGGACATGATTCAAAAAAAAATTTCCATCATGAAATAAATTTCTGTCAAGAAAAACCTTCTCTCCATGAATCCAATATCCTTCACGAAGTACAATTATTTCACAAAGATCATTTAGGTGATCCACCTAGATTCTCGAACCACATTCCATCATGTCTTTATAGGTATGTGTGAAGTTATTTCATTATTCCACATGTGTTGTTTCATGTTGTGTTGGTCTACCTAATACATCTTCACATAGGTACACAGTCATATTTGAATTACTTTAAAAGATACGATGACATGGACCTCACGATTAACCACACCTCCACCATATTTTTTACAATAATTATTGGAACCAAACTCTATCCAAGGTTTAATGGGAACAAGTCATATATTTTCAAGGGGTGAGGATTATGCCATCATTACCCATGAAAAAGGATGCTAAACAACTGTGAACATTCGTCCTTAGTGTGTGATGTTAAATTGTAGTATAACCCCATTCCAGGAATTTTTGATGCCCCGAAATGGGAATTTTCCTTGACTAATCTTCCTTGTAGGAGTGATATATTACTCACATGGAATGAAATTCTGCATACATAGAGTAGAGTCTACCTGCAGGGATGGGTTGCCATCCTGGTATAAGCCCATATCTTTTCATGCAGGGGGAGCTCCCAGGCCCCTCATTTACACATATGTATGCAAAGAACACATGGGAAATGATAAAAGTGGACTCTCAAAACCCCATATATCTCCCATTGAGATTTTGCACCATGAGAGTCTCTCTTGTAGTGTGTCTTGGTCTCTATGTACATGAGACACTAACCATGTATAATCCCCACACAATTCATCATTGACACATGTCTAGAGATGTGACCTCAATGTCTATTGTCACTTATTATTTCTCAAACTGAGGAAGATTCCTATGGACAATGAGATACAGTGACCGTTACATCCTCTTTGGGCCACTAACCTTACATAAGCCCCAATGTGTTTCTTGGTCGCTTTCCATGTGTACTCCCCAATCCTATACCCCCAATTCATGAACAATTTGGACATTGAACCCTACCTTTTAAACATGGTACATAAGAGGCCTCTTGAAGGTTCAATTCCATCACTCCCCACAATCCATTTGTTCCATCTATTTCATGTTGATTCACTAATCCAAAATGAAAATAAATAGCATTCACAAAACATTGCAGTGATTGATCCCATTCATGTATATAGTAATCCTCTTTGAGGATCCATCCCACCCATTGGTCGGTTCACCCTTCTACGGAAATACCCACATGATGTTACATATTTATTGTATGGTAATAACTTCAAGATACACCCCCTAATGTGTTGTGATCCATCCAACTAGGCCACTAGTAATTCATAATGCCCACACATATCATATCCATATTACAATGATTGATCCTGTTGTGAATGGATGATGACAATGTGAAATCCCCTTCCACAACTCTGGGTCATAGTAAATGGATACACTTGAGTTCTATTCCTCAATTACGTGAACTACAGTGATCTTGATCCCTTCCTTTTATCCAAATTATGTAAAAATCCTCTTGAGGGTTCAATCTCTTAATCCATTCCCATCATGACCCATCTCGTAATTCACTATGTATCATGAGGGTCATGCCCCATCATAGTGGTTCATTTTCCTTTAGGTCCCTACAGTTTCCTTCATTCTCAAGGGCTTCCTCATTTTATGATTCACCAATCACTTCCCTAAATACATGAGATTTGATCTGTTTAATTTATATTGTTTATATAGAAGGCCTCCCGCTAGTCCAATCCCATACATTGGTAAATCTTGGGGTTCCCCCCACTGGGTTCCATTTTCACTAATCTACCATCAACGGTGTACATATTAGAATTCATGATTTAAAATCATTTAATTATGGGTCACACCATTTTTGGATCCTCATATATCATAGGTTGTGATACATACATCTGACAAACATTCCAGGTTGCTTCTCATTGAAATATACCCATTTGATCCACCCACATAATGTTTAAGATCTGTATGATCTTTCTCTAGTAGATGTTAAACTCACAGCATACCCCATGGAAAAAATGGAAAGCTTATGAAAAACCTCAAAGACATGCCACTAGAATAATATAACTGATGATTAATGTGTAAATCCTTTTCTTTTTGTGACCTTTAGGATCTATCTGATGTGGAACCATACAGGTTTTCCAATGATTCATTGTATGAACCTGACACTGATGCCTAGTATAACAACTCTCATGTCGAAAATATTATACATTACCTAGACCCTTTTTAATTTCTATACATAAAAAAATAATTAATCGCATACATGAATAGATGGAACTAGGAATGATTATCATAAAGAAAGTTTTATTCTGAAATGATGACCGAAACTAGGTGATGAATTCTGAAGAGGAATCCATTGATGGAGAGAACAAAATCTCATCATCCCTGTTCGATGAAGGTGATGAAATATCTAAATAATTGATAAATTTCATACAACTTTGGAAAGTAGGTTTGTTGGGAAACCATTTCAGCATTTTCTTGATGATGTGGACCATAGAGGAAATTATAGTAAACAGAAATGGAGAACCAAAAGATAACTACATCTCCTCCATCTATTGGGATAAGTAATGGTAGAGTCATTGAAAGATGGGCATGTAAATGAATCTAACTATCAAGAACTGGGTCACCCTATGAAAATAGTGGGCCTAGCATGATACCCACCAAAATTCAGGGCTGTTAATTGTCAGGCATTCCAGTCTATGGCATTGTTAGCATGGATCTCACTTAACATCCATGGAAGAGAAAACAATGTTGGGCATTGGGAATTGATTTACTAATATTTATAATGACAGACACATCTTCCTACATTTAAGGACCAAAGCTATATAAACCAATACCCCCACCCAAAGACGCATGGGATGAAAGGTCAAAAATGTGGTAATCCTCCATAATTCTACCATCTCTATGACGCCATCCACTAATAATCCTAGGAACCCACATACATTTTTAGCATCATAAATTTATCAAAGTAGTGTGATAGTAATTATTGTCTGACGATACTAGTGATAGGGGGTCTATCCCATGAGGGATATGGAACATTGAGACCTACATGCATTACCTTTTTGCCATCAAAACCAACCACATAGGATATATAGAGATCCTCTACTCCCAACTCCAATATCAAGTAATTTCGAGAGCCTATCATTGAAACACACATATGAAAAAATTCCCTACTCTGAAGAGGTAAGGGAATACTGAGCCATCCATGAGACAAAAACCACTTAGAAGATACCAAGGGGGGATCCCACTCAGCCAGATCATCACCCAAAATTGTCAGTGCCTCAGATTAATGAGCTTTTCTTCTACGACCCTGCTAAATCAGCCCCTATCCAGGTGATGCAACACCAATGGTGGGTGAACGCTTATGAGGACACCCATTATGGGGTGTCATATTCTACATATTTTCTGCCTCATTCCACAAGTTACACATACTACTAGTTACCAACTATTTTTTATAAGGGGAAATAAGATTCCAAATAGGGATCACGACCTCACCCACCTAATAGGAAAGGCTTGGTTGAATCTTTCAATCATTAGAATAATCTACATTAGTTATAGGATGACTTGAGCCAATGAAAACTAGTAAAAATGTCATCCCCATATATTCAGTAGGCATAGTGGAGTTCCTCTACTCTCTATCACTTAGTATGGAGGTCCTCCCTATGTTACTAGTACTGATGAAAGAATATCCCCCCGCCATCTGGTTGAAACCCAACATTGATTCCCTCTACATGCCAATGATTTTATGAATAGAGGCCCTCCACCTGTCTCAACTAACTAGTGTGATGGCCCTCATCAAACCATCCCTAGATCAAATAGAGTTCCTCCCCACTACATAATTTTCCAATGTGAATGTACGCTTAGAACTATCACAAATTATGATGTTGGTCCTCCCCCATGATTTCACCTTATCTAGTGGAGGACCTTACCACTCAAGAAACCATTGATATAGAGGACCTCCCTGCTTCATAAATGAACAAAATTGAGGTCACCCACATTTCTAGTCTAGTCAAAATGATGGTTCAACTCATGGTTTTACTACAAACCAGTATGGATGACATCCCCATGCCAATGGTAGTATACATAGAGGTCCACCCCATGTTTTTATTAGCTCTGATGAAAGACCTCCCTACACCAGCTCTCTAACAACATAGGTCATTCTCACGTATCCACCATAAAACATGGAGGTCATCCCCATGTTATATTCTATATACGACCAGGTGCACCTCACACCATGGATAATCAATGAGGATGTCATACTTTCTCCAATTAGAACCCTCATATAGGTCTTCACCATGTAAAATATCTACTATTCCATAAATATCCATCATGTGGAAGAAGGGAGAAATGTCCCCTCATAATAAAGAACCCTGAGAATCACCAAATTTTTATTAGTCTACACCTATTTTCAAATTATATATCAGAATGTGACACAATGATGGAAATTTACCCAAGATACTCTACATCAGATTCTGGGGTAGGAAAAAAGTGTGTGAGTTTCTTCCTCCTAGAAAGTGATAAGTACAAGATCCCAAGAATCCTATATTGAAACTTGTAAGAGGAGGCATATTTGGATCCATTACGTGGTCTTATCAAATAGTCCTCATTAAAATAAATAAACTCTTTCTATACTACAACATGAGATCACAAAGATTTGTTATGTGGTTTGGTAGAGAGTGAGTGTTATCCTGATCCACCGCCATCAAATGCTTACCAAAAGCTTAAATTGGTGGTTGGAACCTTGTCTTTCAAGGATGTAATGATATAATCTGTATCATCCATGGGGGACAACCCAGTAATTAATTAAATGTCATCTAATTAAGTGTTATATCCAACTATCATTGAATCGCTAAAACAGTCTAGCTTTGTGTTGTTACCTTTTCTTCATCCACCCCTAGTTGAATAAGTGGGTATCCATGAGTTAAACACCACTTATGAATGGAGAATCTTGATGGATACCCCTGCACTAGAATAATTATCTGAGATGTTCTGGCTGATTTTCTACTCCACATCTTTATATCCTGGAGTCTCCAACCTAACACAAATTTATGTGATATTGGTGAGTCATCTTGGTGATGGACCTCTTCCTCTAGAATCACTAGAGAGATTAACCAAAAATCCATGAACATTATGACCACATTAGCCATCACTTTTTCATGGTAGATAGTTCACTACATCCTCCAGATTAACACCCAATATCACCTGATTATCAACAATCACTTCAGAGAAGATGCGTCCCAATATTTATTATGATCCATCTAATTATCAGAGAATCATCTTCAACCATGAAGATCGGGTTTTGTGGGTAGTATGTGTCTCTCTATTTTAACCTGATCTTGCGGTAGATGGACCAGCTCGATGACATAGAAGAAATGACATCGAGCATATTCTTGGTGAATATGGATTATCATAGGACACATAATGAGAGAGACAACAATGTATGTTTTATTTAAGAGGACCCACCCCTTGGGGGGAAACTACATCAGTTGGACCCATAAGTGTTTTCACCCGCCATCAAAGGGAAGTTCATATTCTTGAAAATCCTTTTGAGACATATCCCATAGTTTGAGACCCCAATAATGGTAATGGACTGACCATGAATTATAAACCATCTAAACCATTTTTATCAATATTGAATATAGAAGCTGTTCTCACTTCATACACATTTATACATTATCTTATTGAATAGAAAAGGCTTATCAATAATCTTTTTTATCGTGTGCCTAGTATCACAACATCTAGTCTCTAGTGACCCTTAATATGATCTCTTCCCTCCACCTTTGTGGTTGCATGGGTAACCGCTATCCCTACATTTATAGAATATTAATATTGATAATTTTTAAAATCCCACTCACCCCAATAGATTACACATCATAGATTACGAAAATCATCCATGGTATGTATCGCTGACATCGCCCGAGATGCATGAGAATCACACTCAAGAACCAACCCATGTTGTTCCTATAGATTATCCTTAGGTTGTTCACATAGTATAACTATCAACTATACCATGATCCATTCAGGTTTCCAACCATGTAGAAGACTCTTATAAAATAATGAAAATAATAGATGCTCTACAATACATGAAGAATTTTCTAGAGGATCGGATGGCTTCTATCATCGATCGACTTGAGGCACCGGAGACATGATAGGTTGAGATACTAATGGATAGAAATCCATATCTTAAATGGGTGGATGATATGACAGAACATATGAATTTCATGAATCCATGCTTCTTCATTTTAAACAGGGTGGGAAACCACCTATCGCATTGTTCCCACTTTATTTCACGGTGGAGGTCCATGTTAAAAAATCCATAACCGAAGTAACATTATAATATTTGGTGTTTTGTGTACAAACACATTAGGCCTATGTGTTTTTGGTATAACCAGTTACCACACTGGTCTGTGGCTAGCTGGGAAGATATTCATAGGCATTTTTTATCAATTTCCACCAGTCACAAAACAGGTATTGATGACCTATTCAAGTGTAAGAAATGAATCATGAGTGATTCATAGGATTTTTGATATTGTGGAATGGCCTCAAATATTCAAATTATATGATTATGACTCAAGAATGTCTTCTAACAATGTACATGGATAATTTAAGGACTGGATTGGTTCCTTCACCTACCACTCTTAATTTCCTAGCTGGATTCTTGGATTTATCTAACAAGGCCCAATTCCTAGAGTAAGCAATGTAGTAAGCTGAATAGGCATGTTAATTGCCTCCTACAGCTCCTGAAGAGAGAGTCATCATGGTCGATACTACTATCGTCCCTCCGGTAGAGGCCCCCTTGCCTCATTAATTACTAATCATAGGGACTCCTTCAGAACCTTACAATGGGAAACAACATTAGGCCCATTCTTGTGGTCATCCTCATCCGCCGAAGAATCATCCAAAACAACCCCATCAAGAACTGCCACACTGGTGAGACAATAAATCTCTTCTCCCCTGTCAGGATCTGACCACTCGTTAGGACCAGGATACTAGAATTCCCATTCTACAAAGTATAATCCATACCTACACATTAATGAAGATCATGTTCCAAGTTATTTCTGTAACTAATTTTATAAAGGAATCATAATTATTATAGAGTGTGGGAAACCAGGGGAGGTTCATATCACTGATCACACTAAATATTAAACCTATAACTAATTTTTGAGAAATAATATCCCATAGTATTATATATTCATGGATTTTATATTAGAATAGATTGATCATAATATCATTAGGATGGGTTATAAACCGGAATAGGTGGAATGTATTTCGGCAAATCCTGATAGTGAAATTGAAAAATTGTGGATGTAGGTCTCCATTCATGGATCTATGAATTAAAATTATTGGTTAGATTGTAGGGTAGTTACATATTCTGATGGTTTCATCCATGTTAATCTAAATCATCCCATGTCTCATGAAGATTCCAAATCTCCTCCAGCTATAATTCTATATCTAGATCTCAACATTTTTCTTCATAGAAGATATGGATCTAACTATGTAATTGAGTCAATTTTTACAACCATTTCATAACCCAGATCACACATTTGACGATGCCATTCCCACAAAGACGGGGATCACCCCGGGAATCCAATCGATATTAGATAATTCCTCATATGATGATAATTAGTTATTCTTAGTATATATTTTCAAGCTAGTGGACCCCAAAATGTTTCCCAGGGATGAGGGATTTTGGGAAGATATTTATAATGTTTTTGGTTGATTCCAACATCAATGAGGATGTGAACATGTTAATCATCGGAATGCTCAGGCCAAGACCTCAATCCTAGTTTTCCATTATTCTATGATCATAAATTGGACTCCCAAAAGTGCTCAAAGTTAATTTTACTCTCATAACATCTTTTGGGATTCATTAACACCACTCTCCATGTTACATAGTTAGGTAAATCATCCCTGACCATGTCATGATGTGCTGCAACCACTAGCAACCATACATCAGTAATCTGAAATTCAGCCAATTTTAGTATTCTGATTCTGCTAGAGAGTAGAGGGACACCCTCAACTGTATCTTGAATCCACTGGTTCATCCAATAGTACCCGTTATACAAACTATCAGGGAGCAAACTTGTGCAGATAAAAATGGGCCTCTAGAACATAATTATGAAGTGATTAATAATCTTTCCAAAATTACTACAACTATATCAATTCAATAATTCCTCTCAAAATAGAATATTTCCAGTAATCCTTAATAATGGATATGAAAATCCCCTTACAGTTTGAAATAGAGGTAGCAGCTATAGAGGTCTTAGTGAGGAATTCTATAGATAATAATTTCAATCCATTATCTCATTTTTAAATTATAATAATGGTTTTCATGTATAGGGTAACATATGCCATTTTTACATCACGTGCTATATTATAGGAGTGGTAGTATTAAGGTCCTCATTGTCATTGGTTCGATGACAAATATCATCGTGACTCAAACTCATTGCAAGATAAGACTATCTGAACCAGAGTTGATTCCCTCTTACCTGATGAGTTATGGTTATGTTATGATTGAGAAGAGTCTATGATGAAACAATATACTAATGAACCATTTTGGTAGACTAATTTTAGAGACAGTGTTCTTGGTCATCTCACAAAACACATCATACTATGAGTTAATTGGTAGGCTCTGGATTCATCTATAGAGAATAGTTCCTTTCGCTTGTCACCAATGAATAAGGTACTATTCCTATTGTGAATTATGTGCGCTCTTGGTTGATACCTCTTCTATTTCCTCTTATTATTCGTAATACTTAGATTCTAATTATTAAAATATCAAGAATAAGTGGGTTATGACATGTCTTGTTGAGCACACTACTACTGTGGGTGACCCATGGATGGATGTGGATGATTCATCCATTCTCATGATTCACTAGATAGAGGAAACGGCCCCATAATAATGCAATTTCAATTTTCATTTCTATGATAAGAGGAAGACATGTTCCAAGACATTACGAATGGGTGAATATTACATCATATTCCTATACAAGATAGGTTATTGTAATTCTAGATCCTCTTACCCATGTTAGATATCATGAAGTTTAGCACATGACCAACATAGTTCATCACACCATTTTGTTCCTCTGATTCGATCCTATTCAACATAGACAGAAATTCCAGCATTGCTTCGACATTATTAAGTGTGGGCTTCTATTTTGAATGTCTGATGGGATCATGTTAAAAAAATTTGTTTCCGTTGATTCAATGGTTTACATGTATCTTAATAATGGGTTCACCACCATTCAAGATATATCCATCATTTCTCTTAGGGTTTCAAAACTCATAATGATTTCCTTTTCCCAATGATCCTATTACCTTGGATGGTGAAGGAGATCTAGAGGATCATCATCATGAAATTAAAGAGCATGTCTCCACTATAAACAATGAGTTGGTATAGGTGGATCTAAGCATTGATGTTGTCCTGAGGCCAACATCGATCATTAAAACAATCTATTTAGAATAATAGAAACTATATGTGGACTTTTTAAGAAACATCATTATATATTTTTCTAGATTTATGATGAGAATTTCAGACACATCCCCTAGGCCTCTGTGCACCTACTTGGTCTCCCAACATGTCCTCACATGTTCAAAATGTATTCCACAAAAATTCACACCTTTCATGGTGCCATGGTGGATGCTGAAGTTGATAATTATAATAAAGAATTTTTTTCAAGGAATTCCTATACCCCTATTGGTTTCCCATCATTGTTCCCATCATAAAGAAAAATAGCTAAATTTTATTCTACATTAACTTTTCAGATCTCAATTGTTATATTCTAAAGGGTGAATTTCCCCTTCAGGTGACAGAGATGTTGACTAATGTCACCATTGGATTCTAGGATATCTCATTCATGCATCGAAACACCAGGTATTATTAGATGAGAATTCTCTCTGAAGATAAAGAGTCCATATCTATCAGGGTGGCATAGGGAACCTTCTTCTTTCTAGTATAGACCGTCTGCTGAAGAATTAAGGGGCCACTTATCAATGTTCCATGCACATAATATTCATACTAATCCTCAGGATGCTAGTGGAGTGATTTCTAGATGATCATGTGGATAAATCCTATCTGTTATAGGACCATCTCAGTGATCTAATGAAAGTTTTCATCTTGCTTCAATCAAAGTATTTGAAGATAAACACCTTGAAATATGAATTTTGCGTGACCTAGGGGATGTTCCAAATTTAAGGGATAGATATAATGGTACCAATAGCGACCTAGAAGACATCAAATCTATTTTATAGATTCCCCCCTTGAGATACCTTTGAGAGCATCGAGGCATCCATGGTCATGTATCCTATATACACTAATTCAATGAAAATATGGATAGAAATGGTAATCTCTTTTATTAAATAAAGATGAAATGTGTCTTCTACAAATGGGATGAGGAGTTCTAGAATAATTTTGACAAGATTAAGTAGTATTTTCTACAGCCTCTAGTTTTGGTGCCACCTGTTTCAGAAAAGATTTTGGTCATTTATGTGGCCTCCCTGGAATGATCTCTTAGTTCCCTTCTCTCCTAGAAAAACCTTAATGAAACAAAGAACAATTTATAATATGTTATACTCATTAAAATAGACATAGAGAACATATAATCATTTGATGAGAAGTACTACCTCATTTTGGTTTTCATAGTGATGAAGTTACAACATTATTTGTAGCATCATGATATATATCTGGTTCCCTAAATGGATCTTTTAATTTATATTATGAACCAATAAATGATTAAAGTCTATATTGCATTGTTGAAATTTATTCTATAGTAGTTATACATTATGTTCATTTCATATATGTCCATCATGGGTCAGGTGTTGGGGGATTCTTTTGTCCACCCATCTGGCCCTCGAAGAGTAGTCTTTGGGCCTTGATTTTCCCAATGAATACATTTTCATATTGGATAAGGTTATGCCATGTTGTAAACAAACCATTATGGTTTCCTCCCAAGATGAGTTGTATGGAGGCTCAATTGTTATGTCCACTATGTCCGATACCCTAATGGGGGGGATCATGTTTTGATAGATTAAAAAATTCACTTATTCGGATCATGTTTTGTTGTTAGAAAAAAACTCCATTCTCTCTTTATCCCATAGAAATATACAAATATTTATTGAACCACACATAGGAAACACCGATTTTTTTGGTTCACCTTCACTGGGATACATTTAAAGAGTATACAACAACTATTTTCGAATGTAGCAAATTCAGTAAGGCTCATTGTCAATAATGTGTAAAATATTCGGGCTAGATCATTTATGCCCTGGATCACTTCCATTAAACGGTATAGGGTCTATACACTCCATTACCAAGTGTCACTCCCTAGGCCTCTTTCTCTGGCTCACTGCCTATGGAATGGGTCACCACGTTCTTCATCATTCACTAATTTCTCTTGGAACGAAATCCAAACACAATTTTACGACTTGTAGGTAAAACATAGTTTATACACATGCATGTACCTTCATTTTCATGAATTCCTACATTCTCAATTATATGTATATTCTCTATTAAAACCATCTTTCACCCGCAGATGAAGTCCACCATATCGGGTACTACTATGTACGGAGAATTCAATTCACAAACAGATTTAATGTTTTTTCAAGCTTCCTTTTGAAAATAGTGAACTGTCTTTCTCCTCTGTGTAATGTGAACCAGGTTTTTTATGTTGTTACCTCCTCCACATACTAATTTTGTGGATGCGAACCACCTTTCATATTCGGACTGCCTCCGCCTTCATGATCACTTACCGCAACCACGTATCGATCTCGCGAACCTCTGTTGCAAATCACCCTATGTCTGGAGACTATTCTATGTTTGCAAAAAACCTTCGATTGAGCATACTGGAGTAGTACCTCTTCATACCACTTGTAGAATTAAATATCTCACATAATGGATATTCCTACCCTACAATCCGAGTACTAAATGCATTCACATTTCTACTTAAATCCTTCAGTAGAATTTCATCTGCACAAACAATATTAGCCTTTGTGGGAATATACATCCCGAATAACCTAATGTCATTACCAAAATACCAGGTGAACAAATTTTTCTATTGATATTCGACAACAATAATAATTGTTGGGATTATCGATTCTTATATAAGAATAGATACCCACATAATCCACTGAACTAAGATTTTCCATATCTTTGATTCGATATTGACTCCACCACGTACTGATCCTTATACTATCATGAACTATTATTGCAACATGGTCTTAATACTGTCTTTTGTTATATGCTTTCAATATCCTTGGCCAATGTCAAACCATCCACATACCGCACTGTCTTCTGTAGAAAACTGTTGCTGTGGCCATTTCTGGTTTTGAAAACTGTTACCTCCGCTCCGAGTATCGTTCCCATAACATGGTAAATGGACCATGAATTATGGTTTAAGGTTCTCATATTTTTCTAGTTTTCTTCAACATTTTTCATACCATTCACTCCTATGATGGAATACTTCATTTTCCAACATCAAACTCCTTATTTTCAGGCCCAAAAAATTGTCAATCGCAGGGAAACTATACCACCTAAAAAACATATCTTCTGCAAACAGAATCCATTTTCATTCGAGGTCATTTGGAATTGTCATAAAACACAACCAAACCCAAAATCACAGATAGGATGCCTCGAGGGACGTTTTCTCAACAATATATCCTTTGGGTTTGATGACAACTCTTCTCACAACAATGCTACAAATTTTGATACCTCATTTATACTCCTACCAACTTCAACAACCATTCGATTCATGTGATTAAAATATCAATCAAGGATTGAATAAAAACATAATATATGCCCACATGAGCCATGTTCTACATGAGAAATAATAGCATCATGGAATGTTTAGCAAATGAATCGCCTCATTTCTGACACAAATTGTTGATGCCAAACTGATACCAATTGCTGAGTGTTGTAAGCCTTCTGATACCATTCCAACACCACTCTTATTCTTTTATCACAGTCCTTATCTATTGTGACATATATAATTTGATCGATCACGTCTAGCATCATCATATTTAATGCTACCCTATGTTATTTCTCATCTAATAAAATTTAGATCAACTTTAACGCCCCCTATCATACTGTTCCACTTAATAACTTCTCCCCAAGTCCTTCCTCCCCCTGGAATATTAACACACTCTCTCCCTTTGTCAGTGATACCGATTGACACTCTATGGTTGTCTATAATATGGTAAAGAACACATATCCTTACAATAGGGAAGGACACATCATAACATGGGTAGAGGGGGACCTACATCCAAACATATTCATGTATGGGGATTCAATTGGACTACCAGATCCAGTCGATGTCTTTAAAATGATTCTTTGGGTGTGACCTTCATAAGAATATTTGCAAATTGTAGTTCTGTAGGCACATAGTCCAACATCACAATCCCTTGATCCAATTTATCCTTGATAAAATGATATTTTATTTCAATGTCATCTTTTCTTGAATGATGGGTTGTATTTTGTTCTAAGATTTAAAACATATGAATTATCAAAAAGAATTTTGATTAGAGACTTTACATCAATTCAATTATCATGATGTTTCTGCTTCATCCACAATATCTGCACACAAGCTTGAGTTGTTGTAATGTATTCAGCTTCTACATTGCTCAATGAAACAGAATACTGATTCCTGCATAACTAAAAATTAACAATCCTCTAAGATAAAATTCATCTCAAGACATTTATATCATATCTTCTTCTGAACCAGCCCAATCCACATCTGTATAACCCAATAACTATGGATTAGATTCTTCATTGTACATTAGGCCAAAATCCACTATTTATTTTTTGTACTGGAGAATTATTTTTATCAATATAATGTATATATATATGGTAATTCTTTCATACCTTTCTTGTTGAAAATTTTCATATACAATATCAGTCCTTGTCGATGTAAGGTACAACAGAATTCAATTGATCATCTTGTATTCTCTTATATTAAATGGATTTCTTTCATCATCCGTGATAGTTTCAACTGGGTGGAAACCAGAGTCTTAATATCCTAGAAATTATCCCTTCCAATCCTTTTAAAAAAATACATGGCATATTTTTATTGGGAAATAAAAATTATATTATATTATTTTAACACTTTAAGACAAGGGAAACTATTAGCACCACAATCATCGACATTTAATACTCGCTTTACATGAATTCCAAAAACTATCTGCATTATACTTCATCCGATCCACCAATGATTATGACATCAACATAAACTAGAATAGTCATTCTTTGACTACTGACATTATTGAAATATAGATAGTAATATTCCACACCACCCTAGAAACCAAGCTTATTTAGAAAATGATCAAGCATAGAATACCATCCTTTTGGTGCTTACTTAAAAGCATATAAATCCTTCTTCAGATGAAAAACAGTATTCTCATCATCATGAATAGGAAAATCATCTTGTTGTTCAATGAATAATACTTCTTCTAAAACTACATTAATAAATTCTACCTTTACAACCATTTGGAAAATTTAAAAAAAAAATTGCACAGTTATGGAGACAAATAATATAATTGTTTCTAGACTTGCGACGGGTAAAAATGTATCCTCAACATCAATACCCTCTATCTGTGAGTACCCTTTGCACATAAACAGTGATATGTTTCGAATGGCAATACCATTTCATTCATTTTGTTGTGGAAGACCCATTTTGTCCCTAGGAAATTCTTTTATTCTAGTCTCGAAACAATTTCAAACTATTGATTCTTCTCAATTTTTTCATGTTCCTCATTCATTTCTAGAACCCAATTCTCATCTCTAGTTGCTTCATCAAATCATTTAAACTACTCTTGTGATAAGTATAATGCTTGTTGTAGTAAATTCATCCTCATTGTCTGTAATGGTGTAGTCTGATCATCAATTATGTTATGCATATCAATTTCATATCTTCTTACTAGTATCTAGGAAGAAACTTATTTATTCTCCTAATATGATTCTTCTTCTGAAGCAATATATTGATCTAGATAATCTTCTAATTTGGTCATCTCTTCATCACTATCATCATGAGTCTTATTATGTATTTGCTTATGATTGTATACATTCACTATTATAGTCATAACATGACTTTCAACTATCATTAATTATCTCTTATTAATGCATTTTTATGCATTTTATATTCATTTACTAACCAAGAAATATTCCTTTATATCCACTTGATTAAAAATTACAATGTTTATATTTATTGGGAATAAAAAACTTACATCCAAAAATAAGAATATATTTCAATGATGAATTCTTTCCATTCCACAGCTCATATGAATCTGTCTCCTCTTATGAAAATAATTAGGATCCATTTGATTTGTAGACAACCGTTATCACTGCCTCTTTCAAAAAAACATATATTTTTGTTCTTTCTCAATGAAAATTATTCATGTCATATTGATGAAAATTTGATTTCTTCTCTTAACTACTCCATTCTGCTGTGGAGTTCTTTATAATGATACTTGATGCTTTATCCCATGTTTCTATAAATGATCATCCACTTTTCTGTTTTTTAATTCTATTCCATTATCAGTTCAAATCATCTGGATTTTCTGAACATTCTTCTTTTCACATTCTTGTCAATATCTTGTAGTTCAACAGAAGACTTCATATGTGTGCGTGATTATTGAAACCCATGAAATTCTTCCATAGTTATCAATGAAGATAACATAATAACTCCTACAATCAATAGATCTCAGTGACATTGGAACACCCACATCAATATGCACCAATTAGAGAAATCTTGTGGGATTTTGCTCCGTTTTCATATATGTCTTTCGAATGATCTTCCGTTGTTGGCAAGCATCACGTGTATGAGTACTATCTCATGATATTCTAGGGAGACTTATAGCTACATCATATTTCACCAGATTTTCCATGGATCCTTGGATTATATATCCATGATGCTTATGCATTAACATGTTTTCTTTGTCCTTGAAAAAAAACACATATCATCTTCCCCACTCACGAGGTATAGATTCCCTTTTGTATGCATTCGTTGCAACACAACAACACCATCATTTTCACTAATGATACATGATTTTTTAGAAATTCTTATGGCATTTCCTGAGACGCACAATTTATTAACACTATGAAAGTTGTGACTAACCTCTTCAACAAACTAGACATCTACACATCTAATAACTTTTCCTCCTAATTAGAATTTTCAAGAACCAATAATTTTCATGCCCGTATAATTACAAAGTCATATGATACCTTCTTTATCGTAGCTGATTTCGATCACTATATTATTATTTCACTTCATGTTTGAAGTGAATCTACTATTAATGATCCATATCCTAGTATGATCAGATCCCATGAATGCATTTTTTGAAATCACCACATACTCAACATTTTTATATTTGACACATGTCATTGACATTATACTCATCATGGAATGATTATCTTTATCTTCCTCAACAAATGATGGACCAGATTCAACATGTAGGGCTAGAAAATCGATTTTCAATTTGAATATCTGTTAATGATACATTTTTATTCTTCTTATAAAAAAATTATGTATGTCTAATAACATTCAATTTCATTGATGATGTGAAATATATTTCCATATGACCATTTAATTTACCCTTGAAATAATGACCATCTAATGAAAAACAGGAATTTTGAGCTCTATATGACCACCTCTATTGGCCTTGTTGCTTTTGGCAACTCTTTGCTATTAAAAATACATTTTCAGAATTTCCCATCCTACCATAACAACTACATCTTATGTGAGGTAAATTCTTATGTGGCAATGATGCACCACTATTTGTGACTTGGGTTCATTGAATCTTATGATTCTTCTTCGTACCCAAATAAATCATTAATCTTGATGCGGGTTCTTGTGGTCTAACGTAAACCATAAGAACATTTTGTTTTAGTTCAAGCCATGTACGGGCCTTATTATTCATAATTGATTGATGATTCTTTTATGATAGACCATTATGCTCAAATAACATCATATATTTTTCTTCTAAGATCTTCTTTATTGATGTTGAATTTAGATTTATCAGTGTCAACTAATCTTAAATTATTCTTCACAGATTAACGACATCCTAATCTAGTAGTTCGATACTTTTGATTTGAGCTATTCAGTTTCAGTCAAAAAATCAATTCCTATTTTCTATTATTCAATTTTAATTATGTACTCAACCACAATTTATGATCATTCTAGAATTGAAGACCTCATTATTTCAATTTCAACATTCAGCTTAGAATTTTCTTCTTCCTTCTGCTCCTTAAGGGAATCTTCAAATACGTCTTGAAGATAAACTATTCCACAAATTTCTCTATCATCACTGTCAGATTATTGTCTAGTTAATGAATTTCTGACAACTTCCACCAAAGAATCTATTTTATGATCCCTGTAGTTGTTCGTCTCTTCTGTGTCAGATACTATTGAACTTTCTTCATCTTTTGAAGGAATATTCTTCTTTTTTTAGTAACTTTCTCATAGTGCTTATCCTCCCTTTATAATTTGAGGAATATTTCTTTTGAGGAATTTCAACATTTTCTTCATTTTCATCATCAACCAAATTATGAAACTTATCTACAAAATTTTCTATCATTCCGCATCAGAAGTAATCAAATAGATATTTACCATTGAACTTCTATTTTCCCCTTTACCGATTAGAGGAGACAAATGACATGAAATCATATATATTCTCATCCTCAGAACTATCTTCAAGAGAGATATTATTCGGGGCATTGAATTCCACCTCTATAAACTTTCTCTTTTCTATTGCATCATTATCATCATTTCTCAATTCATATTCTACAAGGGTACTGTGTAGGTTATCTACTGTCAGCTCCTTCAGGTCATTGTCTTCCAAAACTAATACTTTTTAATTCAACCGCAGTGGAAGTTTCCTCAAGATATGTTTCACAATAATTATAACTTCAATAACATATACAATACCTCTAATGTATTCCACAATAATATTTATTCTATTTAAGAATGCATCAACAGTCTCATTGGGATTAATTCTGAAATCCTTATACTGGTTCCACAGAACCTACGGCTTTGCCTCTCAATATTTTCCGTGTACCTCATAAATGTTCAAACTATTTTTCCCACATTTCATGTGATGTTTTACAGGAAATCACCATCATATAAATTTCATTTTATAGGGTTCACACTAAATCATTGATTAATTTATCATTAGCATCAAATTATCTTGTTTTATATTTTGATAATGCACCACTATTAATGTATGATGGTATTCCATTTATAGCTGCTGTGAAGACACCCATCCCAACTGATTGGATGAAGTGTTGCATTCAATTCTTCAATAGTGGAAAATTATTTCTCTCAAATATCATAATTATTTTATGATTGACCACCAAAATTTCTTCATCTTGATATAGAACCTCTATATTTCAAATTTGTTAACGGATACCAATTGTTATGTTCACTAGGTCGAATACCTTGAGATCGGGGGGGGGGGGGGGGGGGGTCAATAATGTTATTATAGATTAAAACATTCTCCCATTTGGATATTTTTTTGTTGTTAGAAAAAACTCGATTATAATTTCCTCCCATAGAAATATAAAAATATATATGAAATTATGCATTGTAAACAATGATGTTTACTTGTTACACCCTCACTGGGCTTCATCCAAAGAGAATACAGTGACAATTCCCTATTGTACCAAATTCACTATGGCTTGCAGCCAATAATGAGTACCATGTTCAGGAAAGATATTCCATTCCCAAGAACCCTAACTTTAAATAGAATTGGGGCTGATCAATGCATTCCTAAGGGTCACTCCTTATGTCCCTTTCAATGGCTCACTACTAGTGGAATGGCTCACTATCATCCTCTTCCTTCATTCACTCCACTTGGAATAAAATCCGGATAATGTTTATCGACTAGTAGGTCAAACACTATTTATGGACATGTAGGTCATTTAATTTTCATGAATTCCTACATCCTATATTACAGGTAGATTCTTTGGTGATGTTCCTTTTTCACCCGTAGATGAAATCCACCTTCTAGGGTACTACTAGGTTTTGAGAATTCCATTCTTAAACTGATTTAGAACCTTTTCTAGCTTCATTGTGGACATAACGAAAAATAAGTCCCCTTCACGTACTCTATAATGAGTTTGGAACATGGACAAATCCTCCGCATACTACTTCCGCCGATGTGATCTGCCCTCCATCCATAGACTTTCTCCGCCTTTGCGATCGTGTACCGCCACTGCCTACCGATCCCACAATACTCCACTACAAATAACCCCTTGTCCGCGAATGATTATCTATTTGCAGCTGCCTTATATTATTCGTACTAGAACTCTCCCTGTTCATATTACTTGTGGAATTATCTCTTTCATATACTATATATATCACCTATGTGTACCAGGTCTTATGTGGATACAAATTTTCACTTAAATACTTCAGTGGAATTTCCTCCACACGAACCACTTTAGCATTCATGGGATTGTCCCTCACAAGTCACCTTCCTCCTTTGATAAAATCATAGTTCCAAAAAAGTATATAATCTATTCAATATCAATAGAAATTAGTGGTATTATCGATTATTATATAGGAAATGATACCCACTTAATCCGCTGAACTAATATTTTCCAAATCATTGATTCAATACAACCTCCACTATGTACTAATCCATTTACCCCAGCAAACCATTTTCACCACATCATTTATGTACGATATTTGTTCCTACATAGACGAAATCTCCTAACGACATCAAACCGTTCACGTATTGCACCGTCTTCTAGCGTGAACTGTTGCTAGGGAAATTTCTTATTTCATGAACCATTACCTCCGCTCTGCATACTGTTCCAAGAAGATGGTATGTAGACCATGAATTATAGTTCACGGTTGTCACCATATTCTAGTTTTCTTCAATGATTTTCATACCGTTAACTCCTATAATGAAATCCTTCATCTTCCAACAACAAACTCACGAATTTAAGGCCATTTTTTTCAGACATTGTGAAATTGAATCACCATAAAACCTATCTTCGGCAAACACCATCCATTCTCATTCGTTGCCCGTTGGATTTTTCAACAAACACAACCAGACCCAAAACATACCGAGAGGATTCCATGAAGGAATTTTGACCAACTTCATTGATCCATGACTCAACAGAGTTGATATATATATTTCCTTCATTACAACTATATATGTTGTTTTCTTTATTCATTCTTGTTGTCAGAATGATTCACCTACAATATGGAAAAGTATCAGGACCTCATTACTGGTCACGAGATGGATCTCTTGATTGATGTCCCCACATATATATTAAGTGGGACTCTAATGTAGTCAATATAAATTTCAATGAAGATTATGTTGTTTTAAAACATGTGATCATTCCCCTGGACATGTTTACACACTATTTAAGGGTGTAGTATCCTTCTCAGCCAGAGGTGACTCATGTTACCATATCACAAAATGTTTGAGTTCATGACCAATCCAATATAACTATTTATCTCACAAATCCTAACCACAGAGATATATAAATTCTTTTGTAACCTCAAAGGATCACCCAATTTTCAGTGTGTACAATAATGAAAACCAACAAGTAATCGAAATTACCATTAGTGCTTCCACATCAGGTCCCCCGGATCCCCCCATTGTATTGGTAGAAGAATTCCCTAATTAACGATTCCATTTGTCAAGTATCTCTAACATGTAAATATCCCATTAGATAATTCAATGAGTGAGAGAATCCATCATCATGTAGTGTAGTTCACCCTTTAGTGTATTCATATCATTGAGAAGATTTTCTACAGACTTGGGTTTAAGGTATTTCTCCTCCATTATTTAACACCCCAAGCTTCTACGGTACGCTTCCCTTTGAATAATGCAATAGTGTGTGTTGTACGCAACATCGAGTTCTAACACACACCACATCCGATCAAACTAGCCGTTATGAATAGTAATACCTACTTTTTGTAATTTTATCTCACAAAATGGAATTAATTTTCTGATTTGGAGTATCGAATTTAGCCGAAGGTGAAATTTTGGTACTTTTCAGATAATTTTAATATTTTGATGAATAGTGAAAATTACTAAATTTTAATTAAAAACAACATTTTTGATCAAAATAATTAATATAGAAAAATTATGAATTTGTGTGTTTTTAAAGTATATTTAGAATATATTTTTACCATTTAATACAATGTTGGACATTGGACATAATACCCAATTAAACCGAACATAAACAAGTATCAATCTTTTGATAGTTATTATATCTTAAAAACACAATTTTTGTTTTGACAGCAGGAATTAATTTTAAATTAATTTCTGCCACTTCTGTGTTTTGAATTTGAAAAAATGGATTCCATATTTTGAATTAGGATGTTCAAATTGTGTAAATATGTAACTTTTATTTTTAGACATTTTGAATAATTATTTCGGTAAATATTTTATTTACCATGGATAAAGGGTAAATCCGGGAAATAAGGGTTAAATAATAATATTATAATAATAACACATTACCTTAAAATGTGTCCTAACCTTATTGGTTGACACATGTTTGACCATGGGCATCTTTGGGTCGATTTTGGAACCCCATGGTGCCACTTGTAAGTGATAGGAACAATTTATTTTAATTACGTTAAAATGAATACGAAAATGACACAAGCATATATCTTTTAAAAAACAATTTTTACATAGGGTTATATATATTTTATATTCGACAATAAATATTCATTAGAAATATAAAATGATTTCCCACATAATGATATTTTATTTATAATTTTTAGACATTATTTTATTTAATTTATTTGTGACACAATGATGATGCAGTAATTACCATAACAGTGAAAAATTAAAATAATTGATATTATAAATACCCAAATAAATACAATTTTAGGCATTTAATGAATTACACTAATTTTCTAGTATAATATGAAATATTAGGATTGATTTAATTGACTTTTTTCGAAGTAATAATTATTTTATAATTTTCATAAAAATCAACTATTGAATAGTGACAAAATTGACATAAAATAGTTTTTAAAAACAATATTATATTATTAATTGATATAAAATTCTTAAAAATATAAGGATCGGTCAAGAGACTTATATCATGATAGGAGTATCATTAATGGACCACTTGGTGGTCGCTTGAGGTATATAGTATGTTTATTAACTATATAATATAAAAATACAATGTGACATGGTAAATGTCAAACTAATTTACTAAGAGTTAAAACTAAAAGATAAGGTTAATATAGTAACTCAAACCAGTATAACATCTATTGGTTGAATGGTTTTCGACTGATACCCACCTTAAACTTTATATAATCAACGTTGGAGCCATTATTAACCGAATATGAATTTATTGTAAATTAATAATTCTAGATTTTCCAAAGGTGCCCCTCACCCCTCTTATAAAAGGGCACTCCCCCTTCTATTACTTCACACCTTCAAAGCCTTTTGGTTCCGACATACTCTACCCAAATACTCTCTCAACTTACATCACTCCAACCTAGAGGCCTTATTCCGATCAGAAAGCCAACCTAAGGATCCCTTTTCATCAAATCAAAAGGAAGAACCCGAAGAAGAGGTAATGTTTTCACCACCCTTTTTCAAATTCATTTCTTCTTCCACTTCTTCTTTATTTGTTTTTACCATTATAAAATAATAACTACCATATCTTATATATACTATGATGTTATTATAAATATGTTACAACCATATTCATTATTCTATCCACCCTTTGAATAACTTGTCACCATACGTGCGTACGCACGGCTTACCATCTCCATGTCGTGGTGTAATTGTTATTAAAAATATTATTAGTTGGATTGGTAAAATAATGATGTGTAACTCATTTAAATAATAAATATAAAATGATAATGATTCTGTATATATGATATACCATCCAATTATGTATTATTTTAATATCAAAAGAATGATATTGTCACTCGTGCGTACGTACGGACCACCGTCTCCACGAACGCGATGAGATTCATTCTCCATCGTATCCATTCAAGTATAATTCTAATTTGATGATTAATAATAGTATCTAAGGACTTGATATCATTCTGGATATGATTATTATACAACCTATCCATGACAAACACGACTTATGTAACAAAACATATAAAAGAAAATGAGTAAGTTAACACCCAAACCAACAATAATACTAAGATATTATTAACAAATCAATGTTAAAAGATCATATATGATATAATATTCTTGTATAATATAATAACAACTATTTCACCATTATACAAGAGTTTAACCTACCCCAACCAAGGAAAAGTACAAGGTAAGGGTTTATTTCACAATCTCTTCATTATCTGAGGATGTTTATACGTAGTAATCTACTGGGATCTCTTTATCATCCACATCCATGTTTCTTAAAAATGTATTTCAAAACATTTCTTTCTCGAATATGGGTTAAAGTCATTTATACCCTTGTTTGAATTTTTATAAGAGGTTTATAAAAAAATATTTCCATCATTTTCCAAACAAGGTGCATTTTAACCTTTTTGATGGAATTAAGGTAAGAATGTTCTTTTAACTTATACGGCGGGTGCGGTTATTTTCCTCCGTTATAAAATCTTTGAAGATTTCCTTACAAGATTATAAGAATATTTTCAATGAAAATGTTTTATAAATATATGACTCTTAAATGATTTCAAAATAGAAAGAGATATATCTCTAAAAAGAGTTTTTATTTCATCTATGTCAACATCCTTTGATGGATTTTATGCTTAGTTGAAGTTGATTTATTATGATACAGAACTTCTATATTGTATTAAAGGTTTTGTGATATGTTTGAATGTGGATGTGTTATTTTTATACCATTCATGGTTTATGGCTGAAGTATTTACATTTCATATGCTAGTTTTAATATGAATGTTTATGTTATGTTTAAACCTTTTCATATGGGAATGAATTGGACTTAATATGTGACGGGTAGAGCCTGTTATAGCTCCTCGATGCATCGGTAGGTCTCATGAGTCAAACTAGTGTCTTGGCACAAGGCCTTGGACAAATCTTATTTGTAGTCTTGGCACGAGGCCTTGGCTATGTGGTTATGATAGTCTGGCATTATGCATTCCATCATTATGAAAGTGGATATTGGTATTGCATGTGATTATTCTATTAGTAGAATATCCATGTGAATAATTAAATGGCATTATTTCATTTTATTTTTTCCATACGGTGTTTAAGTGCAAGTATAAAAGGCTTTTGTTTTAGTTATACATGGCCTTAAATGTTTATTCTTATTTATGAATTTTTCCGCTATATTGTTATCCTTACCGAGCATTTGAGCTCACCCATTTTCTATGTTTTATTTTTCCCAGGATATGAAGAAGTAAATTATGAATGACCTGCATGGATATTATGAGGGGATAACAGTGTGGATTATGGAGACAATATGTTGTTGTAGTAGTCTTTTACTTTATGATGTAATGTACAACATTATGAATATATCAGGTGTTTCCAAGCCTACTAAACCAATCGGTCATTCGATATTTGATCTTTCTTGTGATAATTCCAATGTTACGTAATAATGCACCGACTCTGGGTAACTGGGGTCGGGGCATTACAGTTGGTATCAGAGGAAGTTTAGTACAAACCTTGGAAGTTAGATTTAGATAAACTCTTATTAGAGCACATAGATTAAAGATGGACTTTGAGGATTAGTATAGATGAACTTCTAGAATTTCGGTATTGTAGAGATTTTGTGAGTTTTCCAATCAATACATCCCTGTCTAGATACGAGCTGGTAGAGGCGGCACTGGCATAGATGTACCTAGGGGTAAAACCCAAAAACACTGCTTTAAGCTAGACTCGAATAGGAAATGGTGCACGACAATGGGCCTTGCTGCACTCTTGGTTACGACACTCCTGGGGGATATGGTTAGGATAACTCTCATTTTCTTTACAAATCATTATGAAGGGTTTATGAATATATACTTCTTCAATGAAAACATTTTTATGATTATGGATTATATCCATAAATAGTTCAATTTATGATAAGTGTTTTATAAGTATGGGATTATGTATTTTGATTAATAAACTGATCTAGTTTATGTCATTGTTTAGAAATGGTGCCTAGTGGAAGAAATGGAAACTGTATCAATGCACACACTCCATGTAGGGATTGCCCTCCTGCTCAAGATAATTAAAGTGGAGCTGGTGATGCAACTGGTGCTGATCAGCTAATCACCATACTAGGACGACTGAATCAGAATATGAATAATAACATTACCCGTATGGAGCACCCTGATCCGTAGCGTGGAGGATAAATGATATATCGATTCATGAGGCAACAAACACCAACGTTTAATGGGGGTAGAAATCCCTTAGTAGCTGAGTAATGGATATTTTTCCTAGAGAAAATATTTCAGGCTTTGGGGAGCAGTGAAAGGGAAAAAGTTATCATGGTAGTTTACCGCCTCACTGGAGATGCTGATCAATGGTGGTCATAGATTCGAAATACGAAAAAAGATGATGAAGTATCAAATATAAAATAGTGGGAGTTAAAAGATCTATTTTTAGAAAAATACTTTCCTCACGACCATCGAGCTGATATGGAAAGGCAGTTTCTAAGTCTGAGACAAAAGGAGGATGAGAATGTCATTAAGTATGAGGCTAACTTTACAAAGTTAGTAAGGTATGCTGGAGATTATATACATAACCCAAGATGTAAGATTGATCGTTTCTTTGATGGGTTAAAACCATTTCTCCGTCGAACATTAGTATCACAATCCTTCTCGTCGTACGAAGACATTGTCTCATGTGCTATCAAGACCGAAAAATAATTCTCTATGTCTTATGACTTTAAAGCAAAGCAAGAGACGAAGAGATCTTCTGATCAACCTGGGAATGGAAATAAGGGGAAGAAGGGAAAGGTTGAATATCTATCTTGTGGTAAATATGGGAAGAAACACCACGGTACTTGATTGAAGGGAATGGGTGTTTGTAACAACTATGGTGAAAAAGGCCACCAAGCTCGTGAATGAAAATGGAAGAAGGAAGCTACCACTGTTCAATGCTACAATTGCAGGGAGTTGGGGCATTATGCAAATGAATATCCTAAGTGTCAGTAAAACTTTCCTCAGAAAAGTCCAAGGTATCAAGGCCAAGCTTATGCTATCACTACTGCTGAGGTAGAAGCTCCAAACGACGTGGTGGCAGGTAGTTAAATGGTTTCCTCAATTTTAGAAAATGCATTATTTGATTCTGGATCATCGCATTGTTTCATATCTTCCTAGTTTGCTAAAAACATTAGATATTTCCAATTAGATTTAACAAATGAGTTATCAGTTAACACTCCTAAGGGAAGTATCATTGCAACAATGTTTTGTGAATCAGTCCCCATTAGAGCACATAAATGTTCTTTATCTATTGATCTCATCGGCATACCTATGATTGAGATTGATATAATCCTCATTATGGATTGGATTTCAGACTATGATGTGAAGATTTATTGTAAGAAGATGGAGGTTATGATTTTTGATGATGATGATAAGGAACACCTTATCTTTAGAGCAGAATCGTCACCACCTAATTCTTATCTAAATCTACCCCCAGTAGCTCAACTAAATTCAATTATTGGGGTGGAAGAGAATGAAATGACTATGGGTGAGGAAAGGAATGTTCAAATAAAGGATGTACCTGTTGTGAAAGAATATGTAGATGTATTTCCAGAAGAATTACCTGGACATCCTCCAGAACAAGAAGTTGAGCATTCCATTGATTTAATTCCTGGATCAAGGCCTATATCGAAGACCCCTTATAGAATGGACACTGTGGAATTAGTTAAACTAAAGAAACAACTAGAGGAATTGAGTAACAAGGGATTTATTCTCCCTATTGTTTCTCCATGGGGAGCCCCTGTTCTTTTTGTTAAAAAGAAAGATGGATCTATGAGGTTATGTATCGACTATAGGGAGATCATTGCTATAACGATAAATAACAAGTATCCCCTACCTCGCATAGATGATTTATTTGACCAACTGCATGGAGCTCAATACTTTTCTAAGATTTACCTTCGATCTGGAAACCATCAGTTTTGTGTAAAGAAGGAAGACATTCCAAAGATAGCATTTCGAACCAGGTACGGGCATTGCAAGTTTACTATAATGCCTTTTGGATTGACTAATTCACCCACTATATTCATTGATCTGATGAATAGAGTTTTCAAGGAATATCTTGATGAATGTTTTGTGGCATTAATTGATGATATCTTGGTATTCTCTAAAAGCTATGAAGATCATGAAATTCACTTGTGCATTATCCAGAAGACTCTGAGAAGACATGAATTATATGTGAAGTTTAGCATGTGTGAATTCTGGCATCAGGATATTTCTATTCTTGGCCATATTGTCTCTAAATATGGAATCTCTGTTGATCCGTCTAAGACCAAGGAAATACAAGAATGGAAAGAACCTATGAGTATAACTGAGGTACACAGTTTTATTGGTTTTGCAGGTTATTATCGACGTTTCGTCCAGAATTTTTCCCGATTGGAAAACCCATTAATGAAGCTCACACGTAAAGGGGTTAAATTTTTTTGGACAAAAGAGTGTGAAGAATGTTTCAAAGAACTGAAGAGAAGATTAGTCAATGCTCCTATATTGACTCTACCATCGAGGAATGATGGGTTTGTTATTTATAGTGATGCATCGAAGAAAGGAATTGGTTGTGTCCTTATGCAGAATGATAGGGTTATTGCCTATGCATCACGACAATTGAAAATTCATGAGCAAAACTTTCCTACACAAGATCTCGAGTTAGAAGTTGTGATCTTTGCTTTGAAGATATGGAGGCACTACCTCTATGGTGAAAAATGTGAGATTAATACTGATCCCAAGAGTTTGAAGTATATTTTCTCACAAAAATAACTCAACATGAGGCAAAGGAGATGGATTGAATTACTCAAGGATTATGATTGCATGATACACTACCACCCGGGGAAGGAAAATAAGGTGGCAGATTCTTTGAGTAGAAAAGAACATGGAGTTTTGAACAATATGAGAAATGAGTGGGATCCAATTTTCATGGATCTATTTAAGATGGTCATGGGAATAACCAGGGAAGGTGGAACATTAATGCTTTTTCAAATGGTTGCCAAACCATCTTTACTAGAAAGTATTAAGAGTTCTCAGACTGATGATGAAGAATTTCAAAAGACGATTAATGCTGTGAATGATGGGATACTGAGAGACATTGTGTATGAAGACGGAATTTTGAAATTCAGGAAGAGACTTTGTGTTCCCGATATACCTGATATAAAAAGGGAATTGCTAGATGATGCGCATAGTTCCAATTTCTCTATACACCATGGGAGCACCAAAATGTATAGAGATTTGATGGAACATTTTTGGTGGGACAATATGAAGAGGGATATTGCGGATTTTTTGTCAAGATGCATGGTTTGTCAATAATTGAAAGCTGGAAGGCAACACCCTGGAGGAGTCATGCAACCTCTTCCCATACCGGAGTGGAAATGAGACAATATTACGATGGACTTTGTCATGGGGCTACCAAATACTCCTATAATGAATGATGAAATATGGGTTATTGTTGATCGTCTTACCAAGTCAGCACATTTTCATGCTATAAGAGAGGATCTACCACTGGAACATCTAGCAAGACTATATATTAATGAAGTTGTGAGACTTCATGGAGTACCCCAATTGATTGATTATGATCATGATCCCCGTTTTACATCAAGATTCTGGAAGAGTATTCAGAAATACCTGGATACTGCACTTCATTTGAGCACTGCCTACCACCCTTAGACAGACGGACAATCAGAATAGATTATTCAAAACTTAGAAGACATGTTGAGATCCTGCTCACTTGACTTTCAGGGTATGTGGGATCAGTATTTACCTCTGATAGAATTTTCCTATAACAATAGCTTACATTCGAGTATTCAGATGGAACCATATGAAGTGTTATATGGAAAGATATGTCGCAAACCAACCTGTTGGGAAGATGTTGGTGAAATAAAACTTGTATGTCTATAACTAGTGGAGGAAACGATGAAAAAGGTGAAGGTAATCCAAAATCACATCAAAGCAGCTCAATGTAGGCAAAAGAGCTATGCCAATAATCGGAGGAAGGAATTGGAATTTCAAGTCAGTGATCATGTTTTCCTGAAGGTATGTCCATAGAAGGGAGTCATACATTTTGGTATGAAAGGTAAATTGAGTCACAGGTACATCGGACCTTTCGAAATTCTAGAACGAATTGGGGTTGTGGCTAACAGATTGGCAATGCCGCCAAGTCTCTCCAAAGTTCACGATGTGTTCCACATATCTCTGTTGAGGAAATACATGCCTGACCCAACAGATGTACTCAACTATGAGGAATTAGAACTGCAACCCGATCTATCTTATTGTGAAGAGCCCATCAGGATTCTTTATATGAGAGAACAAGTACTGAGAAACCGGACGACGTGTCTGGTAAAAGTTTTGTGGAGAAACCATAAGATGGAAGAGGCAATGTGGGACCCCAAGGAACTTATGATGAAGAACCACCCGAGTATTTTCATGTGATAAGTATTCTAGATATTTTGAGGACGAAATAAAATGAAGGAGGGTAGAATGTTACACCCCAAACTTCTACGGTACGCTTCCCTTTGAATAATTCAATAGTGTGTGTTGTACGCAACATCGTGTTCAAACACACACCACAACCGATCAAACTAGCCATTTTGAATAGTAATACCTAATTTTTGAAATTTTATCCCTCAAAATGGAATTCATTTTTGGATTCGGAGTATTGAACTTTACCTAATGTGAAATTTTGGTACTTTTCAGATAACTTAAATATTTTGATTAATAGTGAAAATTACTAAATTTTAATTAAAAACAAATTTTTTAATCAAAATAATTAATATTGATAAATTATGAATTTGATGGTTTTTAATGTATATTTAGAATATATTTTTACCATTTAATACAATGTTGGTCATTGAACATAATTTCACAATTAAACCGAACATAAACAAGTATCAATCTTTTGATAGTTATTATATCTTAAAAACACGCTTTTTCTTTTGACAGCGGGAATTGATTTTAAATTAATTTCTGCCAGTTCTGTGTTTTGAATTTAGAAAAATGGATTCCATATTTGGAATCAGGATGTTCAAATTGTGAAAATAGGTAACTTTTTTTAGAAACTTTGAATAATCACTTCAGAAAATATTTTATTTACCATGGTTAAAGGGTAAATCCGGTAAATAAGGGTTAAAAAGTAATATTATAATAATAACAAATTGCCCTAAAACGTGTCCTAACCTTCTTGGTTGATACATGTTAGACCATGGGCATCTTTGGGTCGATTTTGGGACCCCATGGTGCCACTTGTATGTGATAGGGACACATTATTTTAATTAAGTTAAAATGAATACAAAAATGACACAAGCATATATCTTTTAGAAAGACAATTTTTACATTGGGTTATATATGTTGGATTTTCGACTATAATATTCATTGGAAAGATAATGAGATTTCCTACATAATGAAATTTTATTTATAATTATTAGACATTATAAAATTTAATTTTTTAATGACACAATGATGATGCATTATTTACCATAATAGTGAACAATTAAAATAATTGATATTATAAATTCCCAAATAAATAAATTTTAGGCTTTTAATGTATTAAACTAATTTTTTAGGATAATATGACATATTAGGATTGATTTAATTGACTTTTTTCTAAGTAATCATTCTATTATAAGTTTCACAAAAATCAACTATTTAATAGTGTCATAATTTACATAAAAGAGTTTTTAAAACAAATATTATATTATTAATTGATATTAAATTCCTAGAAATCTATGGTTTGGCCAAGAGACTTATATCATGATAGGTTTATCATTAATGGACCACTTGGGGGTCTCTTGGAAGTATATAGTATGTTTATTAACAATATAATATAAAAATAGAAAGTGACATGGTAAATGTCAAACTAATTAACTAAGAGTTAAAACTAAACGATAAGGTTAATATAGTAACACAAACCTGTCTAAATTCTATTGGTTGAATGGTTTTCGACCTATCACCACCTTAACCTTTTAATAATAATCTTTGGAGCCATTATAAACCGAATATGAATTTATTATAAATTAATATTTCAATCTTTTCCAAAGGTGCCACTCACCCCTCTTATAAAAGGGCACTTTCCCTTCTCATTACTTCACTCTTTAAAAGCCTTTTGGATCGGCCAAAATCTACCCAAATAATCTCTCAACTTCCCTCAATACAATATGGAGTCTTTAGTTTGTTCGGAAAACCAACCTAAGGAGCCATTTTGATCAAATCAAAAGGAAGAACCCGGAGAAGATGTAATGTTTTCACCACCCTTTTTAAAATTCATTTCTTCTTCCACTTCTTCTTTCTTTGTTATTACCATTATAAAATAATAACTCCAGTATCTTATGTATACTGTGATGTTATTATAAATATGGTACAACCATATTCATTATTCTATCCACCCTTTTAAAAACATGTTACCATACGTGCGTACGTACGGCTTACCATCTCCACGTCGTGGTGTAATTGTTATTCAATATATTATTATTTGGATAGGTATAATATTGATTTGTAACTCATTTAAATAATAAATATAACATGATAATTATTATGTATAGTTGATATACCATCCAATTATATATTATCTTAATATCAAAAGAATGATATTGTTGCTCGTGCGTACCTAAGGACCACCGTCTCCATGGACGCGAGGAGATTCATTCTCCATCATTACCATTCAAGTCTAATTCTCATTTGATGATTAATAATAATATCTAAGGACTTGATATCATTCTGGATATGATTAAGATACAACCTATCCATTAAAAACAGGACTTACGTAACAAAACATATAAAAGAAAATGAGTAAGTTAACACCCGAAACAACGATAATACTAAGATATTATTAACAAATCAATGTTAAAATATCATATATGATATCATATTCTTGTATAATATAATAAAAATTATTTCACCATTATACAGGAGGTCATACTACCCCAACCAAGGAAAAGTACAAGGTAAAGGTTTATTTCGCAATCTCTTCATTATCCGAGGTTGTTTATACGTAATAATCTATTGGGATCTCTTTATCATCAACATCCATGTTTCATAAAAATGTATTTCAAAACATTTTTTACTAGAATATGGGTTAAAGGAATTTATACCCTTGTTTGACTTTTTATAAGAGGTTTATAATGGAATCATTCCATCATTTTCCAAACAAGGTTCTTTTTAACCTTTTCGACAGAATTAAGGTAAGAATGTATTTTTATCTTATATGGCGGGTGCGGTTATTTTTCGCCGTTATAAAATCGTTGAAGCTTCCCTCACAAGCTTATAAGAATATTTTCAAAGACAATTTTTTATAAATATATGACTCTTAAATGATATCAAAATAGAAGGATATATTTCTCTAAAAAGAGTTTTGATTTCATTTATGTTAACATCCTTTGATGTATTTTACGCTTATTTGAAGTTGATTTATTATGATAAAAAAATTCAAATTTTATTGAAGGTTTTGTGATATTTTTGACTGTGGATGTGTTATTTTTATACCATTCATGGTTTATGGATGATGTATTTACATTTCATATGCTAGTTTTAATATGAATGTTTATGTTATGTTTAAACCTTTTCATATTGGAATGCATTGGACTTAATATGTGATGGGTGGATCCCGCTCTAGCTCCTCGATGCATCGGTATGTCTCATGAGACAGACTAGTGTCTTGGAACAAGGCCTTGGCAAAATCTTATTTGTAGTCTTGGCATGTGGCCTTGGCTTTGTGGTTATGATAGTCTGGCATTATGCATTCCATCATTATGAAAGTGGTTATTGGTATTGCATTTGATTATTCGATTAGTAGAATATCCATGTGAATGAGTAAATGGAATTATTTCATTTTATTTTTTCCATACGATGTTGAAGTTAAAGTTTAAACGTCTTTTGTTTTAGTTATACATTGCCTTAAATGTTTATTCTTATTTATGAAAGTTTCCGCTATATTTTTATCCTAACTGGGCATTTGAGCTCACACCTTTTCTATGGTTTATTTTTTCCAGGATGTGAAGAAGTAAATTATGAATGACCTGCAGGGATATTATGAGGGGATAACAGTGTGGATTATGGGGACAATATGTTGTTGTAGTAGTTTTTCACTTCATGATGTAATGTAAAACTTTATGAATATATCTAGTATTTCCAAGGCTACTAAACCAATCGGTCTTTTGAGATTTGATCTTTCTTGTGATCATGCCAATTTTATGTAATAATGCACCAACTCTGGGTAGCTGGGGTCTGGGCGTTTCACATTTCATTGGAAGAGATGAAATTACCTTGGTTATGTAGGATTTTTATGCATGTTCTTATAATTCCCATTAGGCTTGCTCAAAACACAGTCACCCGATCTAGAGTTTGGGTACTTTTTGGACATCATGGTCTACCACATTATAGAGCTCTCTATGAGGTTCCATGCCTATGATATATATTCCAACATTGTGCACCGACCACAAGAACCCCACTATACATAAAGTATTCATGTCCCTTTGTGTTAAGAGGAATCGATGTTGTGGGACCATATCCACCACAAATACCTCGCCAGTGGGGGTTCAATTTGATATCAACAATTTTATCTTCTAAATGGGAATATTTTATCCCACTGATGGAGGTGAAGTCCCATTCTATGATTGAGTTTCAGATCTCAAGTATCATCCAATGATTCAGAGTCCCTCACATTTTTCTCACCGATAATGAGGAAAATTTATGCAAAAATGAGTTCAAGAAATTATACTCTATGTAACACATCTGGTCAAACCTCACCTATCACAACCATGTATAGGCAAATGGAAGGATTGAGGTGCACAACAAGACCCACTCTACATTCTGCATAAGATGGTGGGTCCATATAAGTGATTTTTTCTAAATATCACTCTAATTATCTATAGGATTATTGGAATCCATATTTTAAATCCACCCAGGAAAAATGTATATATCCTACTATATGGAATATATGCGTTCATTCCCATCAAGGTTTAGCTTCCATCACTCAATAAAAATGTCTATTATCAGATGACATCAGACATAGTAGAAGAAGTACTTCTAGCTGACCTGGAATCCCTTGATGAAAACATTCTCTAAGCTTGTATAATCGGGAAAGGCCCCAAAACAAGATATCATGGGATTTCAACAAGAATGTATGCTTCCTATCTATCCTATAGGTTTACCTAGTAATGGATCTAAGGACCCTGATGAAACCTATTAGAATGCATCAGAATTTGGAGTAAAAGTGGGAAGGACCGTAAAACATTCATAAGGTTTACCCTAATGGTGAAAACTACATGGTTACTGTGTATGTTGAGAAAATTACTCCTCCAAAAAATTTCATGTTCACTAAATAGTACTTCACATTTGCAAGGTTTTTCAACCCCTACATGATCATAAAATCCACCCAACATTTATTCTAAGCTGAATGACCATAAACTAAGATCCCTCTAATCCATGTAACCTGACATTAAACTATATTCCATATTCCTACATGACGTTAAAATTTTATTACGACCTGAATGATGTTAATCTAAAAAAAGATCACTTATAGCATCATATTATGTTAAAGCACATGGTTTCATTTTTCATGATGGTAAAATTCATAGTCATCATATTGTCCAATCATTATGACATTAAACTAAGAGTGTACGGTCCAAGAACTATTACCATAAATTGAGAACTCCCCATCCGAGTTACATCATGTAAAAATATATAGCTCCATCCCACAAGAATATAAATAGTTGGATTCAACTTGAATGATTGTATAATTCATCCCATTTAGGGTCCTTTCACCATGTCTTTAAAAAGAAGATACCCTTCTCTACTGTTACATGACACTAAACTATGTCACAATCTTCGTCCATTCCATATGATCTTCAACTAGATTTCTTTTTAGAAATACACATGGATTGGTTCCCATCAAAATTGGATACATAGGAATTACAATTCATTTTTTCTTTATGTCCATCCTAGGTTAAAATCCCCCCTTTTTCTTAGGAATACGAGATGTTGAGACTAGTTGAAACCATATCCCTAGTGTCCTATTTGAATGAAGATAAAATGTGTGATACCATATCATTTTTACCACATGATGTTAAACTAAATTGATTTACTAACTATGTATGGCTAGATTTCTAGCCTTATTAGATACATAAAAATTCCCAAACGTTTTGTCTTTTGGTCCATCCCTTTGTTTATAATAAACTTTTATACCTAATCCTATTAATTCTTCATTGGTTCATTACCATAACACATTCATGAGCTCTCTTCAGTCTTCCTCCAAAGAAAAGGTTTTCAAATCTCTATGTTGAGGTGCCTCAATTGTGTGTTTATATGTGCTATTGAGTACAACATAGTGTGCTATGTACTCCATGGAAATCCTCTCACTTCATCAACAAGCTTAACACATCCATTTATTTAGGACCCCATTATATTTCATGTCTGAAGTGACCAACATAATAGTAGGATTATAAGCCTTATATATCACCTAAAATTTTGAGATAACACCTCAGAAGACTTCCAACGACAATTTTATACTGGTCCCACATTTTGAAAATGGATATCAGTCAACCATGTCATTTCTTTTACCATCCCAAGTTAAATGATATTGTTGAGGTGTTTTGAATATAATATGTAGTTATCATCCCTAATTATTCTACCCCTACTATGTCCCATGTATTGTATGTTGTTATTCAATCTCCATTGACATCGTTATGTCCATATGAAACTTATACTACCTCAATACTCTTTTCCACATTGATGAGGCTGATTTCCATTATTTGGATCCCATTAATCTATCTACTTCATTAACTTTTTGAGTGTTATCAAGTGTCGTAAAGACCATTTTAGTCCATATTTCTTCATGCATGTCATGGATCACATTGTACTATGGGTCTTTGTAGGATTTTTACCCACATGGTAGAATCAATCCATATTATGGTCCATATACTATGTCTCTAATCTAGTATCCTCATTATCCTTATTGCATGATGATGAATATTATAATAGTTCTCATCACTATCATATGATGTTAAAAGATACATTATGATTCAAGTTTATATGATTAAAAACTACTTAGTTATACTATGTGTTCATCTGAGAAGACATTGACCCCCTGGTATTGTCCATTTTCTATGCTACCTACATAAACTATGTCTGGTTGGATTCCCTTCATTATGATATATGTAGTGATGCAAAGAAATCATCCCCAATCCCACCAACAAGGCTAAAATTTTACCACTTTTTCCCTTTCAGCCCCAGTATCATCTGTGAATGTGTGGTATGGTGTGGACGTCTTTAATGCTAATCTGTTTCAGGTTTCTATATGGTTCCACACTACACATCAATCCTTTAATTAGTCTGAAATCTGGGACCATATAAAATGTTTTTTAATGTGTATTTTTATGAAAATTAATAGAGAAAAAACAAAAACATTCTCATATGGGAGTATATCTTCCCGTTATGGAATTAGTATCATACCAGAGCACCTTCAAGTACTACTTTGGCTTTATTCCTAAAATAATATAATATATTTTGATTCTCAGAAAATATTTCCTTGGGTACGTGCTAGAGAATCACAAGGGAACCTATTTTCTCACTCTTTCTCTGGGTTTTCTCCTCGAGAATGTGTGGTGTCGTGTAGATCTTTCTAGTATGCCATCATTTTGGGTTTCGTTATGGCGCCACACATAACATCTCTTCCCATTATAGACCGAACCCCATGAACATTAACTAATTATTTCCATTTCCTTGTCGAACTATAATAATGTACCCATCACTTTTATCCTCATTGCATGATTTTGATCTGCATATGAATATCCCATGAACATGATATTAAACTAGGTTCATATGGTTCATATTATTTGACCATAAACTAAGAAATATTTTCATAAAAATACTTAACCATTAAACTATTAAAAATGTCCATCATGGACTCAATCCTTGAAGGTTAATGTAAACTCGTATACCATTGTTTCCCCCCAACATGATTTAATGAGAAGTGTTACGATACATGGTGAATCTGCTTCTATAAGGATATTTTCCCATGGGACATGCTAATGGTAGTATTATCTCTCTTATGGATCACCTAAGATTTTGGACCAACATCCGAGAATATTTCTAATGAAAATTTGAAATTTATCCTACAGTTTGAATATGGTCAGTGGGTGACCCTCATTTTCTATTCTGATTCTTGGTAACATGATAGGGATACTATGTTTTAAATACGATCAGTTTTTTCCTCCATTTCTTCACCTACTTCATTATGTCCCAAATATTGGGCACTGTTATTGACATTTTCTTACCCATTTTGCTCGTGTGGATCTCCAATAAACCTATTATTGTCCCTCCATGAATCTATGAATTTTGAGTGGGAATGTTGTAATAGTTTTCATATTCCCACCTATCATTTTTATTCCATTGTTATGTACTCATATATGATGTGGAAATCCTGACATCAATCCTTGTTTCCCAAACCGAACATATCATAGATGGACATAAGGGTCTTGGTATGGTTGTACCTACACAAAGAAGCTACACAACCTTATGGATGAGATATACATCAATAAACTATGATCTATTTTTTAAATGAAATATTATTATAAACTACATTACTCCATCCCACATGATGTTAATATATTTTGTACTCACTTCATGATGATAAAATTAGTGTTTCATTCATATCATTATACTTTAAAATGAAACATCATCATCTTGGCTACTTGAAAAAAATTAAATGACATTGAGGGGTTATCGTTTTGATGAAATCAACCTTGGAATAGGTTATCCACCATTTCATCCTTCAAGACTGATACATGACTTAATTATCATAGTGACGACAAGAATTTTCTTCAGGGTCTAAACACTGAATAAAAAACAAGAAGAAACAAAGAACAAACAAGAAATATATAATTCCTCATCTCTTAGTGAATTGATCAAAAATTATTGTACCAAATAAAAAATGTTATATGTGTGAAATGATTCCCAACCACATGGGATTGATAGTGATTCTTGGATAATCGATCTCTATTACAGTCAAAACATTATTACCCATTTTTTAAATTTGATTTATCCTCATCAGTACCATAGGATGTTAAAATTAATGGGATTCCATAACTATGTGTGTCTTGTTTTATATACTCTTAGGAATATGTAGTGAGGCATATAATCACTGTATTATGTCCCAAATGAAAGCATTGTTGTCTAATCTCCATGACCTTATACAACATGTAGTTCATCATCTTATATTCCTGTCACACATGGGATATATTATAACTCATTCATATTAGGTTTTATTTCTTGTATGTCACATTTTTACCATTGGGATGAGTGTTTATATTTTTAGTCTGACCATCATTAATTTAAATTGCTTTCCTTGTCCCATGTACCATGTCCTGAAATGATTTGAATAGTGGGGTCTAAATCTGACTCTCTGATTATATTTTTAGTCCAAAATTCATGTCCTTTTTGTTTTTTTACTTCTATCATTATTCATAACCATATAGACCATCTAATTGTGATGTTATCGAGCCCCTTTTTCTCAACACACATCGTAGAAAAATGACCTAGTGGATTTTTAGAATCCATCAACTGGTCCAATGTTTCAATCCTAGAAAATTGCTGGTCACAAATTTTCTATCCCTAATCATTCATGGTTAGTTATTTTCCATGTGTTTCAAATTTGGTCAATAGTCGACAATTACATTCCAATCACTCCTTCATCCTGATATTGAAGGCCTCGACATAAACTCATTCTACCATCATAGTATCATTATGGGATTCCTTCCTTATTGTAGCCTTTGATGTTCACTCCCATATATTTGGAAAACCCCATGTACCATTCCTTGATTCCAACATTGAGCAAGGCTGATGTGGGATTTGGAGTTCTTGTTAGGTGGGTACTGATGGGGTTAAGACAAATGGGGATAAATGATCCAAACACTATAAACATTAAATAGAATCCTCATAGGAATATGTGGTGGGGAAGTTTGTGTCTGTGGACATCATGAATATTGGGTTTTGTCCTTAATAGTTTCACATATGCTTCCTTTTCTTCTATTCCCAATTATTTTGATGGTGAAAAATACTTCATTTGATCATTAATGTCAGGTTCATGTCATGTGTTACATGTAATTATTATAGGGATAAAAGTTATAGTATATGTGACATGACAATAAATTGTTGTCTAGGGTCCAAACATCATGGCCATAGACATTTTTAAATGTCCTGGTCAAGTGATGATAAATCATTCCATATGTCGTCCCTAATATATGACATTAAACTATGAGTACATTGTCCCCTCTTGAATGACACCAAAAAAAATAATATTATGATCTCTTTTGGGAGGACCCCACCATCAATGATGGTCTTCAACCACATTGTTCACATCTTCAACTATCAATCACCATCTGAGATGATTCTCCCTAAGGAGATTGAGTTTATCTTTGTTCTGACAGATGTGCTAACACCAATGTTCTTAAATCCATCGTGGAATTAATTTAAGAATGTTTGATTACCTTAAAATGTTCCACCACTCCACTTATGCACCATACATTCCATTTATTCAGATTCTCAACAAAAGTTTTGTCTAAAGGGTCTCCCTAATGGTAGTGTGTTCTTCCATATGGATTGCATACCACTCTAGGACACTTCCCTATAATAATTTCGATGAAATTTCAAGTTTCACCCTATGTTTTGAATATGTTAAATGGTTAGATATTTTGTTCTAGACACCATTCAGTGATAATAGCATAGATACTATGTTTCAAATGTTTTTAGTTGTTATTTTGTATCAATATTCCATGATCATTGTGTCTTTAATTATGGCTTAATGATTCAAAAATTTCATCTTTTTTTGTTAGGATTGATTCCAATGCCACTAGTGTTATCTTACATGTGTACTAGAGAACTTTGGGAAAATAATGTTTTCAATATTGAGAGCCCTATTCTCCAGTCATAGTAATCCTCATCATGAATAATCATGGTGGACAGTCAACAATATCAGACCCTAAGTTTTTGGTGATTGGATTTCAATTTCTTAAAAAAGTTGGAAATTATATGGTCTTCTGTTGTTTCTAAAACCTGTAATAACACAAATGATCTTAGGGATTGATCATTAACTACAATATTGTTTTTATCATTACTTATTAATCGAAACAAGATAGAGATATGTCTCTGAACAAAATACAATGAATCTAGACATAAAGACTATGTTTCTTAAGTATGGAAAAAAACAAGACCCTTAGGGATTTTCTCTTTTAATGGAACACTTCAACCCGTTCACCCCTACATGTAGATACTAGAGTCTATTTCTCTTTCCTATGCTCCCTCTCCTCATAAAAATTTCCAGAGTGAATCTCATTGTCCCTGATCTGCATATGATTCCGTTTGGCTTTGAGGTCAACCACATGATGGTTCTCATGTTCTAGTAACTCATGATATTCCAAAAACAAGTTCTACAATCATTAAAAGAATTTAAATTGAATGGTACTGAATAATGAACACTCATGATCATTTATTTATAGGTTTCATATATCTTGTTCATCCTCCTAGCTATTATGGATATTTTTAGACTTTTTCTAGAATGAGACAACATCAACGTTCTAGCTAATTTTTGGTGCATTTTCACTGAGGTTGTCCTAGATCATCATGTGTGTACTTCATGAGTATTACCCTATAGTGAATAGATCATGTATCAAAATGTGAATTGATAGCATTCAGCTAATACACTCTTATTATATAGAATTATTGATGACGCATTTAATCAACTTCCATGCTCGATGCTAGGTATTCTAACTACCCTGATGTGTAACAAAATCAAATTCATCTAGTCATACGGTATTGTTAGGTTCATATTATGGTAATTAATATATGAATTCAAGAATATTATATTCCTCTAGAATGAAATCCTATGATTTAGGGTCCATGTCATCAGGTTGGTCCGTATTTATTGATTCTATTGCAATGATTTCCCCCCGGCCATCTCTAGGATTCAAAACTCTTGTCGTGTTACCCACATTAAGTATTTAATTCTTGTTAGATTCCATGGAATGTTAATCATGGATCCTCAATTACATATAGAGTTTCTTCAATCTGCAAAAAGGGGTCTTGGGTCACCCAACCATCCACAACAGTAGAAATCGTGCCACTATGAAAACTATTTAGACATGATCCATTTCGGCTTGTTCAAGTGCGAAGATAGAAAGAATGACTCCATGAGATAGGAAAATTATAGTGGTCATGTGATGGATTCATGTGCTCTCTCCTATGTCGTTTCATTACTAGGATACCTGGCCTGGCCCCCATATATGATAGTGTGTTACAAGGATTCTGTGGAGACAACCCTTGCCTCACCATTACTATTGGGAACTATTGCCACTATTTCTTTAAACGTGGTTCCCGGTGCATATACTAACACCCACATCTCCACACCTCAATCTACATCAGCTGGGGATATTTTCACAAAGACCCTCCTAAATAAGTGGATGTCTGTCGATGAACTGAGATGAAGTGAGAAAAATATTAGAACATGTTGATGAGTAAGATCTTACATCACGAGTTTTATCAAATCCACTTAGAGAAAATTCCATCATGTCTACTATATCACCTTTTTTTAGAGAGGGTATATATGGAACTAAATCATCGTCACCACTCCATGGAATTTCCTCACCAAAATATTCCCCGAGGGATCTATATGAACTATCAGTCAATAGGAATTTCTCTTCATGTTGTGTAACTAAAAAAATGGGGATGGGGGAGTCATGTCGAACAACAACTTCACTTGATTCATAATGGTAGTTATGGTGCATGGTGATACCTGTAAAGACCCAGAAATTCCGTAGATTTTTTTTTCATAAATTAATCGGAATTTTACAAGACTTCGGTTTCTGATGGAACATGTTTCTAAGGCCAGGTGTTCCCAGAATCAATTTCTAATGTTTTTTATGCTTATGTTAACGGGCCTAAACTGTTTTCCAGAAAAATTGGAAAAAAATTAAACGGTAACTCGGATCAGAAATCTAAGGGAAATGTTGCACTCTGTATGGCGAGTTTACCCATGGCGTGACTTAGGATTAGTCAGTGTGGGCCTCCTGTGAGGAAACCCAAAAATGTAATAATCATAAATAAAATAATTAAATAAATTATTTTATTTTTAAAATTCTTATAACTCACTGACAGTAACTCGGATTAAAAACATGAGACCACCGGTGAACTTGTGAGTGTATTCTTTCTTTATAGAGATAATAACTTTGGCCAGCACAAGCCACTAGAGAAAGTGAGTTATTGGCCAAAAATAAAATAATAAACTGACAATTATATTATTGTAAAATTCATAACTTCTAAACGGTAACTCGGATTGAAAATCCAATAGTATTTTTGGGTTCGTTAGGGTGTGTTTCAAAAATACAGATCTTATCATTGACTGTAGTGAGTCGAGGGTGTCTGAAAATAATTCTCTGAACTTTTTTTTGGGAACGTTCATTAAACGTAAAAGCATGATTTTATATCTTTTGAACATGTGCTCAGAATTGAAATCAGAGGGCACCTTTTAACTCACTGCATCAGTGATTTCGTAGTGAGACGTTCACTGCTGTTGTGTTTTTACAATAATTGATATAAATTTTTGGTTGTTTTTAATTAAATTGAATAAAAATAAAGTGTTAAATTTATTTTTTATTTTGGTGGATGAAACCTCCAAGGGGATGTTATTGGTGGGGCACAGCAGATCATAACATCCCATGGGAGGATATTATTATGTTGGGGCCCACACGGGCTTTAAACTCACTTAACCCCCTTGGAACCCCCAATTAAATTGAGAGCCTCTTCACCTTCCTTCCCCAATTAGTTTGGCCAACATCACCCATTTAATTAAGTATAATGACATGATTAATTTTAAACATTTCAAATTAATTACAACAATAAAATAATAGGAAAACTTATTATTTATTTTTATTGGGCATTATTCGTGGTTGGAGTAGTGAAAGGGGTGAGCTAGGGGGAGCCATTTCTCCCCAATGAAGAACAATGGACACCTTCTACCTTCTTCATTCTTCATCTGGGACAATGGAGGGAGTGTTGTCCTTGAAGAACGCGGATGAAATTGTCTTTAACCTCTTCATCTTCTTCTGATGTCAATGGAATGATGTCTTCCTTTCCGTGACTTCATCAACGATCGTCGGCAATCGAGGTAGGGGGATTTGAGTTGATTTATTGTATGAGTTTTTACCCTCTATCTTTCGTTGTTTTGTTGTGCTCCTTGTTGATGATTGATATTATCATAACGTGAAGGGATCAGACCACATGACCATGATCTAACCCTCCCCCTTATTGTTGTTCTCGTTGTGTTAATAGCGGATGTGGAGCAACGACTGCAGGCATCGGGCCAACCACAAAGAAACCAGCGGTTCATGGCCACCAAGTCACCAAGAGGGCACGACCTCGGCCTGCCACACAGAAGGAGAGCCACTACCACAGTGGGCCACGGTGGAGGCGCACGGTGTCGCTGCGCTACGTGGAGGCAAGTAGATGGCCACGATGAATGGGCGTGATGCCGTCGTGTCGTGCCAGCAGAGCTGAGAAGCGGCGGCCAGGGTGGGCCACGACGGAGGGGCATGGCGCCAGCATGTCGCACTGGAGGCAGGGAGCGGTTGGCCGCTCGGGCCAACCGAGAGGAGCGTGACCCCGTCCGGTGCCATATGTGCTGGACCAGTGCCACCTAGAACTGGTTCTGGCTCACACCCGAATGCCCGAGCCATTCGGGATTCATGGGGGTGTGCGCCTCCCCAGCTAGGCACAGCTTGGGTAGGCCACCGGGTCACCCTCGGCCAGGTCGTTCCCTTGGTTTGGGTCCTTTTCTCAGAACAGATTGGACCTACGGACTGGGTCAGATCCCAGTCCAGACCGGGACGGGCCACATCGGTCTGACTGGGTCAGACCGGACCCAGACCCGTTTGGCCAGTTTACACCTTTTCGCCCCTATATATGGATACAGGTGTCTGATTGATGAACCACCTATTACAATGGAAGTCATGGAGAAATACAGTTCTTCTGGAAAACCCCACTTGAGGTTTGGAAACATTTGGAGTACGGTAAGGTTGGTTTGAACCTAAAAACCAACCGGGCCCCTAAATGAAAATGCCAATAACTCCCATACCAGGCGTCTGATTGATGCACCGTCTATCGCATTGGAACCCTTACGACATGGTGGTCCTTTGGGTTAATCCTTTGTGGTGTTTAGTTGTAGTTGAGGTAATAATGTCATCTCAAGGGCAGATTCTATCAAACTCGAGCGCACTAGGTGTGAGGAATCTAGTGGCTGATAGTGAAGCGGAGGTTGGAGACAGATCATACGGAGGTCATCACTCAGATATCCTGTGTGGGTCATTGCATACCAATACTGTCTGGGTCAGATCCTATGTGGGTCAGAGCTCAGCGATTCTGTATGGGTCATCGCATACCGATCTTATATGGTTCATTATGGGGGTTAGTACCTATCGATCATTTGTGGGTCTGATCCGGTGTGGGTCATTGCGGGGGTTAGTACCTATCGATCCTGTGTGGGTCAGACTCTGTATGGTCAGAGGCAGTGCCTCTTGTCAGAATAAGTTGATCTAGCTTCATGACTAATCATCTACACTTCTAATCTAAACTAAAAATCATGGATTGATTTGAATGAAAGACATTTGTGTTTTCCACATGTTTGATATGTGTTACTAGATATCTTAGGTATATATATGGGAATATACATATGTAATCATTTTTTGTTGTTTCATACTTTGAGGTTTAACCATGTTGGATTTTGTGAGACCTTGAGGGTCTCGGGGTCCCTACTAAGTATCTTTATACAAATCCCTGCACGGGTATTGCCCGAACCTTGTTCTGTTGGATGCAGATGATAGATAACACTAACCGAGGGGGAGTGTATGAGGATTGGATGGTACTCAGAGGTGGACCACACAATGAGTCGGTACACAGAGGAGACGGACGGACGTGGAGTGCTGAGGAGGACATCAGTACCTACCATTCAGGTTGGATCTGTGGTGGATGATCCAGGAGCATCTAGACACCTTCCAGCTGTTTGTCTTTTTAGTTGTACTTGTTTTTCCTTTTCCTTGTACATTACTATTGAGCTTGTATTTCCGGCACCTTTTTCATTCCATCACATCTATTGAATACAATTTCTACTTACTGTATTGCTTCCAGTTGTTTACTATGTTGTGTTTGTTTACTTTTATAAATTAAATGCCTTCCCCACATATGGAATTACACCTTTGGTTCTAGTCACCAGCCCCTAGCCAATGGAAGGTGGGCATGGGGTAGTCACGACACTGGTCCTGAGAACGGGTCATGACAAATTGGTATCAGAGGAGTCAGTTATACTGCATAACATCGGAATCTGATATTTCTTTTCAGCGAATCAATAGTTATAAGGGTACTAATTGTGGTTTTCAGTTCAGGGAGAATAGTGTTGGTGTAGTGGCTGACGTATCCATACACCAGGACCATGACTACTGATTTCTGACTCAGTGCATGAAAACACTGATTACATTTGTGTTTTGAAAAGTTTTCTTTATGTCAACTCAACCAAGTCAGCTAACTAGGTATAATTATTTGACAGTGTCACATATGTTCAATATGCCTCCATGTAGACATCCAGTTAGAGTTCCGAGAGAGTACATGATGCCGACGCACCGAGCGACGAGGCTCCGGTGTAGGGCCCTCTTACTATATTGGAACCTTCAGGTGGTGTACCAGTAGCAACAACACCCATTGGGCAGCAGATGCCACAAGCCGCACTGGCAGACGATGCACACAGACTGAGTGTGTTGCATGAGTTCCAGTAGTAGAGGTCTCTAAGGTTACAAGGCGAGACAGATTCCAAGGTAGTAGAGGACTGATTAGAGGTGATTTCTAGAGTTCTTCACCTAGTTGAGACACCAGTAGAGCTGATGGTGATCTTAGGTACTAGTGTTTCCTAGTGAGTGACCATAAGGTTGGTCCGCATAGTGATGAGGTTTCAGAATGTCGACAGTTTCCTGATATTGTACCTTTAGGTAGTGTGTCAGCTATACCACTGCCTGTTGGTCAGGAGTTTCAACCGGTGATACTGGTAGATGAAACAAGTAGGCTTAGTGCCTTACACGTGTTTCAACATCAGATACCCCTCATGTTCTAGGGAGAGCCCGACATATAGGTGGATTGGGAATGGCCTGAGGAGGTGGTTGAGAGTTCTCTAGAACTTCTATAGCTTCGATAGGATGCCATGTCGGTAGCTGAGTATTCACCGAGGTGTATCGATCATTCCTAGTACTCAATGAATACAATACGATCATTGCTTCGGAGCTTGGACCTCTGAGTGAGGTGTTTTTAGGGACATCCAAGCCAGCCCTTTTTTCCGCTGTGCGTTCCTACCTATGTTTGGATTCTAGAGAAAGCCATTGCAGTTGAATGTTCTATGGCTGAGTTGATATAGTTAGTGAATATTAGTAGTGGCAAAGCCTGAAACTACCTCCACTCTCATAGACATGGGTGTGCAAACTATTTCGGATAGAAGAAGTGTTAAGGATAGATAAATATGTAGGGAAGTAAATGTGGATGGAGAGCTAGGAGGGCAGCATGAAGTGGTGTGCATTTCGACATGTTACAACCACACCGCCAAGATCGGGGAGCTTTAGGAAAAGGGAAGAGAGTAGCTGCATGTGGTCAAGGAGTGTGACCCAAATGCTTTGGGAATGATTCATGGTATGGTATGTGTCTACGAATACCTGTCGTAACAATAGACATAGTTACCAATAGTTCCTTCCTTCCACAAATCTTGTTCCAAACCTAGAGTTTCTGGTTAAACCCTTGACTTGACCCTCACGTCTAGAGATACCTTTGGGAGCTGACTCGATAATCACACTTACGCCAATGGTGTGATCTGACCCTTGAGCTGAGAGTATTAGTTTAAAACTCTTGGTGGCAGCACCGAGGCCATATGAAATTTGTTTGGGTTTGGACATGACATCCATAGTTCACACTTAGATTGACTGTATTAGGAAAAGAGGTTGTGTTTTATCTACATCATTAGGTAGGGGGTTTCCTTGGTCGGAGAAAAAGAAAACCCATGCATCATAGGTTAAACTCATGCATACAAGGGTGCAGCCGATCACTCTTGAGTCGACCATCCTTACCCTCGTGGAAGCAAGAGTTCTAAGTTTTCAGTTCCAAACATGAGTGACAGAACATGAGGACATCATTTAAAAAGTTGTTTCCAAGATTACCCCAAATAGGGGGAGGGTTCTTATTTGGCTGGATTCTACCGAATGTTCATTCCAGACTTCAACAGAGTTGCAGCACCACTATCAACCTTGACGAAGAAGGGGAAACACTTCATGTGGTCAGAGAGATGCCAGTACAGCTTTCCGGAGTTGAGGTTGAGGCTGACTAGTGCCTCCATCTTGAAGCTTATATAGGAAGGCATAGGTTATGTAGTCTACTATGACACATCATGGGACCATACATGGGTGTTTTCTAATGCAGGAGCTATCAATGATCAAGTATGGTTCTCAGTAGCTGAGACAACACGAGCAGAACTATGCTACCCATGACCTAGAGTTCGCAGCAATGGTCTTCGTCTTGATGATGTGGCGACACTATCTTATGGAAGAATGTTTAACTGTGTACTATAATCATAGATGTATTAGGTATATCTTCTATCAAAAGGACCAGAACCTAAGACAACGATGTTGGCTTGTGTTCCACAAGGACTATGACATAGAGATAGTCTATAATCCTAGGAAGGGAAACATTGTTTTAGGTGTACTCATTAAGAGGATTGATATTCAACTGCTATGAGAGGCGACAGAGTAGTTTGCAACTTTACAGTTATCATTTGTGGATAGAGATGGAGAATAATTCTTGAAGTCTATTACTTTCACTCTCCCACTTCATTAGTGAGTCAGGGAGGCACAACATGGGGATCCTGACTGCGAGATGCGACATTCTCAGATATCCACGGGGCATTCACCTGATGGTTTTTCTGAGGTGGGGAGCACGTCATCCTCTTCAGAGGACATACCATGTTACCAGTTCCAATTCAGGAGGAGGTTTTGAGGGAGTTCCACACTTCCCCTATAGCGGTACATACATGATTGGTGAAGATGTACCAGGACCTTTGATGATAGAACTAGTGTCCAGGTATGGTGAAGGCAGTAGCGGAGTTCGTCTCTCGATGCCTCACTTGTGAGAAATTGAAGGAAGGGCATCAGGTACCAGTAGGCTTGGTTCATCCTTTAGAGGTCCCAGAGTGGAAGAGGGGTAGGATATCCATGGACTTCGTTATGGGTATTCCACGTACGTCCAGGGGAAATGACTCTATTTGGGTGATCATCAACCGACTCACCATGTTGGCCCACAAACTACTGAACAGAGATGGTACAAGCTACCACAGAGAAGGTGCAGGTCATCCAGGAGAGGATGAAGACTGCATAGAGCAGATAGTAGTCATAGGCTGATAGGAGACGGAGACCTCTGGAGTTCGAGGATGGAAACCATGTCTTTCTACGGGTCTCGCGTCGATGAGGTCTATGGAGATTTCTTGGAGGAAGCATGTTATCTATGAGGTTCAACTAACATTTTTAGGAGAAAGATAGAATTAGCGAGGTGGAATACTGCTTAGCTCATCCACCTTAGTTACAATGGGTGAACGATGTCTTCAACGTATCATAGCTTAGGAGATACGTGCATGACCCTTTCCACACCATAGACCATGGAGAGCTGGACATCGATGATGGGGTGATTTTCATAGAGGATCCAGTGAAGATTGAGGATCGATAGTAGAGGGTCCTACATGGACTCTCAATACCTCTGGTGCACGTTCATTGGAAGCATATGATCCTCCAGGAGAGCACATGGGAGAGGGAGGCTCAGATGCATGCTCAGTACCTCCATTTGTTCTCTTAGTTAGTGTTTTAGTTTATGGGGATGCAAAGCCCAGAGGTGGGGAGAATGTACAGACTCAGAAATTCTGTGATTTTTTTTCATAAATACATGGGAATTTTACGAGTCCACAGTTTCTATCGATGCATGATTCAGAGGCACGGTGTTCCAGGAATCAATTTCTGACATTTTTGTTAAGATTATGTTAACGTGAGTATGTAGTTTTCCTGAAAAAGTGGAATAACTCTTAAATAGTAACTCAGATCAGAAATCTGAGGGCACCATTACACTCAGGATGGTGATTTTACCATTGGCGTGACTTATTATTAGTCGGCATGATCCTCCTGTGAGGAAACCCAAAAATGGCATAATCGTAAATAAAATAATAAAATAATTTATTTTATTTTTAAAATTCTTATAACTCACAAACAGTAACTCGGATTAAAAATCCGAGACCACCGCTGAACTCGGGATTGTATGCATTCTTTATATAGATTCTAACATTGGCCAACACAAGCCACCAGAGAATGTTAGTTTTTGGAAGAAAATAATATAATTATGTGAAAATTATTTTATTGTAAAATTCATAACATCTAAATGGTAACTCGGATTGAAAGTCCAAGAGTAACATTGGGTTTGTTAGGGTGTGTTTCACCTAGGAAAAGCCTAACCTTGACTGTAGTTAGCCAAGGGTGTCTGATAATAATTTTCTGAACATTTTTTTGGGTATGTTCAGTAAACGTACAAGAAGGATTTTATATCAATTGAACCGGTGCTCAGAATTGAAATCTGAGGGCACCGTTGAATACACAGCGTCATTGATTTCTTAGTGAGACCTTCACTACAGTTTCATTCTAATGAGAATGGAAGTTAGTTTTTTGGGGTTTTTTAATTAAAGTGAATAAAAATAAAGTGTTAACTTTATTTTTATTTTGGTTGTTGAAAACTCCAAGGGGTGGTTGGTGGTGGGGCCCACCCGAGAATAACATCCCTTGGGAGGATATTAATATGGTGGGTCCCACACGAGCGTTAAACTCCCATAACCCCCTTGGAACCCCCAATTAATTGGGGAGCCTCTTTACCTTCCTTGCCTAATTAATTTCGCCAACTTCACCGATTTAATTAAGTGAGATAACTTAATTAATTTTAAACATTTCAAATTCATGCAAAATAATAATAAAATAGGAAAACCCATTATTTCTTTTTGTTGGGAATTATTCTTGGGTGGAGTAGAGAAAGTGGAGAGCTGGGGAGGAGCCATTTCTCCTCAATGAAGAACGACGGACACCTTCCACCTTCTTCCTTCTTCAACCGGGACAAAAGAGAGAGATTCGTCCTTGAAGAATGCCGACAAAACCGTCCTCACATTCTTCTTCATCTTCTGACGTCAACGGAACAACTCCCTCCTTTCCGCGACTTCGTCATCGATCATCGGCAATTGAGGTAGAGGGATTTGAGTTAAATTATTGTATGAGTTTTACCCTTTGTTCTTTGTCGTTTTGTTGTGCTCCATGTTACCGATGGATATCATCATAACATGGAGGGCTCAGACCATAGAAACATGGTTTGACCCTCCCCCCATGTTGTTGTTCTCATTGTGTTGATGGCGAAGGTGGAGCAACGATGTACTACATTTGTCCGACCATGAAGAAACCAGTGGCGCAAGGCCACCGAGTATCCAAAAGGGCATGGCATCATCGTGCCACGCAGAAGGAGAGTCATGGCCATGATGTGCTATGGGGGAGGCATGCGGTACCAACACACTGTGCAGAGGCCCACAAATGGCAGCGGCCAGGTCGGGCCGCGGCGGACGGGCGCGACACCAGCGTCTCGCGCCGGTGGTGAGGAGCGGCTGGTCGCTCAGGCCATCCGGGAGAAGTGGGAGCCCATTGGGTCCCGCGTACTCTGGACCGGCGCCACCGGGCACCTATTTTGTCTCACACCCAAATGGACGAGCCTTTTGGGTGCCAGGGGCACACACGCCTCTCCACCTGAGCATGGTTAGTGCTGGACCCCATGCTGCCTTTAGCCGGGCAGCCCCCTCGGGCCGGGCTGTTTCATCGGACTGGATTGGACCTGAAGACTGGGTCAGACCCCGGTCTGAACCAGGATGGGCTGTGTAAGTCTAACAGGGTCAAAGTGGTCCCGGACCTGTTTGGCCATTTAACACCTTTTCACCCCTATCTAGGGCTACAGGTGTACGATTGACAATCCTCCTACGACGATGGACTGATTGGAGAGAGATTGATCTTTTGGCATACCCCAATTGAGGTTTGTACACATTCAGAGTACGGTCGGGTTGGTTTGAACCTAAAAACCAACCGGTCCCCTAGAAAGGAAATTCCAATAACTCCCAGTCCAAGCATCTAATTGATGCACCATTTGTCGTTTTGGAACCCTTACAACATGGAGGTCCTTTGGATTACTCCTTTGGGGATTTTAGTGGTGGTCGAGGTACGACTGACTTCTCGAGGGCAGATTCTACCAAACTCGAGTGCACCGGGTGTGAGGAATCTAGTGGCTGATAGTGAGGCGGAGGTTGGAGACAGATCATACGGATGTCATCTCTCATCGATCTTGTGTGGGTCAGTGCATACTGATCCTGTGGTGGTCAGATCTTGTGTGGGTCAACGCTCAGCGATCCTGTGTGGGTCAGCGCATACCGATCATATGTGGGTCATTGCGGGGGATAGTACCTACAAATCCTGTGTGGCTCAGATCCTGCGTGGGTCATTGCGGGGGTTTGTACCTATCGATCCTATGTGGGTTAGACTCCTATGGTAAGAAACAATTCCTCTTGTTAGAATAAGATGATCTAGATTTGCGAATAATAATCTGCACTTCTATGATATGCTAAGAATCCTGGTTAGAGCTGAGTCAATGACCATTTTGTTTTTCACATGTTTGAGATGTGTTTGTAGATAACTTAGGTATATGTATGGGAATATACCTATGTAATGGTTGTCCGGTGTTTCGTACTTTTTGGTTTATCCTTGTTGGATTTTGAGAGAACATGAGGGTCTCGGGGTACCTACTAAGTATCTTTATACTCACCCCTGCATGGGATTTTCTCGCACCTCGTTGTGTTGGATGCAGATGATGGACAACACTGACTGAGGCGGAGTGTACGAGGACTAGACAATACTTGGAGGTGAACCTCACGATGAGTCGGTACCCGGAGGAGATGTACGGACATTGAGTGCTGAGGAGGCCATATGTATATACCCTTCAGGTAGGATCCATGGTGGAAGATCTAGGAGATGCTAGACACCTTCCAGCTATTTGACTTTATAGTTGTACCTGATTTGTATTTTCATTGTACTTTACAGTTGGGCTTGTATTTCCGTCCCCTTTTTATTTCCATCACATCTTTTTTATACAGTTTCCATTTAGTTTCTTGCTTCGAGTTCTGTATTATGTTGTGTGTGTTTACTTTTATAAATGCAATTCCTTCCCATCTTAGAGACATACACCTTTAGTGCTAGTCGCCATCACCTGGCCAATAGAAGGCGGGCATGGGGTAGTCACGACACTGGTCCCAAGAATGGGTCATGACAATAGAACTAGTTCCTCCAATCCAATTTCAAATTTCATCCCTTCTTAATAATCATTGAATCCTATTTTGGAGAGGTCAATCCCTTCGATTTGTATCTCATACCTATTCAAATGATCCCATATGATTTCAATGATGACAAAATATATGTAGTATTATTAATATTTACATGATTTAGGGTATACATCACTTCGATGAATCACCAAACGATGCAATTGAATCCCATGAGAATGACAGGGTGTCTTTTGGAACCCCCTCGAAAATTTCCCCTTTTCATGGATCCTTCTCACTAGATCCAGCTGGTCTGGTTGTACTGCATCCCTCTATTCACCTCCAATCAACATTGGTCCATGATCTTCCACCCTTTCTCTTATGGATTTGTAAAAATTATATCCTCTAGTTCCACCATCATGACATCCCATAACTGCCTCTTGACTCTAGATCCATGGTGCATGGACCACACATTTACTATCCTAGATCACCAACATCTTTAGAGAATTAGCTCAGAATGAATATACTTATCTCTATGCATATTTTTTAATCCAAAAAAAATATATTGGTGGGTGGAGGAATCTCATTCCATAACTTCCCATATTCCCATGTGAAAAACATCCAAAGCTTGCTCATCATGCATGGGTTGTCCCCATGGCATAGACAAAGGTATCCCATAAGGTTCATCCCCTTTAGAAATATGAACTTCCTTTCCAATTGGTGTGGATTTTATAGTTCAAAAGATGGATCATAGTCAACATGTACCCCAAAACGATGCAGTGAATGGAGAAAATATACAACAACTTATCTAGGGTGTATGTATCATCGTCGATGAATTATCTTATTGTCAGAGGGGAGGGGTGAAAAATGAACTAGTCTCATCTCCCAATATTACACATCATAACCACTAGACCTATATTGAGTGGGATAATCGCTGCAATGATCATGATTTCTAGTAAAAATCTAACCTCCAATAAAAATGGGGTTGACGTATTCATAAACTCTGAGGCCTACTATAACATAGCTCTATAAGATGTTGAATGTGCTGAACAGATGCTACTACTTAATCCCATTACTGATGTTCTGAAGTTATTTTTACAACGTCTCGATAAATATGATACCCAAATTGATGGGCTACCCCCTAGCCAGATGACCCTCCATAAGGAATGTTCTCATCTTCTCTCCCATGAGTTCGTGCTTCTCTGGTAGCACCCATCCATGTATGAGAACAAAAATGAATCTAGATAGTATAACATTCAACTTTCACCCATCCTTGGTGAAACATCCCTAATGATGACACTAGATATCCTCTATGATTTTCTCTTATTAACAATCCCCATATCACTAAGATCCCCTGGGGTAGGAATGGGGACTCGTTGGTAGTTTCATGAGATCTTACCCTCCTTCAGCCAACTACTTCACTAGAATGTTCAGAATGTAACAAGACCATTGCCTTAAATTAATATCCCTGGTAGTTTTATTATCATTATTTGATATTGGAAATAGGTCTATAAATTCATTCATTTTATTCAGAATATGTTATGAATCCTACACAGAATTATTAGTTGGGAGGAACTCATCAAACATGCTACCAAGAATTATGATGCCTTTGATAAGATAGAGATCCCAGAGGATGATGCCAACCACATCATGATGCAGATGGAATGTGTTGGTATCTAGAGACCACTGTATTTGTAGATCCAGAATGATTTACATAGGTTTAAAGACATGGAATTTGGAAGTCTATGATTAATTATATAAGAAAACATTCCTAGACATAGCCTTTTACTCCTTGAAATATGTTCACACAATGTAAGCCCATTTCTATTCCCCTATAATATTGTCTACCTATAGTAAATCTCAATTGTGTATCTACCCTTAACTAGGTTCACAAGCCCTACCTTGATGATTGTTCTGTACCATGGCCAAGACGTTAATTTATCCAATAGCATCCTGTTGATGTATTAAATATTATTTTAGAGGTATTTTACCATAACAGGGGTATTGTACAACGCGATATGGCAATCAGCATCCCTATACCACTAATACAAAATAGATGTGCCTCTAAACCATTAGGCCAAGTCATACCTACTCACCTCTAGGACGAAGTCATTATCTTTCATGATGAATAAACAAAATGACATAATTTAACATAGCATGTTGTCTTTTGGGGAATAAGAAGGAATATTAAACAATGATTCATGGTTCAGATGATTCTATCTATACATCCAAATCAAGATGTTTCCCACCACTATTTCCCTATGGGTGGGGTTAGAAAAAACCTCTTAAGTACCCACCTATGTATCGATCAATTTGATACTTAAGAGGGGTTTTTTGAATGTTTTTCGGGACTAGTTATGTTGATTTTCCAAAAATATTGGTCATGAGGTTCGATCACAAAGCAATAGTCTTCAGTCCAACCCTACACAAAGTGCGCACCACAAAGGACTAGCTGATCACAATTAAATTTTCTCTCAAAACAAGTCACATAGAAATGGATCATGTAACATTGTTTATAGAAAAGAGTTCACGAGGTAGATCACATCGTAAATGACGATGCTGAAGCTCGTCCTTCACGATGTGATATGCCCTTCAAATTTTTTTCTTTATACTATATTTTATAATCTATTTCTCTAAGAATTAATTCCAGAAAAAATGGATTTACGATCAAATTTTCCTTTTGATCGACAAATTATGTATAAGCTCTACGAGGCTCCTGAGCATCATAACCCTAAGAGAATGATATATCACCCCTGGTAATTGAGCATCATTATCCATTCATTCCATTGTTCTTCATAGACCCTAATTATAGTAAGGAATCCTATTAGGATTTCCTCCCCCTACATGATGTAGTGATCTCCTTTCAGTTTCTCGAGGTTCCATAAAGCATTAATCCTTGGAAGGGCACTCTCCAAGTAATGAGAATTTTGACAATAAAAGTCCAGGCTCTGCAAGGTTCGTTCCATTGTAAATAACCTATCCTTCCTAAAGCTTTTTTACCTCATGAATATCATATAATTTATGAAACTCCCTTCTTTCAGGAAGCTTTTCTCGGTAATCACCCTATCATCATGACACCCTTTCATGAATAGTCCTTGATTCATTTGAAATGTTTTTAATTGGGTCAATGTGTGGTGTTTCAGGTTGGATATCTCTATTCTATTATTCTATTCATAGGTATTCTAACATCAATTTCTTCTTCACATGATTAGGATAACATGTTACCCTATATAGAAAAATCTTCCTCCCCTTTGTTTAGTGAAGTTTTTTTCACCTTCACTTCACCATTTTTTAAAGGGCACCAGTCATGTATGATCATGCGTTTGATGAGAAAGTCATATTCATCCAAGCTGCTAGATGGTAAAAATCCAATAACCATCATACTTAGAATATGACATTAATATATTGTCTCCATCCATTCCATGCATCTAGGTTTCCCTTCCTCAAGCATTTTCCATGACCACTCATCCCTCTGGGAGTGAAATCATATTTACGTGTAATGAAATCCTCCATGTATAGAGTAACATTTTTTTCATGGGGAAGGACCTCCATACTAGTTTAATCCCAAATCCATTCTTATAATAGGTTGATCCATTCCTTTTCCTTGCCTCCACTAGATAGAAATACCATAGGGGAAATGGGGAATGTGGACTCTCTATACCCCATCCATATCCCTTTGTGATTTGTCACTACATACATCTCTCCAAGTGTATGTCCCGATATCATACTACCTTGGCCTCTAGCCAGGCATATTCCCCATATAATTCATCAATGGCTCATCTGTCAAGACACAAATTTGAGATATAATGCTAATTATACCTTCTGACATAGCATATCTCAAATGGTCTTACAGAAATAGTGACAATGAAATCCCCTTTGGCTGCTAACCATGTGTAAACAAAAACATGTTTTTGGGTCATTTTCATTATGTACAACACGATCCTATGGCCCCAACTCCAATATTATGTTGAATTTGATACGTTCTATCAAAAAAGGGTATGTAGTAAGACTCTTAAAGGTTCAATACCATGAATCACCACAATCAATTTTTTCTATATATTTAATGAAGGATCAATCATCATACATGATGTTAAACTAAATTATATGAACTATGTATGTTTTTTTAACTTTCGGGAATGTTGGAATCCTTTTTGAGATTCTTTCCCATCAAATGGTAAGTGAACCCTCCAAGGGTTTTACCCACCAGATGTGACATCTACCCATTACGGGGAAAATCTCTTGAATCCACCCATGAGCTATTATGATCTATAATCTAGGCCCTCTAACCATGTGTAAGAACAACACATGTCATATTCATCCTCCCATAAGTGATCATCTTGTGAGGGTCTGAGAACTATGCGGATTCCCCTGACATTTATCTTGGGAACTATCAATGTGAACACCCCAATTCTATGCCTCTATAACTGAAATATGTGTATTTTAACCCTTTATTTTAAATAGGGTTCATAAAAAGCCTCTTCATGATTCAACCCCATCATCCATTACCATACATACAATTCCCCTTGGTCACTATGTCTCTGGAGGTTCATTCCATGATCTGGAGGATCCTTTTCCTTCTAATCCAAACCCAAGTGTTCATTCTCATAGGTCAATTCCACAGGTGACTCACCACCCCACATCCCAAAAAACATGTGTTTTAATTGTTGACATCTATACATGGTATGTTGTAATCCTCCCCCAAGTTAAATCCCATTCAATTTTAAACCATGGATTTCATCTCATTGTGTGCCATCGTCCATAATCATTCCTTACAGTTTTCCAGATCTACCTTCACAATGGTACACATTCCCTTTATGGGACACACCATTATCAGGTCATCTCTTATTTGACGTTCCGATCCATACATCTAGTAAACCCTCCTTTTTCTCCTTCATAGGGATGTTCCGATTTGATCCACCTTCATAAGGATTCTGATCTATTTGAACATAATCCACTAGAATTTAATCTCATAGAATACCCCATGTTAATCTTTGGATGTCAGAGAATATATTGTAGGCTTGCCTCTAGAAAAATATACTCTGTGATAAATGTGTTAAATCTCCGGGTTCTAAATGATTAAGAAGCCCTCTGACGAGGTGAAATACATTTGTTTCAATGTTTCATCATCTAAACATAGCAACGATTCCCCACACGACTAATCACTTAATCAATGGTTTCATCCGTGGATACACCCTTTTAAATGTCTATAGAGAAGAATCATGTTTAAACCACATCCATGATGATGTTGGTCTTGGACCAAGGTTCATGAACAATGCATCAATCTCTATAGAATACTAGAACTAGGGGACGAATTATGAGGAGGAATCCACAGATAGAGATACAAACATCCCATCATCCCTCTTCAATGAAGTAATAGAAATATCTGAAGAAGTGATGAATACCACCTACATTTCTAAATCAAGAATGTAGGTTGATAGTTATAATCTCTCCATGATGATGTGCACCCCAATGGGAAGAATTAGAAACAACAACATCCATCCATATGTATGAAATATCATCTCCATGAAAGGATGTGAATAATTTTAAATTAATGATCTAAATGGTAGTTTTTTATACATTATATACGCCAAAAATATTATAATTATGAAAGTTTTATTATTATCGAGTTAATGTAATAATAAACCCATTTATCATAGTCATTTCATTGATGATGCTTTGAGATTATAAACCAAAACCCCAAACAATATGAAATTTGAAATTAATCGTTTTAGTAACTATATAAAACATGGTTTAAATTAGTTGAATAGAATAATGATAATGTAAATAATATTAATATTATTATCAATAATCTTAATAAATTATACAATTTTATTATTTAGTATTAATAAAACATACAATCAATATAAGGCTTATATTAAAGAATTTACCTTTTAACAAATATTTAATATATTTTTATATATTTTTATTTCATATCCTTGTTCATTTAAATATTTCATTACTATAATATTTTATTATATTTATTATTCTAAATAAAAAATTTAAATATATTTTTTTTCAATAAAATGTATTTAAATTTTTTTCATTCATCATTTTCTATATGGGTTATTATCAAATTGTTTTGGGGTGAAAATATAATTCATTATTTAACGTATAGGGGTTCCAAAAAAATACCCACCATAATAGTTTTCATTCATTATCAATAACACCGTATATTTAAAATTATGTTCAAATAAAGACCATATTATCTCTCATTTATTATTTTTTCAAATTTATAGACTTTCAATGAAAAATGTTATTACATTTTATGATTATTTGAAAATGGAAAGGGTATTGATAATAGTTTTTACTGGGTTTTTTCAAAAGTTTGATGATGAAAATATCAATAATGCAGATATTTTATTCACGATTGAACATGTGTTATTCATATAATAAAATAAGATACAATCCCTTTACCTAAAAAGTTATTTTTTTATTGAAATATTCATATATTCTATTGTATTAAATGATTTTCATTATTTAAATGATAATTTTTTATTTTCATATGAAATTCATCATACATTCCCTTGCTCCACTTGATTATTTATGGGAGTTTTAATCATATAGGTGATAAAAACCCGAATAAGGTGATAAGGTGAATCAATGTATTTAGGGTTGAACAAATTATACATTGATTGAGTGTTTTGTTATCATTTATTGAGAAATATATCTACTTCCCTCCAACATTTTCGTATATTATCGAAGAAAACAGAAAACATCACATTGTATTTGTCATGGATTACACAATCTAGTTGATTCTAAAGAGCATGCATGACATTTCTCATATGTACCAAATTCACTGAAATAAAACTACATAATAAGTATAGTTTGGAGTAATTTTTTTGATGGTTGACTACCATGATCAGTTGGGGAACTCACCATTCCCCTTTATAAAGGAAATGATTTATCCATTTGTGGAATTTTTTAATATTCATTGAAATATAATGTAAGAGTACATGTGAAATGGATTTACAAATAAGAATAGAAACTACGTTATTCCAGTGACAAAAGAACTCAAGATATAACATGTTACTAAACCTTCATCAATGCAGATGATATTTGGGATTACACTAAAAAAAGTTATTCCTCAGATAATATATTTGTATCTTGGTATTTTAATATAATAACATTCCATATTGTTATTTCAATCGAATCATTAAACTTTGACTCTCCTTTTCATGAAAATATACCTTGTGTCCCATCAAATTTCAACGGTCTTCATGAAACATTTATATTTAATTCACCATAAAGAGATTCAAGTCGTATCACCCATTAAATATGTAGGTTGATGAAATATCTCATTGACTAAAAATACCAATCTAGATAGGTGTTATATTTGGTGATTTTGTAGTGTTACCCATTTTGATCACACTACACCATGAAAACCTTCACTATAGTGTAGCCTCTCCAACCAAACTAATTCTATGGTGTGGTAAGATATTCCACTGTATAGTTATTAATTTATTAGTTATCTCTACGATTTGGAAAAATCAATGATGTGTTTCATCATTTATTTTACTAAAACAACTTCAACTGTTGTAGTATAACCGCCATTAACCCACACACATTCTTTGGAATGATCATTTCTATCCACTTATTACAAGGAACCGATTAATACACTAATTTATAACAACCATGGGTTGTTTTTAGTGTTATGTTTTTGATATTATATAATACTATTGAATTATGTCCCTCTACAGGCCATTGTGTGGTAGTGGAGTTTAATCGTACAATTATAATAGGATTTAGGTTTATCCAACTCTCATCTAAATTTACACCTCGATATCTCTAGTAAATCTACAATTTATCAAAAAATGTCTTGTGATACGGTGATTAAATATATAGGGTGAAAAAATTACTCTAGTGTCCACATCAGTCTTACTAGTGGGAATATAACATCACATAATCCCCCATGTCCCTTTAATATTCCAGATGGGAGTAAGTGGGTCCTCCTCTTTTGACCACCACTTTTCTATCGTGCAGTGTGGGACACATATCTCATAAACATATTGACCCACATGAGTTCTCAATAGATCATGACTACATAGTCTATTCCTACACAAAACAATCCTTATTGGTCCACTAATACACGTTGTTGTTGGGAATATACACCATCTTATTTAGAGATTTCTTTTTTGTTGCTCATTTTCTTGCATCACCCAAAACCACAATATGGTTTACCAACAATGAATAAATTGTGGGATATCATACATGTAATATATGGTGTAGTGTCCTCATATTCAATCCATTATATATCATGTAGCATTAGTTGAATCATAGCCTTTTCCCTATGGATATAAATTCACATTAACTACCTAGGTCTTTATATATTAATTAAGAATAATACATTCAAACTTATGTATGGATTTTTGGAAACAATATGTCCTTCAGGTTTATTGGAAATACCTCAAATGACCCTTTAGAAAAATTCATGATATATATAGTAGGTGAATAATAAAATATTCAATGCTGATGTGATCTATAATCAGTTTTATGAATAATTATTTATTTTAATGTTATGAATAGACACATACCATGAATTATATCAAAGCTCCACATAATTTTCTTTTACCATACTAACCAACTATTAAACCCACATCCCCGTGCAAAAACACATATCAATTTCTCTCCCCTTAGAAATTATCTCATTTATATCACTTATACATTAATTTTATGTGATAATTTCAAAAATCCAAAAAAATCAAGGAAAGAAATATAATTTTCTAATAAATGAAATTACATGTATGGGGGTCTATCCCATAATTTATTAATTTCATAGATATTGTTGGGAAGTAGGTAAAGAAATTTTTTTCTCAAATACAAAATTCGGTATTTCCATTTTCATGATATCATTATCTAGATCACCAGTTTACACATATAATCCAAAGAGAAAAATTCATTTCCACAACATCAACTTTATGATGCAATATTTGATGTAAATTTGATTGTAACATGAATATTGGATTCCACTTATTCTGTAATTTTATATACTTCATTTACAACCAATTATTTGATTATTGGATATCAATTCAACACCCATACTAGGAAGAATTTTTTTATTCATTGTAAATATGTTCATGCTAAATAAAAAGTAATGTACTCATCCTTGATTGTGTTCAATAAAAAGGAAATTTGTTTCATTATATTCAATTATATAACTGTTTTCCCAAAACAAATATCACCACCTGATATTGATTTTCAATTATAAACCATATTTTCTAAATCATTATCTTTGAATTCCATCAAATGATTTATTATATCATATTAATAGATTGATAATAATTTTTATGTATTATTTACATACCAATGTATTATTTTAAATTACATCATGTTACATTCCTATGGATCACTCAAAATGAGAATAATGTCATGTAAAAATAAAATTTTTATCTGATTGGTGTCAAATTGAGTAAAAATAAAATTATTTATCATCATGTTGTAAAATCGACATAGTTCTCCATAGAAATAATTTGAATATTTAGACATTATCACCATTGTAGTTTTCATGGACATTAAATCCCCCAGATTAATTATTATTAGAATACCCTAGTCAGATATAATTTTTGTGATAAATATATGTTTCAATTTCTCAATTACCAATAAAAGGGTAAAAATTATTGTTTAACAATTAGTAATATATCAATTTATCAATTATTGGGTTCTAAAAACATATTTTTTAAACATTCAATGGATCCAGAAATATTTAACCAACATATGAACTGTTTATTGTTACTCGTTGTCCTTCTTGATGTTTGGGTAATGTTAAAAACATACTATATGAATATTGAACTTCTTTAAGCATTGATGTAACACTGAATTCCATGTTGTGAGAACATGAATAAAACCATAAAACCCTAATTTAGTAGAAAAATATTCACATTATCTTTAGTAATGAGAACCCATATAAATTTCCCATACAAACATCCTCTTCAAATATCCAAATAATAAATGTATATTTAATATCCTATTGATATATTTTGAATCCAATTTGAATTTACATGGATATGATTAACATACTTATTTCAATCCATTTTATATGTAAAAATGTCCCATCTATATCAATTCCATTAATTAGGGAATACTACTTATAAAAAAATTCTTTATTCAGAATAAATTATCCACATCTTTACGATTAATTATGAATATCCTATTAGATGCGCTAACATTCGTATCACATGGCCTTGGGGAATCATCCAATGTATTGTTTCTTCTTTTTAACTATCATAATTCATATATGTATACATACTCTCATTATTCAAGGATTATATAAAATATTTTGGTATAAAAATGGAAATAAATATATTATTTTATTTTCATTCATTCTTCATATAGACTGAATGGTTATCGTCTCTCAAATAATTTTCCTTTTATGTCACAACATCCTTTATAATTTTTATGTGTGATTTTGATGGGTTTTCTGTACATTCATTGAAATTTGAGACATAATTTGTATTTTTCTCATTCAATGAAAATCCTAATGTAACAAATGATTATTCATCAGTTTTGGTTCAAAATTAGTTTCATTTCATGTGATATATTATCACAATGAACTACCTTTTTCCAATATTCAAGAAACACAATTGAATTTAATTCATTAAACTTTACATGAATCTTATTATAACACACAAATAATTTACTCTATGGTGATTGTCCATGAAATATTCCTCCATATCCTTGATCATTAATTTATGGACACATAACCTAGTTTAGAATAAAACATTAAATTTTGAACCCTCACAAGTACTAGAGTATAGGTTTCTTTAAATATAATATTTTAGAGGATATAGTCCATTAATTTTTACATAACAACACAATATTGGATAGGTTCACTTATTCAAGAATATCATCTTTCTAATATAATTCTTGAATAAAAATTTCAATCATAATTGTTCAGAGAATTATTATTATTATAGGATTTCATCTTTCCACTAACCCATTTTGATAGGGATGTTCTAATAACAAAATGATGATGTTGAATTCCATGAATATGAATATATTTTTGATCTTGATGCTATGTAAATTTTGTCCCATTATGATTCGAAGGGTCAGAATCTTCACAATTAGAATATAATCAGGTTTCCTTTGATATAGATTGAAATTATACACCCCTCAGTATTTTTTATTGTCAGTAATATTCATTACTTTTTACAGAATTCTTCGAAAAACATAACATAACTCTTATTTCGTCCCATCTCATTTGATGAAATATGTCCACAAATAAACATATTAACAATATCTAGAACCCTTTGAAGCCTTTACCATCTTTCTACAAAATTACTTCTGGACAATCATTACACTTTTACATGAATTAACTATGTTGTTATCATCACATGTAATTTGATGAATTTAATGGGATCCATTTCTAATTTTGATCCTCTATAGAGATTTTGTTATCAAAAAACAATGCCTCCTATGCATTAACATTTTACCCTCATCTTGGGGTATCATATAGAATATTTCCAATCCTATAAAAATTATAATATCAATGGTTCTTCCTCTATTTATAATAAATTAATTAAAGTTGAAATAATATTCATATGTCATAATTCTGAACAACATGTCCAAGGAAACACAATTGAAAAACACTATGATGATTTGGTATATAAAATTAACCAATAAAACATTAATCTTCTTGAGATAAAATTCACAAATCTTGACTTTTTTATACCAAATAGGTTTATGACCTTATTAATTCTTGAAACACATTACACCATATTTAGTTTTAATTAAATGTATAATGACGTATTACTTTCATACAATATTTTTTTGTCCATATACAATCCAATATCCATGAAAATTTATATTCAATTTACATTTCATTAATGTCATCAAAATTAGACATCACTAAATTAAATTACATTACCCATGTTTGTGATGAATGTGACTCTTTGATAATTAGGTGCATGCCCTCTAATTTTTATCATTAAACAATAAATTGTATTGCTATAACTATACTTTATGATCAGTGTTTCATCTTTTTCTATCATTCACAAGGATTAATTGTTGAGAAAATTTTGTTATGTTATAGTTGTGAAATTGATATCTTAATTTCAAAGGTAGTAAAAATAATAATATTGAAAAGAAAAAAAACATATATTAAAAAATATGATATCAATTTTTCAGTATATCTTCTCTCTAGAGGACCTCCGAGAAATTGAGCTAACATATTATGTGTGTCCCAAATATTCATATCAGAAATAAAAACTTGTGTAGTACTATAATATATTGTGGCCAACATGATAGTTTTAATTATAATTTTAAGAGGACCTATTTTTTTGTGAATCAATAAATGAAATTATGAAACAACCACATATTTTCGATTATCATTGACCAAAATAATGTAATGATATTGCAATTTTTATTCCAATAAAATTCCATTGTTTCTAATTATATAATTCAATTTTTTTTATTAAAATCATTCAAGGTATCAATAATAATTAATTATCTTTTAATATCTAACAATAGTTCATTAAATCTTCTTCCATGCATGAATTTACTTCATATGATCAATGATTTTTTTATCCAAAATAATATTTATTATTCTTTGTTCCTAAAAAATTTGTTTTGATTAATCTTATGTAAATGGGTTTCTTGAATAACTATATTATATTAATTCAATTTCATGGAGTAGTACTAAATATTATTGTTTGATAATGTTGTTCATGGATTAATTAACCACTATATATTCTATCATAATCATTTATCTCTAAACATCATTTTTATAATATCATTCCCCAGGATCCTCCAATAGAATGAACCTTCCAACTAATCCTACATTTCCATCATTACTATCACCATTACATAGATTATATTCAATATAAATCAACAAACCTTAACCATTATATTTTACTATATATTCTACCTCAAGTTATCTATAAATTTTCACTTCATCACAAAGAACATTTTTAATTTTTTTGGTCTATCCATTGATTGTTATTAGAAAATTATTTTCTCATATAATGTGTTTTTTATCATCATCATCACCTCGATAGTTATTTCGATTTTTTTGCAAAATGGACCAATTTTCCTCATATAAAGCATGTGAGGGGAATATTAACCTACAACCTAAATCATAATCTCGTATGATTCCAATGGAAAATATACACATCCTCATATAAATTTCAAACATATAGAATCTCTATTATTGTGATATTATATATGGAATCAAACTTCTAAACTAGGGTAATTCCATTTCTTAGAACACATTTTTTTCTTTTTTATTTTCTTAAATATTAAAAATAATAGTAAATATATAATGTCAAATCTATTATCGATCGTGATCTTAGACAATAGACATGACTTCATTTAATTTATAATCGAGTCCTCTCAATAACCTCTCCATAATAAATTCATATTTTCAAACCCCACTAAGGCCACACATAACATCAATAATAAAATTTAGGTGATATACAAAGGTATCAACTATCTCATTTGAATTCATTCACCAATCATTATATTTGTTTCAAATAACAAGCAATGTTACTTCATGAACATTATAATATATTAAATAAATATTTAGATGCAATTACAACATTAAAAGAGTGGTTATAAACTAACTTAAATTTATAATAATAGATAGGAATAGGTTCTTCCTATAGAATTTATGTCTTTGGAATCCAAAATTATTATTTTATGAACTGTTTCCATGGAGGCTCTTCTCTCAATATTGATAGTGATTCCATAAAAATCATTGTATTTAATATACATTCCAAATGATAAAAAATATTTTATTTGTCTGAATTTTATACAATAATAATTAAATTCTTTAATGTATTGGGATTCCATTATGGACATCAATTGAATACATGATTCAAGGAATAAGAAATAATAAACCCACTAAATAACCACTTTTTAGATCTATTTTGAGGACAATACCCTGAGGGTGGTGGTGTGGGTGGATTATAGGTATTGAATATAGAATTAATTCTTCCATCAGTTTGGATCATGATCACTCTCTTTGAAGAAGACATTAAAATCAATTCATAATTCCAATTAATGATTTAAAAAAATATTAAAATATTTATAGGATTTTATTTATTTCACACACACTAGCCAAGTAAAAGGGAAAATAATTAAAATAAGCCTAATAACTAAATTAAATAAATTATAAAATTATTATTAGAACAATTTGGAGTCATCATAGTGACCATCGTATCTCACTGACATGAAAAAGTAGAGAAATAACTATCCCCCTTCTGTAAGAAACTCACTATTCTATAGGTTAAATCTATCATTATTTGCATGAATAAGATGAAAAAAGACACCTTGGACGAGGTTTCCCATCAGGAGAATAAATATCAAATTCTACTAATGATAAGACTATTTAAATTACATATTTTTAAACTTTCAATGTTCTATATTATATATAGAATAACCCTCTATAAATTTTCTACTTCAATTCAGTATTGGACTCTTTATAGTTTCATTGATAGAATATCACTATATTTATTTAATTCCATTTATTCATATTAACACTCATTTTTACATTATTTCTTCATTATTACCATATAATTATATTGTTCATAATACCCCCATTATTTTTAATTTACTATTCAAAGCCTCAATAAATAACTCACTTTCCAACAATTTTGGATGAAACATCTGACTGACTGAAACTAACACAGTATGATGTGGTTATATTTCCTATAGAACAGTGTTACCTATTATTATATAATATAACATCTGATAATTAAATATTAATAGCCTCATTATCTCATACATCAATTTAATATAGTCTTATACATTATGGATCATTCGTCAATTTTTATGTCCTCCCAATAATGTGGTCACAAAACACTATATCATGGAATCTTTTAGTTGAAAATATGCTCTTGTCATATGGTACTGAATCCTCAATTATCCCAGACATGGTATAATTCTCAATCTCCAATAACTAAATATCCCATGAAATTGTATTCAAGATTGACATATAATTATGATATTTGTTCCAATAGGGGTGAGGATTCCAAAATTTATTACTCTTATTTAATACAGATACCTAATGATCATGTCGGGGAAAATATGAAGACAATTTATCTTAAAAGGGGTTTATAGTGTTTATTTATCTATAAAGTGTGGACCACATGAAATATCTAATGCATCCAATGTTAATTAAATTGGTTTTTGTGTTATGGGTCTTCCTATTATAATGGGGAAGAAAACTACTAATTCCAAAATCAGATATACCTTTGGGAATGTAGTTCAATATATGACAATTTATTCCATATATTATATACATATGTGTAATAAGATTCACTCCCAAGCACCTCCACACTATTTTCCTATGATTTGGACCACTGATACCATGATTTCACAGACCCATATTCATGATCTAATATTCACCTTTATTTCTACATTACATATACATGAACCATAAATACCTGTCTCATAAGAAATGTGGTTCTTGGGATCTACCACCAAATTCATTAGATATTCATAATTTATTTTCCATGTTTTTTATCCTTGCAAAAAAATTATTCCATGTCCATTTTGATTACAATAAGGGAAAGATTTCATGTCCTCGATAATATTTTCACCTCAATTTCACTAGATTCTATGTTGTGGAGAAAATTAGGTCAAATATGATCAAAATTTGAATAATAACTCCTCTGCAACTACTGAATTCTTCATGAAGTAAATAATCACACCCCATACAATCTTATAAGGGAATTTTGACCAAATGTTTTTCTTATATTTATATTTTTATTTCAATAGTTTTCTTGGATTAAATGTTTATTTTTTATTATTTCATGTTTTATTATGTTCTCAATGTCTTATTATGAATAATGAGTAATCATATTAAAGGGGTTTTTATATTTTCCACAGGAAATATTTAATGAACAAAGCCCCATTATCCTAGAGTCGATGGTTACATTATTAGTTTGGTAAAATATACATGTAATCACATCCTAAAATACAAAATTTTTTGTTAGTCATGATAAATTATATTAATACTCAAATAACCAATTAATATTGGAAATAAATATTGAAGATATAAAGTTGGTATACATTTTATCTCTTTTAAATATATCTTCTTAAAAACCTAGGCAATTTAATCTAACCTAGGGTGAGGTCATGATCTCCATAATGGTTTTTTAAAATGGAACATAATAATAATATATAATGAATAATCAATATCTAATAATCTACCCAAAAATATATATAACTAAAACCAAATTCCATTTATTCAATAACTATAGAATGATAATTCATCAATAGATAATATCATTAAAAAATTAAATCGATGATAAATATTTATTTATCAATGAAAGAAATGCTTAATATTGGGTACTATGATCTCAAAAAACAGAATAACTATATCATCAAGATAGTTTAATAAAAGTCTAGGTATACACTAAAAAAGAACTTAATTTGGATAATGAACTAATTATTCTAATGGGATTACCTATGAATTATTATTAAATCCATAATTGGGCCCCACACATCACTATATTGTCCAAACATATCAAATATATTAAATTATCATTTTAAGTCATATATAATATTAATTATCAATAAATAATCATATTGAGTTATAAATATATATTTATCTCAATTTTTACATGTCAATAAAATAAAATTAATAATAAAACATTATATATATTGATGATATATGGAATGGGAATTACTCATACCCACAAATGAATGAATATGGATATTTAATATAAATTTAATGTACAATAATATTATTAAAGTAATTGTTTCAAGGGAAATATGATGAGTAACAATTAAATTAATAAATTTAATTGAATAGTATTCCTAGTGGAAAAAAATAAAGTGTTTTCATATTTTATTGATATAAATATCCTCAAACAATTAATTAATAAAATTATTGATAAAAATTCAATTATAACTATAAAAATAACATTTAAAAACTAATGACTTCTGTAATTTGTTGGAAACAATTCTTTGAATATAACATTGTATACATGTAAGGAATGATTCAAATATATTAGTGATCATGATGGTAGGATAATTCCATTAATGTTGAGTAAGTTAAAACAATAATTCTTTTCAAATTTCAAGTAAAATGTAAAAAAATACCTTATTTGAAAAATAAAAATCCCTTTTTAACATTTTTTTTAAAAAGTAAATATTTTTATGAAATTAATTAAAAAATATTATGTGATTAAAAAATTAATGAAAATAGTTTTATAAATCATAGATACTATAGAAAATTCATTTTTATCATAAATAGAAATAATGTTGTGTGATCATAAAAATATTCTATCAAACATTAGATCTTCCAAATATAATCAAATGATACTATCAATTGAAAATTTCATAAATAAATAGTAGATAATAAATTAAATGGAATTTATGATATGATTTTTAAAAAATATTTCATAATATAAATTCAATCTCAAATAAATTTATTTAATAAAAATGAATCATAAACAACTAACACTTTTGTAACATTTGAATCATTAGCACCATGAAAGATACAAAAATAAATGAAATTATAAATACATTTAACATATGTATATTCCTGAAAAAAATTATCATGTGGTCAGTATATATACCACATATAAATAAATAGCCATATTAAATATAATATGTCTCAAAGGAGTGGATATTGAGACAAAATATTTTACAAGGATCATAGCATTGATGTGAGTATTAATAAATTAAATTATTATGTGAATAAATTAAAATTCTGAGAAAATATTTGTATATTAAAAATATTATAATAAAAAGAACATATACATATTATGTTTTATTATTGAAGACAATGAAGAAGTAATATAACCCAATGAAAAGAGATCCTATTTTAAAATTCTAACAATATGGTAACCAACAAGATAGATACCCTTGGATGATATAATATTAATTTAAATATTAAATACCATTATGTGATAAGGATTCTTGATATTATATATAAAAGATCAGTATATACAAAATATAAATTGAATTTTGTCTATAATAATAATGTATTCCATAATGATGGAATATTTCGACAAAATACATTACATTTTTAAAAAGTCTTAATAAAACCAATGTAAGAGATATATAGAATAGTTTTGAAATGAAATGAAATAAATAATAATTATAATGGGTTTTAAATATTACATTGGAACTATATAGAAAATTTCATATAGAATATGTGTATAGAAGAACATGTTCTTAAAATAAGGATATTTTGAGATTAAAAGTCATACGCCAGTTTCTCATTAGTTGAACAAGATTTAAAAATTTATATGATTGTTTTAAACTTTTTATTAATTTTAGAAAAAAATATAGATTTTGAAAATATTATATATGGGAATTTTTATAACATATTATATCGTTGGTAATTATATTTCATTATTCTTATTCTATTAGGTGATAACTGCATTCTATATCATATTTGTTTTTTCAGGGATGATTCATTTCATATGAATAAGATATATGACAATCTTCTCCAAAATTATAGTAGTTTAGTAATTTATTTATTTATACATTACATAAATATTTTTAATAATTTTTTAAAACTAGATCATAGATAATAATGACATCACTTCATAGAGAGGGTAAGTTATATGTACGCATGAGTGATGTTTTCATTTCTGAAATGGGTGAAATGTTAAAGAAAGAGATATTATATTAATATCTAACAATAGATATATTTTCATAAGTATCATATATTTTCATTATTTATATTATTGTTAATGTCTATGTGAGTTGGACATATTAAAAAAATGCACCATTCTGAGAGGTGGTAGTTTGTTGTACACACCAGTGATGGATTAATTTAGAATTTGATAGAGAATGAGATAGATAAATATTATTCCCAAACACAATAACAGTTCATAATAAAGGAGATAATAGTTTTAATATGAATAAATTTTTATGATACATTTAAAGGATGCAATATAATATCTAAAATATGAATGATATTACTGACAACTATTACCTCCCAATAAAAAACATAATTTAGATCTCTTATTGTGAAATCTATTGATGATCTACTATGTAAAAAATCACCTAAACAAAATGAATAATTATTTTTAGGTTAAATTATTGAATTTTTTTGTTGAGTAAATTATCTTATATGATGTAAATAAGATAAGGGATGATGTGCCCTTTTGTAATACATGTGGAGTATTATTTTTTAAAAACCCCAAAACTATACAATAATAGGATCTCACACTCAACAAATATTCATAAAAATTTAAAAATATAATGAATTAAAGGGAAGGAATAGTTGAACCATACATCCACTAAAAAAATAAATGCATTCCTAACTAATGTTATTCCATTATCATCTATATTTACTTATTTATATAATTTTAGTTTTCTATAGGATGACTATTTTTTTCAATGACCTTTTTACTTTATTCTTTAATACTAAAAAATGAGCCATATTAGATATTTTAGACTTAATGATTCTAAATAGAAATGAAATTAATAAAATAATGTAATTATTAAATTGGAAAATTAAATTAAAAATTAGTTCATTTTAACATATCATTATTTTTATGGAATTAATGTTTAATTAAATTTCTTTGAGAGCTTACATTGTATGCAACGAAGAGTTTAAAAAAACAACTAAAAATATTATTTAAATTATAAATTTATAAAATTGTTTTTAAAGTAGGATTTATTGATATTATTATGTATATTATGAAAATTTATGGTTGGATTCGTTAGTTAAAAATAATTTATTAATGAATATACGGATTAATTGAATATAATGATAATTTTTTTATAAAAACTATGATTATGCTCACAAAGAAATTTTATCCTATAAATTATATTAACTAGAATTGGTAAAAAATATTAATTAGAAATATATTTTATATGTTACATAATATATATTTTTATATTCATATAAAATATTATATATGCTTATGATATGAACCATCTCACTATTACACAAAAGAAATATGTATTTTTTATAATGGCAGTTTTATCGCCTTTTAATGGAAACATTAATTTAATGATTTATATATATATATATGTGATATTTTACCAAATAAACATCATAATTTCAATATTAATTCTAAAATTTACTTTGAATGACATTTTTGAATTTGTTTTTGTAAATTTCATGTTTTAATTAATAGTGAAAAATAATAATTTTTAATTGATAACAAATATTTCTAATAGAAATAATTTAAAGTGTGATATTTTATTTTTGAGTGTTTTTAATGAATAAATAAATTATTCTATTATTTTTTAATCCAATTAAAATCATTGATATGAATTTTATAATGAAATAAGGGAAAAAAAGGTTTCAATATATTTATTTTAATGAGATAATTATACAATTATTTAATATTGACAAAAATCAAACCTATGTAGATTACATATCCATATGGATCCAAAAGTATTAATTAATTATTTTTATTGTATTATTTTCTATGGGATGTCCAATAAGTCACATATTTATTTTAATATGTATTATATTTTTTATATCTTTGTGTAGTGGATGAAATCGACTGTAGATAGAAATTTCAAAGCTAAAATGTTAATATTATTTATGGAAATTTATTTATAATACTTGTAATAGAAATAACATAATTAACTTTTGACACAAAAATGTTTCGTTATTTGAAAAAATAATGGTAGAATAGAAAATTATATTAAAAATATCAAAATAAATTTAATATATAAAATTAGTTAATTACAAAAGTTTTATAATATTATTTTATATATTAGAGATTATTTAAACATCATTTTTCTAATAAATAATTTATTTTTTAATTTTTTTTACATCCAAGTAATGAATAGTGTCAGAATTAAAAATATTGATATTTTAAAATAAATCAAATTTTATTAAATGATATCAAATTAGTAAAAATGAAAGAATTACAAATTATTTAGATGAATTTAAAAATTTTATAAATAGTCAATTTATATCTCTTTTTACATTTCATAACATGATTATTAACCCTTAATGAGTTATATTTGATGTTTTTCATGGTACGAATTAAAGCATTTAACTCAAGGTTAATGCTAATGAATAAGGGTAATAATTTTAACTATAATTCCTTAAAAATTATTGGTTGAGAGGACTCGAGCAAATCCCCATATTATCTTGGAAATAACTATATTTTGATAAATTTTAAATAGAATATAAATTTGTATTTATTTAATATTTTGATGATTTTGAATGTGACCCTTGCCTTAGTTATAGTAGAAACCACCTCCCTCACATCGTCACTCCTTTGAAGACACATTGTCTCAACCATTATCTGCCCAAAAAATCACCCAAATTACTCATATTCATCCTATAACACTCATTTTGGGCATAAATCTATCCATGGATTCTATTTGGTGAAAAAAGGAGTTACATAAAGAATATGTAACATGTTTCTTATGTTCTTTAGATTTATTTCCATTTTTCACACCCTATACTGTCCTTATTCAAATATTACAATATAAAATAGTATCCCAAATATAATTATTTAATTTATATATATTTTTTCAACCTAAAAATAATAAACGTTCCATATAATTTGTAAAAACTTATTTTTAATGTGAATGGGGATCTACCGCATCATGAAATGATTGTTGTTCATTTTTTCCTTTTCCCTCATTGTTGGTTATAATTTATTGTAGAAACTAAATTAATATAAGTTTATATGATATTTTATGTATTTATATTCCTTCAGTACTTTCATATCACTTAACCATATAATTTCAATTTTCTGTAAATACAATATCATTGTTCATTGAAGTGTGGACTACCACCTCCCCAAAGTGATATGATTCATTCACGATATACATGGAATGTATTAATGATTATTTTGACAGTAATATGAGATATATATTCCATATATATTATAATTTAATTATAATATACATATATATATAATTTTTCATTTTTTAAAATTCAAAAAGTTATGGATGTAGTGTTCTTTCGTATATATGGCGTAACATCTCCAGGAATGGTGCGTATGTTTTCATATATAAAAATATTATGGATTTTTATAAATGTAATATATATATATGATATTTAAATAATATTCAAAAAAATTTTATATGATGAATTCATGATCTAGTTAATTTGAGAAATATATAATATGTTATATCTTAGTCAATAATCTAGGAAATTAACACCCAAAATAGTTAAAAATGAAATACTACTAACAATATTGTATATATATACTATAATAGAATAAATTATAATATATTAAATATTAATATATTCATTAAAAATATATTAAATATCTTAGAAAAATTATATTGGAGGTTAATTGTAGTTAACACCAAAGGAAATATAGCGTATTTATTTTCTCATCTCACTTTTACTCTGTGAGATATATTCATTGTTCACAACTTAATCAATATGTGTGGTGTACATACTACACTTTTATATGTCATGTCATGAATATAATTATTATCATGACCTTATATGTTTTATTTAATGTTATTCAGATACAGTAATTATGATTTAAATGATTCAAAGTGTTATCTGACACATTGGAAGGTTTGAAGATTATTTTCCTTATGAATGATTCAATGGACTTAAGTAAAAGTAAATTAATCTATACAAAAATGTATTAATTAATATTTAATTCATATTGTTTTATCCATTATGATACCATATATCATATTGTAGCAATGGTTTTATTGTCATTTTGATTTCTTATGAGCAATTTTGATACCATTCATGGTTGATGGTTAAAGTATTCACATTTTATATGCTAGTTTTTCAATACAAATGTTTATGTTGTTTATGAATAACCATTTTCATATGAGAAAAGTATTCATCTTTATTTTTGAATAGATTTTACCTCTAAAAACCTTTTATACACCATTAGGTCTCATGAGAGAAATCGGATATGGACTTTTCTAATGCCTTGATGATTTATATTTAGTTATGGATTTGGATGAGGCCTGAACCAATTATTGTGAGATGTCATGGAAGAGGCCTCAAATGTATGCTTTAGATGTATATAATTATTAATTCATTATTTATTAGATTATTTATTGGTTTTACATTTTATTATTATACTAGTAGATTATTGGTTGTTATGTTTCCTAGATCATGTGATTTTTTAAATAGAATGTGTATTAATTATACACCGTTCCATTTTTATTCCATTTTTTCCATTGGAATTTCTATACACATAACCTAACCGATATTTTTATGTAAAAAAATTATAATGTTTAATTTTTCACGTTGATAGGATGGAGGATTTGGAATTTTATATGTATGGTTGAACTAAGTGTATTCAATTCATTCTTGAAAAAAATATTTGGGTATATTATATTTTCGACTGTAATTTGAATTTAAAGAATGTTATATAAATTCCAAAAGTAGTAAATGTATCTATCCTTTGGAATTTTAATCATGTATCTTTATAAATATAAAAATTTATTGATTCGACTATAGGATACTAGGTCAGGTTTATTGTAGTTGGTATTTGAACTAGTTAAGTAGAACCTTTAAAAACTAGATTAAAATAAAAAATTGTGTAAAATAACCAGAATATAGAATTAGACGATGAGTATAGAAGAATTTCCTATATTTGTAAAGGTACTTATTAGATTTTAATCCATGAAATACATCCATATCTGGATTCAAAAAGTGCCCATGGTTTATGAGAATACGTTCTTTATGGCTAACAACTCTGAAAATGTCCATCTGACCAGACTCTGTGTAAACTGAAACATGAAAACGAGCCTTACTATACACATAGTTTGACAATTCATTTGGATAAGCATATTATAGTGAAATTTTATTTACAAAAAACTAATAATTATTTAAAAGTATTAATATGCCGATGTTAACCATTAAAGTTGATTATGAGACAAGATACACAAAAAATTACAATTTATGTAAATTAATTTTGAAGTTTTTTTATTATATATTTTGATATTATCTAACCAAATATATTTAGTAATTTAAAATTTTTTCCTAATATGAGTAACGTAAACCTCACTATTTTTACTGATCAACTTACTAAGAAAGACTATATCATTCATGAACATAATTAAATATTTTGAGGAGAAATATTTTCCAAAAAAATATCAAATATGAGGACATAGTTCCATGTGATAATTGGATATGTAGAATATAAAATAAGTATTATGGATTTAGAATGATGATAAAAATTTAGATATAGTAAGATAAATATGGATAAATGGAATAAGGGAATGATGTTTTTTACATGTGTGGAGAGAATGACTCCCTTTCATGTGATTGAAAGGACGTGAATGAAGTTTCTAATGTATACTTCTTCAATTTCATGGAAATGGGAAAATACGATAATTAATTTCTTATCAATGAAATGAGTATACCATTAGAGATCCAAATGGTTTATAGTCTACATTATGCTACAAACATAGATTAAGAGTAATGATTATTGTGTGTATATTACGATTCAAGAAATTTGTTATTTGAATTTTTATCAAGGATATACTGGTTATAAGTACTGTAGAATATATAAGGATTCTACTGTATTAGTATTTCATTATGTATTTTATATTATATGTTGACTGGTATCGATTACAAAGAAAAATTTATCAGTAGATTTTTTTTGGAGACATATGGTTGAGTAAAGGTTAACCCATGATATTTCCCTAATACTGAGATAATAATTTCTAAAAAAAGACATGTTTGATTTGGATAATTTATATTGGATATTTCTGACTCCCTTCGAATTTCTTAAATGTTTATTTTGAACACATGATATGGTTTTGGTGTTTAATGATTTCATTCAACATATGATGTGTACTTTTATAAGAGATGAAATATAAACAGTTCAAGGTGTAGAATAAGAAAGGATTGTGTCTATAGAAATATATATCTAATAATATCCCTATAAAAATTATGAATTCCTAATATATAAGAAACATGTCTTTAGATAAAATTGTTATGCAATTATCATCATTTTTAATTATATCAATGTATGTTTTTCATACCTCTAGTTTATGGTTTTGTGGTCAAAATATTTCTCATGAAGATGATATCTATCAATCTCTATAAGAAAATGATGGTTTTGTTTTTCATTTATATCCATGGTTCAACTAATTGTATCATATACAGAAGCATGGTTTTGTGGTGACCATCACATCTACCTTTCCCTTTGTTTATGTGGATATTTTATTAACTATATTTTTTAAGTGAGATATTCCCTCAAAATAATTTTAATTATTAGCCATTTATTTTGTAATTCAATTACAAATTTATAGGATGTAGTTTTTTGAAATTGGGGAGAAATTAAAAACCCCATATTTTTATGTTATTTCTTTTTATTAATTCAGTTTTTTGATAACATATTTTGTACAAAACAAAAACTTCAACAAAAAACTAAATATTTTTATTTAGATATTTCCATTATAACTAAGCTATTAAATAAGCAATTATAAATATTATTAACTAAATTATGAAAATATATGGTTGACATAATTTGGTTACAAATTAATTAAAAATTAATAAAATAAACAATTAAATATAGTGGTAATGTTTTTATAAAATCAATTTTTATGATCACAAATTCAATTTATCTTAATAAATTAAATTGACTAATATTGGTTAATAATAATAATGAAATGTATATGTTATATATTACATTATTTAATTTTGACATTTGTTGAATATATTTTATAGGAATATCATGTTAATATGACCAAAATTACACAAAAAATATATTTTCAATAGAGGTAGTTTTATGACCATGTTGTGGAAAACCTATATAAAATATAATTTTATACACTTACATATTATATTTTAAAAATATAATATCTTCATTTAATGTGGAATATAAAAATTTCACTAACTTTATTGTTGATATTTTTTAAATATCTATCTGGTTTTGAAGAATAGTAAGAAAATACTTATTTTTAATTGAAAACAAATATTTTCAACAAAATAATTGATAGTGTGAAATTATATAATTTATTATTTTCAATGTATAAAAATTTATTTTATTATCATTTAATCAATTTTATTTCATTTCAATCATTTCTAAATGGAATTTAGATATAACAATGTTTCAATTTTTTTCATTTAAAACATTAGTAACACATTTTCTCACACCTTCCACATGACTAATAATAAATTATATATTGAAAATTATGAGCATTGAATTTTTAAAAATGAATCCCATATATTTAATCAGTGGTTTCAATTAATGTAAATAAGATTCCTTAATATTTTGGTATATGTATTGTATCCTTTGTAATATTTTTTATTTCAATGGTTATGGGGAAATCATGTAATTAAAGTTAAAAAAATATTAATAATACTATAAAATTACACTGAAAAATGTCATAAAATTAATGGTTGAAATATATTCCACCAAAATAATTCTTTAATCCAATATTATGGAATTCTGGAGAAACATCGATGCTAGATTTCTTTTATTATTTTTCATTTTAAGGGATGTATGATATGTTACACTCTAATATTATAAATTAATAAAAATTTTATGGTTTTTATAAGATAAAATAAACTATAAACATTATTTTAAAATTTAAAATTTTTATCTTCGTTATGTAATATTATATATAATTTTCTGGAACTAAATATTTACAATAAATGGTGAAATAATGATAAAGCAATAATTGTTTAATTAATGGATGAATATAATAAATGACATTAAAAATAGTTAAAAAAATTGAAACAACTAATGACATCTAAAAAAATTAATATATTACATTGACATGTTAATGATTATTTAATATTGTTGGACTAAATATATAATGTTTTTATGATATTTTTTAAATTTCATGTAATGAGTAGTATCAAATTTAACACTAGTTACAATTGAAAATATATAATATTTTATTAGAGGACATAAAATAATTAATATTATAAAATTCCTCTGAATTCCTGGTATAATGTTATAGACATCATAAATATTCCATTTGTGGCTGATTTGAAATTTTAGATTATTAATATTAACCCCTATGGTCAAAAAATACACGGTGTCACGATAAGAGATAAAAGGATTTAATAAGGCCTAAATCCAAAAGATAAGTGTAATAATTTGACATAAACTTAACTAATTTTTTTTGGATAATATTATTTCAACTATTAATAATAACATCTTATGAATAAGTCAATTTTGATCTATTTTTAATTTAAAATTAATATATATAAATTAACTATTTTGGGAATTTTTAAATTGACCCTCACCTCAACTATAAAAGGACTCATCCCCCTTACATACTCAAAACTATCAATACAATTTATCTCAACAAATATCCTCCCAAATTAAAATAATAAAATACTATATTAATCTTTTCATCCTTCCTTTTGGATGAAAACTATCCATGTATGTTCATTAGTTAAATCCAAATGGTGTTACCCAAAGTAGAGGTAACATCTTTCCTCAATATCTTAGGTTTTATTTCAATTATTCACCCCAAAACACTTATTATTCCTTATTAAAATAATTGATACAGTATGTTAAATATACTGATATATTTTTATGATATATATTTTACATAAACATACACTCAATTACATATAATGGTAAAAAACATATTGTTTATCAGTACACTAAACTAACACCTCAAGAAATGATAAGTGTTCTTTTTTACATTACTACACATCATGGTTGGGAATTATAATGGAAATAATTTTTATATATATTTTATATTTTATTTATTATCTCCTCTTATTTCTATAATTATTTTATAACACATACCCTAATTATTTCCATTTTTTATAAATATGATAAAATTTTTGTAGAAGTGGGGACTTGTGTCTCTTCAAAGCTATGTGATTCAATGATGATATATATAAAAACTATTACAAAAAGATTAATAAAAATGTGATATATTTATCAAATAAATATTATAATATAATTATAATATACATATATGTTATTTATTTTTCATTTCTTAAAAATCAATAGTGGAATTGAAGCAGCATTCCAGCATACCTATGACATGCTATTTTTAGGAATTGGTGCATTCCATTTCATATATAACAATATAATATATTATTATAAATACCTATATAATGTAAATATATGATATTTAAATAATTTTTTTAATTTTTGAGAAGATCAAACAATGATCCAATTAATGGGAATAACCAATAACACATGAAAACATACCCAAGGAACTAGGCATTTAATAACTGAATAAGTGAAAATAATGAATGGTTACTATAAAATGTTAAACAATATGCTATAATTGAAAAATATATTATATAATTAATGTTAATATGTTTCTATAATATGTTATTAAAATTATTAAAAGGATTATAATGTTGCTAAAAATATGTTCATCCAAAAAGAAAAGTTGGGTTATGGTTTTATGGTCTCACTTTTTTTAGTGAGATATATATCTTGTTCATAACTTATTTCTTTTTTGTATAGTATGCACATCCATCTGATATATCATACAATTATTATAAATATTATATTTATATTATAAGTTTCATATAATTTTATTACATTGTAGTTATTATGATTTAAATGTTTCAGTGTGCAATGGGACTCTTTGTTATATTAAAAGATTATTTTTATAAGAAAATAATTCAATAGAATCATATTAATGTATCTTCACCAATGTCAACATGCATTAATGTGTATTTTACATCATTGAGTTCTTTCAATTATTATGTAATATTATATATTTTATTGGAGGGAATATGTTCATTTCTAATTTTGATGTGCAATTTTGATACTATTCATGATATATGGTTAAAGTATTCAAATTTCTTAAGCTAGTTTTTTAACAAGAATGATTATTTTGTTTTGGTTTTACCTTTTTCTTATGGGGAATGTGTTGGACATTGTAAGTGATTGGAAGGGCCTACTATATCCCTTATATATATTGACAGGTATTATGGGACAAATTAGATATGGAAATTTTTACGCCTATTCCATTTATTTTTAGAAATGGATTTGGCTAAGGCCTTAACCATTTATTTTCAAATATATTGGCTGATTCCTCAATTATATGATTCATATTTCCTCCATTATTCATTCCATATGTATGAGATATGTTTTTAATATTCAATATTATTATTTAACTAGTCCAAAATCCTTGGCTATGTTTCGTATTTAATGTGATTATTTAAATGAAATGTGTGTCATTTATTTTCCATGCTATTTTAATTCAATATTTTCTCATAACATCAACTGTACAATTACCGTTACAAATTTTTTAGTTCTCATGGAATTCGAATGTTTTATTTTTTACTAGGATATTAATGAGTGTTTTTATTTTTATATATAGTGTTACACTAAGGGGATTAATGTAATAATCAAATAAAATTCTCTTATGTATTTTATGTTTTTGATTGTAATGTGAATTTTTAGTAGGTAATGTGGTTTCTAAAACAACTAAATAGATCCACCCTTTAGTATTTGAATTGTGTATATAGGAAAATGTAATAATGTAAGGAATTGCCTCTTGGGTAATCAGGTAATTTAAGTTAAAATCATGTGACGTGAAAACCTATTTTTTTAACATTAATCATTGTAATTATATTTTACAATATTTCTCATTATGAAAAAAGTAATGTGATTGTATTACCCAATAATAATTATTTTTATTACAAAATGGAATATGTTTAACAAAATTAAATTTCAATACGTCTAAATTCTAATTTAAATTCATTTTATTATATAATCTATATTACCATCTTTATTAATTATATTTTTTGTCAAATGAAATAATGATATTATTTGATATCTTGTATTACACACAAGGTAGTGTTGTAACAAGAAAAAATACATTAATAATAATAATATTTAATAATAATGTTTCCATCAAGAGATTTCAATTATGGGTATAGGTATTATTATCAAACTTATGAAAATTTTTAATTTAATTTGATTTATTAGTTATGTATTGGATTGTTATAAAATAAAACCCATATTGATGGAAAATTTTTTTTTAAAAAAATTGAAATTTATAAAAGATAATATACTCTAATTTGTGATCATAATATAAGAAAACATTTTATAACATTTAGAAAAATTCATTTACAAAATGATATTAATTTTTTAATTCACAATTGTAAAATTATCTCAAGACGATGTTTTGATATATTTAGGTAAATTTTCATTTTTTTTATTGATTGTGAAAAATATTGAATTTTGATTGAACAATAACTTTATGTTAAAATAAATAATAATTATAAACATTTTTTTAAATTTTATCATAGTAAAATTAGTACAATTTTATACCAATTAAACCAATTTAGGTCACTAGAATAATTTAAATATATATATATATATATATATATATATATATATTTTATAAACAACTCATAACTTTCTCATTAAAACACACATTTTTCCATGTTTGTATGCCAAATACTAAATTCGTATTTTACAATTCTAGGAATATAATTTTTAAAAATGTATTCCATAATTTTTTTAATAATAATCTATCATTTATATTGATTTTAACAATATTTTTTAAAAAATATCAATGTTAGAATAGTAACAAATATTTACTGTGGTTATGGTAAAAACTTATTTAACAATAGTTAATCTATGAAGATATTGGTTAACAATTTTCTTATAAAACTTTTAAAACCCCATTGGATGGAAATATTCATCCATTATATATTATATTTTATAAAATGTCTTAATTTTTATTCCATGATAATAAAAATACAGGGTTATGACTGAATCTATTAAAAAAATTTACAATTGTGCCACTCACATCATTAATTAATTGCAACCAAATGTAGTCTCTAATTCATAGCCTCAAACATCTTTTTTTAGGCCATTCACAATAAAAATGACTTACCAACTTCCCTATATCATCTTTAAATTCATATTTTGGTCATAAATTAATCTTAAGATATATATTGTGAATATGTATTGAGGATACACCAAGAATACAAAACATTATTTATTAAAGGTTTTTATTTTATTTATTTCTCCACAAAAATAAATTATTACTAAAATATGATGATATATTAACCATAGCATATTAAATAAAATTATATTTTATAAAAATAATATTATTTTCATAAAACCACATCCACTTCAATTAATAATGGTTTAAGAAATCACTATTCTTTTGTATAGCTAAATAGTACCTCAGTAACCGATGACATTTGTTTTTTAATTACCAATTATCATGGTGGGGTATGATGATGGACCTAATTTATATATAAATATATGATAATTTTATAAAAATTATTTCTATTAATTAATTATATCATATATAACTTTTTCAATTTCATTCCACAATAGACACTATTACATCGCTCGTGAATACAACAACATACCGACTCCTAAAGTAATGTGATATCTGTTCTACTAACTCTTTACATGGGATGTGATAAAGATAATTTTAATAAATATAAATTATTTAAATGTAATATGAATTGTATTAATGAAATATTTATAATCCATAAAATATAATATATATCATTCTATTTCTTAACAAATAACTCAATGAAAGAAGATAATGTGGTTCATTTACGTGTTGAGTACCACCTTTACAAAATAATGTGACACTATTTCCATCCACAAACCAAATGTATGATATATTTAAGTATATTTATGGAAATAAAAATTTTTCTATCATATTATTATCATACTATTAAGATAAAATATTATATACCTTATATCTATAGCCTTCATGGGAATACGGAAACATTATTGATGATTACATGCAACCTATCATATTTATGACTATAAAAAAACATAATTTATCAAAATAACAGTTCTTGATTTGTATTAAAAGAATAATTTAAGTATAAATATAATAATTATATCATTATAAATATTATTTTCATGATTAATATATATAATGTGCATATGAATAAAAAGGTTAATGAAAAAAGATCAATGGGAAAACAATGTAATTTGCACCCATTCCCAAAAATATAAATATTGTTACCAATGAACGATTGATAAGATTATTTATAATAATACTATATTATATAATAAATATTAATATTTTTCCACTTTATGTTAGTAATATTTTAAAAACCAATATACTATAGGGGAAATAATTTCCACTAAAAAATCACGAGGTAAGACAGTTCATCTCAATTCACATTCGACTAAGAGTTCATTGTTATTGTGCACAAAATCTATTAAACATGGTGTGTTTAATTCCCCATTTCCATGTAATATAATGATCTATTCATACATAATTATTTTTTAGGTTCCACATAAAATCATTTTTTCAATGTGTATATGAATTTAAAATTAATGAGTGGTAAATCAAATCGAACTATCTCACATTATTTTGTGATTGTCAACTTTATCGATATAAAATATCATCCATATGCTCATTTTTTTAAAATAAAATAAATGTATCATATATTTAGATATCATTTGGTTTAAGATATGATCAATTCCTAAAATTTTATACCAATTTTTCAGATGGTGGTTACATTTAACATTGCATTATTAACTCCGGAAATATTTTAAAATATATATCCTTTATTAAATGAGGATATTTTATGATAATTATTACTGATTATTTAGTTAATTAGATCATTTTATATGTGTTTATTTCATTTTACATATATTTATTAGTGGTTCATAGTATAATATAGCCTCTTAATTTGTCAATACAACTCATTAGAAAATTTATATGGCCAAATAAAATGATATTCTACCCATTTAATGTAAATTGTATTGGGGGATGACGTTAAAATTAGAATTTTAATGATTATTGAAATATTTATATATAATAATATCAAATTTACTTAATTATGTAATCATTTATTATTATCAATTATATTTTTAAAATTATATTATCTTTTGATGAACTGCATTCATAGTTTATTGATTAAATGACATTTTTCAGTTACTTTACAAGAGATATTGATTATGACTTATCTAATAATGTATTTAGGTAATTTATATTCAATTTATTCAAATTTATTTATTTGTAAATAATGACCATTATCTATTGATTCATGATATCTTATATGCAAAATAACCTTTATTGATATTTTCATATCACTCATTATTTTTTCATTTCCCCAATATATAAATAAGGGATCTTTTAATGGGTTTTCGAGGAGGTAAATGTTTTTTTATTTTTTATTTTATATATTATGTATTATATTTTATTCTTTTTTAATATATTAAATATTTATATATATTAGGCTCTCTAATATTGAAAACATAATTATCCATAGAAGACATCATTTCTTCTATATATGCTAAAGTAATATTGAAAACAAAATCTCTAGGATACCGAGGTTTGGGTAATTATAGTTGGTAGTAGAGGAATATTATAAGTATAATTATATCTAGATTAATGAATACATAAATTAAAGAACACAACACTCCAAACATTGTTTAGGATTTTTATATTTGAAAATCTGAACATTTTAGAAAGAAGTGATTAGGTGTATTTCTACCAAAATACCTCCATTTATTGAAAATAAAAGTGGAAATAGTTCTATCAAAGATGTTTCTATGGTTAATAACTATGAAAAGTGTGAATTTTTATACACCCAATCATTCTACTTTCTATGAAAATGAGTCTTACTAATCCCTTGGTTTGAGAAAAATAGGGGACATTCTATGGATAATACAAATTTTTATTACAAAACTATATGATGTATTTAAAATTAATGTTACCCAAAAATAATACATGTTTATTGTTGTAATATTAGATATAAATAAATTTAAAATTATGTCAAATTTTATATAATATTTGGAATTATAAATTATCATTTAATGTTAATAACATTTAAATCTGTTCTGGTATAATTCATTGTTTAGAAATGGATTCTAGAAAGATGAAGGGTGATCATATTCATGTACAATTTTAACTATTGAAGTTACCAATAAATCATATATTGTAAAGAAGAAGATTATTTCAATTTTATAGTTTCATTAAAATTTTATGAAAAATATCTATTCCTGAATGGAGAAAACAATTTTAAATTATTATTCATCTATGATATATCAACTCTTACGAAAGAATAACCCATAATTTAGTAAGTCTAGTATTCCATTTTTTTATAAAAATGGATTAAGTCTATATGATAGATATTTTTGGGATTGGCATGAGGTTAAATAGAAATGGTAACATGTCTATAATATTGATTTCAAGTTTATAATGATCAATGGTGGTTCTTGATCTAGAATACTATATTGGAAGATGAAATATAAGTAACTGAATTATTTTTTTAAGATAATTCATTTAATATATAATTCCCTCACGAGAAAAAAAATTAAATGAATGTTCCATTGAATAATGAAAATTTTGAAGAACGTGTGGTCTATTATTAGGGTACCATTAAAAAGGGGTGTAAGTGTGTAATAGATTCAATATGTAACATGGAGTTCAAAATTAATAATTTCATTAATTGGATTAATCCTTATCTCTGAACTAAATTAGAATCTCAAAAGTATTCATTATATGATTAAATAAATTAATGTTCCATTATTATAGATAATAACCTATCTATATAATCTAGCATCAAAGGGAGGAAGAAGAAGGTGCGGAATACTGAGAAAAAAATTGGTGAATAGAAGTTTGGAAAGATATATTTTCCAAAATAGATAATTTTTAAAATTTACATTCTGGTACTTTCTAGAATAGAATGTAATATTGATATAGGTGTGGAGAAAAAGTCCATTATGATCATGATTTCAATGTAAAAAGTTAAATTCAAATGTTCAAAGCCTTAACTATAAATACATGAATCAATATGAATATGAGTGCCTTACCAATCATGGTAATATATCTGAGAGGATGCAAAGTGATCAATATCAAACATGTCATATTGAAAAAAAGTAAAATGATAAATATTTTTGTGTATTTTGAGTCCACAAAATATGTTTAAAAATTATTTAATTGGTGATGTTATCAGCATAACAATTATGAAATATATAATGTTTGAGATAGAATCATATTTCATTAAGGATTTGATAGAATATATTTAATGGTATCAATGACCAAGAAAAATCATTCAGTCCCATGTTAATCATCTGGGGAATCACATGATTGAGGGTAAAATTTCCCTTAATATGTATGTGATGTTGTGATATTTATGTTGTAGAAATAGATAATTAACATGGATAATTTTAATTGGATTGTTTTTTCTAACATATGAAGCAATATTTATTAGTTGAAAATTGGTTTATAAAATAACTGACGTATATAAAAATATTTTTTACAATTTAAAACGTCTAATAATTTCATTTGTTTCTTTAATAATGAATCATTCATGTCCAAAATATGGTTTATGGTAACTCATGTCATTATAATGTTTAAAGTGAATATCTAATGATATTATTCACATGTTTTGTATGCAATGATTAATATCCACTTTATTTTGTGTAGATAAAATATTTTTGATTTAGTGAACATCATTCTAATTTTGGTTACACATAATTTGATGACTAATGCGGAAAACTATTTTTATTTATGGATTAAGGTTAGTATTTGGTTTTATTGGATTATTTTTCTATAACTATTTTAGTTTTATTTTTTAATGGCGGTGTATATTTTTTTCCTTTATAGATTATAAGATCTATCAAAATGTAATTTTAGTTCTATGGAAATAAAAATATAGTATTTGAAATTAAATTTTTATAGTAACAAATGATATGAAAAATTACTTAATCTAAACTATGTGGTGAAATTGTTTTTATAAAATAAAAACTTGTCATGTAATGATAATTTCATATTCTATTAATGTAGATTATAAAGGAATTATACACATTAGGAAAGGATAAAGAATCAACCCTTTTATCTCAATACCATTATGTATAGTGAATCATATGGTCCCTCAAAAATACTATGATTATATATGTTTGGTTGTTAACCTTCTCTAAATCAGAAACCATTCTGTGATCAATGATCTGCACCACCCTATATTAATATTTTTGTGTTATTATTTTCTTACATATCCATGTTTTCATTTGTAATATATGTTATCATAATTTGAAACCCAGTTATGATATTATTATCGATTCCAAAATACTACCATTTACAACATTTCAAGAGGATTTTTATTAACCTTTTTAATGATGTGGGACTTCAACAAAATAATTTTAAATTAAAAAACCCTTTATTAGAGAGATCACATTTAAATTGCAATATCTAAAATTATTTTATTTAGTAAGAATGAAAAAAATAAATTATAAAAGAATTATATTTTATTTGATAACATATATTAAAATTTACATTGATATTATCATGTGTTAAATAAAATAATGAGTTTATTTAATACATTTCATTAACTGAAAGGCCGAGTTTTACTAAACAATAATATATTATTAATATTATTATTTTATATGAAAGGTATCAACTAGATTTTGGAATAGAGGGAATAAATTGGATTAAATAACTTCTTAAAATATATATATTAATCACATTGATTTGATTTATTTTCATAATAAATTTTTTTGAACCATATGATATAAAAAAATATATTTTAGGAAAAACATCATTTTTCTAAAATGTATATTTCTCATTCGTTGTTCACATAAAAAAATAAAATTTTAAAATTTATTTAATAGTTATAAGATAATAAAAAATATACTTTTTATGTCATAATATCAAAATTATTTTGGAGTAAATGTTTTGTAAATTTCTTGAAATGGTTTAGTTTTTTGATGAATAGTGAAAAATTTAATTTTAATTCAAATGTACATTTTCATATAAAACAATTATGAGGTGAAATATTCTTATAATTTGTTTTTAAATTACATTATATAATTAAAATATAATTCATGTAATATAGGTTATTGGATTATTTTTCATGTAAAATAATCCTATCAAATCATTATAAAATTTTGAATAGTTTTTAATTTAAACAACGCTTTCTCGTCATGTCTGCAATTATAATATTAAATTAAATATTTCCAAATATTTAAATAGAATATTTAAAATTGGTAAAAATATTTTGAATCCAAATAAGTTATATTTTATGAGAACTATATTTTAATTTTTGAACAAATGTTTAGTGAAATAAGTGGAAATTATTTACACAAGATAAGGTAAAAACATATTAATACGGGGTTAAACTAGATGACAAGGGAAAAATGACCTATCAAGTTGTAAAAAAACATTTTACATAAATATTTCAATCACATAAATTATATATTGTATAAAAATGAATTTTGGATTCTTGCGGTATGATGTAAATGTTGGAATGATTCAATATTTTACAAAAATTACATGACCAGCGCTTACCACATATATAAAAGGCAACCACCTATAATCTCATATTAACACCTTAAAACCAATTAAATTAATCCAATAACAATGAAAATATATTCCTTGACTATCAACAATTATCTTATAAGATTTAATTTTTTTCGTGAATCAATCCTAGGGAGGCACGGTGAAACACTAAAGAGGATACCCAAAAAATAAGAACCTTTTTCAAGGGAAATTGTAATTTTATATCATTAGTGACATACACAAATTATTTTCTAATAAATAATACATAGTAAAATAAGTATATTAAATTTATTGGGATGTTTTTATAATATTCAAAAGACTTGATATGACCTTCATATCCATTAAAATTTTTACAAAATCATTATTAATGTTTAAGGAGGACGAACACCTCACAAACCAATGTTATTCATGTTTCAATTTCCAACTCTCACAGTTTGGTATGTTGATTTATATAAAATATCTATTTTTATTTATAAAATATTAAACATTTTTATTCATTATATCATATATACGTGTTTTCACATCATTTTATATAGGACACAATACAGTCGCTCATTTGTACGGTAGACTACTTCCTCATGAAGTGATTTGATTTTTCATTCACTAACTCGTTCCACTTAAGTTTTCAAGGATAATGAAAATAATTATATGTGAAATTAATGAAATAAATATTATATCATTTATATATTGGTTATTTATAAATGATAATATATACCTTTTTCATTCTTACATTTTCACACAATGAAAGAAGGTAAAATTGTTCATCTATGTGTGGACTACCACCTTTGTCAAATTATATGATTTATTTTTCTTCACGACACCACATTTATGATATATATATATATTTAAATTTAATGAATTATAATTTTATATAGGATTAATTTTTCATTATGGAGAGATAAAATATTTTTGACTGGATTTCTATAATGTTCATTAGAAAATAGAAATGTTGTGTTTTCATATATATAACCCATTATCATCATGATAATAAGATAAATAATTTATCAAGACCATTAATCATGATGTGGTTAAAAAATTTTATAATGTGAAAATTATATAATTTTTCTATATTAGTTTTTACCAGTTGATGATAATATACAACACTAATAATAATTAAAAATTTCATTTAATAACATGAAAGTCCAAAGGTTGAAATTATTACCAAAATCAATGAAATTCATGATTTATTATTAACAAATGAGGTATAAGATGTTATAAAGGGATGATATATGAAATTATAAATATTAATATAGTTTTAATATAATTTATTATAATTTTTAAAGTCACCATTCACATTTTATATAACAATAAACAAAATTAAAGCATAAGTTATGGTATTTCATCTCAATTTACATTCCAATGAGACATAATTTTTATTATGAACGAAAAATCATTTATGTAGGGTACATACATCCCAATTTAAATTTAATATCATGATAAATTTATAAATTATATTACATTTATATTCTCTATGAAATAGTTATTTAAAGTATTTTTTACATGAAATTTACTATGTGGTAAATGTTAGGGTAAAATATAAATTTATATTTGTATTTTATTATTTATCCAGAAACAATAAATTCTTTATGAACAAATTTTATTAAATATTACATTGATCATAAATATTCTAATTCTTATATGATTCTGTTGACATTTTCTTAACACATATTATGTTTTTACATTTTTATTTTAAATTAAAATTTATCTCATCAATTGGGGAAATATTTATAAATCCATATAAATTAATCAATAGAGATATTTGGATACAAGGTATATTGATTAATTAATTAAATTGATCATTTAAAATGTCAGTAATTTATTTGAGTTATAGTTGATGGTTGGTATTGGTATAATATAAAAAATAAACTCATTAGTCGGTATCATGAGAAAATGTTTTTTTGATAAAATCATGTTTCTAAGAGTAGTTTTTAATATATATTTTATAATTTCATGTTAGTAAAGGTATCATGATTACTGAAATAATAAAATCCCATAATAAAAAATTCTATAGATTTAGAATTTATTTATTTTTATCCATTATTGTTTCAAAATGTGACTATCTCTATATGAATAGAATTTTCATTTTATTTATTAAAGGAAATGTGTTTTCTATTAATTAACATTACATATAGATTATGATTTATCTATTCATTTACTGATGTTATTTAAATGTATTCTATGTTTAATCATTTTCCATTCCATATTGATTTTTCTTTTCTGATTCATGATAGCTTCTATTGAACATAACCCATACAGATCCTTTCAAAAATCCCTTATTTAATTACCTTTACATTGTATGTTAATAATTTCTCATTGAAGTAGCTTTTAATGAGTCATTTTATCTTTTTTATTATGTATTATATTTTTTTTCAATTCTAAATATATAACGGGTATCATATATTTGTATTTCTCTCCAATATTTTTTAATTCCTTGATATGTTTTGATATGATTACTATTATCTTCGAAAATATGATGAATTTGACGTAGACACTGAGTTACTATAGTAGAGTTAATTACATTAACTCTCTATAGTAGTAGAATGTAATTTATAATTAGTCTCATAATTGGGATGAAAAAATATTTTTCCGAAGGAAATTTTTCTTATGTCCAATATATTTTTTTCTCAAAAACTAAACCTATTTGATTTTTAAATGAATTATATTGAAATAAATAAAATATTATTTAACTTCTTTAATATTTAATTTTTTTTTCGTAAAAATATATATTCTGAAAAATAAATTTTTTCATTACAAATAAATATTTTTCAATGTTCATTAATATGTTCATATTATTATAAACTTTTCTATAAATAACAAAAAGATAATTTTGACATGATGAATTTTTAAAATGAATAAAACATTGTTTTATAATATTAAAAATAATTAAGAAATTTATTATCTTTTTCCATGATAAAATAATTTAATTTTTTAATGAAACATGTAACATTTTTGAAACACCACGACATGCATAATAAACCCACAAATTATAATTATTAACATTTTAACGAAGCCATTGAATTAGTGGGATTGAATATGAATAAAAAATTATTATATATATCCTAATAAATATATAATTATCAATAAATTCTTACTAAATAATCACATAATTATTTAGTAAATTCATTTTATTCTTCAAAATTTCATTTTATTCAAAAATGGTTTTCTTTCATATTTTATATTTGGGAAATATAATTAATTGATAAAATTTTTAGTAATTTTATTTACTAAATATATTATTATTTTTTAGATCAAAATTTCAATATTATCTTAGGATAACATTTCAATAATATTATAAAGAGTGAAATTTTGAAAGGAAATGTGAAAAATATTTCTGTTTGCAAAACTATTACATTTATTAGTTATTTTATATAATTTTAAAGTACAATTATTCATTTTATTACATGTAAGGCTAACATTTTTAATATATTTTTAGATATAAAATAGCTAATTTCATTTTAACTATATTTATATCATATTTTTTAATATATATATTTTTGGTTAAAAAATATTATATTTATGAAAACTGTATTGAAATGCATAATTTCATTCCAATTTAATTAATTAAAATATGAAATAACAAAGAAGGAAAAAAGTAAATATACTGAATATTTTCCAAAATATATGAATTTAAATCTATAAAATTATCATCAGCAGTCATATAGTTAGTGTAATATCATCTTTTTCATCAAAAAAATAAATTTCTGCTTGTTTTCAACAGATTTTATTGATTTTTATAAAGTAAATTATACAATATACATGAATATCATTTCATAAAATGGATCATAAAATTAGAACCATAATAATTAAATTTATTTTAAAATAAAAACATAATTTTATTATAATTATTTGCAATGAGTATAAATCTTTATTACCATAGTTATGTTTTAAATATGGGTTTCTATGTAAAATAAACATGTGTTAAACATATTTTTCCAACAACATTGAATTTTTATTTCATAAATTGTATTTAAAATTTATCATTAGTGGGTTAAAATTATCTAATATGGATCACATAATTTTAGTCTTAAACTAATTATTACAAAGATAAAAGACAATCTGTGAAGAACACCAAAAGGGTTAAAATAAGTCAACATAAAGGATAATGGAATAATATGTTCAAAAAAATTTCAAATTTTAATTGATGGTGGTGTGGATTTTGATTAACTCACCAATACTATATTATTTTTCAAATTATGAGTCACATTAGGTGAGTTTCACATCTTATTATTGAATTTTTTTCGTTAATTATAAAAATCGAAATACTCATTTATAAAAGGGTGGTCCCTTAACTCGCATATTCACATCGATCAAGACATTTGTCTGAATAAAAATCATAAATAAATTAATCCCCAAAATAGTATAAATATTATAGATCTTATGGTATACCTATGATAAACCCCCTATGTCACCCTAAAAAATTACTGCACTACAGTACAACATTATAGAGTTTGTGATGGTATTAAAATTGGGGCCACACATTCTCCCCACCATTATGATTTTAATCCTTAGGAAGCTAGAATACATCAGTCCATTTATCTTGTATAATACATTATTTCTCATTTGTTTTATTTGGAATACCAACTTTCTTCCATTAAACTCATACTAGTGGAAAATATCTCACTAGAAGGGTTTTTCAAACCTTTATAAAACCCATAACTATTCATGGATAAAATTATGATCCATTTAAATCCTAACATGATGACATATGATAAAATTTTGAGGACTTAAGTTATATTTCATTGTATTATAAACATTGAAAATGATATGAACAACACTGAATCCCAAGCATAACGATAGCTTATATGCAACTATTCTAGTATGTTATATAACATCGAACGATTACACAGAACATGGTGCCAACATCAATGGATTACAAAAGGATCAAGGACTATGTATCAGAGACACTATCAAGAAAACATGGTCATTAATATCCTAAGATACATATTGATGACCATTATTTTAATATGAATTTTTTCATAATTCACGGATGACATCAATTAATGAATAATATGGGTTTTTTCAGACATTTCTAGAAAAAGGATAAGTCCTATCACAAATGTTTTATTTCCAAGTTGATTTTGGGATGTATATTAGCTCAAATGATCTATATATTGAATATATTGTTGAAATGTTTTTTGAAGTGAGTAATCATCATAGTTGATGTGATATTGCTAGAAATATTGAGGAAATCTTGGATTTTAAAATATTTTCAATTGGGCCCCACTATTAGACTATATAAATCACTAGTATTTATCAGATCTACATTATAAGAATTATAATTTGATAGAATTTAAAAAGAATCTAGAAATTAGTCTTATGAAAACTATGTTAAAGAATATGTTTTATGTGGTAATCTATAATAAAGGGAATTAAAAATAAAATATGATGATTAATTAATGATTTATAAATTATTTATTAAAGATTAATAATTCTTAAAATATGAAATAGTGAGTAAAATTGATAAAACATTACTGTTTTGAATGATTCCAACATTAATGTTTTCCAAACTATGTTCATCAAGAAATAAGTTGCACCAGAACAAAGAGTTAAAAAAATATAGAAATAAGAATATGTAGAGGTTTTAAAAATTATTAATCAGATTAACCCATCAGTGTGAGATATATTCTAATCTATCTAATGGGGTATTAAATGGGATGATCCCATAAGAATAAATAATACCAAGATGTATTGTTTATTCGATACATCAGACGGTCTATTTTATTATGCAACCTAACCAATCAAATAAATTATAAGTTATATATAATCAGATATTAAGAAGCCATCAATGATCTATCTCACACAGTATTCCACTGATCCATCAAATGGGATTCTAATACAACATCATTCTAATAGAAATTTTATTATTATGTATTCAAATGATGTGTTATATAATATAAAAAATATAGACCTTATTTGTTTTATAAAAAAATGAATCAAATAATCTCATGAGATTGATATATTCATAATGGGTAAATTATTTAAAATGTTATAAGTTATAATGTTTTTCTGAATTTGTTGAAGTTGATTGTAGACTATTGAAGTTGCAATAATGTAGTGAACCATTTTATTGTGACAAAGAGATTTACATAAATAAATAATTTTACTACTTTTATTATTCATTGGGTTAATAGAAAATGAAATCACTATATTTAAATCATGTCAGTATAAAATGATATGGATTCCAATGTAGTTAATTTATTGGATGGTATTTTTATGAGGAACTATAGTGGAATGAGAACTAGGATAAAACATTTTTTTGGAGTCACAAAATATAGAATGTTCTATATCATCAAATTAGAGTGAATAATTGAATTTAAATTCAAAGAAGTGTGAATTTTTAAAAACTATCAATAGGATTTGAGAAAATTGAAAAAAATATTTAGAATAATATGAAAAGTAAAATATAAAAAAACCAACGACCATGAAATTCATGACTTATGATTCTTGTTGTGCAGTAATAGGAGGTGGTTTTCCCACTTATTAAATTCAAAGATAACTATAAATATTGGGGGCGGTAAATTAATTCTTGATTAATATTCACACATGCAGAGACCTAACACCCTAAAATTTTTGTGATACAAATTGAGATCACAACCCATGTTTTGTTTCATTATGTAATTGATAAATTTAGAGATAATCCCATTAGACTAAGTCAATCAAAGTGACTCCATCCGACAAAGTCCATTGGAATGTGGTCATTAGATCAAGTACCATTGAATATAATTATATTTGATTAATATCCATATGAGTGTATTAAATCATAGAGAGTTCCATTAGATTATTTAGTGGTTAGTCGGTGATTTAGTTTATTATCAGTAATGTGGTAGAGGTATATGCATAATTGGAAGGAAACCAATTAAATGGAGACCATAAGACATGGGTACCATACTGATGTAGATCAAACTATCATTTTCTAAATATTATTTTTGAGATATAATGTCTTAATAGATTGAATTTATATATATATATATAGAATATCTAAAAGATGATTCAATACCAACATATTCATCAGATAACTATTGATGATCACGGATATTATACACATGTGAAGTTGATATAGCTTACTTATGGAGGAAGTGAATTACATTCTAAAGAAGATCATATGTGAAGATTATATAATCAGTATCATATTTATATTCATGTTTCGAAAATGTATTATTCTAGGGGTGTATGAATAGTTTTGGAATATTTGATATGGAATGGAGAGATAGGGGTATAACTATATATAGTATAAAATTTGAATAATGGGTTGTATAAATATTTTCTTCAGGTGCCTTTTTTATTTTACAATTTATATATTTATAGAATCGATGTTGGTGGGAAAATACAGCATTTATAGGATTATGTCATTGAAAATAACCATGACAATAATGTGTTATACATGATGTTTATATTTTGTTCATATAAAATGATAGGCTATGATTTTTTGATGAATTTATTATGACTATAATTTGTTTCACTGGTAAATAGTGCTTACATAAGTAGTTAATAAATATTATTATAAAATAAAGTGGAACAAATGATTCACCCCCGTACTTAGTTTTAACTATCATTCTTGGTAACTTCTATTTGAATTAGAGTAGGTTCCCAGAAAAATATCCATCGTTGGAAATATAGATTTTCAATTCAGTAAACAGTTGGGGTGTTCTTATTTTTTATAGAAAAAAATCATAAATGGGGTAATATGAAGTTTACCAATCTTCAATAACATTTTAATGATGTTAGATTTGTAGAAAAAAGAGGTAATATTCTATTATCAATAATGTTTTTATGAAATACTAAAGGAAGAGTTGTTTAAAAGCCAATGGAAATTAAAATAATACTTTGTGATGGCTATTATCAACAATGTGTTTGTAATGATTTTTGATTTCCCAATATATTAGAATATTAGTTATATGTTGAGAAGTATCTATGAATGAATTTCTATAATTAATTAATCGAAGATAAAATTAAGGATTTTTTGACTTCTATATATGAAAAATATGATGATGAATGTATTGATATTTACTTGAAAAGATTAAATGTGAATGGGATTAACACTATAATTTTTTTTTATGATGGAATATTATAATGTAGGTGTGAAATTGATAAAAAAAATTAAAGATATATTTTATGAAAATGTTTTATCATTAGAAGTTAATGATTATACAACATTTGGATGGACAAGAAATTGTTTTTTTTTTGAATAAGAAATGAGAAATTCTCATGTCTTCATGAAAAGGTTTTATATTGAATTTTCCTTCAATGATTTTTTAAAATGGGAAAATAAATTTAAAAACTTTCAATAATAATCATGTGGATAAAATTTATAAAATGAAGCTAAATATTTCAAAATAATCATTAACCTCAATTATATATAATAAAAACAACAATTTTTAAGGGAAAATATAAAAAATTAATCAATATTTTGGAATTCTAAAGGAAAAATGAATTTTCCCCGATGATTCCTAAAGAATAAAATTTACATGTATGATTCATAAGATGAGGTAATGAAGTATCATAAAATATATGATATAAACCGAATGAAATAAATTTTTTTGATAAGAAAAAGAAATGTTACATGATAAGTTGAATTAATGATTATTAATCATACATTTATGAATCTAATCATCCAATAGACATCCATTATATGGGTTAATACCTACATATTACATCTATTAGTGATGATAACTATGATGAGAAAACATAAATTTAATGAATTCATGGAAAGAATTTGGAAAAATAAATTGAGTAGAAAAATCAACTAAAGAAATAAATAATGTATAACAAATATATTGATTTAATTAAATATTATTATTGTGATCAGATAATGAAAGAAGTGGAAAATATCAGTTTTATTAAAGTACATAAAATTAATGTTGTAGAGATTGAAACCAAACTACAAAGTTATGAACTAAAATATTTATAAAATTGTAATATTAAGATATTTAATAATATAAGTAGATCGAGTTGAAGATAGTTGAATATGAAAATATTATTTGTGTTATGATTAATTTGGTTATAATAAAGAAAACGATTTATTATAGACATAATCAGAGAATATTACGAAACAAATTGAGATAAGGTAGATGATTGAAACTACCAATAAGGTAGCTGATGTTGTATGTAAAAATCCTAAAGAATTTGGAATGAAGGGACATCAAAAGTGGATATATGTGGAAAAATAATTCACCATGAAAGAAAGGAATTAAATAGTAAAGTATATCCCAAATAAGTGAAGTAATTTAATTAAAAATAATAAAATGATAAAAATATGTTATAAATTTTTCTATAATACAAAAATATCATGATTTAAAGGTCAATGTTGATGTTGTGTAATTTTTGGACACATATATTTTCTTTGTCGGTAAAACATGTCTCCATTAATAAGCATGTATGAATCATATGGGAGCTATGGTGAGCAAAGAATAATGAACTGTTACAAGATATTATAAGAACCTCATATAGAAACTCAAAAGGATACTAATGATGAAACCTCAAATAAGAAATATGGAAATATTGAAGATGTAGTGTATGATATGAATGTCCAAAAACATAAACATTATTTGTTTAAAAAGATATAGTTCTTAGTTTTTTGTACAAGAAAAAATTACATGAACAGAAATATAGAAATAGAAATACAAATCAGCTAGATATTAGAGGAAAATGTTTCTAATTTTCAAAATATTGATTATACAAGGACACAAACATAAGGATGTCTAAAAATTTTGAAAATCTGTAATAGATCGTAGAATGAATATATTATTACCAGATGTATTAGTACTTTCTTACAATCCCTATAGGAAAAGATAAAGAGTTAGTTATGATCAAATTGTAACAAATATAATACAGAAGATGAAAAGAACATTAACACCTCATAATAAAATTATACAGATGAGAAAATACCCATTAAAAATCTAGGAAGGTTGAATTATAGGATTAAAACACATCCAATAAAAATAGTTAAAGAGAAGAAAAATCCATGCTTTATGGAAAATTCTCAATACTAAAGCTTCTTATATGAAACTACTAGGGTTTCTCATTATTCCAACAATATTTTTATATATATACTAAATAGTAGAAAATTGAATGTGTTATAGATATGTTTGTTTGTACTATTTTTCTACTTATTCTTCTAAAAGAAATTATTAATATAAAAAAATTGTAGAAATATTTGTTTCCCAACTAATATTTCTGTTATGTTTGGTGTGATGGGTGCATTTTTTTAACAATTGTTTTCTCAAATTTCAAAAGATAAGATTTACATTATAATCAAATGTGAAATGATTTTAAATGAAAATTTTTTGATGGAAACTATTGATATCTTTAGCACATCCCTCTTGTTTTCTATATCAGGTTCTCCCATGTAAAGAAATTTTTACTAAATAAATTCTATATGTTAAGAATCACATATGAATATTTTGTTACTCTGAATAATAATTTCATTAAATTGAAATTATGAGGAATATTCATTACTAGTCCTTAGTATTTGGCTACTAATGATGGGGAGAAGACATGTAGGGGTTGAAAATAAGTAATTGGGAAAAGAATAAAATGGGAGAAGAATATAAAGGGTAATTAAATATTGTACTTACGGATTCTGAAGTAATTCTCAGTGATTTTTTTTTGTTTATTATTAATAAAAAATTGGATTCTAATATCTCCATTTGGTGTTTTAGTTATATTTTTTGTCCATAGATCTTATTCTTAATATATTATTTATAAATAGTTAAGTATTTAAACAATTTACTAAGTGAAAAGTTACTGGAAATGAATATAAATAATGTTTTTTCTATAAGTTGGAAATCAGACCCCCATCATCAGACTCATTATATGCATGAGTTATCTGATATAGATCCTTATAATTATATTTATATAGATCTTTTTAAGACTCTAGAAATAATTAATGAGATGATCCGGTTTCATAAGATGTAATTGGTTGAATGTATAAGAACTAACATAACATTTTATATATGAGATTTATTTTTGTTTATAAATGTTTCAAAATTCATGAATATGGAATAATAGAAGAAATATTGTGTTGATGTAAAATGATATGTGACTCTCTAGAGTTCAATTACTAATTTTCCCAAGAAGAATTTTATAGAAACATGTCAGGCATTATACATTGAAGTAGTCAGAAATATGGAAATATTCATATGCTGAGGATTTAAAAATTATTTTTTGGGTTATTCCATGTGATTGATATATCATTTGATCTATCAGATGGAAGTAAAAATGTGAAGACCCATAATGATCGAATGATACATTTAACTTCTAATGTATAGATTCATCAAATGGTCTGATTCAGGAGATGAATTGAATAATCAGATGAATTATCAATATTATGGAATGTGAAATTATAACTCCCATACCAATCGATTAGACATGTACGTTAAATGATTCATTTGCGGTTAATCTAATACTGATTCATTGTAGAAATTTTCTGTATCATTATGGAATCAGATGAAGAGTTCTATAAAAGGAATATCATATTTGGTAATATTTTTTTATTGATGTATTAAATGAGGATATGAGATTGATCTATAGATCTATGAACATGTTTCAATTAAATAACAATGTTTATTATAAAAAATAATCTTAATAAAAAATCATATAGGGGGATTCTATCTTTATAATTGTAAAAATTATATCATTATGATAAAATATTATCATAATAAAGAAGTGAATAGAAATTTAATTAGAGTTGTGTTACTACTAATGTTGTTGCAGTCCACTAGAGTCTATTGAAGATATAAATACATAGTAGACCAACTTCAATTGACTCAATTAACATAGTATGTAATCATTTTTCTTTTATTATTATTTGGTTTGTCGGGAGTAATGGAAATGACTTTGCCTCATTTTTTCATGGAAAAATTATCTAGAGTCTGCAGTATATAATTTATATAATGATGTTTTTATAAGGTAGTCCATTAGATATATACTAATTTAGAAACATAAATCAGAGTAAAAAAAATTTAGTGATTTGTCGTAGCGAATGAAAATGATTATTTTTTGAAATCATAATGATTATGGAAGTTTTGAGATACTTCAAGATGATTTGAGATGGTAAATAAATATTTAGAATATTTTAAATAGTCATTGATAACACACACATGAACAAGGAATTTATGATTTTTGAATTTAATTATGTGTTTTGATGAGTTGTGTTTCCTTCCTTCTACATTATGGTACATGTATTAGTACTAGGAGAAGTAAATTTATACATGATTACTATTCACACATCTATAGAGATGACACATTAACATTTTTCTGATAGAAATCTAGGTCAAAACCTGAGTACTTCTTTATGTTGAAGTTGGGAAGATCATAGTGACTCTAATAAGAGTTATTAAATCAAATCATATACCTCGAATTAAGTAAACTCGAGAGATCCCATTGGAGAATGATCTAATGAAGAGATATCCATTGGATCTACTTCCATAAGAGTGACCTACATCAGATAGAGTTCGAACAGAACAAGATGTAGTGGCTAGATTATTTATTGTCTAGTTAGACAACGAAAGAAGAGTATAGTTAGAACATGATGGAAGATATTCGTATAGACAATATACGACATAGGGTATCAGATCAAGGCAGTTTAAACTGGATGTCTCTGTGTACGTTTTCTAGATAGAATATTGGAAATGATTGTTTTTGAATATATTCTTATTTTATGTTGATATGAATGAATATTCATGTACAAAACATATAAAAAGAGATATTAAATGTTTTAAATACATTATATTGGTGAAGTAGACATATATTACATTTAATTGATGTGATGAAATATCTGAAGTGTATAATAAAATAAGAAGAATGAATCCAATATTGTTTCTTGGGTAGTATTTCATACCATGGGAAAAGGGATATTGATTGGATTGTAGTGTGTTATAACCAACTATAGAAGAAAAGTTGACTACAAGTTTTTAGAACTGTTTTTTAGTTTCGATTTAGATTTCATGAAAGAATACAATATAAAAAATCTTGTTGGTGGGAATATCCAATATGGAAACAAGTATGTATTTGTACATAACATTTTCAATTCCATGTGTTAATTCATTTTAATATGAATTTCATACAAAATGTGAGGTGAAGATATTTTGTTGATTTAATCAATACCCAACCATGTTTTATAGGTTATTTGTGATTACTAATGTTGTTAAGAAACATTCTTATAAAAGAAAAGGGAACCATTGATTCCCCACCCTCTCAGCAGTAACTATCCTTGAAAGGTATATAAATATGGATATCTTATTTTTTTCAATATAATGATTACTGATAAGAATGTACACACAATGCCTAAAGTAGTAGTATCATAAAAGTATCCTAATAAATATTTTTTTAATTTAATTCAGCCAAAGGCATAAGATCATTCAATAAAACAACAAATTCTATAACAATGTCTTGATGAATATCGTCATGTTTCTAAATAAAGAATTTTAAATTTCCATTATTATATATATGATATGTTGTTTTCAATGTCATTTGACTTCCAAGAGCCTATTATGATGAATTAAAAAATTTATAATGGAAGTATGTGTCCCTATTAGATACCAAAGAAGATGTATGTACATAGAACCTGAACACATCTTGTTTATATAATTTTTCCAAGACCTCTACTGTTTGGAATTATCTAATAGGGATGATATATTATATCACAGTAAGTTGGTCAACCAATAGCCATATATCAACATGTTTGTGTATCATTATTAGTAGGCTTGTGAAAAAATCCATAACAATCTACATTGGCATCCAAATAAATAAATGAATTTTCTTCTCTATACTAGAGAAACATTATCACTATTCCTTTTCCAAATTTAATGTTAGTCAGTTCATCCCATATTCTTTTATTTTGAGTTTCATTCATTCCCACTAGTAATTAAAATTAATTTTTTATGTATCTTCCTAGAACTGATATCCATAGAAATTTTTTTAATTTTTATATAATGAAATATTTTTTCCTTGAAATACATAGTTACTTAGATTTTTTTCCGAAAATGTAATAATGATCTTTTATCAGTAATCAGGTTATCTACATTCTTCTAACCATTTAGGTGTGACCTCTTTGTGATATAAACAAAATCCAATTTTTTATATAATATTACTAAATTTAAAATATATGGAATAAGATTAATTGGAATGAAATTTTTTATTTATCTATTGTAAAAAAATATAATACAAATCATCAATCATCCTCAACAACTTACACTAGTCACAGGATTTATAGATCGCATCGCTATACAACTTTCGACTCGATAAATATATCACAATATTCACTATTTCATGTGTTTATATAAAGTCTAAATAAAACATCTGAAGGTATTCCATCCATAATAATTCGATCAAGTTCAAGTCTTACTAAGAAAAGACACATTTAAAAGTATTATGATTTTCTAAAACTATTAATTTTCCTCAAAATAGGTAATTCTTTCAAGTTTTCTATAGAGGAAACATAAAACTAGTTATATTTCATTTTTTGGATAATTCTACTAATGGAATAATATAACACCCCAGTTCTTTATTTCACATTTAAACGTAGTTTGTTACATATAATAATCACTTGTTACAACATATAATGTGGATAGGTCAAGTGTATTTTGGAATTAGGAACACTATATAAAAACATAAGACATGAAATAATCATATTTATTCAAAACATATTTTACATCACCACACACATTATGTCTTACATAACATTACATTGGATAACCTGAGGGCATGCATTAGATAAATCTGATCTAGTTTTCTTAGTAAGGGTGTAAATAAGGAATAACATTAAGAATATAATACATGTTTCGAAATAGGTTCATCAAAAGAGAATAATAGTAACATGAACATAAAGTAATGATATAACAAGATTATCATAACATGGAAATGTGGAAACAACATTTAACATGATATTAGCATGATCTAAGTCACATTTCACATGGATCATGATTAATCCCTAATTTCTCTTAAATTATTATGATTAAAACAACATTTCACTTGACATATTAGGATACAAATATTTACCCAATGCATGGGAGTGATATAATGGATCACCCTTTTTAATCATTTCATTTCATGCAAAAGTGGGCACCATGGATTATATAACATTGATCGATTAAAAATAATCACTTAGTAAAATATTATGTAATGTGGAATTTATACATGAAACTATATATTCAATAACTAAATGTGAATAAAGTTGAATATTCATGATAGAGAAATTAGAATGGTATTAACTACACAATGTCTCTGACTTGTAAAAAAATAAGTTGAAATTTCTGCTACATAACGACGTGACATAATAATTCATAAAAATGGTTGATGAGAGTGAATGAGAAATATCATTATATGTACATGATATGGAAAGTAAGTGGGCCATATAGAGACATGTACCAATATATTTAATGTAATTTAGTTGCATAATATAAAAGAAATTCTGGAATGAAAATGGGGAGAGAGAAACCCCTTATGGAATTTTAGCATCGTAACGGGTGTACATGTGAGTTTTTAATGAGAGATAAAGGGGTCTCTAATAATTAAAAAAAAAGAGGGAATTATAGCAGAGGTGAAAAATTATAACACGATATTATTAATTGAAATTAAAATTTTTAAAAAACACAATTAAAATGGGGAAAAATGTGAAAGGAAGAAATCCCTTACAAGGAAGTGTGATCCAAAGGCTTGAGAGAGGATTGATAGAGGCTTATTATAAGCTTGTGGAACCTTGAGAGGATTATAGAGTTAGAATGGGAGAGTTTGGTCAAACTCAAAATGTGTTTTTGATGAGGAAGTTGGAGTTTGGGTGGGTTTATATAAGACAATATAGGCAATTCTCTATTATTTAGGTTTTGGACACTACACATTAAAACAATCAAAAAAACAAACCAACCAATGGGTTTTTCCAAAGTGTTTTACTAAAGAGGAGTGAAAACCATTATTTTATAAGTCTAATGTCAAATATTATTAAAATATTAGGCTTATATATGTGGAGTTGAGTCACACTATCAAGGAAATCATTTTAAAAACCTAAAATGTTTTAAAAGACTTGGAGGGTCCACTAAAGATTTGTAAAATAAATAAAAAAACCCAAAATCACATGATTTTAATAATAAAACATATATTGGCCAAACATCACATTTATAGTATTTTATTACATCACCATTGGGTCATTATGATGTCATAAAACACATTATATAATTAAACGGTATTTAATTTTTTCCCAACAATTCGACTGACTCAAAAAATTATAAAAAAATAAACATTGGATAATTTCAACATCCTGATTCCAAAAATAATATTAACTTAATATAAATAATTTTTTATATATTAGATTTTTTTACCTATAATATAAACCCCCATAATTATAAAAAATTCAGGGGTTTCTGCCAAAACATCATTAAGTCATTATTATAAATTAAAATTGTATTCAAAAAAATATACAATCATTTATATTTAATAAAAATTAATTTATTAATAATATTTTATTAAAATGATATATAATTAAAAAGTACATTATTTCATCAAAATAAATATTTAATTGAATATTAACTAAAAAATATATTTTTGTTGTAAATACTATATACAAAGTAACAATAATAAAATGAATGTATATTATTTATTCAATAAAAAAATAATGCACATAATCATAGTTCTAGGGTCTTATTACATAACCCATTATAATGACCATGTATTACCTATGTTTAAGGTGTGATATGGTGATAATGTTGTGGGATGACTCAGATAAAAATCACTCGGGTGTTAATATCTATCGATATACACTTCTCCCTTATGTAATTATGTTTGAGGTTAACATGTTGAAACTTTGCTTGGGATTGGTCAAGAGAGAATCCCAATGACACCACCTCCATTTTGAGCACTAACAAATGGGCATTGTTTGGAGAAATTCTCCTGGATGAGTTTAACACTTCTATTTATTGAGTAAATTTTATTTGTTATTGCCAATTATTTCTACTAATAATGTGATCATTGTTAAATGGATTTATTATCAACTGTAATAATTTATAATGGTATTTTAAAGACAAAGAACATAAAACCAAATATGTACACGTGTTTTATATAAATATTTTACATTATAAGACATTTAATTAGATCAAGATGAATTTTCATTAATAAAAGTTTGTTCTTTGTAATATTCTCCGGTAAAGAAATTTATCCCCCACATTTTTTCCCTTATTATAATAGATGAGGGAAACTTTGCTTTATCATTTACTCTAATTCCCACATTTCATCTTCTAACTTCTTGTTTCTCCATAAAATCTAACAAGGGGAATTTTCTTATTCCATAGTACTTATTTCCTACAATTTAAGATTTTCAGTGGATTATCTTCCTAGGAGAGGTCACACTGCAATGGAACTACCTCTTGATTGAGTTTTTGTGAGGGTTCAGGTATGTACTTCCTCAAGAGTGTGCCATAGAATACATCATATACTTTAGATATGTTTAGTGGGAGTGCTATTTGATATTCCACGGTTCCAATGTGATCAAGGATCTCAAAAAGGTCAATATATCATAGACTACGCTTCCCATTCTTCCCTAATCTCATACTCTCTTCCATGGTGATATTTGGAGGAATACAATGTCTCCAACATCAAACTATAAGCCACATCCATGATTATAATCATGTCTCTTTTGTTTACTCTTATCATCTTTAATGTAATGTTGGATGTTATTAACCTTCCCCAACATTTCTTTGACCATTTATAAACCTATGATCTTTTTCTCCTTAATTTTATCCCAACATGTCAGTTTTCTAAACCTCTTCCCTTACATGGCATCATAAAGGGCCATTTAGATTCATGAGTAGAAACTATTGTTGTATGAGAACTCACCTAATGGAATATGTTGATCCCATCCTCCTTTAAATTCCATTGATCTTGCTCTCAACATGACCCCAAGTGTTTGGATAGTCCACACATATTGGACATCAGTATGAGGATGATAAAACGTATTGTGTTTCAGATCCATATATAAAGCTTGTTGAAGATTGTTCAAAACATAGAGGTGAATCTTGAATCATGATTGGATAGAATTAATATTGGTACACCATCCAGCCTTACCACATCTTTGATGCGTATTCATGACCTTTGATTTAATGAGAAATCCTCTTGAATTGAAATGAATTGTGCAGTCTTTGTATGAATATTCACAACTAAACAGCTTGAATTGTTTCCTATGGATTTCTTCACTAGTCCGGTGTTAATTTCCATGGTGATGTTTTCCATTTTCCATGTTGGTATGGGTAATGGTTGCATCATCTCCTTATAATTATTCCACTCATCCTTCACATGATGAAATACCTAGAAATTTGATGTATACTCAGTGATCTCCTTCTTTAGGTTATCCCACCAATAATTAACGTGAAGATCTTGATACATATTTGTGTTTCCTAAGTTAATGGAGAAAATTGAACAATGTCCACCATCAAAAAGTTATTTCTTTATCTCCATAATTGATGGAACTTATAGTTTTGACCCAAATATCACCATTAATACTTAATTAACATTGAACACTGAGTATCTCCATTTTTTGGATAGTTTCCAATTTTTCCTGAAATCTCACATCATCCTCTTGAGAATCATTTATCCTTTTTTAAGAGATATTAATGAGAAATCATTTGTTTAAGGATTTATCATGTACCCTCTTTTATGATTCCTTTATCCAACTTCATCAAATTTAAGTAGTTTGATTCATTTTCATTTCTCATCAACTATATAATTATTGGGTCCATTATATATAGAGCATCGTTCACCTTGTTCTTTTTTCTAGGGTGGTAATGGATTGAGCAGTCATAGTCTTTGTTCAACTCTAAACATCTTCATTGAGGCATGTTCTACTCTTTTTGTGTGAATATATACATCAAGTTTTTTTATTGATGTATATTTCACATTTATCCCCCAAAAGGCAATTCAAAGAAAATTTAAAAGATAATATTAATAAATCCAAGTCCAAATCACGTGTATGATTGTTTTCCTCATGAACAAATAATTAATTTAAATTAAAGGCAATGAATTTGTCATTTTTCATCAACACACAAACCTTTCCCTTATTCAATGCATCTTCAAATACCACAAAACGTCATCCACTTGTGGTTATTGTGAGACAGAGTGTAGTGAAAATACTTCTTTCCAACTCCTTGAGGAACTCTTCGTATTCATCACTCCAATAAAACTGTACTCCCTTCCTAGGATGCTTGGTAAGTGGGATGGAAAATCATGAGAAATTTCTCACAAATTGGCTTTAATATCTAGCTAACCCCACGAAGCTACATACATCCATTACCGATGTTGGCCTCACCCATACCAAAATTGCAGCTGTCATAGAAGGATCCACATATATCTCATTTCTTGTGATGATATTACCCTGTAATGATACTACTTTCAACAAAAACTCACACTTTTTGTAATTTTTATAAAGATTATCATTTTTGAAGGCCTCTAGTATTGTTCTTAGATTCTCCTCATACACCTCCTTTGTTTTGGAGTATATTATAATATCATCTATAAAGTCTACAAGAAAAATTTTGGAGGTAATTTCTAAATAATCAATTCGTCATGTCAATAAATATTACTAGGGTATTAGTGAGTATGTAAGGAATTACTATGAATTCATAGTTCCCGTATGTTATACGAACTGTAGTCTTAGGGATATCATCCTTCTTCATCGTTACAAGGTAATGTCCCAACCACAAATCCACCATGGATAATTATTCAGGACAATATAGCTGATCAAATAATTCATCAATTTTTGTTAGACGATTCGTTTTCTTCATCCTGATTTTGTTGAGCTAACGATAATTGAGGAAAAGGCACATTGACCCATCCTTCTACTTGGCGAAGTGGACAGGTACACCCCATGGTGACGCACATGGGAATATAAACCCTTTATCCATATTATACTGAAGTTGTTTCTTCAGATCCTTAATTACTACAACATTTGTTCTATATGTCGTATTGGATATTGGCAACAGTCAATGTATAAGATCAATTGATAATTCATTTTTTCTTATAAGAGGAAGACCATGCAATTCCTCAGAAATCTCATTAGCGAATTCCCTCATAATATGCATGTCTTAAAAGATTGTTTCATCCTTATACTAAATTATTTGAGTATGATATTCATGCTCATTGGATAGTAATATCCACACTTGAGATGATGGTGCTAAAGAAGATTCATCAATCTCATTGCACATGTGCAGAATCAGGGATCGTTTCGCTATATGGCGAGTTATTTCCCTCTCACAGTAATTTATTTTGGAACTATATATGGAAAGCCAATCCATTCCATGAATTTCTTAAAATTACTCTTGAGGAAGTATGATGATGTTATGTGGGAGGTTCAATCCAAAAAATGTGACATAGGATGTGTCATATTCATGCGTTGCAATGATTGCCTCATTTTTCGTTCTCACCAACATTGTTACCTCTATGATTTGGGATGTTGTTGGGATTGTTTTACTAAACATTCGTGTTATAAAAGAATGAATAGAACCATAATAAAAAATTATATTCTATATTATTTATTGAATAACTAGAATACCTATCACCACTTCATTGATGTGGTTCACATTAGCTGTAGAGATGTAAAAACATCATCCATACTACCATGGAGGTTGTTTTTTGGCTCAAGAAACCCTTGCCTTATTGAACTGGTTTTCAAATTTCCCTCATTCGTTATAGTTAAAGTGATAAACAAATCGTCTAGGGACAAATATATTGTTTCTATCCTCTATTACAACAACATGTTTTTATTTTCGGGAGATAATTCCCTAGTGTCATTCTCTTCCACACCTATAGAATTTACTCATCAATTTCATTCAATTTCTAGGGTGATTCATTCAACACCATTGGAAAATGTGGTTCTGTATTTTCTTAACACTGTTGGATTTATTTATCGGACATCCAGAATTAATGTCCACCTTAGGCTTCTTATCCACATGATACCACATAGATTCATCGATCTTTATTTCATCTTTGATGGCACATTGGACAATTTTCTCCTAGATATCAAAGTCACTGATTGCCGAGGAATTCCATAGTCTAGATTTTATCCCACCAAAGAAGTGATAATCCTAGTATTTGGGGGTAATGACAATGGAAGAGTCATATTGTGAAAGCCTTAAGATGTTTTCCTCGTACTCTCTAATAGATTCATCGTCTTTTTTCTGGAGGGCATGAATGTCCCTTTCCTTCTGACGTCGGAGGGTTCGAGGAAAATATTTTTGGAAAAACATTTTCTGAAAATCCTTCTATTCCAATGCCTCGATAACTTCCTCAAGCTTTGAATTTTTAATCAATTTCCACCATTGATCAGATTCTCCATCCATAATATAAACAACCACAAGAACCTTCTCTTGTTCAAAACATTGAAGGATGGATAAGATCCTTTCAATGGAGTTGATATATTGTTTAACAATTGAGGGATCAAATGATCCATTAAATGTATGAGCGATTGGTCTCAAGAAGCTCTTGATTGAATATTGTTCCTTATTATGGGGAATTGAATGTTCTTCGTGACCCGTGTTTTGATTCAAAATATGATTTAACTACGTTATTATCATTACAATGTTCATGATTCATTCTCCCATAGTGTAAAGACTTTGAAATTCTCATTGGCTTGAGAGTACAACGAGTCATTACTAGGCCCTAAGCGACATCCCCAAGGTGCCAAAGTCTGGCAATAAATGCCGAAGAATTTGAAAACTAGTGGGGGTGATTTATCATTTTAGAACATACCAAATAACCAACAATCATTTCCAAACTAATCAACCAAATCATTCATGATACAATCTAAGAAAACTCAACCATTTATTTAGTCATAATCCAACCAAGAGTACCACAGGAAAAACCAACACAAACTCAGAGTATACAGTGGAAAGACAAACTACAAGACTACACGAAGAAAACCCAACTCCATGCTCCACAAGCTCCAAAATCCAACATCAAGAACCATCCCCAGTATCATGAAGTAGTTCTATAAACATGTGACACTTTTCATTTGCCAACCTCCCGATATATGACATCTGAAAAATCACCAACAAACCAAAGTAGGGGTGAGTAATGAAACTCAGTAGGTTTTCTCAGATGACTTCCCAACCCATGCCTCTAGGATAAAACATTTTAGAACTTTATATAAAACAATTTATATAAAACAATTCCAAATTAGTTCACAAAAAACAACTTCCATCTGAAAACAATTTTCCAACAAAAATCATTTTTCTCAAGAAAATAAATCAAGCAAATATTCCAATAAAATTTATATTTCTATTTGGCACATTTATTCCATTTCACTAATCCACACAACCAACCATGCATGCAACCTGGACCTCCCTATACCCACGATTGGTGAGTTATCCTTCCACTAATTCGTCAATTAGTGAACTACATTGATGGTGGTACTTCACGGCCTTATCTATCCCTTTTCACGGGGGGACTTCTCGCCTTTATCCATCCCAACATTTTGATGGGTACATATCTCACCCTTCTCCATCCCAATGCACATTAACACACACCACGACTCATGAAAATCTAGGCACAAACGACATGTGTTCAAAACCTTTCAATAAAGTATCACCTTTTTTTTGAAAACCAATTCTTTCAAGCAGCAATACCATTGCAAATTTAAAATCACCATTTTAAATTTAATTCAATAACAACATTCCAAAACCACACAATTTCCATCACACGTTACTAAAAAGGGGTCTTATCAATTATTTCATAAAAAATAAAAAAATAATTTCAATCAATGAAAAAAAATTGAAACTAAGCCTTCAAGTTATAAGAAAGATGAATCGAGAGTGAAGCTACCTACCTCTACAAAATTGGTGAAAAAAACCAAGAACTGGGTCAAAACACCACGAAACCTCCATAGATTCCTTCCCCTATCACAAAAAAGATCAAAACCCAACTTAAAATTCATCCACAACCTTATATTTACCCACCTAGGGTGTATATATAAAGGTCCATCAAGAGGGAAGATGGAGATCTAAGAAAACTAAAGGAAACGAGACCCAACTTGATCAACCAACCTCCAAATTCCAAGGCAACCCTCTAGATCACTTAAAAACTCCTGGTAAGTGTTCTCCCACCTCCATCAGAGAGAAATCCCGAGTTTGGGCCATCTCGGAGCAATAAAGAGTGGGTTAAAGGATAAAACGGATTAGATACTTAATAATAGGATCTAAGTTTACTTTGCGCACGGTTAGTCTGCACGGTTTGTCAAATTGTGCGCTAACCGTGTGGTAGTCACTACATGGAAGAGGCACTCCGCACAGACTCCTTGTAGGGTTTTCCCAAACCGTGCGCACACCATACGGTCCCCACTATCTTAATGACCACCACCTGCATGGCTTCCGCACGGTTTGGCCATACAGTGCGCAGCCCCTGCGTCCCAACATTTTTCACTTTAACATCTTAGAAGTCTCAAAATATTCCCAAAGATCTCCCATATGCATCGTGAACTTAAAAAGCATAAAATAAGGGTTACTTACCAGAAACCGGGGGTACTAAATTCTCCCCACCATTGTCCTTTCCTTCCTCAGAAAGTAGAAACCCACTTCTTGCATGAAAGTGTTATGGCTACTATTCATTCATTTCTTTATCACATTCCCAAGTCTCTTCCTAAATCTGACCATGTTTCCATAAAACCTACAGTAGAACGATTCTTTTTCCACACAATACATTATCTTTCTTATCCACAATCCATACCAGGATTTGTATCAAAAAAGCATCTGACTCTAGGTCAACATGATCCCAACTGATCACATGGTCAGGATCTGGCTGATACTTCTTCAACTGAGATACATGGAACACATTATGCACTGCACTGATCCTTGGTGGTAATGCCAACCGATACGTCACCTCACCAACCTGTTCCAGTACCTCAAAAGGGCCTATATATCGAGGTAATAATTTTCCCTACTTCACCAAACGTCGATGTCCAAGCCTTGGAGAGATTCTCAAAAACACATGATCACTCACTACAAATGACAACTGTCTTCGGTGATGATCTAAATAAGATATATGATGACTCTGTCCCGTCTCCATCCTATTTTTCATCATCTGAATCTTCTCCATTGTTTCTTGGACAAGGCTCGGCCCAAATAGTGATGTCTTACATATTTCCACCTAACAAAGCAGAGAACAACAAGGGTGCCCATACAATGCTTCGAATGAAGCCATGTGTATCGAGGCGTGATAACTATTGTTATATGTAAACCCAACTAAAGGTATATGCTCCTCCCATGAGCCCCCAATATCCATTACACAAGACTAAAACATGTCTTACAATGTCTGTATCGTTCTTTCGGATTGTCCATCTGTTTGAGGATGATACACAATACTCATATTCAAATGAGTTCCCATGGATTTCTGTATGGATCACAAAAAACGAGATGTGAACCTCAGATCTCTGTCTGACACAATAGAAATGGGTACACCATGCCTCTTTACCACTTCTCAGATATAGTTTTTTGAAAGATATTCTACCATATGAGTTTCACGAATAGGGATTAAATGACCAGACTTGGTTAGACCATCCCAGATCACCGAAATGGCATCATGTTTCCAAACTGTTCTTGGAAGACCTGTAACAAAATCCATTATTATCTGATCCCATTTCTACACTGGGATAGGTAAAGACTACAACATACCTACTTGTCACTGATGTTCTGCTTTAACCTGCTGACACGTTAAGCACCATGAGACGAACTTGGCCACCATCCTTTTCATGCCGCTCAACAAATACTGCGCCTCCAACACCTTATACATCATCTGTATTCCTGGATGAACATCATATTTGGAATGATTGTAAGCATGATGTAGTTGTTACAGAGCAGTTAAAGGTACAACCATCCGATCTTAAAACAGCAATACTGAACTACCATCCATCTTCCATCCCTTATTGGTCTCCCCACCATTGAGTTTTGAACTATTCACAACACAGTGTACATCGGATTCCTGTTCCTCTACTATCTCCACCAAATCATGAACAAGCACAACTAGAAATAAAACCACAACATCATCTCGGTCTTCAAATTCCATACGCATTTCGTCTAGGACCGACATCAACTTCCACTCAAATGAAGCTTCTTTCGCTAACTGAGCATACAACTTTTTGCATAATGCATCATCCACTGAATAACCCCTACTCGGTGTATAAATCAATACAATGTAGAACATTTGATGATACTACATCCATCTCCTCTGCCTTAGATTCAAATCTCGCTATGAGAAAATGTGTTTCAAGCTTTATTGATCTGTAAACAATGTAAATTTATCATAAAAGAGATAATGTCTCTTTGTTTTCAACGCACGGATGACTGCATCTAACTCCAAATCATGTGTTGGGTAATTTTTTTCTCGAACCCTCAACTGTCTTGAGCCATATGCAACCACATGGTATGCTTCCATGAGAACACAACCCAAACCTGTTCCCGAAGCATCACAATACACCACATACCCCTGTCCTATTTCTGGAAAAATCAATATGGGTGCTGATGTAAGGAGAACATTCAACTCTTGAAAAGATCTATTCCATTCTTCAGTCCATTGAAATGAACTTTTCTTCTTTGTCAATGATGTCATAGGCATAGATAGTCGTGATAATTCTGGGAGAAATCATTGGTAATAACCATCTAGACCAAGAAAACGTCATATTTCAAAGACATTCCTCGGCAGTTTCCAAGAAAGAACAACATATATCTTTTCTGGATCCACTCAAACACCTTTCTTGGAAGCAACATGCCCCAAAAAGCGTACCTATTGAGTCCAGAAATCAATCTTTGATAATTTGGAATACATGTAATGGTCTCAAGATTACCAACACTATAGCCAAGTGTTGCTCATGCTCATCCCTTGTCTATGAATACAGCAATATGTCATCCACAAACACCAAAACAATAGAATCCATATATCGCTGAAATATCTGATTCATCATTGACATTAAGATAGCTGGTGAATTCATAAGACCAAAAGGCATGACTACATATTCGTAATGGCCATATCTACTCATGAAGGTTATCTTCAGAATGTCCTCCTTCTAAACTCGCAACATGTGATATCCTGACCACAAGTCAATCTTAGAGAACCACTGAGCTCCCCTAAATTGATCAAACAGGTCATCAATGCATGGAAGTGGATATCTATTTTTAATCATAACTTGGTTAAGTTTACGATAATCCACACATAGACTCAATGTTCCAACTGACTTCATTACAAAAAAAACCGGTGCTACCAACAGAGACACGCTTGGCCAAATGAAACAATTTCTTTCCAGCTCCTCTAACTTCACTTTCAATTCCCATAACTCTGTTGGTTCCATCCTATAAGATAGAAGGTAAATAGGACTGGTCCCCGTAAAGAGATCAATTGTAAACTCCACTTCCCATATAGGTGGTAACCGTGAGAAGTTCTTCAGAATGATATCTGGAAACTGATCCACCACAGTTGGAAAACAATTTTCCTCAATCTAATCCAATGATGCCAAAGTGAATGTTTCCAATTGGTGATAAATAGTTCCCACCATTGGTGCCATCATGTTCTTTGAGCCTTTGTTTACTATCCTTTATCCTCTAAAGCGATGCTCAAAGTCGTCCTCATTCATTAAAATAACTTTTCTCCCATAATAGTCGATGTGAGCCTTAAACCTTTCCAAAAAATACAAACCTAGCATTACATCATAGACATCCATTTCAAACATGGAGAAGTCCCATTCTAGCTCAAATCTATCAACAGTTATAGCACATTCTCTACAGATAAAGGCTTCACATTCCCTTTCACCTAGAGGAGTTTGCAGTTTCAAGACAGAATGTAGCATTTCCAGTTTTAAATATAGAAAATCAACAACATGAGAACCAATGAAGGAATGTGATGCACCAGTATAAAAAAACTATCACAAAGGTATAATTCAAAAGAATTATACCTCTTACTCTAGATGGTCTAGCTTGATCATTGACCATCATCTAATCAGCTCCATACAATTTCATTATCGCTACACTATTCTCCTTGTTTCCTTGATGAGATTTCTCTGGTTGAGGAGTTATGGTATTTCAAGAATCACGATGGCTAGCTCTGTTATGCTGATGAGACTAACACAACTTTCCTCGTCCTATCGAAGCATAAAATGCTTGCGATTCCTGGGAAGTGTCATGTGCACCCGACCTTGGAGTGTTTCTGCAATAGCATTGAAGATGCCCCATTTTCTTGAAATTGTTACATTGCCTAGGTTGCATCATACACTCTCCCTTTATGTGATTAGTAAAGCAATATTTAAAACACCTGACATTCATCATGAGTCATGGAGGAAGATTCACCGACCCGACTGTCTGATTCAGATTCGCACTCCCACCATGGAAGTAGGTGTCCCTCTTCCGCTTGTTCCCATCATTAGAGTTCCCACCCACTCTCGTGGGTATCATCAAACTTCCTCCTCCCATAACTCCTAAGATGTCTCTTTTACCTACTGTTTCTCAGTTTACCATTTCCGTATAATCCATAATATATAGAACATATATCTTCAAGAGAATCTCCTATCGCAACCTTGATTCAATGATTCGCACCTTCAGCGACGCACATGCAACAACTTCTGGTGAAAAATGCACAAAATTCATGAATTGAGCCACATATTCCATGGCAGAGAGATTCTCCTGCTTCAGGCTGAAAAAGATTGTTTTCATCTTGATCATGAACGTGTGAGGATAGAATTTATTCTTGAACAACTCCTCAAATTCCATCCAGTCCAGGCCTTGATCCACCATAGCCTGCACCACTAACTCCCACCACTGTTGTGTAAGATCCTCCAACATATAGGTCGCCAACATTAATTTTAGTTATTCTATTGTGCAGCTAAAATCAAAGATATGATTCATCCTACTCAGCCACACCTTTTCCCTTTCTAGATCAGAATCTCCTCGAAAGATGGGAGGATTCTGCTTCTGGAACTGGACAGAATGGTCTACATGCCATGACGCATCCCTCCGATTCCCCATTTCCACATCCTGGAAAGCTTGAACTATACATTGGACTAGCTACTAGTTCACCTATGGTTCAGGTGCGACCACATTCTCTACATCCTCTTCCATTTGGTTTCTATGATGCCTAACAGGTTCCATTCTCTATACAAACAACGCACGCCGTTAGTCTCACATACTAGCAACTAAAGGCATAGCATTTCAATTTCTTTCACATCGTTATCACATCATTTTTTTCCAACCATAACTATTTTCCAAAAGTTAAACCAATTTTGAAATCATCCCACATTCTTTTTGAAAATCCATCCGTTTTCAAAATACACCAAATATCCACCTTTCAAAATCATTCATTTTAATATCATTTTCTGCATTTTTTAAAAATTTCCACCTCCCTAAAATCATAAATCATTATTCACAATGAGATATGAAATCCTAATGTGAAGTAATTCTTCTATAATTCATGTCAGGCTCATCTCATTGGATAAACCCATGACAATGAGATTTCCAAGATTCTATTAGTGTATAAAAAACACTTATGTACCCAACACCCTGGTAACTTGAAGTTCAGTATAAATGGGTTAGCTACATCCTTTTATGATATACATTTCATGTTCCGACAATCATAATCTTATCTAAGATTCCAACCCATGGAATAGATGAAAATTAATTTCAACAGCAAAACCAATAACATTAGTTACCACTTGTTTGGAAAGGACTAAACAAGTTGATAGCATTTTTAATGACCCACCAATTCTCATTGGCTTGAGAGTACAACGAGTCATTACTAGGCCTTAATCGACATCCCCAAGGTGCCAAAGGCTGGCAATAAATGTCAAAGGGTTTCAAAACATGTGGGGGATGATTTAACCTTTTAGAACAAACCACAGAACCAACAATCATAACCAAACTAATCAACTAAATGATGCATGATAAATTATAAGACAACTCAACCATTTTTTTATCATAAACCGACTAAGAGTACCACATAAAAAAACAACACAAAATTAGAGTAAACAAAAGAAAGACAAACTACAAGAGTACATGACAACAACACAACTCCATGCTCCACAAGCTCCAAGATCGAAAATCATGAACCAGACCAAGTATCACGATGTAGTGCTCTAAACATGTGACACATTTCTTTTGCAAACATCCCGTTATACGACATCTGCAAAAGCACCAACGTGCCAAAGTAGGGGGTGAGTAATGAAACTCAGTAGGTTTTCACGAATGACATCCCAACCCATGCCTCTAAGATTAAATATGTTAGAATGTTTATATAACACATTTTATGTAAAACAATACCAAAACAGTTTAGAATAAACAAGACCCTTGTCAAAACCATTTTCCATCAAAACCATCATTCTCAAGAAAATAAACCAAGGAAATATTCAAATAAAATTCACATTTCCATTTGGCACATTCATTCCATTTCACTAATCCAAACAACCAACCATGCATGCAGCCTGAACCTTCCTATACTCGCAAGTGGTGAGTTATCCTTCCACTAAGTCTCTACTTAGTGAACTACCTTGACGGGGGAGCTTCATGACCTTATCCATCCCTTTTGATGGGGTGAATTCTCACCCTTATCCATCCCAACATTTTGATTTGGGTACTTCTCACCCTTATCCATCCCAGTGCACTTGAACACACCCCACAACTCATGCAAATCTATTCCCAAACCATGTGTTTTCAAAACCATTCAATAAAGCATCACCCTTTTAATGAAAACCATTTCTTTAAAACAACAGAACCATAGCCAATTTAAAATCACCAATTTAAATTTACTTCAACAATCACATTCCAAAACATCAAAATTTCTATCACTCATTACTAAAAAGGTGTTAAACCATTCTTTCATAACAAAAAAACAAATCATTTCAATAAAGGGAATAAACTGAAACTAAGCCTTCATGTTCTAAGAAAGTGTAATCGAGTGTGAAGCCACCTACCTCAACAAAATAAGAGAAACCAACCAGGAACCGGGTCAAAACACCATGAAACCTCCTTACATTCCTCCCCATATCACCAAAAATATCAATACCTGACTTAAATGTCTTCCACTAACTTAGATCAACCCACCTAGGGCGTAGATCATAGGATCCATCAAGAGTGATGAAGGAGATCTATGAAAAATAAAGGAAAAGAGACTCACCTAGATCAAACAGCCTCTAAACTCCAAGGCATCCCTCTAGATCGATTCCAAAATGCCTAGTAAATGTTTTCCCACCTTCACTATGGAGAAATCCTGAGTTAGGGTCATCTAGGAGAATGAACGAGTGGGTTAATGGATAAAACAGAATAGATATTTAAAAATAGGATCTAAGATGACTTCACGTACAATTAGTCCGCACATTTAGTCAAATATTGCGCTAACCGTGTGGTAGTCACTACATGGAAGATGTTCTCCACATGGCCTCCTCTCATGGTTTTCCCAATCCATGTGCACACCGTGTGGTCTCCTCTATCTAAATAACCACAACATGAACGGATTCCACACGGTTTGGGAAAACCATGCATAGACCATGCATCCCCAAAATTTTCCATTTAACACTGTTGAAGTCTCCAAACATTCCCAACCATCTCCCATATGCTTCATGTACGTAAAAAGTATAAATCAAGGGTTACTTACCAGAAACTAGGGGTACTACACATAGGATTGAGAATCTCATTACAAAAGTCATCACATATATATTCGCATCGTTTGTGAGCTTGAGTCCTCCAATTACTGACCATTTGCTAGAAAAAAGGAATGTTTGGGGTAACACAAAGAGGAATCCAAAGGTAAAAAGGGAGAACATATAAATTACACTTATTTCCTTAAATTGTGAATTACTAGACTTTAATCTACTTTGTCCATGATCTAATTCCCAACATATATTCCTAGGGAGAATTTATTCTTTTAATTATGGGTCATTGTTGGCTCATGAATTTAAAAAAGTATATCCCTTGGATGTGTTGTAACCAAGTGTGCAGTATGGCCTATTGTCATGTACCAGTTCACATTCAAGTCTGGCTCAAAGCTGTTTTTTTTTTCAGGTTTTCCCCCTAGATATATCTGTGTTGGAGCCACCTCTACCAGCTGTTATCAATAATGTGATGTATTTTCATGATAAACAACGTAATAAATACTAAGAAAAATTTATGGTTTTATTGTACTAAGAATAATTCCTTGTGTTTCACAAGGTTTTTCTAATCATAATCCCAAAAATAACTAAACATGTCCTCTGATACCAACTATAACAACGCTTCTCTTTATTTCACAGAAAAATATAATTTATTACATAAAATCATAACTTGATACAACATATATGATTTATAGGTCCTGTATCATTGGGGGTTTGGAACATTACATAACAACATTAAACATGAAATTCACATCATTATTAAAAACCGTTTTTACATGGCCACACACATTTCTTCGTACATAGTATTGAATAGGATAACCTGAGGACATGCATAAGAAAAGGGTGTTCTATAAAGCCTAGAAAGGAAGTAAAAAATGCATATCATGATCAATATAGTACATGTTACGAAATGTTTTTATCAATTGAGAAGAAAAGAAACATGAACATAAGGGCATGATATAGAATGATTATAATAACAAGAAAATGTGGCAAGAACATATAATATGTCATTAGCCTAAGCCAAGGATAATTTCACACGGAGCTTGTGTAAACCAACATTTAACATGAATTAGAATGTGTAAAACATCATTTCACATTATTTATCATTATTCTAATTTTTACCCAATATATTGAAGTTCTATAAGGGCGCACCCTTATTAATCATTTCATTTTATTTATTAGTGTGCCACATGGATCATATAACATGGATTATTTTAAAATCACAATTTATTTCATTATAAATGGAATGTGAAATTCATACAAGAAAATCTATTTTAAATAATTAAATGTTAATAAATGATAATACCATTGATAATGAAATGTGAATGGTATTCCATACATAATGAATTTGGATTGGTAATTCACGGTGCAATTTCAGCTACATAAAAACGTCACATAATATTTCAAAAAATTGGTTTTTTTAAAGAGAATGGGTTATCTCATTATATTTACATAAAAATTAAAGTAATAGGATCATACAGATACATGTACTATCATATTTAATGGAATTAAATGCATAATATAAATGAATTTTTTTAAAATAAATGACGAGATAAAAATATCATACAGGATTTTGGCATGATAACAGCTTTACATAAGAGTCATTAATGAGAGAGAAAGGGGTATCTCATCATTATAACATAAGTAGGGTGGTATAGGAGAGGTTCTAAATCACACCCATGTTTTTTTAATTGAATATAAAAGAGTATTACAACAAAATGAAATTTTGAAAAATTTGAGAAAGGAATAAATCCCATACATAGTAGTATGATCTAATGTCTTGGGAGAGGCTTCAGATAGGATTATTGGGAGCTTGGGGCTCCATGGAATGATTATAGAGGGATAAAGGAGGAGGTTGGTCGAGATCTAAAGGTTTTGTGTGAAGATAAAGTGGGTTATTTGGTGGGTTTATGTAGGAAAATGGAAGGAATTCATTATTATTTATGTTTTGGACACTACATATTAAAATAATCAAAACCACCCACTAACCCATGGTTATTTCGCATGGTTTTTTCCAAAGGGGAGTGGAAAAAATTAATTTACAACGAAAATATCTGAACTTATTAAAATATTAGGATTGATTATGTGGAGGTGTGTCACACTCTAAAGATAATCATTTTGAAATGTTAAAATGGTTTATAAGTCTTGGAGGGTCCTCTAATGATTTGTAAAATAATACAAAAAATATATATAATCACATTATTATAATAGTAAAACATATATTGGCTGAAAAATCCTTTTATAGTATTTTATTACATCACTATTGGGTCATAATGATGTCATAAGACACATTATATAATAAAACGGTAGTTAATTTTTACCAAAAAATTTGACTGTCTCAAAAAATTAAGAAAAATAACCATTTGATAATTTCCATGTAATGATTAAAAGAATAATATTCATTTTATCTAAATATTTTTCTAAATATGTGAATTATTACTTTTAAAATAATAATTGACATTTATAAAAAATTAATGGGTTTTGAAAAAAGAAGAATTCAAACAATAATAAAAATTAAAATTGTATTAATAAAATTATATGATAATTTTAAATTAATAAAAAATAATTTAGTAATATTATATTATTAAAATATTATTTAATTGTAAAATAAATTAATTCATCAAAATATATTTCATAATTTAATATTAACTAAAAATACTACATATAGATTAAAAACTACTTACAAAGTAAAAAATATAAAATTAATATATATAATTTTTTCTATACCAAAATAATGCACATAGACAAAGTGTTAGGGTGTTGTTACATAACCCTTATTACACCTATGTATGACCTAAGGATAAGGTGTATGGTGGTGATAGACTCTCGGGTTGGCTTAGATAACATCAATCTGGTGGTAATCTCTATCAACTTCCACTTCTCCCATAGGAGATTCCATTCGAGCTTAACGTGATGAAGATCGTCTTGGTCGTGGTCAACTGCAAAGCCCAGCGATGCCATATCTTTTTCGAACTCTGAAAAAAGGGATTTGTGTAGAGCAATTAAACAGGATGAGGCCATCACTTCAAAAGTCTAAGTAAATAGTATTTTTTAAAAACCCTATATTTATACTAATCATGTTATGAATATTCAATGGCTATATCAGGAATGATAAAAATTCCGGAAGGTATATTAAAATCCAATAACAAAAAAGAAAATAAGGGAGAATGTTTTATATAACCATTTTACATAATAAGACAGTTAATCAGATTAATATTGATTTTAATTAATAATAGTTTTGGTCTTTACAAATAAAACATTACATGAACTATAGTCCACAACATAGTCACACTCCTTGAAAACACAACCAATACCATATCCATAAAAATCTTAGTACAACGCATAACTGTTAACCAATTCTGGAAGGATTGAGATAGGTACTATGGTGAGATTATTTTGAAATTCAAAATAGAATATCCAGTATTCATTGTTATATATGAATAAAGAACATTTCCATTTCATAATAGTCATTACATATGAAGGCCTATAAAAATACCAATCAATTAATCGATGAAAACCTGTTAATCATAGGATATTACATACCATCAAATTTGTTTTGGTCTCTTAAAATTAACAATTGATTTTATAATTCTAGGTTCAATAGATATTCCTACATTATAACTTACATTCCCAATGAATTTAACATATATGATAAAGAAGAATCATATACAAAACATAGCATCCAATTGATGTTTTCACAATGTACTCAGTAAAATTGCATGCACTCTTGATGGTCATATTTAAATTAGGAAAAAACCAGAATATCATCAAAATATTAAAAAAATATTTTATTTATTTGAATAAGATAGTGTTCATTATGACCATAAAAGCTATTGGTGTGTTCATTATAAAAAAATACATGTTGAAATATTAAAAATTTCCTTAGGAACTCCAAAATACCAATATCCGAATATCATATCTTCTAACTCTGTATTGTTGATGTCATGAAAATAAATCGTAGAAAGAGAACCATTTGGATCCATTCAATTTATCAAACCAATCATAAATCCATGTAAAGGGAAGTGTTTTCTTTCTGTATCATGATTAAATTTAATGTAATCAATATAAAACTATAGATTACTAACAAATTATTTTCAAAATACCAGTTTAACCGATGGTGATGTGTAATTTTTGATAAATCCTTTTATTTCCAACTCATATAGATGATCCTTTAATTCTTAATTCCCTTCCCAATCCGATTTCTAATATATTTTTGAAATAGGACATGTTTCTAGGAGTAGGGTTATGGTAATTTATGTTCCCAAATATGGGGATAACCAATTAAATTGTTTGGAAAATCATTCAGGTATCCATCTAATATAATAGGAAGAGACCCATTAACCATTTTTATACTATATTTCAAATTAATTTTCTCTAAAATCATAATATTCCTCTATTTATTTTTACTAATAATTCCTCTATAGATGCATTTATATCAAATAAATCCTTTGAATACATGTTTTGATCCATTTGGGGATGTAAACATCAAATCCTCAGAATTTTAGTCACTATTTCTTTTAAACAATAATAGACATTATAGAATGAATATAAAATCAAATACATATATCTTCAAGAATATAAAGTCCAAATGAAAACTGTAATTCCTGAATGGTAATGGAACATTCTAGAAATTTAAATCCTCTTCAATCATGACATATAAAGGATATATTTATATTGATTACAAGGAGCATCACATCCATGTAAAATTCCAATTGTTTATCCATATAAGAAGAATTTAATGAATTTGATGCTCCGGTATCAAAAACATAACGCCCAATAGTAGAGTCAAAAAGAATTGCACCTCACTCCATTGGGGGACCTAGTTTCTCACATTCAATATCATGTTATTCAATAATAATAAATCATTCATATGTCAGAAGATATATATTTCTTAATTGATTTTCATTCGACAATACCATGGATGTGTTTTTGGGAACATTATTGTAAATATCATCATATGGAAGTGAACTAGGCTTATGGGACAATTCCATCCACACATACCCATTTTAAGGTAGTGTTGTGCTTGTGCCACCTTTTTATCTCAGAATTCTATAATATTAATTATGTATATGGAATCTCTTTCCACATTAGTGGAAAATTCTTAGTGGTAAATCACATTCCATCATTCTATGTCTAAACATCCAACATTTAAAATAGCTTACCATGTTATAGCATCTTCGAGAAAAATTTACTGATTTTCTAATCTGTAACTTGGGTGTGCTACATCAATGAGAATAGACATCAATTATTCTATTATTTCAATAATGGATATCTATGGGAAGGAACAAACTACCTCCCATTGAAATCCCAACATGATCAAATTCAACAACTATTGAACTGTTAACTATATCCGTATAATCTACAATAAAAATAACTTTTATCTTTTATTGAATCTCAAACTATAATCCAATGTAAAATATGTATTCCATCATGTAGGCACTAAAAACAACCTTAGTAGTGAAATGAACTATGTTCATGTCCAATTCTATATATTATTTCAAATAGTGGTTTTGTTGACTGATGCTAAACAAATATGTGGTTCATTATATTTTTAAAGTATGCGGAAAAAATCATTTAATATACAATCCTAATACTCCACCAACATGAGTCCCCATTTATCTTTATCATAGAGAGATAAATACCACCATTTCCATGAAATATAATCAATCTTATAGTTTTCCAACATAATTTTCAAATCTCTTGGTGCACCATGAATATCAAAAATTTCCATTATTTATTTTATCCACACATTTCATTTTTCAGATCATTAATCCCTTCAAAACATCGGTGGATTGTTCATATGAAACTCTTTTCAAAATTCTGGTTCACTTTTGGATTATCTGTAACCAAATTTTTTGCATTATATTCCTACTTGTTTCTAAAAATTATTCTTTGTTTCATTTTCTATATAATAATCAATACACTTTTTATAATATTTCCATCTAGGAACTGATGGATTGAATAAATTCAAAATCATCATAAATAGTTATATATTCTATTAGAAAATAACATGTTGAACCATCATTTCAACAAATAATAGATTCCTTTATTTTTTTAAAAATAATTCAAACATTAGATAGACAATGAAATAAAAGTGGATATTCTAACCATATATCATGGTATCTAACTCTCATCACCTAAACCCATAGTAATGAGATAATGAAGAATTATTGAATTGTGTTATAAAAATTTAAATCAAACCTACCTGAGTAATATGATATTTTTTATAAAAATTGAATCTATATGATTTTATTCTATAAATTTATATTATATATAACACTATCTTTTTTCTACCAATCCAACTCAAGGGAAAGAAAAAGTTAATAACATATATAACCCTATGACTAAACAAAATGTTATCATTGGAAGCACCGAAAATTGATTCATTGTCATGAGAAGTGGAAACGTTTCAAAAGCCTTATGTGCAATCCCTAGGAAAAAATATATTCAAATAAATTCCAAGGTAATTAAAATTTATCATGGGACAATTTTACATAATGAAAAAGATCATTTTTGGAGATAAACAACAACAAATATTTACAGAATGATTCATTAAAATGAACCTAATATATAAATAAAATTACAATAAAGAAAAACATCAGAGTACATCAGGATATATGCAAAAATGAGAGGAAAAAATAGATTTATAATGAAAATGTATCCTACATAGAACTATCACATACAAAAAAATACTCTCACTATGATTTAACTTTTTAACCACATCCGAAAGTCAAGGACCACCACTGGAGAAGTGTGAATGATTCTCCAACCCTATATCATGGTAAATAATAACAGAAAATGTATGACACTTTCCATGAAAGTTGAAAGTATAACACTCATTTTTATTTCCCAAAAAACACCCCAAAAAATTTAACTATGAAAATAATTGGTTAGCACATTTCAATAAAACAATATTATAGAAGATTCGAAAATCATGTAAGTCCATAAACGTAATTCATATAATTATTATATCACGATAAATCCTATAAACCCATTTATATTTCATTATAATTACCATCAAATTTCAAAACCACACACACCCATTTCATGAAATAATGTACCTCTATATACTTGTGATTGGTGAGTCATTCTATCATTATGTCATCACTTGGTGACCATCTTGATGATGGTACATCTTACCATCATCTGTCCCAATTTATCATTATTAAATGGTTATACTTATGACCATTACCCATCAAAAATTATTATTATTTTATGGTGTTACATTCAATAATTACCCATCCAATATTAACATGATAAATCACTACACAATTTTTCCAAAATTTCCAAGAAAAAATTTATTTATCAAAAACACTTCTTTCAAAATACACCCTCTTGAAATCGCATAATGTTGGGTTTCTAAATCAATTACGAAAAATATTTACAAAAACACTTTAATATGATTTATAAATGAATATGCTAAAAATATATAATATGGTACAATGGGAGAGAATATTCTTACCTCCATTTTAATTTCATAATGGATCCATGATGATTCCACATATTAAAAGTTTTCCTCTAATTCATTTGATTCCATAATCAACCATTCAACAATTCAATATCATAAGTGTTTGGATGTTTAAAATCACTAAAAAATTTAAATGAAAACCCTTAGAGTCATTGGGATGTGGAATACAGATTATATGAGAATGAAATATGCACTCAAAATAATAGCAGATGTTGTGATAGAGATAAACATGACATATAAATCACACCCAAGTCATGTATTTAATGTGAGACCTTTTATGAAAAATTTCAAGTCACCACAGTTTGTATTTTCTATAAATTCTGATTACACAAAATGAATCGATTACACAATGTTAATATACTTAAGGACATGAATGAATTTCACACTATAGAATCTATTCACAGTATCTATATCTAACACAATTAGGTTGTGTAAAAGTTACATGAAATGAATTTCTACAGTTGAATTTTCCACTGGCCATACTTATTACTTATACTTAAATAAAAATTCAACATCGAATCTTGACATAATAGAATAACACCTCCAATTATCTAATAACTCAATACTGGGGTGATACACCATATCATCTTTAATAAGTTATCCAAATTATGTTCTACTATGCGAAATCAATTATCATCACTATGTTCTTTTTTGAATTCATTCTTTTTATACCATATATGTTATATTCAAACTAAAAATATAATTACACTATTTAATCTCATATACATTGTTGTTATTATCTTTATGTAATTTTATTTATCAATATATTTCTCAATAAAATGATAAAAAATTCCATTTCTTCTATTTACAATGGACTATAGCCATGCGATTTGATGACATTTTTTTCCATCACCAACAAACATAGAAATTGATAATGATAAATATTATTAATATATATAATGAATATGAATGTATATTAATTATAAATAATTAATTCATCATCCAATTCGTTACCCTTTAGAAATTGGTGAATGATATCATCGCTCATGCATATGTATGCCCTACCATCTCCACAATGCAATGTGATTCAATATCCATGACCAAAATTCAAAATTCATTATAAAATTTTATCAAATGAATAAATATGATATACATGAGATTATTAAATTTATTTATATGATGAATTGATATCCTATGCACAATAGTCATACCTTCTGTGACTTACCATGCATGAGAAAATGATGTAGTTATCACCTAAATAAATAAAAATAATTATTAAAGAACAACTGCTAATATGATATTATAAAATTATATTTGAAATTATAAATAATAGTACAGTTCAAAAATAAATAAATAAATTTCTTAATATAACTATACAATAAATTAATAGAACATTCAACTTGAGGGAAACATGAGGTAAGGGAATTTGTCTCAATTTACCATTGTGGGTTCATATTTTAATGTAATGAACCTAATTTCGTTAACATGGTGTATATAGTTTCTAATTAATATAAAAAAAACCAGAAATTTTCATATTCAATGTTAGTTTATGATTCAATTTGTATTATTTCTTCTTTGGTAATTTGAGATGAATGTTTCCATGTGGTAAATAATTTCATAACTCAATTGAATTTCATTGGGATCTATTACTTACTCTTTTTAGTTGATGTTCTATGAATGTGTGTTTAGTTTATTTTAATTATTTTCTTATTTTACTTCAACATCGTCTACGAAGATTTATATTTTTCAACCATAATCACTTCATTTATTAATTATCACTTCAATGATATAATCATGTAATGGATTATTTGACAATATCATTTGAATGAGATAATGTTTATGATTAAATTTTAATTTTTTGAAAATATATGGTCTATGTCTAATTATCCACATTAATTTTATTCTAATATTCTCATTTAGGAAATTTGTACATAACACTACCATATTTCTCTCTATGGTAACTAAAAATATTTATGGTTTTTCAATGAAAATTTGTCTATATTGTTCTCCCCGGCCAGAAATCATTTTTATTGCAAATCAATGATTTCAAATAAAATATGTGAATTATATTTCTAAAATTTTAAAACGAATAATAAAGATATTGTAACATATTTTTCAATATAAAATACTAAATTAAAAAATGTCTCATAATTTTTAGAATGAGGTACATTTTTAGTTTCCTTATATAATAAAAATGGGATCATTGTCTTAATGTATTCACCATTTATAGAATTTCACTTCCATCAAGACCACTCATTTGTTTAAATAATAAATTATATGTTTTAAATTATCATTTAATGTAAAATAATTTTCCCAACATTCAAGAAATTTCATGTTTTAAAATGTTATTTTTAATTTGGATTTATATTTTCATCATTAATGTATTTATTGATATTTAATATATTTTTATTCTTCAATGAAAACAACACATTATTTTACATATTCCCATTTATGTATATGGGATATTTATACAATCCATATTATTTACTAGGTTGGTTTGTGATATGTTTGACTAGGGGATATATTGAAAATAATATTATTGATTTATTTTTGATGTAATTATGTAGAACCCGTTGTTTTATTGTACGTGACCCTTAATTTATGATTTTCATGTATATAATGTATAAGATCGATTATTGGGAGATTTTAGGGAAAGTATGGGGAGTTTTTTTTGCTAGAGTAGAGGATCATGGGCTATGCAAGGGTTGTCCAAACTGTGTGGGGGCCACGTAGTAATTGTGCTCATTCAGAAGTAGTTTTCTGAAAATTTGAAGTAGTAGATTTGGAAAGGTGTCTTCCTGATTAAGGAGACTGGGTGATGAGGATATGAGAGGTCTTCCTCGGTAGAATCTAATGCATGATTCACACACATATTGTCTAACAATTTGACTAATCCATGTGCGGGGACAAAGTGAGATCCTAAATAATGGATCTCAAACATTTTTAAATTAATGTTTATCATTTTTCTATGAAATGGCTCTAATATAATAATAATATCTTTTAATGATCATATAACCTCTCCCAATACTTATAGAATCGAACTATAGCCTCTCCTTGGTGCGATGAATCCCAATTCATGTGCTAAGGGATAGTTCATCACTTTTCTTATCATGGTTTCTTAGATCTACAACGCCTCTCTTCTCATAATCAAAGATAAACACTATCTATGCCTAAATATAATATTTCGGATGACCAAATAAGTTGATATTTGATATTGATTAGGTTAGGAGAATATATCTATGATTGTTTTATGGATTTTTGACCCGGTTTCATTAGCGTTCTTTTCCATTTTTTGTTTTCCCGACAATACTCGAGGAAGGTAGATTCACCCTCAAATATTATTGATTAAACTGATTGGAATGTGTTAAAATTGATTAAAGTGTCTTTAATTTATTGTGAATTGGATTTCTAATGATTTTTGGAAACCCTATTGAGTGAAAGTTTGTGAAAAAGTCCAAATTCAGAGTTCTTGAATAAAGTAAAATGGTTCTTGATTTCAATTATAGATTTTAGAATGGGGATATTTGGGATTTTGTTGAACAGAAATATGAAAATGTATTCAATGAAGGGTATAGTTTTTTCTAAATTGAATGGTTGATTGGAATTAGTTTGTTTAATGGTTTTCAATGAAATAATGTCATTATCAAAATGGATGATATGTTTGTTTTGGAATTGGTTTTTGGAATATTGGTTGTGTGTGTTCATGTGAATTCGGGATAGACAGGGGTAAGGATCCTTCAACATCATTATTGGTATGCCTATGTGTTTGTGATCTCCCTCACAAAAAGGTTCACTAGGTGATGAAATAGTGAAATGATTCATCACCAATTGTGAGTATAGGGAGTTCTAGTTTACATGGATGGATAGATGTATGGATAATTAGAATGGTATAATAATTCGAAAATAGATATTGAGATTTGTTTTTAAAGCCTTTTTGACATATTTTCATAAAAGATGTATTTTTCTAAAAAAATGGATAAATTGTAGTTGGGTTATATTTAGTTATAAACTATTATTATAATTGTTAATATTTTGATATAAACTATTTTTAGAAATTTTTTTATATAAAATATTTTATATAATAGTGAATAAACTTTCTATCCAAGTGTTGTGAGTGGGGAAGTCATTGGGAAAACCTAATATGTTTTATATTCAACATTTCTTCGGAACTATGGAACTTTTGAAGAGGATATCTTTTGATAAATTGGTAAATGTAAAGTATCATATTTATTTAAAACCACCTTGTGATACATGAGTTGTTTTGGGATTTTGGATAATGTAGTTTTTCGATCATGGAGTATTGTGGTCATCATATAGTCTTTAATTTATTTTCATCTACTTACATTGTTGAATAAATTGCCTTCCTCTTTAGCACACTATGGTTGTTTTTTATAACGGATGTTTTTGAGATGTTTTCTAATTTGTCTTGCATCATAAATTGGTCTTTTTTGTTACAATTGTGTGTGTGGTTTTATTATTAAATATTTAATCAACCCCACTTGTATTCAATACCCTAAAAATTTATTTCCATCCTTTTTAATCAAAGGTTTATTGCTTAAGGCCTAGTAATGGGTCACCATAATCTGAATCCAATGAATATATGGGGGTAATTAAAAATTCAATCATCTTTTTTTGGTCCTTTCAGAACATTTGATCTTCAGTTTCTTGGTCTTTTTGCTGAATTCATTCTTATCTACTATATGGGTTGTATTCAAAGAAAGGGGTTGGATTGTGAAGACATGGAATTTAGAGCCCAAAAGGATTTCTCTTTAAATTTTATGATGAACATCAGCTGACCAAAAAGTTTGGTACTTAAGTGTTTTAGAGACAATTATAGGATATTGGAATCTCATTGTGACAGGTTTAGCTACTGATACAAGATTGACATTCATTTGAGTAATGAATTACCAATAGGAATGTGTATTTCATTTTGATAAAATGTTATATGAAGTGATTAATTTTTTTTATTATAGAAAAAATTGTAAAATTTATTTCCAATTAATGATTTTTAATAGGTCATGGTTGGTAAATTTTTAAATGGGTTGATTTTTAAATGAAAAACAATAAATTTTTTTAAAAAAATTATACATGGAAAATAATCATTTTATAATGAAATGTTTTCATATTTGATGTGATAGAATTTGAAATTCTAAGACATTAGTTGTGAGTGAATGAAACCTAATGATTTGTTGTTTGTTTTGAAAATGGAACCTGATAAGTGTCATAAGAACCATTTGGAAGAGGCCATTTACAATGTGGATGCTCTTGTTCCATAGGTGAACCAACAGTTGGTTCAAATACTCACTCAAGCATTTCAATCCATTTATTTAGGACTAAAACCATATAATATTTTTACGAAATCAACAACTTTTCAAAATCTATGTGGAGAAAATGTATTTTTCTTCAATATAGTAGTTGAGAATACTAGAACTAAGAGTAAGTGGAATAGGGACACATATTCTGAAGGCGGTGTAAAACATCGGAACTATACCACAAGAGATTGTATCCTTCCTCCAAGATCTATGATAAATTTTGGATGTTTTAATTCAGGTTAACCGAGCCACTAATTATGAAAATATTTTCAAATATCTTTAAATTGAATTTAATTATTTTGAACCCACCAAATTGTTACTTTATGATAAATTGCCACATTTTTATGGTATTGGTAATATATTGTGCTTAATAGTAAAAATAGTCCATTTCAGATTTTAAACTATTTTAAAACATTTCTATATTTTGGATGTAACACTTTCTACAATAATATGACTTAAAATATTCATTCTTTCCAAATTCTAAACATCAAGGGAATTATTTCATTCTTCATGATCAAATGTCGAATCGGCCATATGGAAAATCAAAATAATCTCACTAGTGGGAGCATGAATTTTTTTTACATATATATTGTGTTTTGGTGTGGGGTTCATAACGCATTCATGGATTGTCCTAAAGTGGTAAACATAGGTAGGTGGACACACAAGGAGATTTGGAACATCTTTAATTAAGGAAAGGCCATGTGAATTAGCCGACTATGGGGACATTAGATCATCCTAATCTGTAGGTTTGCGATTAGGAGATTCTGACTGGAGAGAATAAATTGACATAGTAATACAAGCATAACTCTCGGCATACATGTCAAAATCTAATGTTAATTTGAAGGGAAACACCCAAGATATTCATGAACAACATTTAAGAATGGTGAAACGCATGAAGGTACCATTTAATGGGGCTAAAATAATTATATATTCTAGAGGAAAACATCTGGTTATAAAAGGAGGGGAGCTCCTCTCTCTCAATGAATCTTTCATTCAATCTTGTTACTTCTAGGACACCAAGGAGGAGATGTTTTTGGATCTATTTCATTAATTTCTTTTCATTTCTACTGTTTTGTAATGCATTCTTCTTTCCCATTCATCTCAATTACAGTTACCATGGAAGGGTAAATATTTGAAGTGATTGGGGAAGGGTTCATTTTCTATTTTTTTATTCTTGAGTTCTGGATTTAATTGAATGAAATTTCATTCTTTTTCAAAGATGTTTTCAATTTCATATAGTAGATACTATTATCAAGTTCGGTTGTTCTTGATTTTTTTTCATTGTTGATTTTTTCCCATGGTTAATTAATCACTATCTCCCTCATCGAATTTCTGTTTTATATACTGTGGAATAGACTTGGGATTAGTGGTGAAATAATCGACGATCGTCAGTTTGTGTAAAAGTGGTAGTGAATGTTTTTGATTGTCCGGGATAAAGAAGACCCGATCAGGTATTACCCATGTCATATGAGGATATTCAATAGAAATATTTTTCACATGGAAGGATATTTGAACATACTAATATTTGGTAATTTTTTCTCTCACCATCATAATCTCACAAAGGAAGTGAGAGAAAAAAATTGTGAAAACTCAAATTATTCAACTAAGAGGAAGATTTTTGAATTAAATTGAATAAGGATAAAATTACAATTGGGAAACCTACCCCTACATAATCACCCATTAAATATAATAGTTTTTCAATCATTTGTATTTCGAATTTCATTTCAATAATTTTCTCAATAATTTATTCTATAAACACACCATTTATACCATCATTTTAATGTGAAAAGCTATTTTCTATGCACTCCTATTCAAGAGACAACCAAGGTCAACCACATTACATCATTATAACATAAGAAATAATTGTTTTTCCGTACCCTACAATAGGATTTCCTCAAAACATGGAACTGTTTCTGGGGATGTAGTGCCACATTCAAATAGTAAATATTTTACCATTTTGAAATTAAAATAAAATAAAATAAAACACTTTCCATGCTGTCTTAAAATGAATATTTCATTAATTCATGGAACAATTACCCAAAAATAAATGAACACTTTATTGATATAACATTCTCAGTGGAGGATGGTATTTTGTATATTCTTAGACAGGTGGGTTTATATTGAATGAAAATAATGAGGGGAAAAATTCAATGAATTCATAGATGGACTAGTGGAGGATATGAACAATGGAGTTTTTGAATCGATGAACTGAATTCTGACTGAATTCTAAAAATACATTCTAAAATATTATGAAATTTCAATGGTCCATGAAGACCCCCACCCCACCCCTAGTGATCCCTCATTTGTCTATGTATATCTAAGATATAGTGGACACTGACTACCATCTTATACCTACTACTACTCAAATCCAAGATGTGTTGTCCAGTGATGAACTGATTGAAGGTGAATAAACATAGGGAGATAAGCTTTTCATGAACTAATTATATTTTGATTTTGTTGAAACTGAATTGTTTATAACCTCCCCTTGTTTATTTTTTTAGATTCAGCCAATACATGTATTTGCATAGAGAAGATAATAAAAAAGAAGATTCATCTGAATGGGAACATATAAGTCTTCCTAAAATTGTTGAAGATTTATTAGAGGGTGTTTAGGAGGAGATCAGAGTGGATTTTCAATATTAATATGAGAAAAAAATTTAGACATTGAAAGGTAAGAATGTGATATCGACACTTCATGCTTCAATTTTTTTAAAATAGAGTTACATTATAACATTCACATTCATTTTTTACCTATATATCAAACAATTCACAACCACTAGAGAATAATGAAGATGTTGTGAATGAAGAAACCAAGAATCTGGAGGAATCATTGATTATCATAACCCCACCATGTTTGTTGTATCTCATTATAGTGTGGGTGTAATTGGTATTCTCAATCAATGGAGTTATCAACAAAATCGTACAAACGTTAGAAGGAAAGAAGAAGTTTAGTTGGTTCTTGATAACGAAACCTCAACCACCACCAGATTAGGGATAAATGATTAGAACTACCCTTCTAAAGTCAGTCAAAAACCATGGAACACTTGGGGGATTAAACCAATATTTATCCTTTTTTCTTATTAAAAATAAATGTTTATTTATTATAAAAAAATTATTATATTATCTTTTGTTATTTTTTAGGATTTCAAAGAGTAGAATTTAGGAGCCTAACTCAACGTCGAATTACAAATAATTCAAGACATAAATCTCAATTACACTTGATTTCTTATTGTGATTCATTTTCAAATATTATTACAAGTTAAATATATATGAATACCTTGAAAACACCACATAATTTATGTATGGGATAGGAAACCTTTTTAGTTAATAATTTTCATATATATTTTATTTTATTGTTTTTCAAAAATAAATTAATGTGTATTACGAATTTTTGTGTGTTTATTTTTAAAATTAAGTGTGTTTTCAAAATATTTTAGATGAAATTATTATCACTTATATTTTTGAAACCCATGTTAATGTGTGAAGCAATATATTCTATGAAACTGGGCATAAATGAATGCTGAAATGACTTTGATTCAAGTTCGAATATTTTTTTTTCATGAAAAGTACACCGATTTTTAAATCTAATTCCACATATCACTGTATTTATTTTCAAAATAATTTTATAGTGAAACTTCATTATCATTATTTTTATATTATTTATATTCACCTAATTTCATGAGAGAACAAGAACATTCTTACATTAACTAGATTATTATTTTTTCCTATCAAATGTTAAATCTTTGAGGTACTTGTGTTTTAAATGATTGAGGCACTTATTTGGTATTAAACCCCCTTTTCAAAGTAATAATTTCTATTTTGGAATACGCTTTTCTTGACACTCATTTCCATCACAGAGTCTAAATGAATAAAAAGGGAATGGCCTTAGCAAAACTTGATTCATCCTTTGAAGAAAACATAAAAAATTGACAAAGGAATTAACAAGGGTTTTTTCCATTTGGGTCACGCAGGTTCTCTAATAGTCGTGCAAGTACACTTGCGCGCCACATAATGGTCATGCTGGTGACATGCGTTCCCTATTTGAAATTTTTCCTAGGGTCTCTCTAGCCTATAAATACCACTGTGGGCCCCTCCATTTGAAGGATGATAAATTCCAAAACTTAGATTTGAGCTCCCGGTGCCCTAGCCTCTTCTCAAAGCTTCTGAACACTTCTAAGGTAATTTATTACCTAGAATAGAATATCAAATGATGGGGTAGAAGGTCTAAGTGTTGTAATTCATCAACACTTGCATGCCTAGGTGGCCAGCCATTCAGGGAAATGGCCACACTTGCGCGCCTCCCTTCACCTTCCACAAAACATGCAAGCTTCTCTTCTTGAAGTTACCAGGGTTAGTATAAAATGAATGTGCCAAGCCTCACCCAAATTTCACACTAATGATTAGTCGGCACGCAAGTACACATGTGTCACGTAAGTATAATATCTCGACCAGGACTTGAACGCCCACTCAGTACATGCACGTCCCTCTCTTTTTGGGTTCCCATCATACCCATTTCACCCCTCTTTCAACTATCCACCTCTCCTCTTTAGGATTAATCTTTCAGAACTCTCTCCAAAGCCATTTATGGTATAATTTATTTGTTGGCTACATTATCTAAAAGGAATTCTATGGAACATCTCTCAAAACCTAGTGACTTACCCATCTTTACATCACTAAATTTAGAGAGTTTATCCATTCAACCTCATCCTTTAAGAGGAGAGAATCCTTAACCTTGGCCTCCATTTCATAAGTAATCCCCAGTCCAAACATTATTTAATTTGGGAATCCTCCTTATGAGTAAGCCCCGAATCCTCATTAATTTGGGCCTCCTTTTCAGGAGTAAGCCCCAAGTCCCCTAATCTGGGCATCCACCTTAGGAGTAAGACCCAGTCATAATTCCCTTAACCTGGGCATGCTTTTTAGGAGGAAGCCCCAGTATAAAAGATCCCAATAATCTGGGTATCCTCCTTAAGAGTATTCCCCAACCATAATTCTCTTATCCTGGGCTTCCTTTTTAGGAGTAAGACCCAGTCTCAAGTATGGGAATCCTCTTTAGGAGTAAGCCCCAAGTCCCTTAATTTTTCAAATCCCTTAACCTGGGCCTCCTTCTCAGGAGTAAGTCCCAGTTTTAATTTCTCATAACAAGTCCTAATTTACTTTTGATCCGGGCATCCTTCTCAAGAGTAAAACCCAATCATATATCTTCTCCTAACATTGGAATCTTCCTTAGGAGTAAGCCCCAATATTAGATTATCCAAATATCCATAAAGCACATATACCTTTATGGACCCTATTCCTAGATTTCTTCCCTGATGTAAATCATAATCTTCATCTATTTGGGTAGTCACACATACATAAGCCCCACATCATTTCTTATGATTGCATCTTTCATGTAATAATTGTTTGGTTTTACCAATACATCTTGATTCTAATAACGAGTGTGACTCATGTGATCTTAGAGTGTAAAAGTAATTATGACATCTTTCTATCATCCATCAATCATAAACATCATACTCCCTTATTATAACTACGTGGGTTTTGATTCCTTTTCCAAACCAATGGATATGTAGGTAGCCCATCTGTGGGTACGATCCCAACTCTGAAATAATCCATGTCCTTCTGAATGACAATGAACTTCAAGTGCCCCACTGAGTGGCTTTAAAACTAGCATGGTTATCATAATGACCAAGAGACTTTTATATAATGTGTCGAAGGATACCATTAACTAAGAATATCTAACAAATACAGATGATTCTCTATCGATGAAGAACCTCAAATACATATAAAATATTCACTAAATCTCCTACATATCAATCATTCATTGTCAGATTTAATGGAAAGCTATTTTTATACATGGTAATGTAATAAGGATTCACAAACATAACTTAAATATATAAAGAGTATCCCAGAGTAGACAATAATTCCCCTCAAAATGGTGTGATGAGTCTGAACTCCCATCCTCTCAACCAATTCAAATTCCTAACCCTCATTAGTACATAACTAATGAGATCCTACCTTTGGAAAGTAGTTCTAGATGGATATGGAATCATTGGATGTTTCCAATTCTACAAACAAAACCGTTAGAAACAGATTGGAATGTTTGAACCTTCAATCAATGAGGTCATCCCCAATTACAAAGGAAAAAAAATGATGAACCCGAATTGAATCCTTAACCACGATAAATTGATGTTTTAAATATTTGTTAGTCCCCTATTTAAACTCAATGAGAGGGCCACCATAGCAATCAATAACATTTTTTCTCATCCAAAAGATGTAGGAGCCGAACTTATCATGAATATGATTGTTATATCAAACATGCACTCTTTTCCAAGATCTTCTGCATTACAATAATGGGTTTTCTTATGTCCATGACTGTGAAAACCTCTGCCATGAATGCATCTACTGCTGCTCCTACTCGATCGTCGTCTGATCTGAGGATGATATCACATACTCAGGGTCTTTAATTCTAGGTATCAAATGGACTACATAAGGTGTACCATCAACACGGTACCATTCCAACTCTGGAGGCTGCTTGACAAGCCCTCCATGTGAATAATTCAACCAGGTTGTCGGAACAGCGACGACCAGCGATCAAGAAGCAGGTGGTGCCAACCACCATCTCCAACCGTTGCGGGTCATTATCCCTAGAACACAATCACCATTCACTCTCGTATTCTGGGGAGGTTAATGAGTAGGTCCCATAGGGCCTTAATTCAAGGAGACGTGAGTCCTTCCCGAGAAATCCCATCAACAATTGCCACCAGACTCATGCGGAAGTGCGCCCCCCAACATGATGATGGTGTCATCTCCAGGCGTTCGGATGAGGTTCCTCGAACCCGATAAAGTAAGAAAAACAACAAGAGGAGACAAATTGTTAACAATGAGCAGGTTATTATCTCTGTTGTTTCCGGAGAAGTCCACCAACCAATCTTGGTGGCAAGCAAAAAGTGGGCACACACAACCGTCCGTTTTAATCCCGTTGTCTAGAAGACTCATATGGCAGCATCACGCCAATCCCTCCTGGCAATTTCGGTGGAGTACTAGAGACAGGAACATAGACATGTTTATAATTCATCAGCTACTCAGTAGGCTCGTCTGATGACATACGATGAAGCCCGCCAACCCAATATATTGATAACTGGATACAGGCACATACACCTTCTTACACTCATCAATCTTGCCAGCAACCTCATCTGTCAGTGTTGAAGGAGGCTCATCAACCAAGTTTGTAAAAGTGCAATCAGCAGGCACATACACCAGGTAGTATTGATCAAGACTACCAATAGTCTCATTTGGTAGCATTCGTAGAAGTCATTCAGAAAGCTCCATCGACAAACCAGAGGCAGACACAACTCTCTGCCCCCACACATGAGTACTGCCATGATTCATTGACTGGAAAAGGAGGACAAGAGCATGAACTCGCACATAATCCAAGCACAAAATATACATATTTCCCCGTTCTGACAGCTAGAGTCACCATGCATATTCTATCAATGGTGAAAGAGTAGAAGCAAATCCCTTCTCATATCATGTATGACTACCCATATATTATAACAACGTCAACAACATCTCATGGAATGACACATAGATCTATCTCTACCAGTGGAGTGATACATCGATAATTCACTCAAAAACAGACACACAAATCTATTCCAATATAAGAGGGTTGTGGGTTGTACTCCCACATATCATACAGACAACCAAGTTGGGCACATACACCTGGATTGAGTGTAGATAATCAGCCAAACCTGATCAATTCTCCTGAGCAGGCACAGACCCCTGCCAAATTGAGTAAGAAGGAATCTAAGAAGAAGACTCGCCCAATACAATCAAGAAATCAAGGGAAAATCTGTAACAAGGCCTTACTCGATGCTGAACTTCATGATGCACTCAGAAAACTATCTGTTGCAACTCAAGATTCTTCTCTCTCAGTTCCCAATAGTGGGAACATTAATTCTAAAGGTCTGCATCAAATACTTCCCCATTAAGGCTTTCTTCATGACATGTCAGTCAATCTTGAGTTTCATCTTCAGATGAGAGCCACAAGAACCCTATATATGGTCCGATGACCAAGGAGCAAAATGTTTCACCTTTTTATGTAACCCACCATGGTGGTCCTCCCCATGATGATGAATTTAGCTGTGAAAGTCCTCTCTGCAGTAGTAATTTGCATTGTCTGGAAAATTCATCAGAAGATATTGTAGGGACGAGAAAGCCCTCTTATCTTGAGGCACTTATAAATGTGAATCCTGTCATGTATGATGCTTTACCATTATCAGGTGAAATACATTCTCAACCAGAAGATAGCCCAGGGTGTATTCCATTCTCCAAAAAACCCCTAAGTCATGCATCTTCTAGTTTGAATAGGGATTTCTCTACCAATCTTGTTGAATCCTATGAAGAAACAAAGAAGCACCATCTCTAGTCTAATTTGGTAGAATAATCATAATTAAATGATAAAGAGGAAATATTGAATATTAGAAAACAACTGGAAAATGGTGATGTGCCAGTCATGTGTTGGCCTCTGGCTGACTCTCAGTATGACATTCCAGAGATGTTGATTGAAGATGAAATTCATGATATTCGTCTCAACATTGAAAATCTCTTTGTCAGTTGAAAAAGAAAATATTATCTTATGATGAATATGAAAATAATGTCAAGATAATAGAAGGGTTACAATGCCAAATTGACTTGGAATCTCTCTCAGTTTCTCGATATTCGAAGGCTGAAAAACAGAAGAGAGCCCTTCAGCATTCATGACTTGGCACACTAAGAAGGTTTCACCAGTTAATTTCCAATTCCCCATCTAGTATTCATATCAGGGGATGGGGTGTTCATGGACCACTACATTTCCCGATTCTCTCCAGTCAGCAAATCCCACCTAAAATGGTATCATAAAATGTTATTGCACATGGCCGGCCACAGTCAATGGGTTTTGATTGTAATCAAAAGCACGCACAAGAACATGGTTCAACTAGTTCCACTAAAAATAATGCATACAGAGAACAAGTTGTTGAATTACTCTTGCATCAAGCAAACGATAATATTTAACACGCCTCTCATTTAGAGAAAGCGCACCATCAAGTGATAGAAGTGTTAGAAATCATCCAACAGTCTTTTCAGTCGGGTGATAAAATTGGATGTAGGTTGTTGCATCCAGCTAATTTCCAGACTAAGGTCCTCATGATCAAGAGAGATTTCAAGAATTTATCAGATATACCATGTCCATTAACACCCCATCCTTCCAGAATGGGGACACTTTTAACCCAACCCTCAGAATCTACAAATAGGATTCAAAGAGTTGAGAAAAGACAGCAGGAACAGCCCCAGTCCATCGGACTGGGGACTTTTTGAAATCCTCAATCCCTCCTTCAGAGAAAGTCAGTCTTCTATCGATTGGGGAAGAAGCCTAAAGAGGAAATAAGAACCAAATATCAGGATAGTCCCTCCAAATTATTGTGCGTCCAGAAGTTTCTGAGGGATGGAATCAAAAAAAGGCAATGTCTCATCAAATACATGGAAGAAGACAATATCGCAGAAATGATGATAGAAGGTATTCAATGCATTATGCATCAATAAATGTCATCAATTCCATAGTTGCTGATCCACCAGATGAGGCTCACATGGGGGGATTAGATGAAGAGTTTCATGCTCATGAAGATATATGCACAGACACAAATGAAGAAGGTGTGCGTACATGAAATCAAAGGATTACTCAGAACCTAGGTAATCCTTTAATTAACCCACTTCCCCCTCTCCAAAAGAGATCCAAAAAAGGGTAATGGAAAGAATCAGGTTATATACCCTTCCTCTGGAGAAGGCCAGTCACTCTTACTAGAGCAAAAATTTTCACAACAAGAGGAAGAAATGAAGGAATTGAGGAGGATGAATGCAGAATTACTTCAGGGTAGTCTTCTTCCTAAGCGTGCTACAGCCAGTCAGTCAAAGTAATTTTTTTAGCTACTTAGATAGATCAAGAATGTCCTCATTTATCAGTACACCATCACATGTCTAATCCTCTAGGTCAAGTCTAACAACAATCGGCAGTGCTGCCATTGGTTGCAGTACCAGCTGCCACACCTATAACAGCTCTAGTCATTGAACCTGTTCAGGTCCAAGATCAACTGAATGTTTCTCAAAAGTTAATAACTACTATTGAGTCATTAACAGCTTGGTTGGATGCTATGGAGGTAAATCGTGCTCCGGTTCAATCAGAGAATAGAACTTACCCTGAATTGGTTGATGCAATTCCTCCCCCATAAAATTTTTCAAATACCACATTCACAATAGTTAATGGGTTTGGAGACCCATAGAAACACTTAAAACATTTTGTTTCTCATTGCGATCCTATGATGGGAACCCTTCCGCAACAAGAAGCAGTTAATATCAGGTGTTTTTTATATTCATTACAGGGACATATTATTGTTTGGTACTCAAGCTAGTAATCTCGGTCAATTATCGGATGAGAGGATCTTCTTCCACAATTTCTTCTTCAATTTAGGTCAGCATTCCCAAAGAAAATAGTTTTTGATCATACAAACTGTATGAAAAGGGAGAATCAAAGGTTCTTAGATTCCATTCCTCACTGGAAGGGATTAACATATTCTCTATCGATAGCACTCCTTCAAGAGGAATTGTGGCCAATCTGTGCGGAGAATTTATGTGATGAGTTGTGCACATCGCTGATCCCAGTGAAATACACAGGAGGGTTTCAGGTCCTTACTTCAATCGCTCAACAGATTTAATATTCCTTTATAATAACTAAGGATAATTCTCGTGTAATTCCATCAGCTCCAGGAAGGAGAGTGGGTAAAGAATAGACTGCTACATTTATGCTTAAACAAGCACCAATACCTGCATCTACTCCAAAACCTTCATCTTCTCGAAGTGCTCCACCTCCTGAGTACCAACAACAAAGGCCGTTTCATCAAGATAATCAATGAAATCAAATACAAAAACTATTTGAGGATTTTATAAGAAAATTTTACTCATTCTGAAATGAACAAGTTCTTGGTTATTTCATTTTGGCTCTGGAAAATAATTTTGTTCAATTGCAAAGGTCTAAGAGGCCAAACAAGGAATGAGATTATGTCCATCCCAACTATTTCTCATTCCGTCAAATTTTGGGGCATAAATTTCAATAGTTTTTTTATTTCAATGACCTCCTGCAAAAAATGGTCGATTTGGGACAAGTCAAACTGAAAGGTTCTTCAGCTCAGGTAGCATGTGTTACTGCTACGGTTCTAGAGGAGGAAGGTGAGTGGCAAGACGTTAAGAACAAAAATGCACAAAAATATGATGATTGGATGACCAGAAAGACGATCAACCAAACTCATGCTATTTTTCAAACACAATTGAAGAAACCAATTGTGTCTTATTCTATGAATGCCACAGAAAAACCCTCTTAATCAGATGAAAAATCCTTAAAGAAACAACATAATTAAAAGAAAGAATAAGTATCAGAAGAAGATGAGTATGTGCCAATGCCTAAGTTGTCTTTGACTCTGGAAGATTTCATGCCATCTACTTTAAATCCACAGGCACTGCCCCACCAAACAGCACATCCTAAACAGGCTAATCAGGCAGAGTCTTCATCGGATGAACATTTGATCTTCGGTTCTGTTAATATGAATCAATTATCATATCTGAATGCTTGTCACAATTTCGATTATGATGAGCCCATGATCCCTATATCAAACAGAGGAATCTGAGTATGTTCTATAGGCTCAGGATATAGGGGAAGACGTGGATCTTTCATAGGACCCTATTCCAATTCTACCCCTTCTAGAACTATGTATGCGGCAGAAACTCATGGTAGAGCCCTTCAACGTGCTCAACAAGAACAAGCATGTTCTTCCACAGAAGGCAGACTCAGTCCTGACACAATTACTTTGGAATATTGGTTGAAGTTTCCATCTTCTTCCTCTCAGTATGTAAATTGACCTAATCAGTCTAATCTTCCATATCCAGGAGTATTACCAACTCTTATCCCAGTACAAGATGCATCAACATCCAAAGCATCAATTTCCAAGGCACCTACTAAACTACATGTTCCTATTTGGAAACGCAGTCCTTTGGATCAAAATATAATGTATTGAAACAATTGGACCAAATACCGGCCATGTTATAAATTGTTGATGCTTTTTATTTATCAAAGGATCTTCGGGAGGCACTCATCGAGGCTTTGTTGAGTCCTCAAGAGTTAGAAACTGAAATTACTGCAGCTAAAGTCTACCATGTAGAGAATAATCCTGCATAATGCCATACAGTGATATCTATTACTAATGAAGATGATGATGATGTCGTGCATGGACATATTAGACCTTTGTACTTTTCTGGAAAGGTAAATGGTGTAGACATCCGAAGAACTTTCATTGATAATGGTTAAGGAGTCAACCTCATGCCCATTCATACACTTCATCGATTGGGCCTTATGGAAACTGATTTATATCCTTCTACTATGATGTTACAAGGATTTGATAAAAATGAACAAGAATCACTGGATGGGATTTCACTCAGAACTCAGTTTGGAGATCTTCTATCCAATTCATATTTCATGGTTATTGATCAAGACTCGCCCTTCAACATATTGCTTGGAAGACCCTGGCTACATCAACATATGACTATCCATTAATCATACCATCAATGACTCAAATATTGTTTTGATGGTCATGTTGGGACATTTTATGGTGATAAGGCCTCGTTTAGGACATGTTAATCTCAATACATTGAGGCCGAATTTTATTACATGAAGGGAAATGAGAAATCCCCAAGAAAGTAGATTAAAAAATTTAATGCTCTATATGGTTTGGAAAAGAATCATGTAAACCCATTAGCACATGTGAGTACAAATTATGTATTGCTTATCCGTAAAATTGATAGGATATACCCAAATCAAAATACTCTTATGGAAACCTCTATAATGTCAATCATGGAAATCAAGCCAGTCAGCATGGGAGAAAGTGATGATCCACCAAGCAATGATGAAAGCTCAAATGGAGATGTCTTCATTTCATTTGCTGAAATCCATAAAGTCTATACGTAGACAAACAGTCCAGAAGATGTTATAGAAATGTTAGAGATGAATGATGATGTCGATTCTTAATCCATCATATCCTCTTTATTTCCCAAAGAATACCCTTCATTATCAATCTGGTCGGAAATGGAAGATTCTTCTTCAAGATGGGAACATTTTAACATCTCTTCTGATCATGAAAATTCCACTTCATCATCTACTATGAAAGTAGAAATAGAAGAAATAAAACATTTATAGAAGAAGAGGAATATCTCAGGGATGCTCTTCCATCATTTGAAGAGGGTGTCTCTACTACCATGGATGAACTCAGGGAAAAAAATCTGGGTACAAAAGAAGATCCATGCCCCACATTAATTAGTGCGTCTATGACTCATGAAGAGCAAGAGATGTATATTTCCTTTTTAAAGAAAAATCTAGATATATTTTATTGGAACTATACAGAGATTCCAAGGATTGATCCTGATGTTTCCACTTATCGTTTGGGTTTCCCAGAAAAACATTGAGGATTCAAACAAGTTGCTAGAAGAACACACACAACCAATGCTTCCAAAATTAAGGCTGAAGTGGATAATCTTATCAAATCTAACATTGTCAGAGAAGTTCAATATCCCATGTGGTTGAATAATATTGTCCCAGTGAAAAAGAATAATGGGAAAATTATAGTATGCATTGATTTCAGGGATCTTAATCGTCATTGTCCAAAGGTTGATTTTCCAGTTCCGATTACATAACTATTAATTGATGCAATATCTTGATATGAAGCACTCTCCTTCATGGATGGATATTCTAGATATAATAAAATCCAAATTTATCTAGAATATGAGGAATCTACAACCTTTAGATCCCCTCAGGGTATGTTTTTCTATCGGGTAATTCCCTTCGGCCTAAAGAATGGAGGCCCAACATATCAGCGTGCCATGTATCGTATATTTAAACACATTTTAGGGAAGTTCATTGAATTTTATGTGGACAATTAGGTGGTCAAATCTAGGCAACGTGGTAATCACTTAGCTGATTTGGAAGTTATTTTCCACAAACTTCGGCAACATAATTTTACGATGAACCCCTTAAAATGTGCTGTTGGGGTATCCTCGGAAAAATTTCTCGGCTTTGTTGTACACCATCGTGGTATTGAAGTCGATCCTGAGAAGACAAAGTCAATCCTTGGTATGTCATCTCCTCAAAATCTGAATGAATTGAGAGGAATTCAAGGACACATAGCCTATATTCGTCGTTTCATCACCAATTTGGGAGGAAAAAGTTTACCCTTCACCAAATTGATGAAGAAGGGAGTCACATACTAGTGGGCTAAAGAATGTTACGAAGCATTCGATAATCTCAAGAAGTATCTCTTGAGTCCCCTGGTGTTAATGACACTTGCTGATGGAAGACCACATAACCTCTATGTGACAGCTTTAGAGCGATCATTGGGTGACTTTCTTGCTCAGAAGAATGATGCTAGAAATGAAAACAGCCTCTACTATCTTAGTAGGACTATGATTGAAGCAGAAAACCGAATTTCAAATATTGAGAAGTGATTCCTAGCATTAATCATTGCAGTTCAGAAGTTGAGACACTATCTACAACATAACAAAGTCCAATCGGTATCTCGCAATAACCCGATCAAATTCATCCTTAGTCGTCCAATGCTTACTTGACATTTGGTAAGGTGGGTAGTTATCTTACAGCAATTTGATATTAAATATGATTATCAAAAACAAATAAAGGTCTAAGCTCTAGCTGATTTCCTTGCAAAGCACCCTTCAGTGGAAGACACATCTTCAGATATTGAACTACATGATGTGGAAGTCTTCTCTATTCAATAAAGTCTTCAAATGTGTAAAATGTACCTTGATGGTGCTTCCGGAAGTCCAACAGTGAGGAAAATGGAAAATCCTAAATTCAACATAGTTGGCATAGGAATTGTTCTCATTTATCCAGAAAAGGAAGTGTTACCTTATTCCTTCTCATTGTTGGGAGACAGTACAAATAATGTAGCAGAATACCAAGCTCTCATCACAGGGTTGGAGTTGGCACTTCAAGCACAAGTGAATCACTTAAAGGTGAAAGGTGATTCACACCAGGTAATCAAACAAGTCAATGGGGATTACGCTATCAGAAAAGAAGAACCAATCCATTTTTATGATTACGTCAGAGAGTTAATGGTGGAATTCCATTCGGAACTAACATTTTCTTATGTCCCACGGTCACAAAATTCTCATGTTGATTGACTGGCTAATATAGCCACAGCTCTGGCAGATCCAAATCGGGAGGAGACAAGCATCAGTATTGCCCACCATCATACAATTTCACCTTATGTTCAAACCAGAACAGAGGAAATTAATGAAATTAGTCCCATCTCTGAACCATATGGTCATACTACTTGATGGATGATGCCTATCAGGGAATACCTTCAAAATGGAACACTTCCACCTGATAGAGCCAGGAAAGAACAAATCTGGTGACGTGAGGTCAATATTACTCTTCATGACAGCCCAAATAACCTAGAGAAAATTCTCTACAAGTTTGGTTTTGATGGAGTTCTCTTCAGATGCATTGATGGTGAAGTGACAATTGCTATCATGAAAGAAGTGTATGTAGGAATTTGTGGTGCACAACAATCTGGACATAGACTATCTGATCAAATTATAAGGCTTGGATACTTTTTTCCTTCAATGATACAAGATTGTATTGATTTCACAAAGAGGTGTCATTCGTGACAAGTACATGCCAACTTCATTCATCAACCCCCAGAGTTTCTTTATACAGATAAATACTCATGGCCATTTTCCACATGGATAATGGATGTGATGAGTCATTATCCTTCAGCTACAACCAAGCAGTTTAAGTATATTCTTACAGCTACTGACTTATTTTCCAAATGGGCATAGGCAATACCTCTCAAAGAAGTTAGATCTAAATACATTGTTTTCTTCATCAATTCTAACATCATCACCATATTTGGTGTCCCTCATACCATATTGATGGACAATGGAACCAACTTCTGTTCATCCGAGGTGAAGAAGTTGTATCAAGAATACAACATCAAATCCAATTATTCATCTCCGTATCAGGGAGCGGCCAATGGCCAGATAGAAGCCTTTAACAAGACTCTTTCAAACATACTACAAAAGATGGTGGAAAAAGATAATAAGTAATGGCCTGATAAACTCATTCATGATTTATGGTATTATCGAACTACAACCCGCACTGAAACGTGGTCAACTCCATATTCATTGGTATATGGAACGGAAGCAGTCATGCCAATTGAGGTTCAACTACCCTCACTTAGAGTAGCCATTTTTTATAAGTCATCTACAGATGAAGAATCTCAAAAGAGATTGGATGAATTGGAATGGTTATATGAGAAATGATTGTGCACCCTGCACCACATGGAAGTCTATCAGAATCGAATTGCACGAGCTTTCAAAAAAAAAATTTCTTCGTTCATTCGTTCAGGGAAAATTGGTATTAGTGCTGAGAACTCCAATGATACAAGGAATGAAACCACACAAGCATGACCCCAAATGGGAAGGACCTTATTCAATACATAAGGTCTATCGAATGGAGATTATTCTTTAATCTCAATTGATAGAGAACTCATCACTACTCCAACCAATGCCAGATTTCTGAAGAAATATTTTTTATGAACACAAAATACACCAAGGGTCCATGCATATGACTTTAAACTGTTGGCACTTACATCCAACATGATGCTAAACTATGACGTCATAACTACATGACGTTAAACTGTACAGAAGTCCCTTACGTCTGAAAAGACGTTAAATTGCATAACCAATTGTCCACGCATATGATCTTAAACTATTTTCACTCTCGTCCAACACGACGTTAAACTGTATCATCCATTTTTCATCCAAAATGATGATAAACTGTGAAAAAGTCCATAATATGTCCAACATGATGTTAAACTGTGTCCTCTTTTGTGCTTACTGTATGAAATTAAATTCTACAATCCCTTTTTTTGTCTAACTTGAAATTAAACAGTATTGTCCCCATCGTCCTAACAACATGATGCTAAACTATACCGAAATCCCTTAATATTTCCCACATGACGTTAAATGGTATTGTGTCCCTACTATATGAAAATAAACTGTGCAATATCAATAGTCCTAACTGCAAGACATTAAACAACATAGTCCCTTCATGTGTCCTACATGACATTAAACTATGCATCGTTAAGGTTGTTGCTACCTCTTGTTTCTCACACTGAGTATGACTCACGCGAGCTTAGAGAAAACTTCAACTATAACACCCTCCCTAGGTTGCTAACCATGCATACGTCCCAACACCATTTTTTATGTCTTTGTCCGCAAGAACAACTTGATCACTAATTCATTATTTAAATGAACTACGCGGTATATGATCCTCGCCTTCTAGGCTGGGTATGTAGGCAACCTTCCACGGTTCAAGCCAAAAACCAATCTCTTCAGATTGGTTCACCTCTATCTCATATGATGTTGATTCGTGAAACCACTCCCAGAATCAATATCTTTACATTGGTTCACCTTCATCCTTTCTATACGACATTAAACTATACAACTCTTTTGTCCTGTATGACAATAAACTAAAATATTCATTGATACCCTCACCTGAGAGGGAATCATTATTTAGATTTATTTTCAATGATGTTATATTCCAAATACTATGTGCATACATGGAAATGCCTGATCATTTTATCTTGGGTTAAACCATCATTGCACTAAAGTCCCCTTTCAACCATTCACATGTACAAAACAAATTTGTACAGAGGGTATTTCTAGAACTATGTGGGCTTTATTCCCATCCTTATGGGATACGTAGGAATGTTTGAGTGTCCCTCTAATCCAGACCCAAGTCTTTTGGTCCTATCCCCATATTCCACATTCAGTTCCCTAGATGAAAAGTCCCCGTGATAACACACACTATTTTTTTTAATGGTCAGCGTTCTATGAAACTAAACCAAGATCTCTTATACTATCGTCCCACATGACATTAAACTATATTTCTAGAACTACGTATTGCTTGATTCCCATCCTTATGGGATATGTAGTGAATTCCAATATTTCAATTCAGGATCCAGCCACAACATGATTATGGTTAGCATTGATCTTTGTATCTCTGCATACATTGGAAAATACCCATAATTATGGGTCATAATTCTAACCTTAAATATTTTTAGATCTTCATAAACCTTCTCTTGACTTCTAGTCACAAAAATGTCAAATTTTTGAGTGTTATTTTTCCTGACTATGCAGCACGTGCCATTAGGCGGCCTTGCATAAGTAGTCTACTTAACAGACTTGTCAGTCAAAAGATACTATTATTTTACTATTCCACCAATGCCCATAGGAGGACCTACACAATTCAACCCCCTAACGGGTTGTTAAATAATGGTAACTTCATTCTTGAGAAGAAACCCTATTTTGTCCTTATTGGTCTTATCAAAAGTATGTGTGGATCCGCAAAAAATAGCCATAATTAACATATTTGTTTCACATCCATTTTCATGATTTTAAAGTATTCAAGTATATGGTTTAAATTTCTCTTCCCTACATTTGGGTCAGACCTTCGTATGAGTGACATTCATCAAGTTCTTGGATAATAATGTTTGGAAATATCTTTTCCATATTCAAGTACCTCTCTCCATACTGAAAAATCTATGCTTTGAAAATTTTGAATCCTCATAAACTTCCACTGGCTTTTTAGCAGTAGAAAAGTTAATTTCTAAGAGTTCTTTTGACTGAAAATGCAGCTCATTCCCTTAGGTGGCCTTGCATAAGTAGTCTACATAACAGACCTGTTAGCCAATAGATACCATTATTTGACTATGAATCCAATTCCCATAGGCGGCCTTGCATATTTCAACCCCCTAACAAGTTTGTTAAATAATGGTAACTTCATTCTTGGGAACATCTTCTTCTAATTACTTTTATCCGTTTTCCATATCATTCCTCATATTCAAAATTTCTTAAGTCATTGTTTACATATTTACCCTCATACTTGAACATGGTAATATGTTTTCGGATAAATTATCAAGGAATTGAGTCAATGTTAATCCGTTTGGTCAAAGCTACTTCAACCTTGAACATTAGCCTTTTTATGTATGACATGCTTGACTTTAAACTACCCACAAAAGTCAAGGTAAATCTGAACAAAAGTCATGTTCCAACTCACTAAACATACATTTTGTATGATTTAGGTAATATTGAGAAATTAAGAGATTCAAAGTTTGTAGGGTTATTTATAATAATCCTATTAAAAATCAAACTATGCTTACTATGGCCATTGGCATAGGTAAAAATATAAAGCAGATAGAAAAGGAATATGCGTGAACAAATGATTGAACATGAAAGCATTCATTCCATTTGATTCACAAGAATTAGAAGAATGTCTAGAGATTGGAGTCTCTTATCTTTTCCATGAAATTACAAAAGACTGTCAAAATAAGTCTTCACTTGATGTATAGCTTCTCGAGCTTCTTCAACAACTACTTGAATCTCATCCACTCGACCAACTTCACTCTTTTCTTCCCGATGGAGTGCTTTCTTGGCATCTGCGATGGCTTTCATACCACTCGTTTGAGCTCCCTCCAATGAATTATTGAGTTAGTCAAGTTCTTCACTAACAACATCTAACTATTGATGAGGGTGCATTTGCAAGACGACTATATCTTTTATCTTTTGCTTCAGCTCCTTCATCTTGGAAGCATAGTCAGCCTCAGCTCGGGATACCACACCCTCAAATTCACTAATATTGGCTGACAGCTTCACCCTGGTCAGATCTTCACGACACTTCTTCTCATCCTCCCTTCTTACGATGACTAGCTTCACTGCGGCATGGATCTATTTTTATCCAAACCCGCCAAGTCCCTGTATGAAAAATAGGTATGAAAGTCGAGGGATCTTCGATGATGGCTCTTCTAAATGAACTTCAGATATGATTTTCCATATGTTTTTTCATGCCTTGCGTCATAAAAATTGGAATTCCTTATGTATTTCTGGATCCGACTCAGCATCACTGTCCTAGGGGGGGATGTAATCAGAGATTATTTTACTTAATGAAGTGCCATGTTCTGCTAGTTCCCCCTTGACCTGTGCTTCTTCACTTTCAATTTCCGTTGGGGAGGAGGTTGAGGCCTTACCTCCAGATCTAACCACTGTAATTGATGGCCCTGCATAATCAATTGAAATCTTTGGTTATTTTCAAAGGATAATAAAAGTTAATTGACTGTAACTCCCCAATCTTCCATGGTATGCCTCTCATTGAATAATATAGTAGCGTGTGTTGTACGCAACTTCGAGTTCTAACACACACCACAACCAATCAATGTAGCCGTTATGAATATTAATACCTAATTTTTGAAATTTTATATGTTTTATTATTCAAAATGTACTTAATTTTTGGATTTGTAATATTGAATATATCCTAGGGTTAAATTTTGGAACTTTTCAGATATCTTTTATATTTGGATAAATAGGGAAAATTATGAAATTATAATTAAAAACAACATTATTAATCAAAAAAATTAATAGTGATAAATTATACTATTGAGTGGTTTTAAAGTATAATTATAATATAATTTTACCATTTTATCTAATGGTGGTCATTAGAAATAATTTCACTTTGAAATTGAACATAAACAATTGTCAATCTTTTGATTGATATTGTTTCTTAAAAACATGCTATTTGTTTTGACAATGGAAATTAATTATAAAATTAATTAAGTAAACTTATATGTTTGTAATTTTGTAAAATTGACACCATTTTTGAATTCAGAATATCAATTATAGCTTAGGGTGAATTTTTCGTAATTTTTCTGAAAAACTTCAATTTTTGATGAATAGTGAAACCACTAAGTGGTAGTTTAAAAACTAATATTTCATGTAAATGAAACATTACCACTTATGTGATTTTATTTTCAATAATTTAACATACATGGTTGTCATTATGAAGTAATATTTGGCTCAATAGGATTAAAATAATTTTTTGGTGAATAATAACTTTTATGTTTTATTAATCGCGATTAAATGTAATTTGTGATATTTAAGGTATAAATGAAATTATAAAAATATGAAAATACCTTTACACTTGTCCTCCCCTTTTTGGATGATTCATGGCTGACCATGAAAATCCATGGGTAAACTTGGGGACCCCATAGAGCCACTTTGGTAAGTAAATGACATTAATAACTTTTTATTTAAATTAAAAATAAAATGGTCACAAACATGTGTTGTTTTACTAAAACAATTATTACATGGGGTTATATAATTTAACATTTAGACTATAAATATTCATTGGAAATATAAAAAGATTTAATACATCATGGTAATTTTTTTATAATTTTTAGGGATTAAATAATTAAATTTATTTATCACACTATGACAATGCAGTGATTACCTCATTAATGATGTTTTAAAAAAATGAATATATAATGTAAAATCTAAGAATTAAACTTGTAAAAAACCTATTGGATGGGTATATTTCTAACCCTTATCACCTTATCCTTGAAATATAAAATTTTGGGACCTTTGAAATCCGAAAAGCACTTCATAATAATGTAACATTTCATGACTTTCCAAGAGTGCCCCTCCTCTCCTCTTATAAAAATCCCCCAACAATACCACCTAATTCACACCATCAAAGCCATTTTTCACAGACAAACTATTCCCAAATACTCTCTAAACTTCCCTCTATTACTCCTAGTAGACTCACTTTGGGCAGAAGTCTTCCCAAGCAAGCCTTTGGCTCAAATCAAAAAGAGATACCAAATTTTAAGGTAATGTTTTCTCTCGTGTTATTTTGTTTTATTTTGCTTCTCCAACCCCCTAAAATATTTTTATTCCTCATTTTGTAACAACAACATTATCTTCAATATACTAGAATATTGTTATGAGTTGGATTTGATTTACACTAACATACAGCTTCGTCTAATGTTTAATGAACATTCTGTTTCTGTGGGTGACGAATTACTGCCTAACGAAACAATGATTGTTCAATCTTCTTTTAACACCTCTCATGGTGGCCATTAATATGTCACAATATTTATATATGATATATATTATGTTTATGTTTTCCTTATGCTTATTTATTTCTCATTTATGGCATACGTTTATGATTTCCATTATGGGTAAACGCGATAATTTCTTTTTAGGAAGTGCGGACTACCGCCCCCTCAAAGTGATTTGAATCGTTAATGCCATATGTGGGACATATAAAGGCTAGAGTAAATGATATTATATATGATATTATACTATAATTATAATACACCTTAATATCATTATTATTTCATTCCATTAAATACGAAATAGAAATGAAAGTAGCATTCATGCGTATGTACGGCTTACCGTCTCCATGAACAGTGCATTTCTTTTCCTACCTATAAATGTTACGTAATATTATGAATGAATGTATATACTGTACATATTTGATATGTATTATATATACATAATGAATATAATTCTGTATATAAAGGATATTTTACCACATGATCAACTTGTAATTATAAGATGTTTATTTTTGACTCAAGTACCAAAGGTCGACAAAACGACCGTTATTAACATAAATAATTACATAATGTTCGTAACATGGTAATAAGTGATATAAAAGGAATAATAAAATTAAAAAGGGTTCTTAAGCAATTATAAAATAACTCTAGTTTATTATTCAGGAGGTTAAAGAACAGTCGAGCCAAGTCGGACACGAGGTAAGGGAACTTCTTAACCCAATTTCCGTTCATTGGGATAATCTCCTACGTTCAAATTATTTCATGATATTATTATGTACTATATTGTATTTGTACATTATTTATGTGTACTAATAGTGAATACACATAATAGATCTATTTTATTTAAAAAATGATCTTTTTAAGGGAACTTCTTAACCCAATTTATGTTCTTTGAGTTAATCTCCTACTTTCAAATTATGTCATGATATTATTATGTCTAATCATGTATTTGTACTTTCATTATGTTTACTTATATTGAATACACATAATAGATCTATTTTATTTAAAAAATTATCTTTGTATGGGACTTCGTCTCAATCTCGAATCATTGAGGCATATTTTGTTTTATACACAAATTTCTTTTATTTGGTGTATAAATGCCTTTGACTTTTACATTTATTCAATAGGAATCCGTTTATACAAAGAATTTTACTAAACGACAAAAAAGAATTTTTTTTCTTGTCGTACGTATGCGGCGACAACGACTTCTCCACCTCCGTGACCATTATTTGAGTTTCAGCTTCCTCTACAAGCCATAACTTTTTTTAAATTAAAAATAAATACCTTGTTTTAATTTTCTTTTATTTTGTTACTGAAAATGGTTTTTATAAGGTTTTTATTCTATCAAAGTGTTGTATTGATATCTTCTGATTGAAATGTGGAAATGTTATGTTTCCTTTATGCATGTTTTATGTTATACGATTAAGTTAGGGTTTATGATATGTTTAAACCTGTTCATATGAGAAATGCATTAGAGATAATAAGTGATGGGTGGAGCCCGCTATAGCTCCTTGATGCATCGGTAGGTCTAATGAGACAAAATAGTTTCTTGGCATGAGGCCTTGACAAAATCTTATTTGTAGTCTTGGCACGAGGCCTTGGCTACGTGGTTATGATAGTCTGGAATTATGGATTCAATCAACATGAAAGTTTTTATTGATATTTCATCTGATTATTCAACAATTAGAATATCCATGTGAATAAGTAAATGAAATTATTTCATTTTACTTTTTCCATATTATGCTGAAGTTCTAGTTTAAAAGGCTTTTGTTTTAGTTATACATTCCCTTAAATGAATATGTTTATTTTTGAAAGCTTCCACTATATTGCTATCCTTACTGAGCATCTGATCTCACCCATTTCAATGTTTTAATATTTCCAGGAGGTGAAGGAGTATATTAGAATGACTTGCACGGATAGTATGAGGGTATATGAAGACAAGATGTTGTTGTAGTTTTGTTTTTCTTTATGATGACATGTAAGACTTATTAATGTATCCAGTGTTTCGAATGTTACTAAACTAATTGGTCTTTCTAGAATTGATCTTTCTTCATCATGCCAATGTTATGTAATAACGAACCGAATCTGGGTAACTGGGTTTGGGGAATTACAGTTGGTATCAGAGGCAGTTTAGTACTAACCTTGGAAGCAAGATTAAGAAAAACTCTGATTAGAGCACATAGCCATAAGATTGACTTTGAGGATTAGTATAGAAGAACATCCTAGATTTTTTTTTTTGTAGAGATTTTCTGAGTTTTCCAAGAAATAAATCCCTTTCTGGATATGAGCAGGTAGAGGTGGCTCTGGCACAGATGTACGTAGGGGTAAAACCCTAAAACACCACTTTGAGATAGACTTGATCTGGATGTGGTGCACGACAACGGGCCTTGCTGCACTCTTGGTTACGACACTCTCGGGGGATATGCTTAGGATAATTCTCATTTTCTTTAAAAACCATTATAAAGTGTATATGAGTATATACTTCATCAATAAAAACATTTTTAAGATTATAGTTCATTTTTTGTTAAGTGTTTTACAAGTATGGAATTTTGTATTTTTATTCATAAACTAATCTAGTTTATGCCATTGTATAGAAATAGATCCTAGTGGGAGGAATGGAAAATGTATCAATGCATGCACTCCATGTAGGGATTTCCCTCCTTCTGAAGATAATTATAGTGGAGCAAGAGATACAACTGGTGCTGATCAACTTATCACCATACTAGGACAACTCACTCATATTATGAATAATAACCTTACTCGTATGGAGAACCCTGATCCGCAACGTGGAGGATCAATGTTAGACTGCTTCATAAGGAATCAACTCCCACAATTTAATGGTGTACAAATCCATTAGTAGCTGAGAATGGATAAACTCTTAGAGAAAATATTCCATGCCATGGGGATTAGCGAGTGGGAGAAGGTTGTCATGGCAGTTTATCGCATCACTAGAGAGGTCGATCAATGGTGGTCGCTGATTCAAAACACAAAGGAAGATGAAGAAGTATCATGTATGTAATGGAGAGAGTTCAAAGAGCTTTTCTTAGAAAAATACTTCCCTTGTGACCATTGAGAAGATACGGAAAGGCAGTTTCTCAGTCTAAGACCAAAGGAGGATGAGAATTTCACAAAGTATGAGGCTAACCGTACAAGGTTATAAAGCTAGGAAACAGATTATATACCTATCCCAAGAAGTAAGATTGATCATTTCATTGATGGGTTAAAATCATTTCTCCATCGAGCCTCAGTCTCACAATATTTCTCATTATATGAAGATATTGTCTCATGTGCTATCGAGACAAAAAAGGAATTCTCTAAATCTTATTACAATAATGTAAAGCAAGAGAATAAGAGAACGGTGGAACAAGAGTCAGATAAAGGGAAAAGTTAACGAATTATTTTCAAGTATGCGATAATTTTTGGAAGAATCTCCCCGATACTTTCCTAAAAGGAATTGGAGTTTTTTATAAATGTAGAGAAAAAGGTCACCAAGCTCGTGATTACAAGGGAAATAAAGAGGCTATCAATGTTGAATGCTACAATTGTTGGTAAATGGGGAATTATGCAAATGAATTTCCTAAGCATCTGGGAAACATACTTCAGAAAAGGCCAAGGGATCAAGGACAATCCTATGTAGTTACTATAGTTGATGTGGAATAATTAATGTATTGGTGCTTTTGGACTCAAGGATAATATTCTATTATAAGAATAATGTGATATATATAAGGATTGTACAAAAGTACTTGTTGTTTTCATTAAGGTTTTAATATGATGATGGTAATCATATTTTTTGTATCTGAAAATAAGATAATCCTTACTTTGTTTGAGGAAACTGATGATACAATTGATTTTGGAATTTTGAGACCTTTTAGAGAAAGTATGGACATAGTTATTTTGGATAACTATAAAGGATGTAATGGATTATGTTGAACTTTGGATAGTATTTTTTAAGGTTAAAACATTTATGAAGATTATTTTTGGAATATTATAATACTATATTTTTGGAAAAGGACAACCTACAGGTTGGGGGATAACCCGTCGCATCAGACAAAGCTGTAGGAATCGAACCCGCAACCATAGTGCGACAGTCCTTTATTACTTACCACTAGCCTACAAGACGTCCTTGGTTATTACAAAAAATATTTCATAATCTAAATGTTATGTGTTAATATTTGTAACCTTGTACGATTAGGATAAAGATAATGTTTTTGAGTTCTATTATCTTTTTGAGTGAAAGATGTGTTTGTGGTAATAATTTATTAATGAATGAATGTCTATATGACAAGTATGTATATTTCCTTATGTTCTTAGTAAATCTCATAAATAAATTCCTAAACATTATGAAAGGTAACTTAAAATAAAAATGTTGTTGGTTAACATTTATTACTGGGGAATCAATGATCCTTTTACCAATCAAATGTTTGTGATTTTCTTGTAGTTAAAATTTCTCATAATCCTATTTTCAACAACTCTCCATCAGACCATGATGGATTTTTTCCTCCATTTCCATGTTTTCCTAGAATCCTAGTAATGGTTATCTAGGGTGACCGTTATACTTCTCTCTCTTTCTTTTAATGGTATATTTTTATTAACCCTATTTTCGATGTGGGTTTTCCACAATGATATTTTCTATTTACCACCTTTTATTTTCATTGAAAAATTTAAAATTGCTAGGATGCAATTTATTGAAGGAGTTTAGAATGTAACACCCCAAGCTTCCATAGTACGCTTCTCTTTAAATAATACAGTAGCATGTGTTGTATGGAACTTCGTGTTCTAACACACACCACAAACAATCAATGTAGCCATTTTGAATAGTGATAACTACTTTTTGAAATTTTATAAGTTTTATCTTTCAAAATGGACTTTATTTTTGGATTTGGAATATCGAATTCGGCCTAGGGTGAAATTTTGGAACATTTCGGATAACTTTTATATTTCGATAAATAGTGAAAATTACTAAATTTTAATTAAAAACAAATTTTTTAATAGAAATAATTTATGGTGATAAATTATACTATTGAGTCGTTTTATAGTATAATGAGAATATTATTTTACCATTCTATCCAATGGTGGTCATTTGAAATAATTTCACTTTGAAATTGGACATAAACAATTGTCAATCTTTTGATTGATATTGTTTCTTTAAAACATGTTTTTTGTTTTTACAACTGTAATTAATTATAAAATTAACAAATTCAACTTATATGTTTGGAATTGTGTAAAAGAGCCACCATTTTTTAATTAAGAATATCAAATATATCTTAGGGTGAATTTTTGGTATTTTTCAAAAAAAAATCAATTTTTGATGAATAATGAAACCACTAAGTGGTAGTTTAAAAAATAATTTTACATGTAAATGAACCATTACCCTTTATGTGATTTGAATTTCATAAATCTGACATACATGGTTGTTATTAGGAAGTAAAATTTGGTTCAATGGTATTAAATAATTTCTTGGTGAATAGTAACTTTTAAGTTTTTTTAATCGCGATTAAAGGTAATTAGTGAAATTTAAGGTAAAAATGATATTATAAAAATTTAAAAATACATGTACAATTGTCCTAACCATAATGTATGAGTCATGGACGACCAAGAATATCCATGGGTCAACTTGGGGACCCCATGGAGCCATTTGGCTAAGAAAATGACATTAATAACTTTTTATTTGTTGTAAAAATAAAATTGTCACAAACATGTGTTGTCATACTAAAACAATTATTACATGGGGTTATATAAGTCAACATTTAGACTATAAATATTCATTTAAATTATAGAAAGATTTACTACATCAAGGTAATTTTTTTAAATTTTTATGAATTAAATAAACATACTTATTTATCACACCATGATGATGCACCAATTACCTCATTAATGAAATTTTTAAATAAAATGAAATGATATTGTAATATCTAAGACATACCCTTGTAAAAACTTATTGTATGGGTAGATTTATAACCCTTATCACCTTATCCTCGAAATAAGTAATTGTGGGACCTTTGAAATCCGAAAATCACTTCATAATAATGTAACATTTCATGACTTTCCAAGAGTGCCCCAACCCTCCTCTTATAAAAGGCCCCCACCTTAACCACCTTATTCACACCATCAAAGCCATTTTTCTCGGACAAAATCTTCCCAAATACTCTCTCAAATTCCCCCTCTTACTCCTAGAAGCCTCAATTTGGGCAGATGTCTTCCCAAGGAATCCTTTGGCTCAAATCAAAATGAGTTACCTGATTTTAAGATAATGTCTTCTCTTGTGTTATTATGGTTTATTTTGCTTCTACAACCACTAAAATATTTTTATTCCTTCCTTTTGTAACAACACAAATATCTTCAATGTAATAGGATGTTGTTATGAGAAGTATTTGATTTAAACTTACACACACCTTTATCTAATGGTTAATGAACATAATATTTCAGTTGCTGACGAAATACTGCCTCACGAAATGATGATTGTTCAATCTTCTTTTAACACCTCTCATGGTGGCCATTAAGATGCCACTATATTTATATATGATATATATTATGTTTATGTTTCCCATATGCTTCTGTATTTCTAATTTATGTAATAACTTTATGATTTCCATTATGGGTAAACGTGATAATATCATTTTAGGAAGTGCGGACTACAACCCACTCAAAGTGTATTGAATCGTTAATGCCATATGTGGGACATATAAAGGATGGAGTAAATGATTTTATATATTTTATTATAATAGAATTATAATACACCTTTATATCATTATGATTTCATTCAATTAAATATGAAATAGAAATGAAAGTAGCGTTCATGCATACGTACGGCATATCGTCTCCATGAACGGTGCATTTCATTTCCTACCTCTAAATGTTATGTAATATTATGAATGAATGTATATAATAGACATATATGATATATATGATATCTACATCATGAATATAAATCTGGATATAATGGATATTTTACCACATGAACAACTTTTTATTATAAGAAGTTTATTTTTGACTCAAGTACCAAAGATCGACAAAACGACCATTATTAACATAAATAATTACATAATGTTAATAACATTGTAATAAGTGATATAAAAGAAATAATATAATTTAAAAATGTTCTTAAGAAATTATAAATTTACTGTAGTTTATTATTCTTGATGTTAAATAACGGTCGAGTCTTGTCGGACACTTGGTAAGGGAACTTCTTAACCCAATTTCCGTTCTTTGGGTTAATCTCTTAATTTCAAATTATATCGTGATATGATTATGTCCTATCTTTTATTTGTACATTTTTTATGTGTAATTCTAGTGAATACACATAATAGATCTATTTTATTTAAAAAACGATCTTTATAAGTGAACTTCTTAACCCAAATTCCATTCTTTGGGTTAATCTCCTACTTTCAAATTATGCCATGATATTATTATGTCCTATCTTATATTTGTACTTTCATTATGTGTACTTATAGTTAATACACATGATAGATCTATTTTATTTAAAAAATGATCTTTTTATGTGACTTCTTCTCAATTTCCATTCATTGAGGCATATTTGTTTTTATACACAAATTTCTTTTATATGGGGTATAAACCAATTTGACTTTTACATTTATTCAAAATGAATCTTTTTATACGAAGAATTTTACTTAACGACAAAAAGGAATGTTTTTCTTGTCATACGTATGTGGTGACAAAAACTTCTCTGCCACCGTGACCATTATTTGAGTTTCGGCATCCTCTAAAAGCCATAATTTTTTTTAAATGAAAAATAAATACCACGTTTTAAGATTCTTTTATTTTGGTATTGAAAATTGTTTTGATAGTGTTTTTATTATATAAATGTGTTTTATTGATATCTTGTGATTGAAATGTGGAAATGTTATGTTTCCTTCATAAATGTTTTATGTGATATGATTATATTATCATTTATGATATGTTTAACCATGTTCATATGAGAAATTCATTGGACATAATAAGTTGCGGGTGGAGCCCGCTATAGCTCCTCGATGCATCAGTAGGTCTCATTAGACAAACTAGTGTCTTGGCACGAGTACTTGACAAAATATTATTTGTAGTCTTGGCACGAGGCCTTGTCTACGTGGTTATGATATTCTGGAATTATGCATTCCATCATTATGAAAGTGGTTATTGATATTTCATGTGATTATTCAACCAGTAGAATATCCATGTGAATAAATAAATGGCATTATATTATTTTACTTTTTCCATATTATGCTAAAGTTCAAGTCTAAAAGGGTTTTGTTTTAGTAATATATTGCATTAAATGTTTATGTTTATTTATGAAGGCATTTGCTATATTTTTATCCTTACTGAGCATCTGATCTCTCCCCTCCCAATGTTTTAATTTTTTGAGGATGTGACGAGGTATATTATGAATGACCTACAAGGATAGTATAAGGGGATATGAAGACAATATGTTGTTGTAGTTTTGTTTTACTTTATGATGTAATGTAATACTTATTAATGTATCTAGTGTTTCCAAGGCTACTAAACTAATCGGTCTTTCGAGACTTGATCTTTTTCTATCATTCCAATGTTACGTAATAACGCACCGACTCTGGGTAACTAGGGTTGGGGAATTACAGTGACTGTCATGCAAATTAGGTATAGTCGCAAATATTGTTATCCCTTACCCAATGGTAGATCAGAAACCTGAGAAGGCTCCTCTCCATCATTACTAGCTTCAACAGGATTTTCAGGATGATTTTGAGGATGCTCCACTGGGTTTATCTCAACATGTGCTAATGTCACTGCAATAGTAGGGTTTTCTGTACCCCCTTCACCCATGGGTTGTTTGGCAGCTTGCTCAAACAGAACTGCAAATTTTAACCGATCATAATTAGACATATAATAAGAAGTTATTTTTAATAGGACGAAGGATAACACTCACATCCATAATCTTCTAAATTACATGGTAATTTAACTTGATTTATAAAATCTTTGAAAGATGCACCATGTTCCAACATTTCATCTAATGTCATCTCAGAATCCTGGATAATCTCACCAGTGGGAGCATTGGATGTATCTTCTTGGTGAACCTCATCCTGCGGTCCCTGACCATGGACATCATCTTCAGATAAAATCGTGGCATCAGTTGCAACAGCTGCCAAAAGCTCTAATGCAGGGGTTTAACCTGAAGTAACACAAATTGGACGTCAGTCGATGTTTCATTATACATTTTATGAAGCATTGTTAACTTACCAGAAGCAGGTTCTTCTCTTCTTGAAACAGTAGCTGGTGGGATATTGGGAACCGATTCTGGCTCTTCTCTAGGAGCAGCCAAGTCAACCTGAATTTGCGACTGTTCCATTGCACCCTCTGTGGTCCTCAAAGGAGGATCAATCCTCTCCCTTATAGGGGAAATTGAAGAAGCCCCTGCAATCCCAAGGAAAATGATCAATCTTTTTCATGTTTTAAGACTCATGATTTCCCGAAAGACTTGCCGCTACTAATAAAGAATTTAGTTGTGGAATTATTCCTTAGATGCATTTATCTCTGTTTATTTTTAGGAGTGTCAGTAGTCTCCCTTATAAGAACTAGAATTGGAGAATGGATGGTCATGTAAACTCCTCATTCATGGCCTACTGGCCTGGAGATATCTCGCCCGACTCGCGAGCAGATTCAGCTGCAACCCCAATGGATGTACCACCAGGGATATACTGTGGAAAAGGAACCTCATTAGTTCCTTTCCTTTCATGCTGTAAGATGATTAAAATAATTTCCATTATTAAAAAATCTTCGACTGAAATCAAGTTGCAATGAAAATAAGGATAGAAAACATACACCATCAGGGTCCACGTAATCGTGCCACTCCTCATCAGTCCCCTTAGCGGCACCGCGACCTATCATTTCCTTCACCCGCTTGGTGATAGGAATGGAATCATCAATGGAATATATGAGCATTTCCATAACTCTGATGTAAGCTCGTGCTTCATCGGGGTTATTCTCGAAACATATTTCTTTAGAAGCCTGAAGAGTCCCTATTCCAGGGAGATGTAGCTGCTCAAACAAATTTAGCCAGGCAGTTTCAACGCCACTGTATAAACTCTGTCGTGTATGGACAACCTCTAGTCATAGATATTTAGTATGTGTACCCGAAGGCTACGAGGAAGTTCTTACAATATTCGACTTTAGCTTCTTCCTGGATCGTGAAATTACTGATAGAGAATAAGAAAATAAGACTTGTTACTCTATAAAGTAATGGTGATTTAATTGCCACAATAAGGTAACTCACCAAAAGTTGATGGAGTGGGTCTTTTGATTCTGATGGGAGGATTATATCGGGCACAAGGCCACTTTTCCACTTGTTTGAGTCATCATACCAATCTTGGTAATCTGGTGAATCAGTCCTAGATTGATGAATCTGGTGAATCAACTTCAGGTGGGGAATAATCACCTTCATGAGGAAGAGTTTCTTTCTCTACAGTCCTCTTCATTTTCCCAACCTCATAAACCAGATGATTCAGAACCCATCTATGGTATGTTTCTATCCAGTGCTTGGCATACCATGTAGTCAGGTTATATGCCAGTTTTTCAACTAGTAGCTCAAACACTGCCCTAGTTTTCTCCCTAGATGTCAGCAAGCATAGTTGTCGGGAAACCATCAGATGTTGCTCTGACCTGACATGCACAGGGGGATAAACAACAGTCTTCTGCAAACACTTGAATTGGCATGCAAATCTATATGAAGCATTGGCCTTGTATATAATCTCTCCATCAATTCTGGTGACTAGGACACCATCTCTGTAGGCCATCTTGTATGCCCTCAAATCCAGGCTGGTTGTTCCTTCGTCAACAAACCACCCGGTTGGCAGATTTCCATAAGGAAAGATGTTGAATTCTTTATACATTCTTAGCCTCGCCTTCATGTCAAAAGCATTGAGAATTAATGGACAAATTCCAGAGAATTCCTACACTGATGGCCTGAATGAACTTCCAGGAATATGTACTCCATTTTTTACATTATATGTCCAGAATTGAGAGGTGATCCATCCCAATAAAACATGGAATGGTCCAACTATTCTCAAACGAGAGTTACCCATGAAGACATGGAGTAAGCTCCTGTGAATATTTTCTAAAATGGGGGTATCCAACCCAACCATTCTTCCCTCAGCCAAAATTTCCGCAATAATGAAGGTCCCTGGCATGACACTTCCCTTCGAGTCCCTAACTGGCTGAAGATAAACGCTGAGCCAGAATGCCAAGAAGCCCGCCAGGCGAGTCTTCTTTGGGATCCTTTGATTCACCTTATATCTGCACTTCTCAAATTCTCTTGCTTCCAGAGTCGGCCAGAATGTTCCAGGAGCACCCTTCTTCTCAGTTTTGGTGCAGGTGGTAGGACGAGTGGGCCTATTCATCATGGATCCATTCTCCTTGGATCCCTTCTCCTTGGATCCCTTCTCCTTCGATCCCTTCTCCTTCGGCTCCTTTTCCTGCTTCTCGATATAAAACATATTCATCCATTCCTCTGGATTAATATTCTTTCAATAATGATTTAACGAGGTCTCTGAACTCTTGACCTTATGGATGATTTTATGTAATTCCCACGATAACGCTGGAATCATCTCCGAATCATTCCAAGTAACCTTGGGAGGGATGAATTCATCATACATATCACCCAAAATTGGAGCCCCTAAAATTTTGTGGACATCCCATAGAATGATTCCTATTTCTCCATGATTCAGATAGAATGAATTAGTTTCTAGGATCCAATGGATGAGTATCCCTGAAATGAAGTTATAATTCCTATAAACAGATGTTTGCCCAACCCAGAAGGCTTTATATATCGCAACACCTTTCAAATCCTCAACAAACTCTGCACAGGTTTGTCGCACCCAGTATTCCCACATCCAGGTTATCTTCACACCACCACTAGGACATAATTCCCAACTTCTCTTCCAGCCTTTGGATTGATCCATCTGAGAGTTTCAGAAAATTGAGGGATAATAATGTTGGTGTAGCTAAGGCTTATGAGGTTTCAGATCTGGCGTGAAAGAGAAATTATGCATCATGTGGGCCTTCCCCACTGCTCCAGCACTTAGAAATACTCCTCCACATGAGATATTTGCTGCAGCAAAGTTGGTGAAATTCTGAAACCAAGAATGTGGGAGATATTTCTTTGCTTCTGGAATGGTAACTTCTGGTAGACGACCATAGCCATAAAAAGGAAGACAAATTCTCTAGGGGAAGTCTCGATGATTCTTATTCAAATACATATCCAAATCTGGAGAGTTATATCACAGACAGTATATTAATCATGGAAAATGATTCTCATCATATCATCAATCCGTTTTCTATCTAGTTCATTAGCTTTTCTGATTCTCTTGGGAGCCATTGAATCTACACAAATGTTGAATGAATTAACACTTTTATGGGTTTATTATTCATAAAATTTGTGAAGAAATTAAAAAAAATGGCCAAGGAATTAAAGCACGCAAGTCTAATCATGGCATGCAAGTATGAATGTGTCACGCAAGTTTGATGTGTCGCACAGGTTTTTGGCACGAAAGTATAACCGCACAAGTCCAAATACCATGACAGCAGTTCAATAGTGATGAAATATCAGAAAATAGGGAAACTTGCATGGTGAAGACAAATTGCGTGGTGAGAGCTGAAAATTATGAAATTCGGTGCATCGCGCGGAGAATGACCGCGTATTTATAGGCCACGCTACACCCCTTCCCACCTAAATCTAGCGCTCCTAAATCCAGAACACTCAACACCTGTGTGCCACCCTTTGCATGCTCAACACTTGCACACCTCCTTTCCTTTGGTTTTATTCTTTTCCTCGAAGGCACATCCTCAATTCTTTCAGATCGAACTCTGAGGGGGACTTTTGTTGACGCTCCTTTCCATCACAGAGTCTAAATTAATAAAAAAAGGAAATGCCTTAGAATAAATTGATTCATCCTTTGAAGAAAACATAAAAAATTGACAAAGTCAAGAACAAGGGTTCTTTTCCATTTGGGTCGCGCAAGTTTCATTATAGTCGTGCATGTACACTTGCGCGCCACATAATGGTCGTGTAGGTGACTTGTGTGCCCCCTTTGAAATTTTGCCCAGGGTCTCTATAGCCTATAAATACCCCTGTGGGCCACCCCATTTGAAGGACGAAAAATTCAAGAACCTCATATTTGTGCTCCCAGTGCCCTAGTCTCTACTCAAAGAATTTGAACACTTATATGGTAATTTCTTACCTAGAATAGAAGATCTAAAGAGTTGGAGGAAGGTCTAAGTGTTTAAATTCATCAACACTTGCACGCATAGGTGGACAACCCTTAAGGGAAATGGCCACACATGCGCGCCTCCGTACTCCTTCAACATAACTTGCACGCTTCTCTTCTGGAAGTTTCCAGGGTTAGTATAAAAGGATTGAGCCAAGACACACCCATATTATACCGTAAGGATTTGCCGGAACACAAGTACCAATGTGTAGCACAAGTATACTTGAATGACCAGGACTTGTGCGCCCACACATTACATGCGTCCCCACGTAGTACTTGTGCGCCCCTCTCGTTTTGGGTGCCCTTCCTACCCATTTCACCCCTATTACACCTATCGAACTCTCCTCTTCATGATTAAGCCTTCAGAACTCTCTCCAAATCCATTTGTGGCATGATTTCTTTGTAGACATCCTTATTTAAAAGGAATTCTGTGGAACATCCCTCAAAACCTAGTGATTTACACATCTTTACATCACTAATGTTAGAGAGATTATTCATTCAACCTCAACATTTAAGAGAAGAGAATCCTTAACATGGGCCTCCTTTTCAGGAGTAATCCCCAGTCCAAATTTTCATTAATTTGGGCATCCTCCTTAGGAGTAAGCCCCACATCCTCATTAATTTGGGCCTCCTTTTTAGAAGTAATTGCCAAGTCCCCTAATCTGGGCATCCTCCTTAAGATTAATCCCCAATCATAATTACCTTAACCTGGGCTTCCTTTTCAGGTGTAAGCCCCAGTCACAAAGTTCCCAATAATCTGGGAATCCTCCTTAGGATTAAGCCCCAACCATAATTCTCTTAACCGAGGATTCCTTTTTAGGAGTAAGCCCGAGTCTCAAGTATGGACATCCACTTTAGGAGTAAGCCCCAAGTCCTTTAATTTTTCAAATACCTTATCATGGGCCTCCTTTTTAGGAGTAAGCCTTATTCTTAATTTCTCTTAACTAATCCTAATTTACTTTTGACCGGAGCTTCCTTCTAAGGAGTAAAACCCAATAATAAGTCCCCTCCTAACATGGTCATCTTCCTTAGGAGTAAGCCACATGATTAGAGTACCAAATCTCCATAAAGCACATATTCCTTTATGGAACCTGTTCCAAGATTTCTTCCCTAAATTAAATATTAATCTTCATCTGTTTGGGCAGTCACACATACATAATCCCCACATCATTTATTATGATTGTATATTTCATGGAAAAATTGTTTGGTTCTACCAATACCTCTTGTTTCTCAAACTGAGCATGACTCACATGATATTAGAGTGTAAAAGTAATAATGACATCTTTCTTTGATCCATCAACCACAAACATCATACTCCCTTACTCAAACTATGTGGGTTCTGATTCATTTTCCAAAATAAAGGATATGTAGGTAGCCCAACTGCGGGTACGATCCCAAATTTTAAATAATCCTTGTCCTTCTAAATGACAATAAACTACAAGTGCCCCACTTAATGGCTTTAAAACTAGAATGGTTAACATAATTACAATGAAAATTGTGTATAGTGTGTCGAAAGATACCATTGACTAATAATCTCTAACAAATACAGATGATTCTCTATCAATGAAGAACCTCAAATACATATAAAATATATTCTAAATATCCTACTTATCAATCATTGATTATTAGATTTAAAGGAAATCTCATTTTATACTTGGTAATGTAATAAGGATTCACGAACATTACATAAATCTATAAAGAGAGTCCCGGAGTACACAATAATTACCCTCAAAATGGTGTTATGAGTTCGACCCCCCATCCTCTTGACCAATGATAATTCCTATGCCTCATCAGTCCATAACTAATGACTGTATACCTTTGGAATGTATGTCCAAATGGATATGGAATCATTGGATGTTTCTGGCTTTACGAAAAAACCCATTAGAAACCGATTAGAATGTTTGAACCATCAACCAACGAGGTCATCCCCAATTACAGAGGAAACAACTATACATTAATCCTTGTTTCCCATAGAATCCATGAATAACATGTTAGATTAGCTACATTACTATCCAATTTTCCCTATCGAACCTTCTCTTTAAATGAAATTTCATGGTCTGGTTGAACTTAAGTCTATATGAAGATGCATTGTGGTGTACTAAATCATTTGGTGATACTTTGGGTGGAAAATAAAATGATAAAGATCGTATTTTTCTATTGAACATTTTATTTTGTAAGAAGACATTACTTTCTTGGGCTTTCATGATAAAAGAAATTTTGACTTTCTAGAGCTTCCAAATTAGATAGAATGTTGTGCCAATCTGGATCTGTCAAAAAAATTTGAGAAGCAATTTTTTCTGGTGAAATGCTAAATGGAGTGAACTTTCCTTGATTTATCTTGATTATGGATCCTATTTTCTTCAAAGGGGAAGAAAAGGAGACCATTTTTGAGTGAAAATCAGAATATTGCAATTTTTCTTCAAATACTGTCAATCCATCCTTCTTCAGCCGTAGAATTTTTAACATCTATATCCAACCAAATAAAGTGTATAGAACAACCAGGAAAATTTCTCATGAGAAACACATGTCCTTGAATCACCTAGCATGTAGAAGTAATAATTTATCAAGCCTATGGTGACTCTTGTGTGACATTGGATGGGAAAGGCTTTGTTTAACATTTACATTTGTGAGATGAGAGAAAATTCATGTGAGGTAGGTGTTTTGTGTTCATGAGATAAGAAATTATGCGGAGATATATTATATAATATAAAATGGAGAACTTTAAATAATTGTTTTTTATGAGTCATGATATCATTCTTTTTCTTAGTATGTATTTGGCACATCCCATTGTTATGTCTTTTAGATTGGATTGGATTTGATTTTGATGTTTACTTGTCCTGATGTCCAAGTGTTATATTTGGGAAAATTGATTGGGAAATAATTTTCAATCATATTTACATAGAATTTAACTATTTTAATCCCACAAAATTGTTACTTTAGGATATATTGCTACATTTTTATGATATTGGTAATTTTATAAGCATAATAGTAAAAATGGACTATTTTGGATTTTTAACTCTTTTAAATAATATCTGTATTATGGATATAACAACTTCTACACTAATTCAAATTTAAAAATTATATTTTTAACAGATTCTACACATTATGTGATACATTTCATCCTTCATTATCAAAAGTTTAATCGGCCATATGGAAGCTTAAAAGAAGCTCAGAACTGGGAGTATGAAAACTATTTACAGATCATCTGTGTTTTGGTGTTGGGTCCATAAAACATTCATGGTGGGCCCAATTGATGTGAAATTTGATTGGTAGATGCGAGATGAGTTTTGAAACACCTTTTATAAAGCCAAGGATGTGTGAATTGACCGTTTAAGGGGTCATTAAAGCATAATAATACGTAGGTTAGCGATTTAGAGAGTCTGGATGGACAAAATAAATGGTCAGATAAAATGAGCATAACTCTAGGAATACATGTCCACATATGCTAATAATATGAAATAAAAACACCCATGATATTTAAGAACAACATTTAAGAAGTTTGTATCTTTTGAAAATGTCATTTAATTGGGATACAATGTGTCATCATTCAGGAGAGAGATTTTGGCTATAAAAAAGGGAGCTCCTCCCTCTCAAAGCATCTCTCATTCTATAACATTACTTCTGGGAAACCAATGAAGAGAACTTCTGAGCATTATTTCTTTTATATCATTACATTTCCATAGTTTTGTAAAGCCTTCTTCAACACCATTCATCTCGATTACTCATACCATGGTGGTGTAATCATTTTGAGTGATTGGGAAAGATTTTGTTTTATATTTTGTAATACTTGAGTTCTTGGATGTAATAGAATGAAATTTCATTCTTCTTCAAAGATGTTTTCAATTTAATATACCAGATAATATTATAAAGATTGTTTATTCAATATTTTCAATTTAGATATTGATTTTTTAGTTTGTAAATTTATCATTATCCCCCTCAACTAATTTCTGGTTTATATACGATGGAATAGACCAGATATTAGTGGTGATGTACTCGACGATCGTCAGTACCTGTAAAATGGATATTGAATGTTCTTGATTGTTTAGGATTAAAAAGACCCGGTCAGGTATTACCCATTTCAATTAAGGATATTCAATACTAATATATATCACATGGAAGGAGAGTTGACCAAACTATGATCATGTAATGGTTTTCTCTCACCATTATATTTTCACCATGGAATTCAGAGGAAACAACTATAGAAACTCTCATTAACCAATGAAGAAAAGGATTTTTGAATTAAATTTAAAAATGATAGAATTAAATTTATGAAACTGATGCCAACCTTATAACCCATTTAATATATAGTTTTTCACTGATTTGAATTTTGAATTTACTTTCAATCATTTTCTCATTAATTTTTTCTTAAAAAAACACCATCTTTACAATCGATTTAATGTGAAAAACTATTTTGTGTGAACTAATCTTAAAAACACATTCTTGGTCAACCACATTAATTCATTTAAACTTAGGGAATAATTTGTTTTCTATGCCCTAAAACCAGCGTGCATTAGTCACATCCATAGAAATTTTACCAAACTGCCTATAGCAGGCCATAACTACGAGTAGAAGGTCATCACAAACTCTGCTATTACAGAGCTCTAAGTTAAGGTGCACAAGACATATGTTAACTTATCCAAGCATCATAAGATCTGACAAGAAGATGGTAGAATAATCATACTATTTAGCATAGTAGATCTAGCCATTGTGATTCAAGGAACACCATAACTCCTTAGTTAAGGTAATTTTAGAAATGAGACAATGAATAATGTTCATCATAAAAGTAATTTTATAGAACATAGCAGGAGATTGTGGACGATAAGGCTTGACCATCTATAGAGATATTTATTATTATATTGGATTATACCCTTATACATGTTTATTTTGATACTGGTACGTCACATTATTTCGTTGCTCCTCGTGCTGTTGATTTTCTATGATTAAAACTCAAGATGATGTCATCTATGATAAAACATAAAAAATAATCTCAGTAAAAGTGAATGTCTAACCTTTTTATATAGATAATATTATATATATATTGATTAATATGTGATGAAATGGGATTTTTCATTATTATACATGGCTGGGTTTGATGTAATCAATGGTGTAGATTGGTTGAGAACTTTCAAGGGTAACATTATCTAGTATAACTGAACTGGTTGTTTTACAACAGAGGAAGGCATTAAAAATATCTTCAAGGGATAAAGGGCTTTAAATACCATTGAAATATTATTTTTAGTCTAATCTATGGGAATTATTTAATACTAGTTGGTAGTGTTGAATGTGGCATCGATTGAAGTGACTGAGGATATCATTTTCCAATAGTTGTGTATCAATTTCAATAAGTATTTCTAAAAAACATATCTATGTTACAATGTTTAAGTGGGGTATATTTTGAAACTGATCACCTCCAATGGACCAATACTATTTCAATTCAATCTTTAATGATGTAACCAATAGAAATAAGGTAGTTGAATGTGATGTTAGAAGAGTTGGAAATCAATGTACTCATTCACCCGAGCACATCTCAATGGGAAAAACAAGTCTTATTCCTGAAGAAATATGATGTAACTCGTAGGATGTATGTGGATCATCAATACATTATCCAATTTAAAATATATAATAGATTTCAATTTCCTTTAATTGATTAAATGTTTTATCCATTGAGGTGACTTTCGTGGTTCTATAAAATTGACTTCTGATCATGAAATCTGCAATTGTGAGTTCGGAAGGAGGATATTTTGAAGACAACATTATAAAGAGGATATGGAAATTATTACTATGTAGTTGTGTATTTTAGACAAAAAAAATTCACAAGAATTCTTTATGGATTTAATGAATCAGATATTTCAAAAATATTGGGATTCATTTTTATGGTGCTTGGGGATGACATATTGGTGTACTCATGGATAAGGGCTGATTATTACCAATACTTAGAGGTTATGTTGATAATCTTGAGAGATCATCAGTTTTACTTGAAACTATCAAGGTTTGATTTTAAAATACAATATGTACACATTGTTTTCCATGTAATTTATGAAAAAGGTGGTTTGGTAGATATAGGGAAGATATAAGCCACGATTTCATGGAAACCACAGAAAAATTTCATTAAGATATTAAATTTTATTTGTGATGAATGATTATTACCAAGAATTTTTTCATAACATATCATGACTTGTTTCCCAATGAAATCATTAAAATAAAATATTTTTGTAATTAAATGGTCTAAGAAATTATAAAATTATATTCCTAATCTAAATTTTCAACTTACATCATCAGATATATTGATTTTTCTTAAATCATGATTAGGGAATGTGGTGTATTGTGATGCATTTTGATCTACTATAGGTTGTTTTCTCATGAAAAAAAACATGATATAGAATATGTTTCAAGGCCTTAGAAAGTTCATTTTAGGAATTAACCAATGAATGGTTTAGATTTAGTTGTGGACGTCCTTGATTTGAAGTTTTGCTATCACTATCGCTTTGGTGATAAATTCACATTGTTTGTGTATCCTAAGAGCTTCAATTTTTTTCTAAAACAAAATTTCAATATGAGGATTAAACGATAGATTGAGTATATCTAGATGTATTAATTTTCCATGATGTATACACTGGGAAAAGGTAATATGATTGCAGATGTTTTTTGCATAAAGTCACATGTTTAACAGTTGAAAGATGCTTCAGATGATTTGAAGTTGATGTCGGATATCGGTGATATGCATATGGAATGTGGATAATTATGAGATATTAAAGTTCCCATATTCATTTCTAAAACTCTTTATTTGTTAATAATGGAGAAATAGGAACAAGTATATGAATATTAATGCATGGTTATGTGTTCAATACTCAATGGTGAGGAGACCATTGAAGGGTTGGAACATTGCGGGAGATCAATTTTTTGGTTCATAGATCAATTGTTTGTTCATATAGATTTCAAGGAACAACTTCTTCATGTTTACAATCACTTGAGATTTTATGTACATCAGGGAATAGGTAATATGTATAATGTGTTGAACATGCAATTTTGATGGATTAGTATGAAAAAACAAGTTGATGTGTTCTTTTCAAAGTGATTAACCTGTCAATAAGTTATGAAATATAATCAATAAAAAAGGGGATATTGTAGTCCTTAACTTTTGTATTGTGGAAATGTGATAATATAATGATGTATTTTCTTACAGGTCTCCCAAGATGCATTTGGAAACGCGATTCCATAAGGGTGATAGTTGATTATTTCATCATGTCATCCATTTTATTAAAATTTGTTAAACACATAGGGTTGTTGATATATACGAAATATATATCAATGAGGTGTAAAAGGGAAATGGAATAACCTTTTTGGTAGTCATAGATAACAATTCAAGGATCATGTCTCATTTCTGTAAATCCATACCGAAATCCATTGTGACCTAGTGGACTATGAGTATGACGTATCACCCTCAGAATGATGGCCAATCTGAAAGGACAGTACAGATGTTGGGAAACATGTTGCGGGCTTGTGTAATGTATCTTTATCGCTCAATTAAAGATCATTCATTGTTGGGGGATTTATCATATAAAAATAGTTACCAGGCCTTGATACACATGCTTCCTTTTGATCAGTTTTATGGGAATCCTTATTGTTCTCCACCTCTTTTAGTGGAAATCAGTGAGACATAATTAGTTAGGGTAAGCCTTTTCAAAACAACAACTAATAAAAGTTATTTGATCAAAAATAAAATGGATACGGTATAGTGTTTTCTGAAATCCAATGAAGATCATCATCGAAGAGCGATGTCATTCGCAGTGAGTGATCATGCGGTCTTAATGATAACTCCAAGGTTTTGATATCTTCGTTTTGGGAAGAAGGTAAAGTTATCTACTTGATAAATTGGAAAATTTGAAATACTAGAACAGGTTAGGGAGGTGGCATATCAGTATCCATTTCTACCATAGTTCTGTTTAATCAATGATATCATCCACACATCTCATTTGAAAAAGTATCATCTTGATACTAGTCATGTGATTAGATATGATCACATTGACCTAGAGTGGGATGCTTCATTGTTATATATCATGGTGTGGATTATAGATAAGAAATTTATATTCTTAGATGTAAAAAACATCATCCTAGTGTGGGTTTTATGGAAACATTCCATGATTCAAGAAGAGTCCTGGGGACGAGATAAGGAAATGAACGATTTGTGACCAGTACTCTTTAATGGAAATGATGGTTTTCTACTTTCTGGGGAAGAAAGTCCTATTATGGAGTGAATGTGGCACCCCTAGTTCCAGAATTCAATGCTATGTATATTTCTTCATGTATTTAAATTTTATGGGTGATGTTTCGGATATATTGGAGAAATTTTAGAGTGTATTCGGGCTATTGGGGAGAAACACGTGCAACTCATGGGTTTTCAAAACTAGTAAAGAGCCTAGTAGTAACTGTGCACTTTGAATAGTGGTTTTCAGAAAATTTGAGGCAGTATGTTAGGCATGATGTTCACATGGTTAGGGAGACCGTGTGAGGAGGCCATGCAGGGTTCTACCCAAATAGTTTCTAACATATGGTTAGTGCAAAATTTGAATGACAATGTGAATAAATTTGTCATGGGGTTAAAGCACGGTCCAAAAATAATGGATATAACACACTTTGGAATTTGTGTTCACCATTTTCCACCATAATTTATATAACTCATAATTCTTCCCTTTAAATGGTTGGAGAACATCTCCCATGAGATTTTGAATCACTCAAAAACATCAATTGTTGTGTTGAATCCCGATTCATTTGGTAAGTGCTTGTTCTTCCCCTCTATTATCACATTTTTTGTAGATTTACTTCTTCCCTCTTCTCATATTTCTTGATCCACAACTTTTTTGGTTAGATATATGAATATGGATTACAGAATATGTTTATATTTTATCTTGACCATGTTAGGGGAGTAGATCTAATGCAGTTTCATGAATTCTTGACCACGTATAATTGGTTTTCTTCATCCAGTTTATAACAACCCATCACTTTAGTACACACTTAAACATGATTTATTACATAAACATAAACAAACGAAAACATTGAGTATCAAGGGATATAGTGTCTTCAAAGATTAGAAACAATACATAACATCTTAGAACATAAAACACAACATCTTTACTGAAATCATCTTTTACATGACAACAACATTCCTTCATACTTTTGCATTACACAGGATAACCAGAGGGCATGTATAAGAAAAAAGTGATATATAATGCCCTGTAAAAGAGTAAACAATGAATAAAATGAAGAATAAAATACATGTTATAAAATAGAAATATCAATGGAACAAAAGAGGAATGTGAACATAAAGGTATGATATAGCATGATTATCATAAAATGGAAATGTGGCAACAACATTTAACATGATATTAGAATGATATTTGGCTCATTTCACATGTCGCATGAGTAAAACATCATTGAACATGAATTATCATGATTATAACATCATTAAACATGAATTATAATTATTAAACCTTCATTTCACATGGTGTATAATGATACGAATTTCTACCCAATGCATTAGAGCACTATTGTGGTACACCATTCTTAATCATTTCATTCCCCATAGAAGTGTGTCACATGGATCATAAAAAATGTATTCATTAAACATAAAAATTTATTACATAAATAAGAGATGTGGAATAAATAATTCTATGTCTTAAATCAACAAGTTCATGTGCATAATTTTTAATACCCTTTATAAAGATATGGTTATGGTATTCACTGACACGATGATTTTGGCTGGGGAAATTTTGGGGTAACTTTGATAGAAGAACGATGTAAAATAGAAATTGTAAAATGGGTTGATGAATGGTAAATGGGTCTCTAATATTTTATACATTAAATGGGCCATAATGGGTTCATAGAATATAATATCCAAACATAAATAATGGAATTTAGATGCATAATATAAATGAATTTCATGAATGTAAATGAGAAGACAGAAATTCCTAACGAAATTTCCACATGAAAATGTGTGTATGTGGGAGGAATTAATGAGAGGAAAATATTTATATAATCATTCATACATAATGAGGTTTATATGGGTGAGTTGTGAAATCATAACCCCATTATTTTTAATTTAATATAAAAGGTTATAACAATAGAAACAAATTTGGAAAAAATTGAGAAAGGAATAAATCCCTTAAATGGAAGTGTGATCCCAAAGGATTGAAAGAGACTTGACAGAGGATTATTAAGATCATGGGGTTCCTTAGGAGGATTATAGAGAGATAATAGAATAATATTGTGCAGATCCTAAATTTTTTAATTAATACGAATTGGAGATTGAGTGGGTTTATATAGGAAAGGAGAGGGAAATATTTATTATTTTAATTTTGGACACTATATTTTAATCTAATTGAAACCACGAACCAGACCGTTGTATTTTAACATGGTTTTTTCCAAAGGGGTGGGGATTATATTCTAAGGCCAATTTCCTAACTTATTAAAATATTATGCTACTTTATGTGGAAGTGAGTGACACTCTAAAGGATATCATTTAAAAAAGATAAAATATTGTACATGTCTTGGAGGGTCCACTATGTCATCATAATGGTATTCAAATGAAATAGAAATCAAATTATTTTAAATATAAAAAATATATCGGCCGAAAATAAATTTTATAGTATTTTATTACATCAATATTAGGTCATTATGATGTCATGAAACTCATTATATATTTAAACGGTATTATATTTTTACCCAATAACTAGATTGTATTAAATAATTATGAAAAATTCACTATTACATATTTTCGACATCATGAATTCTAAAATAACATTCATTTTATGTAAATAATTATCTATATAAGGTAATTTCAACTTTCAAATAAATACATATATTTATTGAGAACTCATGGGTTTGGGAAAAATTGATTTCAAACCATAATAAAAATTTCAATTGAATTCATAAAAAATTTACAAGATCATAAATATTTAATAAAATGTAATTTACTAATAATATTTTATTAAAATATTTTTTAATTAAATAATAATCGATTAATTCAACAAAATAAATTTTTTAATAGAATAAAAAAAAATTGTCTTTTAAAATCAATTTACAATATAAAAAATAATAAAAATAATAAAAATAATTAATTATATAAAAAACTAATGCATATAATCATAGTGCTAGGGTCTGGTTACATAACCCCTTATAAAACCTACAAAATTCATATGGATAATGTGTAATATTGTGTCTGACACTTTGGGTGGCTCATATAACATCCCTCGGGTGGTAATGTCTATTAACTTCTACTTCTCCCATTGGTTGTTCCATTCATGTTTAACATGTTAAAGATAAATTTAGTATTGGTCAAGAGTGTAGCCATGTGAAACTACCTCCATTCTGAGCTCTAACAAATTTGATTTTTATAGAGAAATTCTACTGGATAAGACAATCTCTTCCTCTTTTATGAAAAATATTGATGTGCTAATGCCCAGTATTTATAAAATTTTTATGATCACGGTTCCATAGTTGTATTAGAAATGCTAAAAATTCATAACGATTATTTAAAATAAAAAAAATAAAAACAATGAAGTGTGTATGTTTTATATAAACATTTTACATAGTAATACATTTAATTAGACCAAGATGTATTTTCATTTAAAAATTTACGGGTCATTAAAATCTACCCCGTAATGAAACTCCTCCATCGAAATTTGTTTTTCCCACACAAAAAAATTTATGAGGGTAACTCTACTTCATCACTTCCTCTCATTCCCATGAAGCCTCTTCAAACATGTAGTTTCTCCATAATCCCATGACATAGGGTATTGTCTTAATCCATAAATATTTTTCCCTAAAATCTATGATTTTCACCAGATTCTATTCATAGTTTAGTTCATTATCTAATGGTTCCACCTCTGATTTGAGTACATGCGATGATTTAGGTATTTACATCCTCAAGTGTGATACATGGAACACATCTATACTTGGTATTGGATTGGTGGGTATGCTATTCGATAAGGCACTACTCCAATGATATCAAATATATCAAATGGGCCGATGTACCTTGGACTAAGCATTCCATTCTTCCCAAATATCATTACTCTCTTCCATAGTGATATGTGGAGGAATAAAATATATCCAACATAAAACTCTAGGTATTGTCCATGGTTCTCTACATAACTCTTTTTTTGACTCTAAGAAGTTTTAATGTGGTGTTGGATGATCTTAAAAGTATCCACCATTTCTTCAACCATTTCTAGACCTAGGGGTTTTCGCTACCCAACATCATCTCAACATATTGGTGTTCTTCACCTCATCCCATAAGGGCTTCATAAGGATCCATTTGAAATCCTGAGTAGAAACTCTTATAGCATGATTACTCAACTAGAGGATGAATTTGATAACATTATCCTTCGAATCCATTTGAGCATGCTCTCAAGAAGTCCTCTTGTGTTTTATAGTATTCTCAGATTGGACATTAGTTTGAGGATGATAAGCTGTACTAAAGAGCAGATTAGTATTTATAGTATATTGGAGACCCTTCCAAAACCTAGAGGTGAATCATGGATCTTGATTGGATACAATATACAATTGTACTCCACGAAACCCTACCACTTCTCTTATTAATATCTATTCCTATTGATCCAATGAAAAATCCTATAATGTTGCAATGAAGTATGAAGTATTTGTAAGATGATCCAAAACAAGATGTTTGGTGACAAAGACCATGGTGATGTTCTCCCATTTCTATGCTAGTGTGTGTAATGGTTGCACTATCCCCTTATACTTCTGCCTCTCATCCTTCACTTGCTGACATATTGGGAACATTCATTTATTCTTTGTGATCTCTTTCATCATGTCATAGAACCAATATTTCTCCTGAATATCACAATAAATCCTTTTGTTTATTATGTTAATGGATATATTATAACTATGTGCATAATCCAAAATATTATTCTTTATCTACGAATTTGATGGAACATAAAGTATTGTCCCAAATCAGAAAACTCTTTCATTATTAACATTGAATTATGAGGATTTATATTTTTCAATAGTTTCAACATTCTTAAAAATTCTTACATAATCTCTTTTATATTCCTTTAACATTTCCAAAATAGGCAGTTGAGAAATGATTTGTGAAAGGATTTATTATGTTCCCTTATTTATTATTACTATTTCCAACTACATAAAATCAATGAAGATGAGATATTTTTTAATTCTCATTAATGATATAATCGTCGGCTCCTTTCTAGTTAGAGTATCCTCTACCTTGTTCGCTTTCCCATGGTGGTAATAGACTGGGCAGTCATAGTCATTTATTATCTACAAGAATCTTCGTTGGAGTATGTTAAACTCTTTTTGTGTGAATATATATTTGAGACTTTTGTGATATGTATATATTTCACACTTCTCCCCAAATTGGAAATTCCACAATGTTTTCAAATATAATATTACAACAACCAACTCCAGATAATGTGTTTGCTAGTTTTCCCATCAGCATTCATTTCCCTCTAATGATAGGAAATTACATTGTTATTATGCAGGAACACACTACATAATCCCTTCATCAAATCATCACAAAATACCACAAAATGTTCTCTTCATGGGGGTAGTGTGAGAATGGGTGCAGTGATAATACTCATTTTCAACTCGATGAAGCTATCTTCACATCTCTCACTCATAGAAAACATGAATCCCCTATGAGTTACCATGGTATGAGGGTTTTTAGATCGTGAAACCTTATCACAAATTAGTAATAATATACAGCTAACCCAAAGAAGCTGCAGATCTATTTCACATATGTTGGCCTCAGTCACCACTCATTTGTTATTGTCTAGGATGGATCCACTAGTATCCAATTACTTGGGATGATATGACCCAATGTTGAGATTTCCTTCAACCAAAACACACACTTATTTTACATTGCATAGATCTTATCCTTTCACAAGGTCTCTAGTACATTTCATAGATTCTCCTCATACTCCTCCTTGGTTTGAAGTATATTAGAATATCATCTATAAAAACGACCACAAACTTGTTTTGGTAATATATAATTAATCTATTAATCAAGTCCATAAAAAGTTCTAGAGCATTGGTGAGTTTGAAAGGAATTATTATAAATTCATAGTGCCCAAACCTTGTTCAAAAAGTAGCCTTGGGGATATCATCCTTCTTCATCATTATTTGGTAATATATTGACCACAGATCCACCTTGGAGAAGTATTTTTCTCCACATAGCTGATCGAACAATTCATCCCTTTGGTAGAGGATTTTTTTTCTTTATCGTGATTTTTTTGAGTTTATTATAATCAAGGAAAAGTCGCATTGACAAATCCTTCTTCTTGACGAATATAATAGGTGCACCCTATGGTGAAGCACATGGGTGTATAAACCATTTATCCGTATTCTCATATAGTTTTGTCTTTAACTCTTCATGCTCCACAATAGACATTCTATACGGAGTTTTGGATAATGGAAATTCCACATGTATATGATAAATCAAGAATTCAATATCTCGTCTTCGAGTAATGCCATAAAATTCCTCTGGAAACGCTTCAGCAAATTCCCCCATAATAGGAATGACATTAAGGATTGTTGATTCATTATACTCAGTCATCTGATAAAGATTCACATGATCATAGGGAAGCGATAAACATACTTGAGATGTGGGTTCTAATGAAGATTCATCCTTTTCCTTGCAGTTGTTTCGAATAAAGGTCGATTCTTCATATGAAGAGAAATATCCCTCCCACATCAATTTATGTTGTCTCTATATAGGGAAAGTAAATCCTTGTTAATAATTGTTTCAAACTCCACCATAGGTAGTTTTACGAAGATCTCCAATAATTTCAAACCAGAAACTGTTATATTGGAGGAGTTATATTAAATGGTTTCAATGATTTCCCCATTCTTTGTTCTCATAGAAATATTTACTTCTATGATTTTTGTTGGTGTTGGGATTGTTCTACCAATCTTTTAGGATATAAAATAATATGTAAAACTAGAATAAAAATGTTCATTCACTATTCATGAATGAATAACTAGTGTACCTATCACCACATCATTTTTGGTGTTTGCTTCAGCGGTAGTGATGGAAAAATTATCTCTCTTTCAACCATGAAGGTTGCTAGTTGCCAATGAAAATAATTGGAATTGGGAATTGGTTTGAAATGTGCCTTGTTTCATTATCATTGAAAAATTGAAAAATGAGTGGTGTGTCGAACAGATCATTTCTATCCTTTGTTGCATCAGTTGGTTTTTCATAATAAAAGTTAATGTACAGGTGCCCTTCTCTTCCACACCTAAAGCATTTCCTCATTTACTTCACGAAATTGTTGGGTGGCTTATTTATTTACCATTGGCATCTGTGATTCTTAATTTTCTTAGCACCATTGAATTTATCCATGGGACCTCCATAAATAAATTCCAAATTGTGCTTCTTAACCCTATGATAGTGCTGAGATTATCTGATCTCCATTTCAACTTTGAGGGAAAGTCGGACAATTTCCTCATAGCTCTTAAAGTTCGGGATCACTAGAGAATTGAATAGTCTAGGGATTATCCCACCAAAGAAGTGTCAAAACATGCAATTGTGGGAAACAAAAAATCCATAGGAATATTGTGAAAGCCTTGTGACTCATTCCATGGCCGCTCTGATAGAATTGTCATCTTTTTTCTTGATGGAAAGGATGTTCCTTTCAATATTAAGACAGAGGTTGTGAGGACAATATTTATTGAAAAATATTTTCAATAAATAATTCCATTCCAACACCTTGATATACTTCTCATTATTTGTTTTTATCAAGGTCTACCACTGATCAGATTCACCCTCCATACGATAAGCACCCCGAACAACATTCTATTTTTCAAAACATTGAACGATGTAGAATATTATCACAATGGATTGAATACATTTTTGGTAGATTGAGGGATAAAATGTTACATTAATAGTAGGGTTCCTTTTTTCATGAATCTCTTGATTGTTTCATATTATTTCATTGGGCGGGCATGGTTGAAAGCTTCTCTTGACCCACATTTCTATTAAAAACATGAGTTAACTCAGAGATTATCGTGTCAATGATTGTGAATCCTACACCCATTAGATTATGAATCTCATTAGAAAAGTCAACACATTGATATTTATATTAGATTTTAGCCTGATTCCTCCTATTATGAGTGATGTTCTAGAATAAAATCAAAGTTTGGGGTAACACATAAAGGGGAATGTAATGAAAAAAATTTATAACTTAAAAATTAAATTTATTTTCATAACTTTTGAATTAATAGGCTTCAATCAATGTTATCCATGTTCTACATCCCAACCTATATTCTTAGGGGCATTTGTTTATTCCCTTAATAATGGTTTATACTATTCTTTTGAATTTACCTAATAGTATCCCCAAGGGGGTCATAACCAATAGTGCAATAGGGCCCATTATTGTGCACTAGTTCCCATTTAAGTCTATCTCAAAGCGGTGTTTTTTGGTTTTACCTCTAAATTCATATGTGCCAGATACGCCTCTACTTGTTCGTATCCAAACATGGATTTATTCTCATGATAAAACACATTCTCTATACTGACAAAAATTTATGTATTTTTTTATTATTCTTAGTCTTATCTCTATGTAATTCTCTAGAGTTTTTGAGTACTATTCTGAATATAACTAAACATGTCCAATGATACCAATTATAAAATCCAGCTATTTATTACACAATTGAACATGATTTATTAAAAATAATTTATTCTAAAGAAACTATGAGGATCGATAGGTATAGTGTCTTAGAAAATTAGTGTAACGTCCCAGCCCGGCTCACCACCAACCCGATGGCCAGACTGATCACCGCATGGCCTCAAGCACGTCTCCCCGTACGCCAGATGATGCCGACTAGCAGCAAGGGTCTTGGGAAGTGATTGTGGGTAGAATATACCCTCTTATCAAGGTTTCACATCAGTATTATCAGAGTGAAATATAAAAGTAGTGGAAGTAGTAATAGATAACCACTGAAAAACAGCAGCATAAGAAAAATTGTGATCATTTATATAAAAGGTGGGAAAAAACACTTGTCACAATATAGGGATGATGATACAGATATGGAATGTTGTAAAGAATACATCATGCTTTCAATAAAATAAAAAAGAAATGAAGAAAAGACAGCAAAGCCCGACGGGTGATCTCTTGAGCATCCCAAGATCCTGATTGGTCCTTTGCTACTGACTCCCCAGGTACAAACAACACAACGGACAACCTAGGTCCTACAAGAAAGAAGGTCTACTCGGGTACCCTGATGCAATGGTGGCCCGAGTAGGGTGTGAGATATAAATATCATTTGGCCGGAACCACCGGTTTCTAACCCAATCTAAACAGTGTAATAGTAATTAAATAAGTAAATAGGTAGAGCTAGATTCGATGAACAAAACAATAAAGAACAATAGAACCAGTCTCGGTTTCCCCATAGGAAACCTAACGGCTATACCAACTTCGGCACGTTGCCAGTAATGTATCCCGATAATGTCACCACATATATATATATATATATAATAAGTTGGGTAGGACAGGGACGGAACTCACGGACGACCTTAACCCCAGAGAAGCGCTCTTGATCCTACTCCTGGCCCAACCTTGGGGAATCTCTCACGGTCTATCCCTAGCCCGATGCCATGTCAAAGGGGAGCTCTGATGGTCTACCCCTGGCCCAATGCTGTATCATTTAATTAGGGGAGCTCTCACGGGCTGCCCCTAGCCTGAAGCCATGTCAAAGGGGAGCTCTAACGGTCTACCCCTGGCCCGAAGCTATATCATTTAATTGAAGGAGCTATCACGGTCTTCCCCTATCCCAAAGTCATGTCAAAGGGGAGCTCTCATGGTCTACCCTTGGCCCGAAGCTATATCATTTAATAAGGGGAGCTCTCACGGTCTACCCCTATCCCGAAGCTGTGTCAAATGGGAGTTCTCATGGTCTACCCATGGCCCGAAGCTGTATCATTTATTTAGGATGGGTTATAAGGCATACACTTATTATAAAATTCATATAAATAAAACATGGTATTTCCATCTCACAATATCACATAATACCATAATTTTTTATATTCATCATATAGATAAAGTACATGAGACAGCCCGCTCACGTACGGTATTGGATAACCCACAATTCATTCTTTATACCTGTCAATTTCATTTCAAAGACATATAAGGATTTACAATGCATTAAAAGGTGCTAAAGAATACTCTTAGGTAAGTCCCACTCACAAGACCCATTCCATTAGCATAATCCGTGCATATTCCATTATCATAAGGCATGGTCTTTCCACCCAAATCTATTTCATTCAAGTTTAAACAATTCATCAAAATATTACAAATGTTATGCATTAAACATTTAGTACAATTCAAAGTAAATATGACAGCAGAAATTATCACCAAAGCATAACAAGAATCCAGCAGGCAAGCATAAGAATATACTTCTTACTTTTATCTTGAAGACAGCGCACCTCTGATCAAGGGGTTTTATTATTAAATTGTCAGTTTAATGACCAAGCAACCATTTTATCTTATTCTTTAAATTCACACAGTTTTCAGAGAAGTAATAATCCAAGACTAACATTCATAATTAAAATACTAAAACAATGCAGTATTAAACTCTTTAAAAGATTCAATTTAAATTAATGTCAAGGAGAGGGACCCTACCTCAAGGTGGATCCAACCATCCACACTGGCTCTTGGCGCTTTCTATCTAATGATGCCACTGCTATTACCCCATGAGGAATATGTGATTTCACATATGTATAAGGACACCTACCCTCTATGCACACGCCCCGCATGGCCATGGGAGTGCACAAGAGGATCCTTACACATATGCTTATACACATATACCTATCTCCGCTCACCTGTGCAGGCATATTATATATATGCAATGGGGAAAACATTCCATGTACGTGTATATTTGCTGCCATGGATGAATATACACATATCAGAAGAACCCACGTACATATAAATACGGACCTATGGCCACGCAGGCGTGTCGTCTAAGCTCCGGAAAACCGAAACCAACTCCAAAGGTCCAATGCACTATGGAAAACAATCCAAGAACCTCTAAAACAACCTAAGACACTACACTGAAGTCACGGAAATGAAAAACAGGTAAAATCCTTACCTCGGAATCAAACCAGCAGATCGAAAAGACTGCAACCCACTTCACCTACGGTGGTAGACAACATGTGTGCACCCATGATGTCCTGAGAGACCTTACGCATACCCTAGAACAGGTGGAACAAGAAAGAATAATGGAAAAAAGAACTAACCCCAACCTAGTTTTCTGCCGAATCAAATATAGTGAAAGAGAAGCCCTGAAAATGGCCAATACAATATGAGGAAGGGAGGGAGAGACTCACCACAGAGATTTGGAGGAACAAATTGCCAAAAACTGGGTGAAATCGGAGGAAGGATGATGCGCTCTGGAGGGGGGTCACGCGAGTGGCTACGGGGAGAAGAGGGGGGTGCGCCATGGTGTTCTGTCGAGAGCGGTGAGTGAGATATTTAGTTAAGGTTTTAATTTATTTTAATTTTCTTTTATTTTAATTTTAATCAAAAACCTAAAAGACACCCGAGTGCACAGTTTGACCCACACGATTTTCCAAACTATGCGCAAACCGTGCGGAGTCTTCTGCATCCAAGAGATCTCTCGCATGGGCTAGGCGCATAGTTTGGGGAAACCATGGGCAGCCCGTGTGTACGCCACCGCCTCCTTTAATAAGGCCTCATGATTTGGGCCGCACGGTTTTCCAAACCATGCGCCAACCATGCACCCTCTGTAGTACATTAAAAAACAAGGGTCTGAAGCTTCCAAAACCCCTCGGGCCACCCGAGAAACATAACGGGCATTATCCCATGTACAACAACATTTAAAATAAGGGTTTAAACCTTCAGAACCTCGTTCCGAAGCCTGATTCTAAAAACGACTAGTTCAGTAATTGAAAATGTTCAATTTTCCTGACTTTTAACCGGGTTTAAAACGCGGGTCATTACAACCTTCCCACCTTAGAACATCTCATCCCTGAGAAGCCTTCGGAAAAAATGACCATCACTCCATGCACCAACAGACATCCACCTAAGCACATGGCACTTAAGCCATCAACACCCAAGCCAACACTCATTTTCCAAATAAACGAACTTGAAAGCTCTTACCCGAGCCCATTCCACAAGATGCATGGTCACATCGCCGTCTCATCAAGAATCCAAACAATGGTACTTCCCACCTTAGATTTTTCACATTAAACATCCAAGACTCAAACCACAGCTCCACCTCCTTTTGAACTCCCTTTCAAAAGCACGCTCTACATGTTCCAATGATGTATCTAGTGTGATTTTGAAACGATTAAACAGTCGATTTCTCTATCGACCTCTAAACCCAAGTCAAAAATAGTCATTCCACTCCAGCTGACTATTCTAGAAGTCAAACGGCTAGACAGCTGGCGTATTATAAGCTTAACCACGACGCCATTTTCCGAGGCATCACGCATCCACCATGAGGTTAGTCACCGAAGCTCATACTCAACTTCTGGTGATGTCCCTAAGATCAAACCATGAGAGAAAACACACATCCCGCACGAAATGCCGAAGAAGAAAAACCATACGATCTCAATAGCCATTAAACATTAGCACGGTGTAAGACTGACCCTCTCTTAGTGCATCTAGGATGAAGTCAAGATAGGGGATATGCTCGTCACGTAGCAGAGTACACTAAGAGGATTGAAAGGGATTCCAGTTATTTATACCCAATAACCGGAAAGGAGAACAATCAAACCAACCCTGTTCGACTCTAAAGAAGAAACTCGGCTTCACCAGCCGACACATCTAGATTCTAAACCGATCACAATGCCTCTTCCCACACAATTTATTCTGTGATGATTCATGACTTACCACCGAAGTCCTCCACGACCAATGGTGTTCCCTAAAAAGGGTTTCATACACCGCCAACCAGATCAAAGTCATGCTACCGAGCAAGCATCGATGCATAACGACACCTGCAAGCCTCAAAGGCATTCAAAAAAGCCCTAACATTCCCAGATGGTCCTTCTTGACGTGTTCCTTTTACCTGAAAGTACACACTTTACTCTACTGGAACGACGCTTCCCACCTTAGAAGGGCCAGCGTCCTCGAAAGGAGAAATACAAGCTACTCCTAAGAAGACTTGTTCATAACGATTAAATGGACATGTGTCTCTTCTCTAAGCCACGATCACCACGTCAAAAAGCACAAGAAAACCAAAGCAACAAGACCGGTGTGTCAACCACCTGAGTCTTCTGAAAATCTTCCCGAGAATTGGGACAACTTGATTATCAAACGCTTAGGTCACTCTACCATAGAGATGACCCAAGACCGTACACATCAGCACAATAGATACAGCCAAATGTCGTATTCCCCAAATGTCAAACAACCAACAAGGTGACTGACCATGCCCAAGGAATGTCCATCCAACTGATACAGAGCATAACCCGATGCTCAAACCATTAAAAAGATAAAAATAAACATGACCACCTGTCCAAAAAAGGTTGTCATTAGAACATGAAGTCCTACATGGGACAATGGTACCCGAATAGTAGCAAACTTCAGAAAGTTCACCGAAAAATCCATTCACATAAGCTCTAAGGGCACTACCTACCACGAGCTAGCCCCTCAAGAAAAAAAGTCAACCTAATCATTTGGTCACACCCATCAAGAGTCACCGGGATCAAAAGCCTAACATTTAATGGCACTGCTAAATGAAAAAAACCTATGGAAAACACATAAGGTTCCATTCCAAAGCACTCACAAGAAAGATTTAACCTACCCACAAACGGGGTCTCAACAGAGGACAACACTACATATTCCTTTTTCGAAGGCCTTAATATTAAATCATGTTCATTATTTTGATCACATTAAAAGGATCAATTTAAAACATCATGCAAACTTTCAAAACCAAAAATCACTAGTCACTTGATCATTTTTTTAGAAACATCTCAAAGCAAAGAAGAAAAGTCTCAACAAACTTCCTTTTAATCGTTTAATATTTATCAGAAATCCCATCTTATTTCGAAAATTTATCACAATAAATCCCTTTTGAAACAATTACGGCGACATATAAGGGTCCCAAAAAGTCAAGACATTTCATACCAAAATCAAACACCTTTTACACATACACACATCACACAAGCATCCTGCCATTACACTCATTATGGGTTGCCAGTTCCCAACTCATAAAGTGCCTATACATTCCATGGGTTGAAAATTGGTTCCCAACAGACAAAACAAAATACATTATAGAATTTTTAACCTGCTCAATCAATCATCCAATCATAAAGGTGTCCACATACCAATCTGTAAAGCCCCCATACACATTAAAGTTTGGCATTTGGCTCCCTTAAATCAAAATCAATTCCATTTTACAATTAAAACTTTAGGATCCCTTTCTCAGAAATCTAATTACACCGGTTATCATTTCCCATCTATAAGGTGCTCATACACCTTACAACTGAAAATGTGTCCTTTCGAAACCGCAATCACTTAATTTAGAAAAAGAAACCAATTTCATTTTGGATCAAAAATAGCATTTTTTTATAAGCAGTAACCCCAAACATGCTATATCGCAGAAGCATAGAATAACTACCACAGTACCTATAACCACAGCAGGAATCAACTAATGCATCCTAGATTTCATGTCATAATGCATGGTATGAAATTTCTTACATGTTGCCTATATGATGCATGAGATGGCATACCTCCATCTCAACGGGTTGCAACAGAAATATAACCCACAATTGCATCAACAATATCAGCGTAAGTCATGTGAGTCACCCAATAGTGAAATAAAAATAAACCGTAACAATCCAAATCATTTAAATAATAATTGAATTTTAGGCAATTTGGATTTTCCCTATGAGAGGGGTGGCCAATCCCAAACACAACTTATTACGAAATTGCAGTTTCTTCTTATCCCTGTCTAATGTCGCCAAAAAGTAAAAAAAAAATCAGATGATAAAACTCCTATAATAGCACGTTATAACATCCCGGCTCGACTCACCACCAACCCGGTTGCCGGACCGGTCGCCACATGGCCTCAACCGCGTCTCCCCGTACGCCAGAGGCTGCCGACTAGCAGCGAGGGTCTTGGGAAGTGATAGTGGGGAGAATATACCCTCTTATCAGAGTTGCACAGCGGTATTATCAGATTGAAACACAAAAGTATCATAAGTAGTAATAAATAATCTCTAAACTACAACAATAGAAGACAAATAGTGATCATTTATATAAAAGGTCGAAAACACCACTTTTCACAATACAGGGATGATGATACAGATATGGAAAGTAGTAAACAATACAGCATTATTTCAATACAATACAAATGAAATGAATAAAATACAGCAAAGCCCAATGAGCGATCTCCTGAGCATCCCAATCTCCCACATGGTCCCTTGCTCATAACTCCCCAGGTACAAATAGCACAGTGGACGACCTAGGTCCTGCAAGCAAGAAGGTATACTCAGGTACCGCGGTGCAATGGCAGCCCGAGTAGGGTGTGAGATATAAATATCAGTAGGCTGACACCAGTAGTGTCTATCCCAATCTAGATAGTGTAATCATAATTAAATCAGTAAGTAGGTAGAGCAGGATTCGATAAACAAAACAATAAAGAACAACAACACCCATCCCGGTTTCCCCAGAGGAAACCTGACTGCTTTACCAACATCATCTTGTTGCTGGTAAAGTAACCTGATATTGTCACCCTATATATATATATATAATACGTTGTGTAGGACCAGGACAGAACTCACAGACGTCCTTAACCCAGGAGCAGCGCTCCCGATCCTACTTCTAGCCCAACCTTAGGGAAGCTCTCATGGTCTATCCCCGGCCGGAAGCCGTGTCAAAGGGGAGGTCTCACATTCTACCCCTGGCCTGAAGTTGTATCATTTAATTAGGGGAGCACTCACGGTCTTCCCCTAGCCCGAAGACGTGTCAAAGTGGAGCTCTCACGGTCTACCCCTGGCCCGAAGCTGTATCATATAATTAGGGGAGCTCTCACGGTCTTCCCCTAGCCCGATGTTGTGTCAAAGGGGAGCTCTCATAGTTTACCCCTAGCCTGAAGTTGTATCATTTATTTAGGGGAGCTCTCACGGTCTGTCCTTAGCCTGATGTCGTGTCAAAGGGGAGCTCTCACAGTCTACCCTTATCCCAAAGCTGTATCATTTAATTAGGATGGGTTATAAACCATACACTTCTTATAACATTCATATAAATAAAGCAAGGTATTTCCATCTCACAATATCCCATAATCCCATCATTTTTCATATTCATCATATTGATATAAGGTACATGAGACAACCTACTCACGTACGGTAATGGATAACCCCCAATTCATTCTTCATACCTTTCATTTTCATTTCATAGACATGTAAGGATTTACAAAGCATTAAGAGGTGCTATGTACTACTCTTAGGAAAGTCCCACTCACTAGACACATTCCATTAAGATAAGTTGTGCTTATTACATTATCATAAGGCATGGTCTTACAACCCTAATCCATTTCATTCAAGTTTAACCAATTCATCAGAAATTAAAGCTCTTATGAATTAACCATTTATTACAATTCAATGTAAATATGACAGAATCAATTATCACCAAATCATAACAAGGCAAGCATAAGAATCTACTTCCTACATTTATCTTGAATACAAAGCACATCTAATCGAGGGGTTTTGTTATTAAATCATTAGTTTAATGAGAAAGAAACCATTTAATCTTATTCCTACAATTCAAACTGTTTTCACAAAAGTACATTTCTAAGAATAACTTGCATAATTAATATACTAAAACAATGCAGTATTAAACTCTTTGAAAGATTCACTTTAAATTAAAGGTATGGAGAGGGACCCTACCACAAGGTGGATCCTACCACCCACACCGGCTCTTGGCACTTTCTAACTAAAGTTGCTGCCGCTGCTCCCCCACGAGGCATATGTGATTTCACAAATGTAAAAGGAAACCAAGCCTCTATGCACACGCCCCGCATGGCCATGAGCGTGCACAAGAGGATCCTTACACATATGATTATACGCATATACATGTCTCTGCTCACCTACGCAGGAAGTTTTTATATATTCAATGGGGATAACTTGCCCCATACGTGTATATTCGATGTCATGGACAAATATATGCATATCATGGGAACCCACACACATATAAATACGTACCTATTCCCACACAGGTGAGTCGCCTAAGCTCTGGCATCGTGAATCCAACTCCAAAGGTCCAACGGACTATGGAAAACAAACCCAGAACCTCTATAACAACCATAGACACTACTTGGGTATCACAGAAACCAAAAACGGGTAAAACACTTACCTAGGAATCAAACCGGCCGACCAAAACGACTGCATCCCGCTTCGCCTTCAGCGGCGGACACCATGCGCGCACGCACGAGGTCCCGAGGAACCTTCTTCATAACCCTTGAACATGTGGAACTAGAAAGAAGAATGATATCAAAAACTAACCCCAGTATAGGGTTTGGCCGAATCACAAATAGGGAAAGAGAAGCACTAAAAAAGGCCAATAAGAGAGGAGGAAGGGAGGGAGAGACTGACCATGGATATTTGGAGGAAGAAATCACAAAAAACTGGGAGAAATCAGAGGAAGGTGGAGGCACTGTGGAGGGGGGTCGCACACGCGGCTAAGGGGAAAGGAGGGAGGTGCGTCGTGGTGTTCTGTTGAGAGAGTTGAGGGAGTGATTTAGTTTAGGTTTTTATTTTATTTATTTTTCATTATTTTAATTTTAATAAAAAACCTAAAACACACACTATGAGTGCACAGTTTGACCCGCACGGTTTTCCAAACCGCGCACAAACATTGTGGCGTCTTCTACCTCCAAGGGATCTCTCACACAGGGTAGGTGCACAGTAAGGGGAAACTGTGCATAGCCCGTGCGCACGCCACTTCCTCCTTTAATAAGGCCACATGATTTGGGTGTACGGTTTTCCAAACCGTGTGCCAACCGTGAACCCTCTACAACACTTTAAAAAAAAGGGTCTGACACTTCTGGAACCCCTCAGGCCACCCGAGAAACATAACGGGAATTCTCCCATGTCCAAAAACATTCAAAAGAAGGGTTTAAACATCCAGAACCTTGTTCCGAAGCCCAATTCTAAAAATAATTGATTCAGAAATTGAAAAAGTTCAATTTCCCCCTCTTTTAACCGGGTTCAAAACGCGGGACATTACATTTATGAACATTACATAACAAATTAGAACATAAAACATAACATCATTATTGAAATTTTATTTTACATGAACACAACATTCCTTCACACATTGCATTGCATGGGGTAACCTGGGGACATGTATAAGAAAAGGGTGAAATATAATGCCCAATAATGGAATAAACAAACCATAACATGAAGAATAAAATAAATTTTAGGAAATATTAATATTAATGGAGCATAAGATAAAAATTAATATAAAGGCATGATATATCATGATTACCATAACATTGAAAGGCCGTAACAACATTTAACATGATATTAGCATGGGCCAAGGCTCGTTGCACATGGAGAATGAGTAAACCATTAGTGAAATTGAATTATCATCATCTATACCACATTTCTCTTGAATTAGCATGAGTAATCCACCATTTCAAATAGTGTATCATGATATTATTCTTTACCCAAAGCGTTGGAGAGATAACAAGGCCCAACCATCTTAATCATTTCATTTCATGCATATGTGTGCCACATGGATCATACAACATGGATTCATTAATCATCATAATTTCATCCAAATATATGATATGTGGGATAAATTATCTCTAGAACTCAATCAAAAATTAAATGATCGTAATGGTTAATACCATTGATTGAGAAATGGGTGTGGTATTCACTTAAATGATTATTTTGGTTTAGGAAATCATTATGTTACATCAGCAGCATAACAATGTCTAATTGTAATTATAAAAATGTATGATGAGGGAGAAATTGGACTCTCATAATCTATTCATGAAAAAGATATTAAGGTGTTTACGTAACATAATATCCCAACTTATGTAAAGGAATATTGATGCATTATATAATATAATTTCATGAATGTAAATGAGAAGTGATAAATTCCTTACAAAACATTGGCATGGTAAATAGGGTATACGGGAGGCATTAATGATAGATAAATACGTCTATCAACATTAAAACATAAGGAGGGTAGTATGGGGTGGTTATAAAACATATCCCAACACTTTTAATTGAATAAAATGGTATAACAACATAAAGATATTTGGAAAAAAATGTGAATGGATTAAATCCCTTACATGGAAGTGTGATACCAAAGGTATGAGAATGGGTTGAGATTGGCACTTATAGATAATGGCGTGACTTGGGAGTATTATGGAGGGATGAGGGAAGAGGTTGGTCAAGATCCAAATGTTTTGAGTGAAGCTTAATTGGATATTGAGTGGGTTTATATAGAGAAGAATATGACATTCTTTTTTATTTTGGTTTTGGACAATACACATTAAACTAGTCCAAACCAAAAACCATACCATGGGTTTTTCCCTTAGTTTTTGAAATAAATAGACTGGAAGACATTACTTTATAAGTTTAATGGTATAAATTATTAAAATATTAGTCTTTCTTTTGTCGAGGTGTGTCACACTCTCAAATAAATCATTTTAAAAAGTTAATATAATTTATATATATTGGAGGGTCCACTAAGGCATCAAAAAATTAATCAAATATGTCTAAAATTAAATTATTTTAAATTTAAATCATATATTGGCTGAAAATACATTTTATATTATTTTAAAACTTCACTATTCGGTCATTATTATGTTAACAAATACATTATATATTTATACGATATTTATTTTTTTACCCATAAATTCAACTATCTCAAAAAATAATGAAAAATGTACCATTAGATAATCTCAATATCTGGAATGCAAATATAACATTATTATTATCTAAATATTTTTATAAATATTTTATTTTTCAATTTTAATATAAAAACCCACATTTATTGAAAATTCTTGGGGTTTGAGAAAAACAGATTTCCATCCATAATAAAAAATTTAATTGTATAAATAAAATAAATTATATGATCATTTATATTTAATAAAAACTAATTTAGTAATTATTTAATGTTAAAAAATAATTTAATTCAAAAAAATCCATTAATTGATCAAAATATATTTCGTTATTAAATATTAAGTAAATATACTATTTGGATTTAAAAACCATTTACAAAGTAATAATAATAAAATGAATGTATATTCTTTATTCTATAAAAAACTAATTCACATAATCTTATTACTTTGTTCTTGAAACCTAACCCTTTATAACACCCAAATAAGACCTAAGGGTAAGGTATGAAATGGTGATAGTCAATTGGGGGTGGCTTGAATAACATCGCTCGAGTAGTAATCATTATTAACGTCCACTTATCTTGTAGGCAGTCCTGTTCAAGCATAACATGTTGATGGTCCACTTGGGATTGGTCAAGAGAGAAGCCTAATGATGCTACCTCCTATCAGAGCTTTAATAAATGGGATTCGTATGGATAAATTATACAGGATGAGGCCCTCAATTTCATTGTCTGAGTAAATTGGATTTTTCAAAGCCCTATATTTATACTAGTAATGCGATCAATATTTAACCACTATATGAGCAATGGTACCAATAAATTATAAACCATTAAATTAAAAAAACATAAATCCAAAGATTTAAATATGTTTTAAATTATAATTTTACATCATATGACATTTAATTAGATCATGAATAATTTTAATTAACAAAAGTTCAGGTCGTTACATGTTTTTTGTTTTCAACAAAACACTCGAGGTATGTGGATATAATCTTGATTCCCATTTCTATAAATGATTTTAATGTGTTCAAATATATTATTTTGTGTTTAATTTATTGTGAATTAGATATTTAATAAACATAAGAAACCATCATGAGTGACTGTTTGTGAGTACATCGAAATTGGGAGTTCTTTCATAAAGTTCTTTGGTAACTAATTATAAATGATGGATTATAAAATGGTTATTTTTCTAGAATTTTGGTAAATTGTATGATTAAAATGTCTTCAATGAAAATCATTTTTTATTGAAATTTAATTATCGATTGGAATTGGATTTTTAATGGTTTTAATAAAAGAACAATTTTATTAAATTGGATGAAATGTTTGTTTTTGCATCGGTCATTGGAATAATGGTTGAATATATTCATGTACATTCAAGACAGATAATGGTATGGGGTCTCCCCCAGGATTAGTGGGGATTATTAGGGCTATGACTCTCTCTTGTCAAATGGTTCACTAGGTGATGGATTAGTGAAAATATGACTCAACACTTGCGAGTATATGGAGGTCCAAGTTATATGCATTGTTTTGTGTGTGGATAAGTTGAATGAAATCACTATTCAAAAATGGATATTGATAAATAATTTTTATTACTTGTTTGTTTGCATTTCTTGGAAGCTTTATTTTGCTAGAAAACTGGTTAACATGGAATTTGTTTATATTGAGTAATAAATTATTTTTAAAAGTGTTTATATTTTGTTATAACCCGTGTTTTGAATTTTTTTATATAAAATGTTAAATATAATTGTTTCTAACTTTTATATCATGGTGGTGTGAGTATGGAATTCATTAGGTAAATCCTAATGAATTTTATAATCACCCCTAATTTGGTACTTTGGTGTTACATAGAAGCAATATTCTAGGACATGGTAAATGGTAATGTAGAAAACATATTTTTCACCACCTCATGATACTTGGGATGTTTGGTGATTTTGGAGAATGGAGCTTTTGGATCTTCAAGTCTTATGGTCATCAGATATTCTTTAGTTGTTTTCCCTCTTTTTTACATTGATGATTAGTTTGTCTTATGATATTGCATATTTTCGTTGGATGTTTTATAGAGTTTGATTTTAGTTGTATTTTAATTATTCATGCATCATATGGTGGTAGTGTCCTTATGATTATGGGTTCTAGTTTTATTATTAAATGTCAAATCATACCCCACTTTTATAGAACCCCTTCGTCATTTATTAATAGTTTTTCATATTTTATTGATGTCTCTTATGGCCTAGTAATGGCTCACCACCCTCTCAATCAACTAAGAATAAGTGGGCCGTTAAAAATTAACATTACCATGAAATATTTAGTTTCATATGATCATTACAAAATAAATTTATCATAAATATCCATATTATTAATATCATATATATGATTATTTCATTATAGATATAAAATTTAATGAAATGTGAGTTTACATTTATGTTATTGGATTAACAATGAAAATATTTCTATTTTATATTCATTATTTGATGTAAAAAATTATTGATAAGGAATGTTATACATGAATTAAATCGATCATTTGATATATCGAAAATATATTACAAATTATGTGATAGGTGGTGAACAAATATAGATCTCTCCATGATTTATCTATAGACTAAGGAGTTGAATTAGTCATATTTCATTATTTCAATGAGGGTTTCTGTATTCCAACCCATCACATTATGTTTCTTTGTGCAAGGTCTTTATGAAATATATATCATGTTATATGAGATCCAAATGTATAATAAATAAAATTTTCATCATTGATAATTTTTATACTATTATCCATTAGAATACTACATTGACATTATCCATGGTTGTATTTTATATCTCATTGTTGGTGAAATGGAATGCATGTTCAATTATTGGGAATTCCATATTTATTATTTATTAAAAAAATTATATTCATGTAACTGATAAAATTGAATGTTTTTAATTTTTATAAAATTCTATATTGATTATGCATTACAGATTTGGGATAGATTATATGTTACCATACATTACTATGAATTTGAGTTCATCCTTATTTTGTTTCCCATCCACAAGATATAAAGGAATCATTTAATGCATTCAATGCTGAAGAATATTTATGTTAACTAAAATGTAATTTACATTTATAAATTTAATTAAAGATAGAATTATTTGTCATGTTTACTTTGAATTCATACCATTTAGTATTCTAGGATATGATCACTACAATTTACCATCGACGTAATAATGTTTCCTCAATATCTGTGATATCGGGGTTCGAGAATTCATATTTTTTTATTAATGAATGATTAATAGAAACCTCTGGTACAAGATATAGGAATAAATTTATTAGGGTACATAACCATATAGTATAAATTTATGATAAATATAGTAGAATGTATTAATGTTTTGAGGAAGAATATATTATTGTATTTTACCTATAAATACATCCATGTCTTGATGAAATAATTGGATGTGATTATGGTATTGTTGTATTTTTGGTAAAAAAATTGGAATCGTGGTCATTCAAATTTGACTCGACCATCACCAAGAATAAAAAAAGGAGAATAATTAGCTTCTAGGTTATGATCCTTCTGGGTATATGCTGAGGATAATTCACATTTTCATTATGAATTATTGTGATGGATATGAATAGATGATGAAAATTTATTTCTTACATTAATGTTGGGGTTTATTATATTGAAAATAAGTTTTTATGATTTAGAAATTATATAAATTATTATATTTTTATCCCACTATGATTATTGTATCTCACTCTATGGTTTTTGGTTTAATTAAATGGATATATGCAAAAGTAATCATGGTAACAAATGAATATAATGGTAAGTATGGTGATTATTAGTTTAAAATTCGGTTTTTAATAGTGAACTTATCCTTTTACACAAATTATAACATGATTTTAAGAATAATTAAGCCTAAAATAAAAACCAATGATTGTAAAGTAATGTGAATTTGGATGAATAGGTACATAAAACTTAAAATAAAGAACCAGAATAAGACATATTTATATTAAAAATACATAATGAGATCCAAAAATCATTTTATTTCTTATATATGTGTAGGATGACTTGGATAATACCTATACAACATGGATGAGATAAGAATCATTGTATGGGAATTAACATAAGGAAAAAGAATACCCCATGGTAATGAATGATTAACTTGGTGACATAATAATTAATGGAACTCAAAAAAATACGGAAGTATATCATATAGAACATGATACCATGTAATCATGGTTTCATAGTAATTTGGAAGAAACGTATATCATTTGATAATTATTATTCAATGATAACTTCCCAGACTATAAGACATGGAGGGAAATGTCTTTTAATGGAATTATGTGTAGTCACAATCCCAAAATAAAATATCAATGTAGAAAACATTTTCCAGTGAATTGAGGCACTATCTTGGTGAAATCATCATAATAATTTCATTAATATGTGTTCCACATGAAGAATCAATCATAAGTGATAAATATATGGGTTTCACATTAAATTAAATGGGTGTCGTAATAATTTCATAGGACATACAAAATGGTTATATCATAAAAGATTCCATGAATGAATGGAGATAAATCATACCTGGAAATTCATATAAAAAATTAAGCATATATCATAATAAATAATGTCCATTTGAATTTAAAACATATAGATGTGGGTTTATGAAACTGTAGAAATAATCCACTTTAGCATGGTTTTAGGAAAAGTATTCATTATCCATTCAAAAGGACAAAGTTATAATTTTTTTATAATAACAAAAATAAAAAAATATAGTTTTTCATTAAAAAATATGTTATATTAGAAAAATAATTGTGGATTAAAACATAATATGGAAGGTACATTATAAAGGGTAATAAATGGTAAGGATACCTTTAAAAAGGCTTGATTTTAAAGGGAAATTGAGAAGGAATACTTACAATATATGTATTTTTTTATCATGAAAAAAAATTCAGAAATTTAAATATCTTTGGAACATTAAAATTGAAAATATAAAGATGTCATAAGAACCTATATAAAATATATTGGTGTATTTAGAGAGAAAAAAAAACACAAAAGACAAATAGAGGTTATAAGAGAATCCATTACCTTTTCTACAAAATTGATCTATACATCCAATTAATGTAAAAAATAATAAAATAAAATCCATTCTTTAATTAAATCAAAATATATTATACATATATTTTATTTATTATAATTTTATTATCTTCATTTTTGGTAATTTTTATGTGTTATAATGTTTAATCATTTCAATTCAAGTGTGTTAGTTTCATGGATTCATGATTTGTTAAATTGGTTATAATTTCAGATGTTTTGGTTGAATTGGTTTAATTATCCAATGGGAAATTATATGGTATGTCTCTATATCAATTTATTTTTTATAAGAGGATTATTCATTATAAAATACATTAATGAGAAATGATTAGTTTATTTTTTCTGTTTTAAAAACCATAAAAAATGAGTATCGTTTTATTTTATATTATTTTATATACGAGTTCCTAAATATTAAATAAGTTTTCATAAACATATAGTATTTTTACGATAACAGAAAAAAGATTACGGTCATCGAAGAAGGAGGTAATTAGTGACAAAAACTCATGGTCCACGAAGGTATGGAATTGATACATCGCATACGATGTTTTTATTTTTAGAATAAAGAGTGTGAAGAATAGATTTTAATATATATATATATATAACATAGTAAAATTAATCTATATATATAATATTTCAGTTGTCAGGCTTATTTTGATGGTGGAGTGGATAAATTAATAAGAAAATAAATAAAATAGAAAGGAGGATTTCACCTCTTGAGTTTCATCTCTATGATAACCTCATTCTAGAACATGGAATTGTCCATTTTTTGAAAGAAGTAAGACCAGAACACGTGGAAGAGTTTTTGGATATGAATTTAAAATAATATAAAAATATTTGTCAGAGGAGAAGTGATGGTGAGAGGTCATATATACTAGAGAGGAGAGTGGTTTTTTTAATATTTTATTCATTTGATTATCATTTCAGATCATGAATAAAAATAGTGATTATTCATGTGACTAAATATAAAAACATTGAAAATGAGTTTGAGATAATAGACACATATATCATCCAGGACTTCGCCATGTCCAATAAAATAATATATTTTGTTATAATTTTAAATACTGTAAATTATAGTAGTTCACTATTCCCAAAAATGATCTATTTTAGAAAAGTCAAAATATTGAACATAAAAAATTTTAAACAAGTATAATTCCTCAAATCAATCCATTTTATTTACATAAATTTGTAAAAATGAAATTTTTTTTAAAATAAAATTTTCTATTTCTTAAAATATAACAATATTAATATTATAAATGATTTTATCAAAACATAAGGAATTAATTTAGGTATCATAATATTAAATAATAATTAAAAGATAAAAAATATTAATATTAATATTGTTTATATTTTTTATTAAATTATTAGAATTACAATATAATTGTAAATAAATATTTAGGTTTCAAAAAAATACCAACACTAAACATATCATTTGAAAAACAATGATTTAATTATTTTAAGTTAAAAATATATCATAATTTCATTTATTTGATACAAATATTTTATTTAGATGCTATTGGAGGATTTTACTATTCTATTACATGGTTCACAATTCTGGATGGTCCTACTACTACTCCAATGGTCAGGTTAATATTCAATTGATATAGGTTCCATAATTTATAGGAATTACATTAATTTAATTATTAATTTCTTATTCTTATGCTTTTATTAGGTTTTCATTTATATTTATGTGTTTTTTAATTTATAACCTAATTATAACATGGGATATATCATTGATAAGATTTCAGGTTGTTTAAATTTTCCCCTTTGTGAAATTTCACCCTAGCAATTTCATCTTACATTATAAGTTGAAAATAGGTGAGGGTACTTATCTTATTTTAATCTATTAACTAGAAAATAAAAACAATATTAGGTGGTCTTGATTATATATAAAATAACCATATAAAAATAAATCATTAATCATAGAATGATAATCATGAATATTATTATTATATCCATGCGTGTGACTTCATGAGTTTTAATCTTCCTTATCTGTGGTGATAGAAGTATGCTAGGGTTCACACAAAAGCATTAATTTCCTAATATAAAAAAATAAATATACAATGATCTAATAATATTTGTAGCATCCCCATCCTTTTACCCATATTTATACATGATTTTAATTATAAATGATCATATAATTCAAAACATAGAATGTAAATTACTTTGTATTTGAAAAATTAGTTACAAATAATTGAAAACATGGAACTCGGATAAAAACCTTTTATTTTATTAATTTATAATGATTTCCTAAATTCCATTGAGGTCTAACATTATCTTAATGTAATCTTGTTAATACATAGACAAAAGGGATGTGCTTAAAAGACCAATAAGGGAATAAAAATTAGAATATAGAATGTAACGTGTGTTATAAGGCATGAAATGATGACATAAAAAATAATGGAAGTAGTATAAATATATATAATAATTACATATATAACGTGGAATAATGTAATTATGGATTCATAGGAATTTCAAAAAAACATCTAACACGATATAAACATGATTCAAGGCTAATTGGAAAGACTATATAACATGATGGACAAAGTCCCATAAATAAATTTGGTTTAATCCCTATCCCATACTAACAAAACATGACTATAAACACTTCAAAATGAATTTCAGTTATTTCTTGGTGCACCCATTGTAAATTTTCATTCATATGTTTTCCACATGAATATTCAATCGCATGGAATAACATATGGGTTACCCATGGAATGAAAAGTGTGTCATAATCATGACATAAGGCATAACAAATGGGAGTATCATAGATGGGTCCATGAAATAATTAATTTAAATTATTCATGGACATTATTAAGGGGACATGGGAATATATTATGATAATGTATGTCCAAATTTATTTAAATCACTTAAAAAGTTTGTTTAATTTTTTTAGAAATGTGCCACTTTCGTACTGTTTTAGAGAAAGTATAAAAGACTATTTAAAGAAGAAAAATACATCATTATTTTAATATAACCCAACATTAAGAAAGATATTTTTTCACCATAAAATGAGTGATTTTATAAGAATAATGGAAACATAAAATAAATTATTGAATATAATTGAGAATAGATATGGAATATATACGTTCTCATTAAACATGCTTTCTTTAAAGTATGAATTAAGAATGTATAATTTTAAAACATGTATTTCCCTATGAAGGATAAATGAATTGATCTATGATTATATATATATGGAACATAAAAATAGATCATATGTGGATTAAATAATATGAATTTATGATTACATTTGGGGAAATATTGAGAAAAAGAAACCCCATGAAAAAATTGATATTCAGAGAGAATCCCTTACTTATATTTAATGTTTTCTTCCCTTGCACTTATTGTTCTGGATAATCCTATTATATCCATTAATTAAGGATTTAATAAAATATAATAAATTTATTTCATTTATTATACTATTATATATAGATCTATGTCCATTTCTATGAGTTATGTAGTTTAATGTTTTTTCTATCTCCATAGAATTAGTTCCATGGTTTCATGATTGGCAACCTATTGTATAATTATCTAAGTTATTTAATAATTCAAATAATTCTATAGAAGATAAATTATATGTTATAAATTATCTTATAAAAATGTAAATGGTCAAATATATCATTTTTTTGGTCCTGATGATGGTTTATTAGATTTAATGTTAATGTAAAAATATTAGTCTATTTTGGCGGTTTTTATGACCATTGTGAACAAGTATCATTTAATTTAATATTTTTTAGATATACTAGTACTAAAAAATTAAATAAGTTTTAATAATAATATTATAATATATTAATTATATAAAAATGGTTTTATGACTAGCCATGATGGAGTTAATGAATAAAAACACTCAGTATCCATGAAGGAGCTGAATTGGGACCTCACAGACGATGTTTTCTATTTTAGAATAAAAGATGAGGTGGAGAGATTTGATGATGGCTATACTGTTAAGATACAACCCAATGTCCTCAAGAGAAATAGAGGTATAGAAAGGTTTTGAGACATTCCTTCATCAAGATGAAGGATTGATAATGACCCCCATGTCCCTCCTCCAATAGTCTCCAGGGAGGGGACCAACACCCAGAGTATAAAACTGTCACAAAAAATTGTGAGACATTTAAAATTTTAAAGTAACGAATATTAGGAGATAATATGTATCTTCCTAAAAAAACTCCAATATAGGTATATATAGATAATCTAAAATTCATCCAACATGAATTTTTATGTAAAAATTCTAAAAATACAAACAAAACTATAAAGTGAGTACCAAAATAAAAATAAGTAGTGACACAACAACCTTACCCAACATCTTAACTACAAATGTTGTGTATTGTCTATATAATCATCCTAGAAACCTGAAAATAATTTTATATATGTTGGTTTAGCATACAAGTTTTCTCAGAAGGAAAAAATATAATCCACTCTTGCACAAGTCGGAGAATCATACTAATGCCCCTATGAGAAAACCATAACCACCCAAAATCACCTAACAAGGTATACTATACACTGAAGCCTCAATAAGGTACAATCACCAAATATAAAATTTCATGTAAATTTGTAAGCACATCGATATTTGTGAACCTTACACCAATTCCCACTTCTTAACATCTCATTCCTATGGAGGATCATCCTGACACTACCACACCCTTCAACAAGACCCACATTCACAATGTTCCCACAAAAACCGAGGACACAACCACACAAATCCCTCCCACAAAAACCTGACCCACAACAACAAACAACTTTCCCATTGAAACCTTGTCCACAACCACCACCCGTCTTTCTTGAAAACCCCATGACATCATATAGAAGACACCATGGGAACAAGCCAACTCTCACAAAACCAACACCAAAATTATGGTAATAAACCTCAAGCCATTCTATCCTTCCTAAAGAGTCATGGGTGAGATATGGCTAGAAGAGGGACAAGAGTAGATCCAATAAACAACCATCCATCATATAGATGGGATGTTGGAAATGGACACCCTACCTCATTAGAATGGGGGTACTCAGAATAGATTGATGAACATGGGTCGAGTGCCTATATAAATAACAAGGAACTACAAGAATATATAGAGGTACTGAAAACTCACACCATCTTATGATATTATAAACATTCAACCATCCCACACAAAACAACCTTTACTACAACCCCTACATGCACATAAAACCATGAATAATGGACACTTTGGTAAGCCAATAAATGAAATCCACCTCACTACATTACACAACTCAAAACATACCCACCTAGATAGTTCAATTAATCATTAATCATTCTCCATTATAATTCCATTCATTTATTTATTTCATCCCTACCAGGGGAACGTCAAAACACTAAAAATAGTATAAGGTGATGAAACCACAACAACAACTAACAAATACATACATGGAATGAGAGAGGAATGTAAATGAATCCATTCTATCACCCATTCATACAAAATTAAATAGAAATCATCCAGCTTGTAATCCCACTACACAACCCCTTTTCTATACACCTATGCCATCTTTCTTCAAGGTAATGTCTCCCTATCCATTCATTCATCATGGAAATAACCAACACACGTCATCCCAACCTCCATCGGCACCCTTGATGAATAACAACACCACACTAAGAACAACATAAATATGAAATCATGAAGCTGCCCTATCTGGGAGCCCCACTACCCAACAACTACCCAGATATAGTCCCACTACATACCACGTCCATACATTAAACCATAAATAAATCTATCACCCAGAGATACCATCATACCACACATACCACACTATACACATAGTCACACCCACAAACATAGCACCATGCTATCAAATACCGAAAAAGCCACAAATCCTAATAAAACATAGAACAAATCCACGCTAATCAAATTGAGTGAACACAGATTTGGAAAACACTGTTATTTAAATTCCACCTTGATAAGAAAGGTGATCACATAAAGGATTTTATCCTATGGAATCCATTTATTCAACAAAGTGCACGTTATTAATCAGATCAATGTTTATAGAAATTATTCACAAGGAAACTACAACAGTTATAAAGAATCACCCATGCAAATGAAATTTACACCAATAACTATGATTTTTAATGTCGACCTAGGTACAAAAGATCACACCATAAAAAATTATAAAAAACAAAACAATAAATCAACATCAATCCACTCCAACCCTGTTATCAACTGTGTATTATCATTTATCATTGTTTATAGTTGGATTCAACCGTTTTTTAGAAAGAACATTACTATTCACACCCCAATGACACACAATTAAAATAAAGATTAAGGAAATATATATATATAGAACAATAGGTTACCAAATCTTCTTTTGGAACCAAAACCGAGGGCTTGTGTGAGTTTGAGACTCCACCAAAAACTAAAGGGGATGGCTATAGCACAGGTGCACCTCTCATCTAGTGATGAAATGTTCTCGGCACACCAATTGAAAAGAGAATGGAGGACCTTGGGTTTTGAAAAACCCATATCCTATATCAACAGAAGTAAATGGTAAATAATTACATTAAGTTTTAATCATGGACAATATCATGTAGTTTATTTATCTCAAAGTCCCCAGAGCATTAAGATATTAGTTTTATTATTAATATCCTTTGAAATTCATTTAGAAATTCAAGAACATGAATTTAAACATGGATTAAGTCAAATAAAATATTTGAGGGGGGGGGGGAAACTGCTAATATTATAAATGAGTAACTGATGGTTGAATCACTGACAGTAAGCCACCGATAACGAGTCACCGATGGATGAGTCACTACTAGAAAGCCCCGATAGCGAGTCACAGATGACGAGCTACCGATGCCGAGTTACTGATATGAACTACCAAAACCTAACTCACCAATGCCCAGATTCATCGATACTCAAACTCACAAACGCCCTGAATCAGTGATTCCATAACTCACAGACACCTTCACTGACCGACTCCCTGACTCACTAATGTCTTAACACACCGACACCCTGACTCACTGATTCCTTGACTGATAGATGCCCTAACTCACTAACTCTCTGACACACCGACACCCTGATTAACTAATGCCCTTGACATAATGACACCTTGACCTATTGGTTCCTTAGACATACCAACATTCTGACCTACCAAGGATCTCAATCTATCGATGCTATTCCCTAGTTATTCCCCTGACCAGTCGTTGGATGAACTATAAATTTTGAAAACTCTGTAAATGTGCTACCATTTCTCCCAAAACACCCAAAACAGAGGTTTTTTAGAATTTTTTGGGACACGGTTCCCCAGTACATTACATTAAATAACTCAAAAACATTCTCCCCCTCATGAATTCAAAACCAAATGTAGAAGAACAAGGGTTATGGACAACTACCCATTAATATTCCTCTTAAGGATGATACACCTCACTATAGTGTATCCTCAACATCCAATAACACCTCTTTATAGATTTTTCAATCCAGAAACGACTTGACATAACTCGCAAGAATAAAATGTCACATTAACCAAACCTATGAATCTGGGAAATTCATTCAACCGTGTCAAGATACTATGTTCTTTGCATTTTACAAACCCTCTGACACAAGTTTTATCACATCCACAATAATGCATAATGAATAGGGATTAGGTCCTCACCTCCTCATTATTTAGTACATTATCATATTCCACCAAACAAGGAAAAATGAATCTCATAGAAAAAAAAGTCAAGCATTACATCACATGGCAGAAAAACTGAAGAGAAACATAAATCAACTAAGGTTACTTGGCACACATCTATATCTCTCACTCCAATGTACTCTCCTCTAGGCTAACATGAATCCACAACACACAATCCAAAGTAATGGTTCTTCCATGAAGCAACTTATCTAGATTATCATGAATATCCATTGGTTTCTCTACAATTGTTGTGACATCCTCAATATCCAAATCTCCATAGTAAATAAAGTGGGAGTCATCATGTAGTTATCAGTGAAGCTGGGAGACATTAAAAATTTCTGGGAGCTTCCCCAAATATGTTGGAACCCCAAACAAATTTCCTCCTTGAAAACTCATCCCAACACCTCAAACCATATGATGTACCTAGGAGAAATATTACATATTATACCAAACCTATGTTTCCCACATCAAGGGGAAGCATTCAAGAATACATGGTCCTCAACCATACACTCCAATGACATTCTCCTTTTATCATCAATCCACACCTTCTAGCCCCATGCTTCCTTAATTATATCATGGATAAGAATCACCTTCTCTGTCGTACTCTGCAAAATTTCTAGACCATGAACAGTGGTCCCCCAAACTTCATTCCAGAATAAAGAAGAATGACATGACATCCCATACAAGATCGTGAATGGATCCATGAAAATTTAATACTGATATATAATTTTTATTAAAAACTATACAAATGGTAAATGTCACACCCTAAACATACTAATTTCAAGAAAACATGCACGCCATATATCCTCCAATGTTTTGATGGTCTTCTCCATTTTTTCATTTTTCTATGGGTGGAAAGTAGTGTTGGGGCATAAATGGGTGCCAAATGGTTGTGGAAATCCCCTAATGAATCGCAATATAATAAATGTAACCTGATTTGAGACAATGTATTTTAGTAATCCATGCAGCCACACCAACTAATTCACATAGCTATATTCTAAGACATCCACTCCACTCGACTCCTTGATCTTTATAAACTGACTGATTTAGTCAACAAATCCTCTACTACCCAAAAATAATCACATCCACCACATGATCAGGGTAATCTGATGAAAAAATACATCAATATTTCATCCCACTACCTCTTGGGTATATATAGTGCCTGAAAAAGATCCCAAGGGACATGATTTCCATCCTTCATATACTGGCACACTAAGAAGTTGATCATAAACCCTACCACTTCCCACTTTATCCTGAGCCACCAGAATTGTTCCCTCATGTCTGGGTGCATCTTGGAATGACATGGGTGTATCACTAGTGGTGAGAGATGAATCACACAGATATCATCCTCACACACTATAAATAGAATAAGGATATTTCCATGTATTGAAATTTGATTCTGACCATCATCTGGTCATCCATTCGGTGCATCACCCAAGTCAATGTGATCACACAACATCCCCACCTATGAGTCTCACCATTGAGACTAATCCATATGTTGTATTAGATAATTATGCATTTTCATATGAAATAGGAATCCTCTCTCTCCACCCATTACCACATTTATGATCATGGAATCCAAATCCTCTATCACCTTTCAAGTGTCTGGAGATTGCAAAACATCCTCCTTTTGAAACATCGTACTCAATGAATCATCTAGTAAATTTCATTCCCAGATGTGTAAGAGTCCACGAAATCATAAAAATAGAGAATCTCAATCCACCTCCGATGTCGCATGTTCAGGTATCTTTGGGAAAAAATGTATCTTAAGCGCTTGTAATAAGTAAAGACCACAATGTGCTCCCCAATTAGGTAATGTCTCAAAATAATTAGTGAGAACACAACCATGCTAGTTCCAAATCATGGGTGGAATTGTTATGATCTCGTGGATATCACTTTCTAGGCCTATAATAAATCACTCCATGATTATGCATCAACACCAAACCCAAGCCCATATGGGAAGAATCACAAAACACCAAAGAAATCAACCCTACCTCAAGAATCCTAAGAACTGAGCACTGACCAACTTTCCCTTTAAATAGATGAACACTGCTTTTCATTTTTTGCCCCACACATGAGATAGGCATTTTCTGGTTAGATCTATCAATAGTGTAGTGACTCAAGAGAAATGTAGTATTAGTTTTCTATAGTGGACTACAATATTTGTGAAAATGAAAATATCTACCACTTTCTCAGGTGCTTCGCAAGAAACAACTGCATATATCCTTGAAGGGCCTACTGCTACACCCTTTTGAGACACCATAGGTCCATGTAAGTCTATCTCTCATTTACAAATCATTAATTTGGATTGCATTCAGAAGAGAAAGTGGTGCCTAAGGATATCTAGGATAGTCCTGAGATTATCAGTATGCTCTTCCTCTGACAAAAAGTATATTTTGATATATATAATTAATACAATGATGAACCGGTCTAGGAACTCATTAAAGAAAGAGTTCATCAGCACCATGAACATAACTAGTGTGTTCGTAACAAAAAATGACATAAATACAAACTCGAAGTTCCCATACGTGCACCAATATGATGAATTTTAGATATCACACTTTTTATCCCTTAACTGGTGATATCTAATCGATAGATCAATCTTTAAGAAAACTCACTCCACTCAGATGGTTCAAAGGATCATCAATCTACGGGAGAAGGTAACAGTTCAATACTATTACCAAATTCAGTCACATGTAGTCTATTTATAGCCTCTGACCTCTGTGTTCATTGTTTATAAAATAAGATTGGAAAACTCCACAGTTACACATTGGGTTAGATGAAACCTTTCTTCATCATATCATCAATTTGAATCCCTAACACCCATAACTCAGAAGAGCCCATATGATAATAATCCATCAAAATCAGACTACCATCGGGTTGTATGTTCATCCCAAAGTTAAAAACATGTTGTGGGGAGGGGGTAGTCACAACCTAGTTGGGAAAACATAAAATAAATCTCTAAAAACATCCATATCCTCAACCATCTCAGCATCAATCCATCCCACTAATAGCTTGACTCATAAGGAAAGTAGAGGAATCATGCACCGGTTGCCCACGTGAAAGCTCCACTCTCCATTGAATGTTATACAATGCACATTCACATTTGAAATCAAAACACTACTTTAAAAGTATTCAATAAGATAATGTAACTAAAACTACCCTTTAATTCAAAGGATGAAATCATATAGATGCATCTATTGAATATAGAGACCCCTGCTGGAATGATAAAGCCCCAAAATCATTCTACATCCCAAGAAAACATCATACAAGCTAGTCGAACTTTCGAATTCATTACTCACCATTAGGGAAACCAAAAGTATCTCCATATATATCCATACGTAATGGGATATAATGGCTGCAACGAATGAGTGAGAATATCTTAAATCAATTAAGGCACAAAAAAGAATACTAAACAATCTGATCTAACCTTGATCAATCTACAGAACTACTAGAAATTCATTCTTAGTCGAATGTAATTTCCCATGTGAGGATACTATTCCCCTAGGTTGTCAGCAGCCTCCCCGAACATGACTTGATCAAGATCCCTAAGGAGCACCTTGATGTTGGCCACCTCCTACAATGTCTACCCTTGTCGAGTAGGGTCATGTTATACCTATTATTGGAAAGGCCTGACTAGAAACTAATACTGAGGAAGGAATTGATGTTTACCACATATACCATACTGATCTCGAGTTGGGAATAGTCAATGGAGGTTCCCATGACCACCGTAAGGAAAAAAAAAATTAACCAGACCCATTGTAAATGGGTGATAGATAGAGGGTCAGAACAGAAACTTATAGAGTCGGCTCTCCACTCGTTGAAGCCTGGAAGGCCCTAACGCCTGATACTTGATGATGACAACCTTCTCCTTTGAAGAGCTCATGTGACATCCCTCTCATTTAAGACATCATCATGAGTTATTCATTTTCACTACTAAATCATTAGTTTGAACCTCTAGGTACGTCAACATGGTGATGATAGTAAGTGCATACTCATGAAAAGGATATAGATCCTCTTCTAAGTGACTCACCTGAGGCCCCTCATCTGGAAAGGGATCTAGAGATAATCATAGGTGATCCTTGAACAATATCTACAATTCACATACTGACATAATTTCATTCTAGAGCGAGAGTTGCTTCAGCATCATATCATCTTTCATCATGGTAGAAATGAATTATGCCCAGTACTCCCTCTCAAAGTCATCCAATGAAACATCAGCCTCCTTCCTTACCCAAGAAAAATCATCCACCACTATTGTGGTGATCCCCTCATATAGCTAATTGTTATTGGAACCAAGTTCTATTTTTGATCCAAGATCATGTTGAAAGAAATATCCAGCTCCTCAAGACAACTCTCTATTTATATACCTAAGAAACTTACCTCGTACTTTCCCAAAGTCTTCTGTTGTAATGCACGAGGTTTCTTTTCACATTTACCATTCTTCTCAAATGTATTTACCCTCCACCAGTAAACCATGTCGGCCTGCATACTCCCCGTTGCTCGTACCATAGACATGCAATGTCTGGGAGCCATAACTAAAAGAAAAGTAAGGAATGTTTAAGCGCAGGTAGTATGGAGTTTAATTCGGATTCATTTTACCTCAATTTTTATTTAAATTTCCAAAACATATACCAAAACAAATATAAAATCCAAGTCATAAAGATGCTTGTATCATTCACATGGCCTTTACCACTCAAAAAGAGTAGTGTCACTTGGCCATTCGTTAAGATCAGAGTCCTTTCATCTGATCATGGGGGCCCTAAAATCACTTGTGTTAGCCAGTCTTTTATATCATATGTAATGTACCAAGAACATCTAAAATTGTTTCCATACCAACCCATGCAATCCCCACTATTCCTAACTCCAAAGATCACCATACCTCTCAACTGTTAGCCTCTAATACCATTCTATCATAACCTACCTTCTTCAAAATGAGGGAAGGGATAAAACGTTTCATAGGCGTTCCTTCCTTATGATTAATTAGATATAACAGCCACACAGGTCCCATATACCATAGGCCATGGGGAGGTGACCAGCACAAAGTGAACATAAATCTCACAAAAAATTCGAGGCAATACCCTTTTTCATGGGACCAATTTCTAGTGATATGATGTATCCACCTCAATGAACTCTATGAAATATATTTTAATGATACCAATACCCCCCCCCAACATGCAATTCTATCTAAAACTACTAGAAAAAAAAAGAAAACTCCAAAAGTAAATACCAAATTTAATCTAAGTAATGACCCAACAAACATACCCAAAAACCTGTCAAGTAAGGTCCAACACAATCCAGATAATCTCCCATGAAACTAGAAAATATATTTAAATACATAGGGTGAGCATACATGTATACAAAGCTTGGAAAAAAAGCACAAAACTAGGTATACTATCCACCACAACAACACAAATGCATGCTCTCCCAATAATTCAAAACAGGTATTGTAAATTAGTATGCAGATCAATATTTTGATACCCTGAACCACATCCCAATGGTAAAATTCTCCTCCTTAATGGTGAATGTCAAGATGCTACCATTCTCTTCCTCAAGCCCCATTGTCCCAACCTACTTGCACACATGTATGACAAAACTACAAACATCCCACCCACAAACAGCAGGTCTCTAGCAACACACATCATATCTGTGGACACATTGGCAACATCCACCACACATCTAGTCCAAATACACCTAGACCACACCCCGTAGACACATTGGAAACAAACCACCTCTCACAGAAGCAGTACAATAAATTTATAAATAATCCTCAATCCCTTAATGATTTATTGTATTGTATTGTGTGATAAATTACTATAAGAGGGAGTAGAGAATAACCAACAATGAACCATCAATCCTCCCATCTGGATGTTTGTAATAGACACCCTTCCCCATTACAATGAGTGTGTGCATCTTGTAATTTCCAAAATGGATAGGGTACGTATAGAAATCACAAGGAAATACATGTATATATATAGGTACAAAACACATAGCCCTTGCTATGGTATTCAAAATGTACAACCATCCCACAAAAAACCACCTTAACTACTAGACCAACAATCATATACCCCCATTAACAATGGTCAATTTAGTAAGCCAATAAATGATTGTGTCCTCACTAAAAGATGGTACTCAAAACATACCTCCTAGAAAGGTCACAAAATCAGTTTTCATTCTACATTATAATTCCAATAAATTATTTATTACATCACTACCATGCCAGCTACCTAACAGTAGAAACATTATAAGGAAAGGAAAACACATCATCTAATTAAAATTCCCAATAAGGTAAGAGGGACCAAGGTAAAAATAATCCATTCTATCACCCATTCAAAATTTATTAATAGAAGAAAACAAGATTTCATTCTAATTCCACCCCCTCCCCCATGCTTCTTAGTAACCAACTCCATCAATATTCCATGAAATTCCTACATTTCCTTCCATTCAACAAGAAAATCCCCAACACACCACATCACAACCTCCCTCGTAAGCCCCGCTGCATAATAACACCACACCTGTCACACCCGTAAACATGAAATTAACACACAATCTTGACTTATACCCCCACATCATAAAAACTTCCCAAATGTAGTCCCACTTCCTAACAAGTCTATCATTAGAAAACTCAATCAATCTCCCAACTTCAGAGAGCATCACACCACCCATACCGCCCCATACACATAGTCACACACCCATCCATAGCACCACAAAACTAAAACCCACAAAAGGAAAAAAACCCAGTAGAACAAAAAACACAACAATACTTATCAAACATGGAGAATTCCGTTTTTTCTAATTCTATTCATTAAATTCTAGATTGATAAGTATGGTGACCACAAACAATTTTTCTTCCTTGGGAATCCATTTATATTACTAAGTGTATGGTGTTAATCATATTGAGTGTTATAACAATTATTCATAGGGAAACAACAACAGATATAAAGCATCACTGATGCGTAGGACAAGACCACGATCAATTAAGATTTTTAGTGGCCACACAGACATAACAGATCATGTTATAAACATAAATAACAAATATAATAGCAATCTACATCTATAAAGTCTCATCCCATTGTCTAGTACGTATTAGCATTTATCTTTGTAAAAATAGTTTTTCTGATATTTTCACATTATAACATTACTATGACCACCCTGGAAGATACTCAATTAAAAGAATGTTGAATGAAATCCATAAAAGGTATAATAGTTGAGAAAAGTATTTCTTATTCCAAAAAAATATAGAGGTCACATGAGTAGGATACCCGAAGGTAAACTAAAGAGAGGGGGGGGGGGCAATATATGTTCACTTATAATGAATAGAAGAAACAATATCTATGTTCCAAGAGAGAAGTGGATATATTTCCTCCGCTTTAGAAAAATATAGATACTATATAAATAAATGAAAATAGTTCCAAAGGCAATTAAAGTTGTATCGTGGCCAAGATCATGAGGTTTGAATATCTCAAAGTCCCTTGAGAATTATGATATTTATGATATAATTTAAATCATTTGAAATTCCATTATAAACACTATTGGAACGACTTTAAACAATGATTCTATAAAATACAATTTTAGAGGGGAGAACATGAAAAAATGGGGAAAATAAAAATGAGTCGTTGATGGGTGAGTCACTGACAGTAATCCACCTACAATATGTCACTGATGGGTGAGTCACTAACATATTTCCACCAACAAAGAGTCACTGAGACCAAGTCACTGACAATGAGCTATCGACGCTGAGCCACCATCACGAAATAATGACACCTAACTCACTGACACCCTATCTCACTAATTCTTAGACGCACCGACACCCTGACACACCAATGTCTTGACTCACTGAGGCCCTGAATCCCTGACACCCTGAATCCCCAACACCATGACTCACCGATTCCCTAATTCACTGATACCCTAACTCAATGTTGACCTATCTCTCTGACGCCCTCAACCAACCAACGTCGTGACCAACTGATGGCCTTGTAATAAAAACAACACAACCTATTACAACCCATGACACATAGACACCATGACTTACAAAATCAATCTATATTCCATTATAAAAATATGAAATTTGAAAAACACTTGATATGTGGTACTGTTTCCTTCCAAAAACCCCGATCACTAGATTTTTTCAAATTAATGATCCACGGAGTCCTGGTCCATTACAAGTTAGCATAATAAAATTATTATTATATATATATAATCATGTATTAATCATGTTTTTTATTCTATATATGTTAAATAAGTACATGATGAAAAAAGAGAAAGAATGAGGATTTCACCCCGTCAGTGTCGTCACATTGAGACCCTCATTAGGGAATTTATATTTTTTCCCTTTTGATGAGATAAGAAAGACAATAATGTTAAAATATTTTTGGTAGAATAATTTGGAAGAATATATTCAAAATACCAATCATTGAATCATTGAAGAGAATATTTGGTGAGGAGTGGTATTAATAGGGGATGATTTGGGTATTTTTTACTATTTTATTCATTTATTTATAATTTTTTCTAAACAATTCCAATAGTGTTGATTAAAAAAATAATTACAGTAAGTAGAGAATGTTACTTCAAGATAATGTCCACCTATATCATCCATTATTCACATATAACATAAAAATTCCAATATTTACTTATACAATTAAATATTGTAAATTACCATAATTAACTATTCACTAAAATTCAATTCTATTACAACAATTCAAGTGAATTACCCTAGACAATTTAAAACTTATTTTTTCACTAATAGAATAAATTTTATAAAAATATATTAAAATGAGAAAAAATTAATTCGAATTTCATTTATTCATAAAATACCACTTTTATAATTATAATCAATTTCATGACACATGGAAAAGATAATTAATGTTTCCTAAATTTATATAATAATTATAAGAATATAAAATATTATTTAATGAAGAGAATTTTCTAAAAATTTATTTGAATTATTTCTATTTACTATGAAATTATAAATAAACTTATAGTTTTCACAAAACACCCATACTTAATTTATCATCTAAAAAAATATATTTATATATTCCACGATATAAATATATCATAATTTTATTAATAATATACCCAAATTTTATTTACACCATCATAAATGAGAATATTATTCTATAGGATGGTTTTTTATTCTGAATGGTCATATTACTGTTGTAAGGATAAAATTATTATTACCTCAATTTAAGTTTCTAAATATATATAAATTTCATTTACTTAATTCTCAGTGTCTCAAAAATAAGATCATAATTGGCTTTATGTGTGAAATTATATTTTTTATACATTATATAAATAATAATAATAATTCTGAATTCACTAATAAAATTTGGGGTCATTACATTGAATAGATATATGATTAATCATATGTTTAAAATCATTGATACTATGTGTGAGGTATTATGCGATGGGAGTTTAAAATTGTTTATAATATTTTTTGAAACATTTATTGGGTTAAATCCTAATGTTTGATTATATGATTTAATGAAAACCTTATTTATTGATGAATTCCTTTAAACTTTTTGGATATATGATTAAAAGTTTTAGTATCCCTTATGTTTTTTTCAAAACATTGTTTTTTGGAAATTATGTTTTCATAAAATTTGGAAAGGATATAGGAAATATATTATAGTTAATTTTTAAAAAGGTATACAAACATGTGATAAGAAAACCCATCATATCTAATAATCACATGAGTATTTAAGCCACAAAAAATGATTAAAATGGTGAAATTACTATGATTATCATGCATTATAATATGGTTAATATGAATTTTTTTAAACAAAGGATTTGATTGAAAAATAAAATGATTCTAATTGGGGTTTATTGTTCAGTTTTATAGCATTATTTATTATATTATATAACTTCAAAAAAATAAATTGATTTTTGGTAAATTTTTGGAGGAATAAAGAAGTATTTTCACTTTCTTTTGATCCTATGCTAAATTAAATATAATTTTTATTGTTTTAGGAATGAAAAATATTTTGGGATATTCATTTTATGGAGTCATAAATATATTTTAAATTTATAATATCACAACCAAATGATGACACTGTGCTTATGAACTATAATGTTATTATGTAATTATATTTTTTTATTGTTAAAATGCCAATTCTTTTTCAATATTTATAAATTTATCTTGAAAAAAATAGTATACAACTTACATAATATCAAATGAATAAATAGTTATTAAACTCATCAATGATTTATGATTTTGTTTAAATTGAAATTCTCATGTACATTAAAATTCTTATTATCTATTATAGTTATAACTATCCCAAATTCTTTAATACTTTTTCTCATGTCTAATATTCTCTTCGAAAAAATTGTATTGTACATGGAAACCTAGTATTCAGTTATCATATATGGCCTTCGTTACATATTTTATGATAATCATTCATTAGAACATTTTACAATATGGGCTTTGAATAAAGGTATTTTATAATTTAAAACCCTTTCTTTTTAGTGGAAGTTCAATTTGTAAGAATGAATTTTTTTTGAATGCTTCTGGAATGTTACACCCCAATATTTTACTGAAAGAAATTGTGTTTAATGGAATATATGAAACACAACACAAATCATAAAGGATCCATGAAAGATAATTACATTCATTATAACATTACATTTTAATTAGAAGATATGGATAGAATTAACCATGATATAAATTAAATATTGTGTATATGTACTAATTAATAAATATATATAGATAATTATATAGTAAATAATCAGTCGAATTATTTATAAAGTAAATTCTTGGTTCAAAATACATGTTCATAAAAATGGTTATATTCTTCATTTTATGATTATGAATTATAATTAGTTTTTATTATTTTTATAAATATTATTTTTTAAAAATAAAAATAAATTTTGAAATCACAATGCCAAAATTCTGTTAGGGTAAATTTTTTCTATTTTTCAAAAAGATGATTTTTTAAGTGAATAGTAAAAATGCAACTTCAAAAAAATTTAATTCTATTCCTTAAATTAAGTAATTAAAATTCCCATATTTTATTGAATTTTTATTAATTTTAAAATATTTATTACTATTTTAAATTTCATATTATTAATCTCATATCATTAATATTTATACCTGATTCTTTTATATGGATATTTATATGTTTCATTAATATATATTCTTAAAAACTATTCTTAAATTCATAATGTGGCTAAATTTTATTGTATAAAAATAACCAATAATAATAATGAATATAAATAATATTAATTTATTATATATCTATATTTAATAATTTAAATTAATATAACTATGTTGACATGTCATATGGTTAATGTCAAAAACATTTATGCGTACAAATTTTATTTCATGGAAAATAATTTTTGAGATGATTTGAGGATTTATTTGAATAATTAATTCAACCAAATCATTTAATGGAGTTCATAAAATTTGGTTTATATTTATAAATAACATAAATAATAGAATTTGATATGTTCATATTACTTTTTCTTCAGAATCATAAGTAAAGGCTTTAATTTGATTTACCATGATTAAGGATAAAATTTGGTTTTTATTGTTAGATGTGCCTATTTAAAAAAAAATTCTGTAAGAAATAAAATATTTATTTTAAAAATTGGATTTAATATCATTAATAATTGCGTATAAATATTCAAATAAGGATCACTTTATAGGAATAATTAAATAATTATATTGATAAAAAGGATACATACCATGGTGTAGATGAAAGTGTTAAAAGTAAGTAAACAAATTTGATAATGGAATAACATTATTAAAAAACGTCCCTATTAAGGTTTTGTGGATTGGATCGACATTAAAATTTATAAAACTTAATATTTTACAATATTTTTTGGAATGTGGGGAAATATTGACTTCCCATTATTTACTAGTTTTTAGAAATTAATAAATTTTAATCCCCCTTAATTATAAAAGGGTACTCTATCCCCTATCTTCATCAACACAAATTATTCCATTTGTATAAAATAAAACATTTAAAATAATTTCACGTATATTTTTATTCAAATTATATATTTTTTTCAAAAAAAACCCTACACTATGGTCCTTATTACGAGATCCAATGGAGGTTATTCTATGAAAATTAAATCGAATTCACTAAAATCCTTCATCATTATTTATTCTTCATCAACCATAAATTTGGAAATAATATTTCCAATAAAATATACCAATTATATCTTGTATAATTATATTTTGTAAACTTTATGTCACGATATTTATTCATATTATTTTATATCAAATGGGAAACAATTGTATCACTTGTGTATACGGTGGACTACCACCTCATAAACTAATTTAATTTGTATTCAATCACCCACTCACATCGATATTAACAGTAATAGCAATAATTAATATTCATGACCAATATTACATGATATTAAATATAAATAATTAACATGTCATTAAAATAATTACCATTTTACCCATTATGGTAATGATATCATCCCTTGTGCGTATGAACAAAATACATTATTTAGGAAGCGATGTGATTTATTTTCCATATCCAACATAAGTGATTTTTCAAAAAAAAGTATCCTCTAAAAAAATTTGTTATATATATCATTATTTAAATTTTGGATATTATGGATCTGTATTCTATAGATAAGAATCGTATCATTATTTATAAAACATGCATGAGAAAACAAAGTAGTTAATAATGAATAACATGATAATATTGAAATTTAATTATCAAAAGGATATAAATTATTATAATAAAATAATATATGATATTATAAAAATGAATATTAATATAGTATAAATTTATAACCTTTTTAAACAATTATACATTAGGATACACCATATTAATCTTCTATGGTACCTGAAGTGAGTGATGTCATCTGAATTTACCATCATTTAATTTTTTTAATGTTATTCACCTATCGTATTTTATGTTATGTATATACTAACAAATTTTCATATTATATTATGAATACTTTACACATATTAATATATTTTGTTTTAATTTGAACTAATTTATAGAATTTTATTGTACATGAAAATTACCTTGCAGTAAATAATTTCATAACTCAATTTATTTTCATTATAAAATATTAGATCCTCTTTGTCTCTTATGATTTAAGATTATGCATGTCAAGGATTCTAATTATTATTTTCTAATTATTAGTTGTCTAATTGGATTAAAACTTTACATATATATTCAACACATTTAATAATTATCAATTCAACTTTATTATATTGTAATGGTTTATTTCACAATCTCATTTTAATCAAGAATGTTTATGGTTAAATATTAATTCTAGGAAATTTTTTATCATTTTATAGTAAACCAATTTTATTTTCATGTCCCACTATCATTTTATAAATTTGTATTCATCCAAATACATATATTGTAAAATAAATTGAGGAATGATTTTTAAAATTATCCAATTGTTTATTAAAAAAATAATGAGAAATGATACAATTTAAAAAAGTGTTCCATAATAAATTTTAATAACACGTTAAAAATGATGTAACCTTATACTTATCATAATGAAAATATAAACGTATTATTTTTTAAATGTTCCTAGCATGTAAAGAATTTCCCTAATGGAATGAAAAATAATTTCAATGAAGCTTCCATTATAAGTATAAAATGATATAAGAAAATAATTTCTATTTCTAATTATTCTTAAAGTAAACTCTTTTGAAAAATTATTATCAAAGGGAAAAATTTATTTTCCTAAAAAAATGTGATGTTGTTTTATGATATATTTATTCACCCACAACAACAGACCTTTTTTGTTTATTATACACATATGAGGATATGAAGTAATGAGACCATTCTTATTCTTTATCTGGATGGTTTATGATTATTTTGACGAGGTAATGTATTTAATTTCACTTTCTTTATTTAGTTTAAAATCATTAACTTTCCCATTAAACATTCTAATTCTTGTGATCATTTAACATTATTTTCCATTTTAATATATATATTTGTTTTATCATTGTTTATATTATTTACTAAATCCAATTAAATTTCATTAAATGGTACTTTTTGGAAAAAATAAAAATCAATGGAGAAATATTGATATTCTTTATTCTTTATTCAATAATGAAATTTATTGATAAGGAATATCACTTTGGAAATAAATAGATATTTAATTATATGAGTAATGATGTGGACATACAATGATATGTGGGACCATTTATAGATATCCCATAAATGAATTCTTATTCTTATGAGATGATTTAGTTGTATATCCTTGTATAAATGGGATTAGTATATACATACAAATCGGTTAAACTAACATGGATCAATGGTTTGATGGTACAAATATTACTATGTCTGTGTCCATGACATATCATTTTTTGAAATTCCATCATTAATAAATCTATTATTATTATCCATGATATTATTTAATTGATATTATCGATTGATTAATTATTTCTAATGTTATTGTTTAAATGGAATGTGTGTTCAGATATATATCATGCCATATTACTTATACATAATTTCATAAGGATTTTTTTTATTAATTGAATGAAAAGCATGTGAAATTATATACATTTTTATATTGATTATATCTTATTAATTTTGGATCAAATTCTTTGTACATTACCCATATGAATAATTTGAACTCACAATTATTTTTCTTCCCCTCCTGTGGATATGAATAATGAATCCTTGAATGAGTTCAAGGATACAATTTTTTTTTAATTTTACAGTGATGCAATTATGGTGTCAATATTTTATATGAGAATCATATATGTATCTAGTTTACCAATACTACTATACCATTTTTTCCATCATGATTTGATCACTTATCTCTAGTGAAAATGTAATAATATAACAGCTACCTTTTACCTACTAGGGTTAGGGTCATATTTTTTTGATCCATGTAAGGTATATACTAACAAAACAAATCCCTATTTATGAAAGCAAATCACTTAATAAATAATATTTGTACATATTTTTCAAAAAAGTGTAATTATAATTTGAAAAAAAATTAATGTCTAGGGTATAATGGTCACAATTAAATCGTGTATATTGATTATTTTTGTCTCGGTGGTTGTATGTGAAATCGAACATAGAATTATTTTTAAAACACATAGTATTAACATTTTCCAAATAGTAGATAAAATGGTCCCCCCAAATTTTTACATGAAATAGTTTAAAAAAGGTGATTGAAATTTCAATATTCATTTTTGGAAAACAAAAATCATGATAAGTTAACAAAAAAAACCCTATTAAAAATTAGGAATGTTAATTAGGAAGGGCATCACAAAACTATGATTCTAATATTGGAAACATTAGTCAGATTTGAAAATATGGACATTGAGAAAAAACTAATTATTGAGTATTAATATGGGCTTCTTGATTATAATCCATAGTGAATTTTGGCTAAATGAAAATCATAAATACTTTATGTATTAAAAGTCCATTCATTATCAGATATGAATGTAATGTGATACTATTTATTCTTTTATAATCATTTTACTATAGTTTAGTAATTTAATTATCATCTAGACTAGTATGATAAATTATTATATAAACACGAAACTATATATTTCATCCTTTTGTTAATATCCTCTATAATCTATATTTTTCAAATAATGAGTAATCAGGATATATTTTTCATTCATGAAGAACTATAATTAAATTCTAGTTGATCACATAATTTTAAAAAAAATGATATCATGATTTCTATAAACTATAGACATTAACGAAAACCCTTACTAGATTTCATAAGGAATAATAATTTAAATAATTCATAGAACAAAAATTTATATATAAATAAATAAATATAAATTCCAAAAAAAAACATTTGAAAATATAATTGTTTTCCACAAATGAACATTAATGTGTAATAACATGGTTGACCTAAGTGTTTCATATACGCCTACCCAATGAATCATTCTATAAATTTAATTTACTTTTTATCGATTACATATTTTATGTAATTTTATTTTAAAAATGGAATAATGAAGGTCCATGTTTGGTGTTGCAACCTTATCTCCCATCATTTATGGGTTCAATCCAAACAATCTTTCCATATGTGATGGCATATTATATGTTGTATAGTTAGTCCGTTTCTGATATCATATTTATATATTTCTGATAATTTTCCTCAAAATATCATTACTTATTAAATATATAATTATACACTAGGTTTATATATATAAATATTAAAAAACAATTTAATCTTAATTTAATATTATTAATTTAACTTCGACGAAAAAATAAACTCCAATTTTTATTAATTACATTAAAATAATTTCCACAAAATATTAAATATTTATTCTCAAAAATCAGGTCATTTCATAAAATTCGAATCAAAAGTGTTATAATCCCAAATTGTTTCCCAATAGTATCCTTAATCATGTTACAATCTCATCAAAAAAATTCTCAAAAGATATATTTATGAATATAAAAATATGGTCATCCATTGATATATCATCCCATGAAACATTTGAATTTTCCCATGTCAATATAGAATATCATAGGATTATGCGGGTTATAATATTTTATTCCCCATAATTTCGAATTCAGATAATATCAATTAAAAAACAACATATCTTCCTGGAGTATCAATCTATGCATATAAAAATTCTTATTGTAATTCACTAAGTGGCAATCAAGTCAAATCCAAATTCTCCATTTCAAAATTAATTTTCACTTAGTACAAGTATGATTGATCCAAATAAATATTTTGTATCCCTAAAATAATGTAATCTCCTAAAAAAATAAAAAAAATTATTTTTAAAAAATTATTTTATTCCAAAATTAGATGTATTGCTAAATTTGGGGATAGAGTTATGGTTCATTATCTGTATGTTCCTAAATCGAATTTACATTTTTTATCATAAACATAATTTTATACCTACAATAATCTCTAAGACACTAGTATCTATGGGATTCTGGTTATATTTCAATATTTGAATATGATACAAGTGATTTCATCTAGATATACCAAGTTGTTTTCTATCCTTAAGATACTACATTCATAATTTAATATGAAATTACATTTGAAAAAATATCATATAATACATATAAAATGTAGACATGCTTCACCCTTTTATTCAATCAATTATACCTTTGTAATATCGATAGGAATGGAAATAAAATATGAGTGATCGTAGATGCTCATAACGACAATTGTATATGGAAAATAACCAATAATGATTTAATAATAAATAATAATGTATAATAAATATAGGATGGTGAATAACTAACAACTCATCAATTATATTAATTACATAATCATTATAATTCTTCAATGGAACATACCCAAACAAAAAAAATGAATTATAAAAAGTACTAAAGATTCCATCCAAAAAATGCATGATATTTTTCATTATTATCTTAGAAGTTTTGATATATATACCATTAACACCATGTTCCAGGGTAGTTTAATTGAGGTTTATAAATAAATAAATAACACATTTAATATTGAAACCCATCTAATTCACATCATGAGACTATTGATCCATATAGGGGATGTCCATAAAAAATCCCCACCAATCACTAAAATTTCAATTGATTCGTCATATATTTAATGATAAACTTAATTCACATAAAAAATAGCTTAATAATAAATATATATACTCACTAAAGAACATATATCGATCAAGATTTCCCTATGTTAATTAAATAATATTCATACTAAGATACAATCATTAATGAATGTACATTTTTTATGAAATAATGACATAGATGATAGCGATAAAATAGATATTTAAGAGAAATTCAATTCCCAATCAGCACAAGAGAGTGAGTGTTTCAACCAAAATTTTATGACTACTTAATTCATTAAAAAACTGATTGGAAATAAATTCAATGATCACAAAAATCCTAAACAATCCTAAAAATTTATCATGATGTTATTACCAAATCATTTCCCGATTAGAGTAAAATATAAAATTGTTTTCACTAAGGAATATAAATAAAAAAATATTTATTTAAAAAATAATTTTGAGATATAAAATAATATTTTTGAAAACCAGTTTTCAAAACTATAAATTTATAGAATATTATGGGAAACATTTTCATTGAATGTAAACATGTAAATATATTAATTAAACTTCAAAAAAATTTATTGTTCATAATTTCTTAAAAAATATTATATATAATGAGTACTTTATAACAATGACTCATTTATCAATTTTTTAAAAAGTTAATAGGTATGTTTTCAGAAAATTACCAAAATGGTAAATTTAAATAAATTTTTATGGAGTAAAATTAGAGAATAAATTGAATTAAACAACAATATGATACTAATAAAATATTCTTGAGAACATTTCTTGAATACATGTTTATGTAATAAAAAATCAATCAAAATATATAAATATTGATAAATATTCTTAAAAAATATTCTAATTCATTTTATATACCAAATATTAGGAAATTAAAAAATTGCATGAACATTTCATGAATAATGAGAGGAAAATAGAATAATATTGTTTTATTATACAATGATCCAATAATTCCCTTTAATTCAAATTCAATCATAGAAACTTTTGATTAATAATACATTAAAGAATAAACTCTTATCTCATGACTATCATTTGAATCACAACCCACATGAATATAATAATTTCAAAATAATCATTAAATTCCATGAATATAATAATTATTGGTTTGAGTCTGAAAAATAAGTGGGGGTGAAATGAGTACCTATAAAAAATTAGGACAAAAGTTTTTATTTAAATGATTCTGCCAATTTTAAACTTAATATTATTATTAATCATTGTAGTGAATTTATAATAGTTTAACTATTCAATTATTTTCTAAAATGATTAATTATTTCTCAGTTATAACAACATTAGATATTGATACGAATTTTTAAACTTATGAAATATTCCAAAATAGTTGTAAACACTATCCAATACTAACTATCATGGTGAAATTATATTTTATGATGTACATGTAAAAAATAACGAACACTAAACTTGGAAACACAATGAATGTAAAAAAAATTGGTTGTATCAAGTGAAGAAAATGTCCTCGATACTTGGTCATCAACTTCCACCGTGCAATCAAATTAGATCATTGTTTCGATCCACTTACTTGATCGAGGTTAACCCAATAGTACACAGACGGTCCAGTTCACATGACCAATGCCATATTTCAATGTGGGAAAAAAATAAAACTAGATTACAAATGACCTCTTCTCAGTTATTCATTATATAAACAAGTGTTATATTATAGTAGGTTGAGGATATATAGTATCATCTCGTAGAATGTAGTAGACAATGTGTGTTTTACAGACAGATTAAAACATTACTAAAAAATGTAATAACAAGGAACACATTATAGAAATAACTATTTTATAGAGATTAGAATGCTCTCTATGTTGGAAATTTAGCTCTGGAATATTTAATGAATCAGGGGTGAATCTGGTGTCCTCTTTTGGAAACAGACACTAAAACATATTGTCGTAGAGCACTGTGTTATGTCTTCTATGATGATGTGATGTTCTTCCACTTATCTTCCATTTAATAATGTAGTGTTGATAGAACATTAATGAACATAACTTCTCATGTTCACAATTAGATGAAATGATGTGTTACTCGTGTGTTCATCCTTTTTTTATATTGCTTGCATAGGTCTTAAATTGTATCTATTTTGATATTCTTGTGTAACAATCTCTTGTGATTCATATATATGTATCTATTTGTTCTTTATTCCTTTTATTTTATAATATTACAGCCTGAAAATGTGGATGTCTTGAGGTTGATTCTTTACCTCGTATATATGACATCCTCACTTAAGATGGCATCATAAATCATTAAATTAATATTTTCATTAAAACAATCAAAATATGTCTGTTAGAAGCAATATTGAATAATATAAATTTTAACCGAATATTTTTGAATCCTCTACCATTTTCTAAATTTTTTTCAGTGACTCATTGAACTGGTATGTCATTGTCTCAGTCATTCCATGCATTTGTGACAAATTGCATCGGTGACAAATTTTAATGGTCGATGAGTCCTTGCATCGGTAGCACCATGTATCGGTATCACCATGCGTCAGTAGAACCATGCATTACTATCACCATGCATCTATAGTACCTTGCATTAGTAGGACATTGCGTCAGTAGGTCCTTTTGTTGGTAGGTCTATTGAACTATCTGTGATAAAGGCAATCTTCTGGTGTGTCAATTGCACTATCAGTGACTCAGTTGAACTAATAGTGCCTCATTCATTCTGTCAGTGTCAGTCTTTCATACATAGAAAATATATCTTCATAGAAATTCTTTCAATATAAATATTACCATAATGTGTTAAAATTATATGAGATCATAAATAATCATAATTACACATATTTAAAGTTAAATAAACACGATTGAAATTATAAGACATGATTTTTTATTATTAAAACCATTCATACTTGATACGGTTGTCAACAGTCTCATGTAGGCCAACTACATCCTCCATTTGATGATCACAAAACATAAAAATATATATTATATAATTTTATATGTAATATAATCATTTTACTCATAATATCATATTATTGATAGTTTTTCTCAATATATAGATATAGTTTAGAGGTAAAAATATAGTAATGGTATCAACGGAAAAATAAAAAGAATAAAATCAATGACTAATGCATTTTCTTCCCATATGTAATCTATGGTATGAAAAATAAAATAGATAATAGTGGCATCTAGGGTAAAATAAATTTGGATAGTGCCAAAATATTTTCCCCCATGTGGAATTACCAATATCTGTGAGGGGTGGAAAAAAAATTCTCCTCCTATTGATTCTAATAAGTAATGAAATCAATATCAAATGAATTAAAAGAAATAATAATAGATGAATCACACTGATATGAATGAAAATAACATAAAATTTATTTAATTAAATAAATAAAATGTATTACAAATCTTGAGGGATAAACAACAAAAGAAAATTAATTTGGCTAATCAGAGATTAATACACACTACTTATTATGATCAAGATATTCTATCATTTTCTCGGAGGGATCAATAGAAGAACTAATATGTGGCTGCTTAGAATCTGGCAGGTCGGAAGAAATCTTAAGTGGAGATAGGATAACAACTTCTGGAATATTTGGAACAATTTTGGGTTTGTGTTGGGACTACAAAAGAGGTTAAAAATACTCTTCGTCCATTGCCGAATCTGACTGAATGCCTGAGAAACTGACATCTGAGGTAAAGGCACTAAAATTGTAGGTCCACGGCGTGAAGTTTTATTTACCACAATTACATCACATTTCATATGACGGGATGACATAGACATCTTGATGAAATGATCAATGATTTCACCCCCATAATTCATATTTTTCAATGTCATCTTTATTATCCTTGAATGTTTTCAAAATAGGAGTGAACTCCTTAAATTTCTGTACTTGATATTTAATGGAATTAGTCAATGTAAGAAAGGATAGGTTCTTTATCAAATACCTAAAAAGGCTTGTCAACTGATTCTTAGTAATGATTTTATTGATGTAATAATCCAGGTTTTCTATGATCTGAGCAATGTTAGTCTCAACCCACCTGGAATAAAGCCTAACAATTTCATGAACATGGTCACTATTAATTTCAATCATTACAATGATAAAAAATCCTGAAGCATAAAACAAATAATGATGTTCTTACTTAACAAATTGAATCACATCCTTAATGTACAAGGTATTAGAAGTATATCTAGAGGATGATGTAATATCATTAGGTGTTGAGGTATGAGTCTTCAAAGCATTATGAATAGTATAAACATTGCCTTTATACTTTGTGGTCAAATTTTTGATTTCAGATACAAGTCCGTTAATTTATTTTCCCATATTGTTGGTGTTTGGAACAATTTTTTCATCAATTGTGATTAAGTTGGGTTGAATCTCATTTAAGAATTTCTTTGAAACAATATCTACACCATCCTCACTCACACCCACTATTAGAATTGGAAAATAAATAGCCTTCCAAAACTGCATCATTTTTAATATTGAAGATATGATAGAGTTTAATTCATCACTCAGCTTACTGTTTTCCTTTCAACCTTGATGAATCTCATGGAACATATGAGATTGAAAAAATAGACTTACAGATGAAAAAAATTCTTCCATAAACCTACCAAAGTCTATTTTAGTGATTTATTAATAAGAAGGATCTCACCCTCCAATTCATTAGAAATACATACAAGTACCGCATCATCTAATCATTCATAATCCTTACATAGTCCTACATTCCTAGTATTTCTAGCCCATTATATCATAACATCATCATATTCTTCAATTCCCAATACATATTTAGAGCCACTAGGTCAACATACATATTCCACAATACCTGATATATTTTTCTCCGCATCTCCATTGTCCTTATGTGTGGGATTATTAGAATTTAATGAATGTGGAGGACTAAGAGGTCCAAAAGAAAACACTTTGTGAGATTTAGTGGTTTTAGGACCACTCCTATCATTGGTAGGTGGACCTTCATCTCTGAATGGAGATCTACTAAATAGTAGACAACTTTATCATCCTGTCCCAGGCAAAGATCAACCATATTCCTTTTCCTAGATAGATGATCCATTGTATTGAATTTATCAATAATACTATATTCATCACTAACACATTATTTCTTACATTTCATCCAATTGATATTTATCCTTCTACATATCTCATTGCATAGGCTGATCCCACTACATTCAGAAACAACTTCACCTCCTTTACTAACACAACCTTTCTCATTTAACATTGTTGATATTAACATTGGATTAAATAGGGAATTGGGTTTTCATGATGGCTTGATCATTTCATTTAAGTGCATAGAAAGGTATCTACATAGATTATCCTTAAACTATTTTCCCAGCAGATAAATAAAATAGACATCTTGAAACTTTAAAGATGAAAAGTCCCCTTTCTAGGGACAAATTTGATAGTGTAAAAACATGAACAAAATTCTACACTCTCTAACTATCTCTGATAAAATTGGTCTCATGTGCTCATCATTGTCAGTAATTTACATAAGAGTTTTTTTAATGAAGAAAATATAACTCTTTGGTAGATAGGTAAGTTTATAATTATCCAACACACCCTCATGTTGTACCTTAAGACAGTCAACAAATTTTTTTAATGATAATGAGATTCTATTTTCTTTTACTATGGACTTAATCCATAAAACATCACTTCCATCCAACAAGAACTCCATATTCATGTAAAATTAAAGAACTATATTCTGGTAGATGGGTCCTTAATTATCATTGAACCATTCAAGACATCCAAGATCATGTAACACCATTAATATAAATGAATTTCCTTCAAAAATATATTCTGAAAGAATGCATTTTCTAGGGCCACTACTCTATTACCCAATGTTGGATTCATAGGTATATAATATTTTTAGGATTCCCCTATATGTTTCTTAACTATTAGATACTCCCACCTTCAAGAGCCCACTGCATGCATGAAATTCCAAAATATCAGTTTGATGGTCAAAATGTGAAAGGTCGGTGGTAGAGAGAGTAATGATTGAGTGAGTATATGGGTAAAAGTGTAGTGTGGATCGACACAAATTTATATCATTTATGGATTTTGATATTATTTAATCAAGAAATTGGGATCCAAGTTTAACCAAATGACTAAAACTATGCCCTTTTTTGGAAAACAAAAAATGGATTTAAACATTGATTCATTGGTTTCAGCATGATATGTTTTTCATAAATCTAACGGTGTCAGCATGACAAGGTGTTGGGGTCGGCATGACATGTTTTGCATAACACTAATGTTGTCGGCCTTATAAGTCATAAGTATAGGCATGACAGGGTATTGACAGGACAAATCATCAGTGTAGGAATAACAACAGTGTCAGTATGACAATGTTATTAGTGTATTCATGACATTGGAAACATCATACTCTCAGTGTTGGAATGACTCTGTCTGTTTGACTGTGTTGGTGTAATTATAACAACTTCACATAAAATTATCAAATTAATAACAATATAAGGTCCTATAAATTAATCTGTACTAAATCATGTCTGATGCAGTTTATTATTTCATATTTCAATTGATTTGTGTAAATTTTAGAAAACAGTTGATTAGTTCCAATTGATTATAAAGTTATATCAACTTTATGATAATAGATTTTCAAAAAGTGAAGTCTTACATCAATGTGTTTCATCCAAAAATTTGAAATAGGATTCTTAGAAATACTAATAACATTTGTGTTATCAAAATTAATAGGGACATGTTTGAATTAATATCCATAGTCATGTAATGTGTGTTTCATCAAAAAAATCTGTACACAAAATATTACAGTAGGTATGTTGTCATCATTGCATGTAGTTAATGAAAATGCATTTTGTTTCATAATACACCATGTAATTAGAGACTTTCCTAAAATGTGACATGTGCCAGAGATACTATTTTTTTCAAACTTACAACCCCCAATTTCAACATCTGAATAACTCTCCAAATCAAAAGGTTGTCTTTAATGATAAGATTTTCCAAAATTGTTTGATTATTTGAGTTATTTAAAAATCCTTTAGATTTAATTTAATTGAGATTAATTTGTTTTTTAGTGAAAACATACACACATTTATACACTAAACATGTTATATGGCCTTCTTTCTATTATATATAGTAATCCCCCAATCATTCCTCTATATGGGGTGTGATCAACAAATTTCCCATAATCATAAAGTTCCAACATACAAGTGGCACCCATTGGATTTTCACTAATCTTAGTGAATTTAATGTGAAATAATTTTAAAAGATACATAATTTATTTACATTGATTCAAAACAATTCAATGTTTACTTTGAAATATTTGAAATCCAATAATGAATTTGAGTTCTCCCAATAAACATCTTTCAAATAAAATTTACATAATCTATGAAAAATTAGCACATAAATTAATTTTTGAGGATCGAAAAATAATATCATAAAAAAATTTCAACAAATAAAAAAAATTTGGAAATTATTTTTATAAAAAGTGTAGGATTAGAAATACCTTTTGTAAAACATTTAGAAATAAGAAAAGTGTTGAGGTTATAATACCAAGCTCTAAAATATTACTTTAAACCAAATAAATCTTTTGATAATTTAGAAATGTGATTTGGAATGTGAGGATTTGATTAAATTAGGGGTCATTCAAAAAAATATCTCCATTTACATAACTAATTAATAATTCACCCTAGAAATCCATTTGATAATGTTTGAACTCTTGATATGTTTCATAGGCCAGTAGGATTATAATGGCCTCATGTATAGAGACTAGTGAAAATGTCTCCTTATATTCAATCCCTTCTTCTTTACTATAACCTTGTGTAACCAATCTATCATTGATTCTAACTTTATTACCATACTCATCTACGTTATTCATAAAAACCCATTTAGTAGTAATTTTTTTAGTGTATATGGGAATCTCAATAAGTATCAAGATATTATTTCTTTTAAACTATATTAAATATTCTTGAAAATCCATCACATAATTATCATCATTGATTGCATCACCGATGTTCTTAGGTTAAAGTAGTGAAATAAAAGCTTGATGTTCAACATGTTTATAATAGAAAATCTAGTCTGTGTTCCTTTTTGTAATTCTAAAACTATAGAATATAAACGATGTTTCATGAGAGATCAAGTAGGTATAGAAAAATAATTTTTAGTCACTTTAGGTTCATCAACAGGATCATGTTTATCAGGAATCATGTCTTTAGAATTACCAGAACTGGAATTTTTAATATATTTCATCATAAAATATTCAGAAGATTTAGTATTGATGTCTAGATTTGAGATATTATACTCACAATTTTTTATAGAGGTCTTCAACTCATGTAGATATGTATCATCATAAATGACATGTATAGATTATTTCACGCATTTAATTTTTTATTGAAGACACTATATGAATTACTAGATATTTAATAACCTAGCTGAATTCATTCGCCACTGTTGGATTCGAATTTGTCTAGATCATCCATCAAGTTTCAGATATAGACTTTGCATCAAAAAATAAATTAAAGTTAATATCCACAGGGTTTTTATTATTCCTTATATCATAAGGGATTCTCTTAAGGATATGTATACTCAATACTCTATTGATTATGTAGCATGAGGTATTGTTAGATTCTTCCCAAAAGAATATATTGTAACGTCCCGGATCTGGGTGCCACTCAACGGGTGCCCCGAACACAGTTTTCCACATGACCTCAGGCACATTTCCCCAAATTCGAAAGGATGCCGACTAGCAGCGAGGGCCTAGGCCTGATAGTGGGGAAACTATGGCCTCATTCGTCAAAGTGTAGTGCAGCGAAATGAATTTAAACATACAACAATGATGGAAGAAGTAAATCATACACAACTGAAATTAACAAATGCAGTAGATATAACCAACCTATATATAAATAATGTTGTAACATGCCTATAATTCTAAGGAATCATCTGGAACATGTTACACAAAAATACTATACAGTACAAGCATAGAAAAACAAAACAGAAAAAACAGCCTGTAGTATCGTGAGCATAATCCCGGTCCCATGCTCCCGTACTCCTCAGCAGCAATCAAGTACCTATATAAGGGCCCTTTACCTTATCCACACATGTAGAAATGTAATCAATTTGGGCCAAAAATCATGACCCAAACAGGTTGTGAGAAATAATCTTAGCAGGCACCTACCAAAGGCCCATGATCAAATATGTGTAAACATTCAACAACTGTGTGAAAAAGTAAAAGCAATAAACAAAGCAGTACTCAAAGTAACTAAATTACCTTTTATATTTCCATTTTATTATTCATTTTAACGATTTAATTTAATAATATTCTGTGCTCAACAGATCCAAGCCCTCAGGCCAACCCGAATCCTGCCCTCATGCTAATATAGTAAAACCACACCCTCGGGCTATATAGAATATTGCCCTTAGGCATTGCCCTCAGGTGAAGTAGAATCTCGCCCTCAGGCCAACCTGAAACAAAACCTCAGGTGATCAGAATCTCTCCATAAGTCTAATAAAACTACACCAACATGCTAAATACTGTTACGCCCTTAGGCTATGGCAAAAAAACGCCCTCAGGCATAAGTAATAGGGCCATGCCGAACATATAAACATGAAATTTACATAGAATTCCTCTCATGGAAAAAGTAATGCATAATCAAACATGGCATACCCTCCGGTATCCGAGCGAAATGGCTAAGTAGAGGAACACACCCCTGAGGTGGTCTTGGATCCAAGCAGCGATCCCAAACAATAGTTTTACAATTTATTTAATCACCTATAAATTTGTAGGTATTTAAAATAACCATGGCCTCAGCCAAACGAAACCCCAATAATGGGATAGTACCTCAAAAACACAAAAAATGAACAATAATTGGAAAATAACACCAAGCCACCTATCTTTAACACCCACGAACGATATACGCAAATGACTATCTTTGATTCTTCCTAGAACGACGTAGATCTGAGGTGAAAGAAAACTCACTTAAACATAAATAAAATCAATTAGAAGAATAATTGGCAAGAGACGCACCAAGAGGATGAATCTCTTACCATTGTGGTTCCAACTTGATTGATGGAGGCAGAATCAGATTCCTGACGTGCACTCACTGGATCCTTAAAGATTTGGACGTCCCTCCTAATCTCTCGTCCAGTTCTATGCCTTCACTATGAATAGGGGAGGCTACTGCCCTTTTTATGAAAAAAAATCAAATTACACGGCGTGTATTTATAGGTACACAACATGTAATTCCCATTTTTTAAACAGTTCCTCTGTTGGTTTCCTACAAGCGTGGAATTTTTCATCTGCCGACATGACTAAATGACGTGTCTCCTTGAGTACACGGCATGTTCACTCATACAGCTAGCCACCACCTTACTATTCACCTACCGACTGACTACATGGCGTGTAAGGGACCACTACATAGCGTGTAATCGATCTTTACACCCTTCGTTGCCGACATGGCTACACTCCCTATGTACTCATCCCACACGGCCAAAAGTACACGGTGTGTGGAAAAGTACACGGTGTGTACTTCCAAAATTTGGGATTTTCCCCATTTTCCTTATTTTCTCAAAAACACTTAATGAAAAGAGAAAACAAGATACCCGATCCTCTAAAATAAGAACTGGGTTCTTACAAACTTCTCCCCTTAAAGCATTTTGTCCTCAAATTTCCCTTCCAAGGTTGGTGAAGATATAGTTGTAAATAACTCCGGCCACTGAGCACATACGTCGGTCTCCCCCCTCCTAGGTTTCATCCTACACTCGGCCATACTGCTATAGCACCCGTACGAGAGGAACTGACTGGCCTCGGCGAACCTTCATGCTCCTGTCAACGATACGAATTGGATGCTTCTCAAAGGAAGCATCAGACAGAAGCTCAACCTCCTCTGGATGAAATATGTGAGACTGGTCTGAATGATAGCAGCGTAGGTGAGATACATGGAAGATGTCGTGCATGGCTCGATACCTCTATGGTAACTGCAACTGATAGGCTACTAGCCATAATCTTTCCAGAATCTAAAATGGCCCCACATTCCTTGGTGAAAGTTTACCCTGCCTTCTGATCTGCCTATGCCCCATCCTCGGTGAAACACGCAAGAAAAACTGATCCCCGACCATGAACTCCAAAGGTCGTATACGGAGATCGACATAAGATTTCTGAAGAGACTTCGTAGTAGCCATCCGATTTTGAATCAACTAGACCTGCTCATAATTCTCCTTCATGAGAAGTGGTCCTAGTAAAGATGCCTCACCTTCCTCCATCTAGCACAAGGGTGATCGGCATGAGCTACAATATAAAGCCTCATATGGTGTCATCTCAATAGTTTCCTGAAAGCTGTTATTATAGGCATACTCGACTAGGTGTATATGCTTCTCCCAAGATCCCCCAAGGTCTAGGATGCATGAACGTAGCATGTCCTCAAGCACCTGTCTGGTACGCTCTGACTAGCCATCTGTCTGAGGGTTGTAAGCCTTGATTAGAAGCACCTGTGTACCCAGTGCCCTCTGAAAACTCAACCAAAAACGAGACATAAAACGGGCATCCCTATCAGAAATGATAGAATGTGGGACCACATAAAGACATAAGACCTCTCAGATATACAACATTCTAAGTTCTTCAACAACGAAAGTCTCCTTGATCGGCAAAATGTGATCTACCTTCGTGAGTCTGTCCACAACAACCCACACGACATCATTGCCTTGAGGTGACATTGTCAACCCAGTCACGAAGTCCATCATGACATCATCCCATTTCCACTCTGGGATTGGTAACTGTTGTAACAGTCCGGCTGGCCTCTGATGATCCGCCCTCACCTGCAGAAAGGTGGAACACCTCGTAAAAAAACCAGCTACATCTCTCTTCATACTCGACCACCAGTATTGGCGTTTCAAGTCACGATACATCTTAGTAACCACGAGATTAAATTCCCAAGTTGAAGCAGGAAACTCTCACATCATCTCCTCAGGTATATCCCCTGGAACCCATACTCATCAATGGAAACGCAGAACCTCATCATCACCTATCATCCAACCACGAGGAGGGCCCTCGCTTGCAATCAACTCCTATAGAAATAGGCCTTATGGATCAGATAGTTGTCTCATACTCACTCTATCCACGAGGGTAGAAGTAACAGTTAAAGATTAAAGATATGTCTGCCCCTGATTTTCATGCAACTCCAAATGCATATCAGAGAACAAAACCATAAGCTTCCATTCATCGTTGGCCTCCTGAATAGCCTGTTTTTGAGTCTTCCTGCTCAGTTCATCAGCTACTGCATTAACTTTTCTAGGTGTATAGGAATGCTCAAAATTGAATGAATAAAGGTATTCGACCCACCATCACTGCCTCCGATTCAAGTCTTGCTGAGTAAAGATATACCTGAGACTTTTTTGGTCGGTGAAAACCACAAAATAATCTCCCAAGTGATAATGTCTCAAACTGTGCAACGCATTCACAAATGCTGCCATCTCGAGATCATGCGTCGGGTAATTCCACTCATGTGGCCCCAACTGAAAAGACCCGTATGAAAAAACTCTAACTTCGTACATCAACACTGCTCACAGAATAATACTTGATGCATAACAGTAAAATGTATGGCTCTTCCCCTACTCTGGGAGTTTCAGGATTGGTGATGATTCCAACTTCCCTTTTAGGTCCTGAAAGGATATATTGTAATCTTCTGACCAAACAAACTTCACACCATTCGTAGTCAAACCCGTAAACAGTGCTGCTATGAAGGAGAAGTACTGTATGAAGCGTCTGTAGTAACCAGCCATCCGTAAGAAACTTCGTAATTCAAAAATGTTCTGAGGCTTCTCCTAGGAAACTACTACTCTCACCATCTCTGGGTCTACACAAAATCCTTCCTCTGAGATGATATGACCCAGGAAGTGAATCTGGTCCATCCAAAAGTCACACTTGGAAAGCGTAGCATATATCTTATGATCTCACAGTGTACTCAATACGATCTCAAGATGGGTGGCATGGTCGTGTTGAGTGTGAGAGTACACCAATATATCGTCCATGAATACAACCATGAAAGAATCTAGTTAAGGATGGAACACAAGATTCACCAGAGCCATGAAAGCTACTGGCGCATTCGTGAGTCCTAACGCAAAATCCAAGTACTCGTACAGACCATCTCTACTCCGAAAAGCAGTAAACGGTATGTCCGATGGTCTCACGTGCAGCTGATTATATCCTGACCTCAGGTCAATCTTTGATAACACTCGTGCTACACGTAGTTGATCAAAAAGATCATATATCCTTGTCAAGAGATATCGGTTCTTAACCATTAACTGGTTCAGCTTCTGATAATCCACAAAGAGTCTGAGGGTACCGTCCGCCTTCTTTGAAAAAAGGACTAGAGAACCCCAAGGAGAAGTATTGGGTCATATAAAACCCTATGACTGTAACTCCTGTAACTGCCTCTTAAGCTCCGGAAACAAAGGCGTGGCCATCATATAAGGATTAATGGTCACCGGTGCTGCTCCTGGAACAATCTCAATAGAGAAATCCTCCTCTCGCTCCGGAGGTAGACCTTAGAAGTCGTCTGGGAAGACTTCCCTGAAACGACCAACCACTGGATGGAAATCCGTCTGACATGTCCCCTGATAATCAAGATATAAACTCGCTATGTGGGTTGTGAGTCCACCTCTCCCATGATGCTCTGGTACTACTCGACTCGCATGAAAATCCCCTTCACCATTGTATAGAAACTATATGCACTCTAGTGATGTGAAACGCACCCTGTGACGATAGATGTCTACAAAGGCTCAAAAGGGAACCAAATAGTCCATCCAGAGAATGACATCATAATACATCATCTCTAAGACATAGAGGGCCCAAAGAAAGTGACACCCTCCAACCACTAGGGGGTACTCCCTGCACTGATGCACACTAGCCGTTCTAGTCCCCAACGGAGTGTCTATCATCGTGATATCAGAAGAAGAAGAAGAAATACAGATCCCAAGGCACTCCACAATGGATACAAATAAAAAACTATGAGTGGCACCCATATCAAAAAGTACTGAAGACAAGACAGAAGCTACTAGAACAACACCTCTGACTGTAGAAGGTCCGAGATCATACTCCTAATGGGTTTATTGAACTGTATATGCCTGCCCAGTGCCACGACCCTGCTACATAGCCTGGCTACCCTGAGATGTCCCACCCTGCTGCCTATGAGATCTTGGTGTCTGGCTACCACGGCCACGACCACCATCACTGCCTGCATGCCCTAATGTATTCTAGTTCCCTGACTGGTATGATTCTGCTGGTCCCGCTCCCTCTTGCGAAGTCTGTACAGAACCCCGCTCACTAGTAACTGGTGGGAATGTCCTGCAATGGCGTTGCAGGTGTCCCATTCCGCGACAAGCTCGACACTCCACTGGGTATCGTTGACACTGTGGCCTATTGTGCCTCTCTCTACCACACTAGTAGCACCTGATCGGGCCACCTAAAATACTGTCTTGCTGGTACTGCCACTCTATGAGAAGTCCATCCATCTCTTCCACATACCAGCTGATATAGTACCAGTAATAGGAGTTGAACTGACCTGGCCCACACCACTAGCTTCCCACAGGTCCCTTTATGAAATAAAAACCTCGTTCACAATAGTATGTACTAAAGGGAACCTAAAAACATTCACCAGTGCTCGGATGTCATAATGAAGAACATACTCAATGATTCTGGCTCTCAACATCTCATCAACCACAAGAATAGGTGACAAATGTTGAATCTTAGTGAAACGACAAGAATAGTCAATCACTGACATAGCACCCTACTGCATATTCATGAACTCTCAAGCTCTATCTGTCTGCAACCTCTCTGGAAAGAAGAATTCAAAGAAGACTGCCTCAAAATCCTCCAATTCCATATCTTTATGATGCTCTAACTGGGTGGTAACAACCCACCACGTCTTGGTGGAATCACACAGCATGTAAGTCACGAGCTTGACCCTCATCCCTAGAGGTGGCTGAAGATGATCGAAAATAGTCTACATCAATCCTAGCCAAGACTCCGCAGCCTATGGTCCTCCATAACCTGTAAACGTAGGCGGATGCTGCTGCTGGAATATACAACTCAGCTCAGCCATAGATTTGATAGCCTGCGGTGCTCCCTGAAGGGACTTCATGAACCACATGAAGCCTTCGTGGAACTGCACATCTGCTCCTATGTCCGGTATAAAGGTATGCGCTGCATCTGGCTCTGCTAGAGGATCAACTGATAGCCCATGGCCCACCATTTCTGGAGTATAATCGTTTCCGCTCTCCTGGAAAACAACACGCGGTTATCTCGGAAGCATGACTCTACAAGGTCAAAAACACGCCATTAGAACAAGATTAACAATGATCGAAAATGAAGAAACCCAAAAGGGAACAGGAGAAAGAAGGCATTTCCTGATTTTCAAAACAAGACTACACGGAGTGTATACTGACTACACGACGTGTACTAAACTTCCCTTCCCTGCCTGGGTCCTTCTACACTGCTAAGCTACACGGATCCTGTTTGAACAAAACTACACGGTATGTATTTCATCTACATGACGTGTTATGGTATAATTTTCCAACTACCCATGTCTCGTGTGACACCACCGACTACTCATCTTGAAACTACACAGCGTGTGACAACCTAACACAGTGTGTACACAACCCCATTTCCTAGCCACACGGCTAACTCCACACGGTCTTTCCTCGGTCAAGACTACACGGAGTGTCCCACAGGTACACTGTATGTACTAGTCAAGCTCTTCCGACCCGTGTTGTTAGTTACACGACAGGGTCCCTAGGTCACACTACACGACGTGTTCTTCAATGACATAGTGCGTAAAATAAATGATTACACCGGCCCGTGTTTCTTAGTTAAACGGTCGGGTCTCTAGGTCAACACTACACAGTGTGTATAGAAGCTACATGGCGTGTTCGCCCCAGCCTTTCTCTACCTCGTGTTGATGCCCACAGGGTTTCTGACATGGGAAGAGATTACATGGAGAGTATTTAGGGTAAACGGCGTGTACGTAAAAAAATTCGCTTCTTCCCAAATAGTAGAACATACACGGTGTGTCTAAAGTACTACACGGCATGTATACTGGGTTTGCTAGACAGTATGCTTAAAAACTTCTCCAAAATCCAGAAAACACTGAAAAACATCACCTAAGTGACAAATTACGATCCGTGATGGCCCATACTCACCACGAATCAATGTTTGGAATCTTATATGTGTTTTGAAATATGGTAAACACCCAATGATCCAGAAAATTCTGATCAATGAGTGCCCATACTCCCCAAAAACCAATGTTTGGTGTCCATTCTATAAACATGATCATACAAAAAAAATACCCTATCACATAGCAGGTATTTATCAAGAAGCTATCACAACAGCATGCTTTACTACCACAATAACTATCACAACAACAGGCTATTTATAATGCACCTATATTGCATGTGATTTCTATCATGTGCATTAATGATACATGAGATAGTGTACCCGCATCTCATCGGGTTGCAACTTAATAGAATCCATTTATAAAATATAAATAGCACAATCCAAGTGCTTCACCCACCTATGAATATCATATCAACCATAAATTTCAAAATCAGAAAAATTGCAAAACGAGGTAAATTGGCTTTTCCCTATTCACGGGATAGCTATACCATGGCACTGCTTAGTACCAACTACCATACCTATCCTATCCCCGACTAAGGCTCTAAATAGTATGTCAAAGAAAAGAACTACTCTGATACCACTTTGTAACGACCCAGATCCGGTTTCCACTCAACAGGTGCCCCGAACCCGGTTCACTACATGACCTCAAGCACATTTCCCTAAATTCCAGATGCTTTCGACTAGCAACGAGGGCCCAGGTCTGATATTCGGGAAACTATGCCCTTATTTGTCAATGTGTTGCACTGTAGAAAGAATTAAAACATACAACAATGGCGGAAGCAGTAAATCAATCCCAACTAAATTTAACAACTGTAGAATATATAACCAACCAGTATATAAATAATGGTTCAAAATGCCTCTAATTCTATGAAAGCGGCCAATGTAACACCCCAAGATTTTATAGTGTGTTATTTCTTAAAAATAATTCAATAACTTTCACTACACGCATCACCAAGTTCAATCGCACCATGACTTACCAAAAAAGTCATTCAAAAGAGGTTATGAATAGTGTTAACTAAATTTTAAACTTTAAATAATCCTTGTAATTTTAGAATCCATATTATGAGTTTCTTAGACATAATGTAAGAACAAATTCATTTTCAGTATTGTACTTTCACCAACTTTTAATAGTGAAACCTTTTTAAATACAATATTTTAAACTTTTTGACTAAATGGGGACATCAAAAAAATTTAATATGAAACATCCCAAGCTTCCACGGTACACTTTCCTTTGAATAATAGTGTAGCGTGTGTTGTACGCAACTTCGAGTTCTAACACACACCACAACCAATCAAACTAGCTGTTATGAATAGTAATACCTACTTTTTGAAATTATATATATTTTATATTTCAAAATGGACTTCATTTTTGTATTCGGAATATCGAATTTAGCCTAAGGTAAAATTTTGGTACTCTTCGGATAACTTTAATATATTGATGAATAGTGAAAATTACTAAATTTTAATAAAAAACAACTTTTATAATCAAAATAATTAATACTGATAAATTATGAATTTTAGTGGTTTTAAATTATATTTAGAATATATTCTTACCATTTAATATAATGTTGGTCATTGGACATAATTTTACAATTAAACTGAACATAAACAAGTGTCAATCTTTTGATAGTTATTATCTCTTAAAAACATGCTTTTTGTTTTGACAGCGGGAATTAATTTTAAATTAATTTCTGCCACTTCTGTGTTTTGAATTTAGAAAAATGGATTCCATATTTGTAATCAGGATGTTCAAATTGTGTAAATAGGTAACTTTTATTTTTAGACATTTTGAATAATTACTGCGGTAAATATTTTATTTACCATGGTTATGGGTAAATCCGGTAAATAAGGGTTAAACAAATAATATTATAATAATACTAAATTACCCTAAAACGTGTCCTAGCCTTATTTGTTGATACATGTTCGACCATAGGCATCTTTGGGTCGATTTGGGGATCCCATGGTGCCACTTGTAGGTGATAGGGAAACTTTATTTTAATTAAGTTAAAATGAATACAAAAATGACACAAGCATATATCTTTTAGAAAAAAAAATATTACATAGGGTTATATATGTTGGAATTTAGATTATAAATATTAATTAAAAAGATAAAATGATTTCCTACATAATGATATTTTATTTATAATTTTTAGACATTGAATAATGTAATTTATTTATGACACAATGATGATGTATTAATTACTATAATAGTGAAAAATTAAAATAGTTGATATTATAAATACCCAAGTAAATATAATATGAAACTTTTAATGAATTAAACTAATTTTAAAGGATAATATGATATATTAGGATTTCTTTAATTGACTTTTTTCGAAGTAATCAATCTGTTATGAGTTTCAAAAAAATCAACTATTGAATAGTGTCAAAATTGACATAAAAGAGTTCTTAAAACAAATATTATATTATTAATTTATATTAAATTCCTAAAAATCTAATGATCGGCCAAGAGACTTATATAATGATAGGTTCATCATTAATGGACCACATGGGGGTCTCTTGGATGTATATAGTATGTTTAGTAACCATATCATATAAAAATAGAAAGAGACATTATAAAAATGAAACTAATTAACTTAGAGTTAATACTTAAAGATAAGGTTAATATAAGTACCCAAACCTGTATAAATTCTATTTGTTGAGTTTTTTTTGACCTATCCCCACCTTAAAATTTAAATAATCAACGTTGGAGCCACTATAAACCGAATATGAATTTATTATAAATTAATATTTCTAGCTTTTCCAAAGGTGCCCCTCACCCCTCTTATAAAAGGGCACTCCTCATTCTCATTTCTACACACCTTCAAAGCCTTTTGGTTCGGCTAAACTCTACCCAAATACTCTCTCAACTTCCCACACTACAACCTAGAGGCCTTAGTTTGATCAGAAATCCATCCTATGGAGCCCTTTTGATCAAATCAAAAGGAAGAACCTGAAGAAGAGGTAATGATTTCACCACCCTTTTCCAAGTTCATTTCTTCTTCCACTTCTTCTTCCTTTGTTGTTAACATTCTAAAATAATAACTCTAGTATCATATATATACAGTGATGTTATTATAAATATGGTACAACCATATTCAGTATTCTATCCACCCTTTTAATTACATGTCACCATACGTGCGTACGTACGGCTTACCGTCTCCACGTCGTGGTGTAATTGTTATTCAAAATATTATAATTTGGATGGGTATAATAATGATATGTAACTCAAGTAAATAATAAATATAACATGTTAATGATTCTGTATATATGATATACCATCCATTTATATATTATTTTAATATCAAAAGAATGATATTGTCGCTCGTGCGTACATACGGACTACTGTCTCCACGAACGCGATGAGATTCATTCTCCATCGTATCCATTCAAGTATAATTATCATTTGATGATTTAAAAATTGATGTTTAAGGACTTGATATCATTCTGGATATGAATAATATACAACCTATCCTTTACATACATGTCTTACATAACAAAACATACAAAAGAAAACAAGTAAGTTAACACCCGAAACAACGATAATACTAAGATATTATTATCAAATCAATATTAAAAGATCATATATGATATCATATTAATGTATATGATTCTTGTATAATTTAATAACAATTATTTCACCATTATACAGGAGGTTAACCTACCCCAACCAAGGAAAAGTACAAGGTAAGGGTTTATTTCACAATCTCGTCAATTATCCGAGATTGTTAATACGTAATAATCTACTGGGATCTCTTTATCATCCACATCCATGTTTCTTAAAAATGAATTTCAAAACATCTTTACTATTTACTAAGATATGAGATAAAGTCATTTATACCCTTGTTTGAATTTTTATGAGAGGTTTATAAAGGAATCGTTCCATCATTTTCCAAACAAGGTGATTTTTAACCTTTTCGACAAAATTAAGGTAAGAATGTTTTTTTTACTTATACGGCGGCTGCGGCTATTTACCGCCGTTATAAAATTTTAAAAGCTTCCCTTACAATCTTACAATGATATTTTCAAAGTAAATGTTTTATTTTATAATTATGAGACTTTTAAATTATTTCAAAATGAATATTTTAAGAATTTTGGAAGGGTACTCTTTATCAAAATCAGAATTTTAAATGTTTTAAAGATTTATCTTTCTAAATATTTTTAATTAATGTCCATGTCTTCAAAATGGGTTTTAAGGATTTATTTATAAGGACATGAATGTTTTTAAAATGTTAATTCCTTTCAAAAGTTTCAAAGTGGTATGGGACACTTTGATTTAAAATTCTCTTTTTAATTACTTCCTTTATAAATGTGTGACTATTAAATGATTTCAAAAAAAGAGATATTTCTCTCAAATAGTTTTGATTTCATCTATGTCAACATCCTTTTATGGATTTTACGCTTATTTGAAGTGGTTTATTATGATACAAAATGTCTATATTGTATTGAAGGTTTTGTGATATGTCTGACTGTGGATGTGATATTTTTATACCATTCATAGTTATGGTGAATGTATTGACATTTAGTATGCTAGTTTTAATACGAATGTTTATGTTATGTTTAAACCTTTTCATATGGGAATGCATTGGACTTAATATGAGACGGGTGGAGCCCGCTATAGCTCCTTGATGCATCGGTAGGTCTAATGAGACAAACTAGGGTCTTGGCACAAGGCCTTGACAAAATCTTATTTGTAGTCTTGGCACGAGTCCTTGGCTATGTGGTTATGATAGTCTGGCATTATGCATTCCAACATTATGAAAGTGGTTAGTGATTTTGCATGTGATTATTCGATTAGTAGAATATCCATGTGAATGAGTAAATGGAATTATTTCATTTTATTTATGCCATACAATGTTGAAAGTTCAAGTTTGAAAGGCTGTTTTTTTAGTTATACATTGCCTTAAATGTTTATTCTTACTTATGAATGTTTCTGCTATATTGTTATCCTTGCTGGGCATTTGAGCTCACCCCTTTTCTATGTTTTATTTTTCCCAGGAAGTGAAGAGGTAAATTATGAATGACCTACATGGATATTATGAGGGGATATGAGTGTGGATTATAGAGACATTATGTTGTTGTAGTAGTTTTTCATTTTATGATGTAATGTAAGACTTATGAATATATCTAGTGTTTCCAAGGCTACTAAACCAATCGGTCTTTCGATATTTGATCTTTCTTGTGATAATCCCAATGTTATGTAATAATGCACCGACTCTGGGTAACTAGGGTCGGGGCGTTACAGTTGGTATCAGAGGAAGTTTAGTACAAACCTTGGAAGCTAGATTTAGATAAACTCTGATTAGAGAACGTAGAGCTAAGATGAACTTTGAGGATTAGTATAGAAGAACTTCCTAGAATTTTGGTATTGTAGAGATTTTGTGAGTTTTCCGAGCAATACATCCCTGTCTGGATACAAGAAGGTAGAGGCGGCTCTGGCACAGATGTACCTAGGGGTAAAACCCGAAAACACCGCTTTGAGCTAGACTCGAACAGGAACTGGTGCACGACAACGGGCCTTGCTGCACTCTTGGTTACGACACTCCCGGGGGATATGCTTAGGATAACTCTCATTTTCTTTACAAATCATTATGAAGGGTTTATGAGTATATACTTTCTCAAAGGAGACATTTTTATGATTATGGATTATATCCTTAAACTATTTAATTTATGTTATGTGTTTTACAAGTTTAGGATTAGGTATTGTTATTCATAAACTAATCTAATGTATGCCATTGTTTAGAAATGGCACCCAGTAGAAGGAATGAGAACTTTATCAATGCACATGATACAAAGAGATAGAAGGATCATATATTTTATGGTCTTAAGCCAGAATTTACAAGAGAAATAGTCTCGCATGTATTATCATCATATGAAGAAATAATATCATGTGTTGATAAGATAAGTAAAGAGTTTACTGAGTCCTATGGCTTTGAAGGGAAGCAAGAGAAGAAAAGGATGGAAGAGAGAAATATGGATAAAGGGAAGAGGGAAAAGAAGAATTTTCCCATATGTGGTAACTGTGGAAAGAAACACCCTGGAACTTGCCTGAAAGGAATGTGAGTTTGTTATAAGTGTGGAGGAAAAGGGCACAAAGTACGTGACTGCAAGGGTAAGAAAATGGTTTCAAATGTACAATGCTTCATTTGAAAAGAGTTTGGACACTACGTGAACCTATGTCCCAGTCATCAGACTATGCCGCAAATGATGCTATTGGATAATAATCAAGTTATGATACTACCACAGATGAAGAGGAATGATTAGAGTTCCTATGTTGATTATGTCAATTGAGTATTGTATCAACAATGTACTTGTTATAATAATTATGGAGTATATAAGGATTGTACTGCAGTACTATTTCATTAAGGACTTGAGATTGTGTGGAACAAAGAAATGTGACTCAATAGAAGGTTAAATTTTTGGAAAATATATGGTTGAGAGAAAGATAAACCATAATATGGTTCTGATACCGAGGTAGTGATTTTAGAATAATACATGATTGATTTGGATAAATTATATTGGATATTCTTGACTATCTTGAAGCTTATTAATGATTTGTATATTCCATCATTGTTGGGGTTTAAAACATTTTTGGAATGATGAAGTATATCCATCATTCTATACGGAATAAGGGAGCATGAATGTAATCAATAAGGATTATGGTAAATCAGGATGTTTCAGTGTTTTAAAAGAATACATGATGAAGGTATTAATATTCTATTACAGGGTAAAAAGGATCTACATTATGTTTACCTTCCATATAAATGTTGGGCTATGAGTTTGGACAGAAGTATTTTGGATAAATTCTATGTTTGAGATTAATTTTGGATTTCCATAAAAGGACAACCCGGAGGTCGTGCGTCAACCCGTCGTGACCGGAAAGGCCGCAAGACATAAACACGCAACCGAAGGGCGAAAAGGGTGTATCACCTACCAATGACCAACGAGATGTCCTGGATTAAATAATGTAGTTTTTTTAAAAGATCTTGTAGATGAATTATAAATTCGTTTATTTTGGAACCCTATATGAATAGTGTAAATAAATTTTTTTTTACGTTCTATTATCTTTTAGAGTGAAAGATGAGTTTGTGGTAGAAATTTATTAATGGATAAAACTCTAATTATAAAGTAAGTATATCTCCTTATGATCTTAGCCAATCTCATAAATAAGTTCCTCAACATTAATAAAAGGAACTTAGAACAAAAATGTTGTCCTAGATGGTACCTTAAATCATCACTAATTCATGGCTTTGGGATTGATGGCCTTTTCATAGCCATGTTTTCTACCACTCTCCATCAGATAATTGATGGTTAGATTTATCTTCCATATCCATATTTTCCTACATGGAACCCTAGTATGTGATATTTTCGGTAATCTTCATTTTTTCCACTCTTTATTTTAAATAGAGGCCTCGTTAATTCATTTTTCGATGAGGGATTTCAACTAAGATATTTTGAAACGTCAAAAATGTGTTATCCTAATACCCTATGTTTTGTTGAACCGATGGTATTTAAAATCATCATAGATTGATGAATTTAAAGACCTCAATTATACACTTGTTTTTGATTGATTATCTCAATCACTACCTATAAATATTTACGTTTTTCCTCCAATTATATGTCTCTAATTGCCACCAATGTTCTCCTAATCGAGATCATAATTTGGTGGTGACCCTTTCATTTCTCTTTTCCTCATATCAAGACTAAATTTTAGTAACCTAATTTCCGATGTGGGTTTTCCCACAAAGATATTTTCTATTTTCAACCTTTTATTTTTGAAGAACAATTTCAAATTGCGAGGACGCAATTTATTGAAAGCGGGGAGAATATAACACCCCAAGATTTTATAATGTGTTATTTCTTCAAAATAATTCAATAACATTCACTACACGCAACACCAAGTTCAATCACACCATGACTTACCAAACAAGACATTCAAAAGAGGTTATGAATAGTGTTAACTAAATTTTAAACATTATATAATCCTTGTAATTTTAGAATCCATATTATGAGTTTCTTATACATAATGTAAGAACAAATTCTTTTTCAGTATTGCACTTTCACCAACTTTTAATAGTGAAACCTTTTTAAATACAATATTTTAAACTTTTTGACTAAATGGGGACATCAAAAAAATTTAAAATGAAACATCCCAAGCTTCCACGGTACACTTTCCTTTGAATAATACAGTAGTGTGTGTTGTACGCAACCTCGAGTTCTAACACACACCACAACCAACCAAACTTGCCGTTATGAATAGTAATACCTACTTTTTGAAATTATATATATTTTATATTTCAAAATGGAATTCATTTTTGTATTCTGAATATCGAATTTAGCCTAAGGTGAAATTTTGGTACTTTTCGGATTACTTTAATATTTTGATGAATAGTGAAAATTACTAAATTTTAATTAAAAACAACTTTTTTAATCAAAATAATTAATAGTGATAAATTATGAATTTGAGTGGTTTTAAAGTATATTTTGAATATATTTTTACCATTTAATATAATTTTGGTCATTGGACATAATTTTACAATTAAATTGAACATAAACAAGTGTCAATCTTTTGATAGTTATTATCTCTTAAAAACACGCTTTTTGTTTTGACAGCGGGAATTAATTTTAAATTAATTTCCGCCACTTCTGTGTTTTGAATTTAGAAAAATGGATTCCATATTTGGAATCAGGATGTTCAAATTTTGTAAATAGGTAACTTTTATTTTTAGACATTTTGAATAATTACTGCGGTAAATATTTTATTTACCATGGTTAAGGGTAAATCCGGTAAATAAGGGTTCAAAAAAATAATATTATAATAATACTAAATTACCCTAAAACGTGTCCTAGCATTATTTTTTGATACATGTTTGACCATAGACATCTTTGGGTCGATTTGGGGTCCCCATGGTGCCACTTGTAGGTGATAGGGACACTTTATTTTAATTAAGTTAAAATGAATACAAAAATGACACAAGCATATATCTTTTAGAAAAACAATTTTTAAATAGGGTTATATATGTTGGATTTTAGATTATAAATATTCATTAGAAATATAAAATGATTTCCTACATAATGATATTTTATTTATTAATTTTTAGACATTGAATAATTTAATTTATTTATGACACAATGATGATGTAGTAATTACTATAATAGTGAAAAATTAAAATAATTGATATTATAAATACCCAAATAAATATAATATGAAACTTTATAATGAATTAAACTAATTTTAAAGGATAATATGATATATTAGGATTGATTTAATTGACTTTTTGCGAAGTAATAAATCTGTTATGAGTTTCAAAAAAATCAACTATTGAATAGTGTCAAAATTGACATAAAAGAGTTCTTAAAACAAATATTATATTATTAATTGATATTAAATTCCTAAAAATCTAATTTTCGGCCAAGAGACTTATATCATGATAGGTTCATCATTAATGGACCACATAGGGGTCTCTTGGATGTATATAGTATGTTTATTAACCATATTATATAAAAATACAAAGAGACATTGTAAAAATGAAACTAATTAACTTAGAGATAATACTTAAAGATAAGGTTAATATAAGTACCCAAACCTGTCTAAATTCTATTGGTTGAGTTGTTTTAGACCTATACCCAACTTAAAATTTAAATAATCAACTTTGGAACCATTAGAAACCGAATATGAATTTATTATAAATTAATATTTCTAGCTTTTCCAAAGGTGCCCCTCACCCCTCTTATAAAAGGGCACTAATCATTATCATTTCTACACACATTCAAAGACTTTTTGTTCGGCTAAACTCTGCCCAAATACTCTCCCCACTTCCCTCACTCCAACCTAGATGCCTTAGTTTGATCAGAAAGCTATCCTAAGGACCCCTTTTGATCAAATCAAAACGAAGAACCCGAAGAAGAGGTAATGATTTCACCACCCTTTTCCAAGTTCATTTCTTCTTCCACTTCTTCTTCCTTTGTTGTTACCATTCTAAAATAATAACTCCAGTATCATATATATACTATGATGTTATTATAAATATGGTACAACCATATTCAGTATTCTATCCACCCTTTGAATAACATGTCACCATACGTGCGTACGTACGGCTTACCGTCTCCACGTCGTGGTGTAATTGTTATTCAATATATTATTATTTGGATGGGTATAATAATGATATGTAACTCATGTAAATAATAAATATAACATGTTAATGATTCTTTATATATGATATACCATCCATTTATATATTATTTTAATATCAAAAGAATGATATTGTCGCTCATGCGTACGTACGGACTACCGTCCCCACGAACGCGATGAGATTCATTCTCCATCGTATCCATTCATCTATAATTATCATTTGATGATTTAAAAAATGATGTTTAAGGACTTTATATCATTCTGGATATGAATAATATACAACCTATCCATTACATACATGTCTTACATAACAAAACATATAAAAGAAAACAAGTAAGTTAACACCCGAAACAACGATAATACTAAGATATTATTATCAAATCAATATTAAAAGATCATATATGATATCATATTAATGTATATGATTCTTGTATAATTTAATAACAATTATTTCACCATTATAAAGGTGGTTAACCTACCCCAACCAAGGAAAAGTACAAGGTAAAGGTTTATTTCGCAATCTCGTCAATTATCCGAGATTGTTTATACGTAATAATCTACTGGGATCTCTTTATCATCCACATCCATGTTTCTTAAAAATGAATTTCAAAACATTTTTACTATTTACTAAGATATGAGTTAAAGTCATTTATACCCTTGTTTGACTTTTTATAAGAGGTTTATAAAGGAATCTTTCCATCATTTTCCAAACAAGGTGATTTTTAACCTTTTCGACAAAATTAAGGTAAGAATGTTTTTTTTACTTATACGGCGGTTGTGGCTATTTACCGCCGTTATAAAATTTTTAAAGCTTCCCATACAATCTTACAGGGATATTTTCAATGTAAATGTTTTATTTTATAATTATGTGACTTTTAAATTATTTCAAAATGAATATTTTAAGAATTTTGGAAGGGTACCCTTTATCAAAATCAGAATTTTAAATGTTTTAAAGATTTATCTTTCTAAATATTTTTAATTAATGTCCATGTATTCAAAATGGGTTTTAAGGATTTATTTATATGGACATGAATGTTTTTAAAATGTTAATTCCTTTCAAAAGTTTCAATGTGGTATGTGACACTTTGATTTAAAATTCTCTTTTTAATTACTTCCTTTATAAATGTGTGACTTTTAAATGATTTCAAAAAAAGAGATATTTCTCTCAAATAGTTTTGATTTCATCTATGTCAACATCCTTTTATGGATTTTACACTTATTTGAAGTTGGTTTATTATGATACAAAACTTCTATATTGTATTGAAGGTTTTGTGATATGTTTGACTCTGGATGTGCTATTTTTATACCATTCATAGTTATGGTGAATGTATTGACATTTCGTATTCTAGTTTTAATACGAATGTTTATGTTATGTTTAATCCTTTTCATATGGGAATGCATTGGACTTAATATGTGATGGGTAGAGCCCGCTATAGCTCCTCGATGCATCGGTAGGTCTCATGAGACAAACTAGTGTCTTGGCACAAGGCCTTGACAAAATCTTATTTGTAGTCTTGGGACGAGGCCTTGGCTATGTGGTTATGATAGTCTGGCATTATGCATTCCAATATTATGAAAGTGGTTAGTGATTTTGCATGTGATTATTCGATTAGTAGAATATCCATGTGAATGAGTAAATGGAATTATTTCATTTTATTTATGCCATACAATGTTGAAAGTTCAAGTTTGAAAGGCTGTTGTTTTAGTTATACATTGCCTTAAATGTTAATTCTTACTTATGAAAGTTTCCGCTATATTGTTATCCTTACTGGGCATTTGAGATCACCCCTTTTCTATGTTTTATTTTTCCCAGGAAGTGAAGAAGTAAAATTATGAATGACCTGTAGGGTTATTATGAGGGGATATGAGTGTGGATTATGGAGACATTATGTTGTTGTAGTAGTTTTTCATTTTATGATGTAATGTAAGACTTATGAATATATCTAGTGTTTCCAAGGCTACTAAACCAATCAGTCTTTCGATATTTGATCTTTCTTGTGATCATGCCAATGTTATGTAATAATGCACCAACTCTGGGTAACTAGGGTCGGGGCGTTACAGCCAAAACATGTTACACAAAAATATATTACAATACAAGTATAGAAAAACAAAACAGAACAAAACAGCCAGTAACATCATGAGCCTAAGCCCGATCCCGTGATCCCCTACTCCTAAGAAGCAATCAACTAGTTGTATAAGGGCCCTTTCCCTTATCCACACATGCAGAAATGAAATTTGTTTTATTCAAAAATCATGACCCAAATAGGGTGTGAGAAATAATAGCAGTAGGCACCCTTCAAAGGCACGTGATCAGCCGTGTGTAAACATGCAACAACAGTGTGCAAAAGTAAAAGAAATAAACTAAGTAGTACTCAAAGTAACTAACGTACAATTTATATTTCCATTTTATTATACATTTTAACCATTTAATTAAATAATATTCTGTGTTCAATAGAACCAAGCCCTCAGGATAATATAGTAAAACCACACCCTCATGCTATATAGAATCTCTCCCTCAGGAATTTCCCTCAAGTAAAGTAGAATCTCGCACTCAGGGAAAACTGAAATGAAACCCTCAGGTGATCAGAATCTCACCCTCAGGCTAATAGAACTACATCCTCATAGTAAATATAGTCATGCCCTCAGGATATAGTAAAACACTGCCCTAAGGCATAAGTAACTAAGCCATGCCAAACATATAAACATGAAATTTACATACAATTCCTCTCAAGGAAAATGTAATGCCTAATCAATCATGATATACCCTCGGGTATCCTGCCTAAAGGGCTAAATAGAGGAACGCACCCCTGGGGTGGTCCTGGATCCAAGAAGTGATCCGAAACAATAGTTTTACAATTTATTTAATCACCTATACATTTATAAGTAATTAAAAGAGCCCTAGCCTCAGTCACACAACACCCCAAAAATGTTTTTTAGCTCAAAAACACACTAAATGCACTATAGTTGGAAAATAACAACAAGCCACATACCATTAACACCCACGAACGATACACGCAAATGACGATCTTCAATTCATCCTAGAACGACGTATATCTGAGGTGAAAGAAAACTCACTTAAACATAAATAACTTCCATTAGAGGAAGAGTTGGCAAGAGTCACACCAAGAGGAGGAAGCTCTTACCCGTGCAGTTCCAACAAGATTAATGGAGGCAGAATCGGATTCTCGACGTGCAGTCGACGACTCCTCGATGATTCGACCGTCCATCCCGATATCCGCTCCAGTTATAAGCCTTCCACGTGAACAGGGGAGGCTACTTCCCATTTTAATCCATAAAAAACAAAGTACACGGCGTGTACTTCCCATTTTTTTAAGTGTTCCTCAGGCGGATTCCCACCAACGTGCCTTTGTTCATCTGCCGACATGACTACACGTCATGTCTCTCTGAGTACACGACGTTTTCGATCGCACAACTATCCACCGCCTTACTATTCGCCTGCGGACTGACTGCACGACATGTAAAGGACCACTACACGGTGTGTATTCTGTCATTACACCCTTCGTTGCCGACATGGCTACACGCCCTGTGTACTCATCCCACACTGCCAAAAGAACACGGCGTATGGAAAAGTACACGGCTTGTACTTCCAAAATTTGAGATTTTTCCCTATTTTCCTTATTTTCTCAAAAACACTTAAGGAAAAGAGAAATGAAGAAACCCATAACTCTAAAATATGAACTGGGTTCTTACATATATGTAGGTCAAAGTCATTAAAAATAGTTGTATAAATTTCATGTAGGGTTTTATTTCATATTTCTACACCTCTATTTTACAGGGGTGTCCTAAGAGAAGAGATGTTATTACTATAGAAATTTTGTGAGGAAAAGTATTCAAAAAGTTGGCTCTCAAAATCAAAACCATGTTCACATCAAAGTTTTTTGATTCTATGACCACAATGATTTTTGAATATCCTAGTATTCTTGGTGAAATGTGATAAATGTTATCTATTTTGATCCATGAAAAATATCCATGTATATATAGATTTGTCATCAAAAAGAACATAGACATTTTGCTTCAAATATAGAATTGAGACTCAAAAAAGTCTATACTATTCCATGTGAACAAACTCTATAAGAATGGAATTTGAAACTTCTTTATTTGTTTTGGATGATATTTTGTGATGTTTACCCTTTTGATAGGGATTACAGACTTTGTATTTGGAAACTCTAGTGTGGGCAGATCTTTGACTATGCCTTTTTCGAGCATGTATTGTAAGTGATTTTATGTTGAAATTTACTAATATCCAATGACCAAGCCAATAATCATTATGAAAATCACTGAAACAGGAAAAAATTTGGGAAAATAAGGAATATTAATCGACAATATAAAAATTTTCATTTCTTAGAGCAGAAAAAACTAACTTAATTTTGTTATTAAAAACATCACTAGATTATTTTTAAAATTTAACATAAAAAATGTCACCACATAACTAAGAGATACTATGTAGTTTTTATTTTAATGAATCAAAAGGTACTTTTAAAAATTACAACTCAGTTAGAGTTACCAGTCTGAACAAGGCCTATTATTTTTCCTAAAAAATTCTCACAAAAAGTGACATGCCCACCATCAATATTAATAATGTTCATGAATCATCAATAATCACGTCTTGTGTCTTGAACATCAACTATAAAAGTACCATAAGATTTTACAAAAATTCTTGATGTGGATTTCCACAAAAAATATATTAAAAAATAATAAATTGTGGGAACTGGTTTTGTTTGGATCCAGTAACATTTGTAATAAAAACATTTTTAACCCACATTTTCATCTAGGGTTTCTTTATAAATACTATGAAAAGTATTTTGAAAATAGATTTCATTTGGTCCAAAAATCATGAAACAATGTAAGATGTCGCCTATGTGTATCTTGTTGGAAATTTTCTAGAACATTTCATAAACTGATATTTTCCTGATTTTTATAGAAAATATGTTTTATTCATACTTTTTTTCCTTATTGGTATCCTCTTCCCATAGTATACGTAAGTGACACTTGTTTACCAATAATTTGTACTGATATTTATTTAACATTGGAAAACCATTCTAAATAATATTTAAAATGATCGTTTTAAACATTAAGATAAATGTAATCCTTAATATGTTTATAAATTTTTCTATTTTTCTATAGTAAGATCATATTTAATAGTTGTTGTCAGAGAATGTTCTTTCGTTAAATATTTCAATTTATGTTTTATTTAATTTCATTTGAATTCATTGTTTTTTCAACATTCAATCATTTTCTCAATTAACATGCTTTTAAAATAATTTTCATCTCCAGAATAGAATGAATTATATTCGGGATAGTTTATTATTACCTCAAATGTGTTAGTAATAAATCACATTATTTCCTTTTTATATTTTTCATCAATAGAGGTTTGGAGTGACTTTTTTTCCCTCAGAATCACTCCATTTTACCTGCATGGAATTTTTAAACATGTATTCCTCATCAACATACATCTTATTGTACTTTTAGTTGGGATAGTCATACTTTACATGTCACATTCTTTTACACATATAAAATATTGTCACATTTAAGGAATCTCATCATTTCCAATATATTTTTCAATGTCCATTAGGATCATATATTTTTTTTAGTTGGGATTTCAGAACAATAACTTTTTTATATATAATTTATTAATCCTTATAGATTTTTGAAAAATCACTTCATCGCTGAATGTTGATGATTGTTCACCAATTGAACATTCAGCTAGATCTTGTACTATGTCCTTCTTCCAAGAGACAACATATTTGAAATAAAAAAATATAGTTTTTGGCTCATCACCCTCTTCTCTTTTTTACTTTTAGTTATTCCTCATACATCATCTAATTTCAATAAGATCATTTACTAGAAACGTTCTGATCTCATAGGATTGCCTTTTTTTAAAATAAAGTACCTCTACATATATATGCTAATCATTTGAGTATTCTCATGATTTTTTCCATCGTTGTAATATCTCTTTTCTAAGAGATCAGGGTGTTCACAGTTTTATTAAACATGATATACATGTTAGAAATAGGCTCATCAGAAATAATCGTAAAATTATCATATGTATTAGTATAAGTGTTCGGTCTCATTTCATTATCATTAATGGTTCTTGAACAAGAGACAAATATGGTGTCACAAATTTTATATGTAGTTTTTAAAGTAGATATTCGACTAAAATATTCATCCCCTGGTGCAAAGAATAGATCATCCATAACTTTCCTATATGTTATTAGATGTAGCTTGTGTAGCTTCACTCCATGTAGTTCATGGAGTTTTAGGTATTTTAGATTTGCATTATATTACTATCCAAATATCAAACCCCATATTTTTTAATGATTTCTCATCTTAATCTTCCACTAGGAATAGTATGTTCCATTAAATTAGAGAGGTTGGTTTTTATCATCACCTTCCAATTTATTATCCATACAAATGAAAATACCACTAAAGAGCAAAAAATTTAGAAATAACACAAATTTTGTGAGCAATAAAAGACAACTACCATCACTTTCAAAATTTATTTAAAATGATTTGAATCCATTAAAAATAATAAAAAAAATCCTATGATACCCAATTTTGGTTAGAGAATGACACTCAGGAGGGGGGATAATTTTGTTCCAAAAAAAAATTTCATATAAATTTGTTTAAATGACTCCCCCAATTTAATACATAAAAATATTTTTAATTAATGTAGGATAATTATAATATATTGACTATTCATCTAGTATTTCATAATATTGATTAATTTTATTTATGACATTATGATATATTGATAGATATTTTGAAACTAATATAATAATCTAAAACAATTAAAAAAATTATACAAGAATAACTATCAATTTGAAATTAAATTATCTGAAGTACATGTTAAAATAGTGAAAACATAATTTGAAAACACATTGGATATAAAACAAGAGGTTTAGTATAATGTAGAGACACAGTCCTTCCACTAGGTGACCACTAAACACCATGAAATCTATCTTGATAATTGTTTTGAAAGGAACCTTGGAATGGGGGTAACACAATAGTACACAATCAATCTAGGTCTCAAAACGACTTCTGTAGTTCAAAATGGGAACCAAATACAACAAGGTCACACATGACCTCTTCCACAGTCCTTCATGGGATAAACAAGTTTAAAAGTACTATTGGTTGAGGATATCATGTATCCTCATGTTCATTGTAGAAGACAATGTTTGTTTTACAGAAAATTGCAAACACTACTAAAAAATGTAATAAAAAAAGAAAAATATAGAGAAATATGTATTAGATATAGTATATAAAGAACTTTGTGATGTTCCATTATCCTCTATTATATTTTTTGTATGAGGTTTAAAAATGGAGTCTTATTCTAGAAGAAGACACTAAAACAGAGTGTTTTAGAGCACTATGTTCTATCATTTAAGAAGTTTTGATGTTCATCCCCTTATGATCAATTTAATGTTGTAGATATGTTGGAAAATTAATGAAAAGTAGTTCTCTGGCTCACAGTAATCTAGAATGAATAGTTCCTTGTGTGTTATTCATTCATAATATTGATCTCTTACGACTAGTACTATATCTATTCGTGTCTTCTTGGGTAACTCTCTCATGTGATTTGTATGGATGCATCTCTTTCATCTTTAGATATATTATTTTACAATACTGAATTACGAAAGTGTGCATGTTTGGAGGTAGCTGTTGTACCTAGTAATTATGACATCTTCATATAAGGTGAGTGAAAAAAGCATTAAATTAATCATCCGCATCAAATAACTCAAAATATGACTATTTGAAGTAATATTAAATAAAATAAATTAATAAATTTATATCGTTGAATTAGTAGACACATTTCATGTAAATAAAATGGTGTATAAGACAAAATATATATCAATAGAGTGTAAATTAAGCCAAAATTACTTACAAAGATCATACAATCGAGGTGAGGATTATTATATTAACATATTATGTAAATAAAATTAATGTCCCAACAAACCAAGTAGAAATTAATTGTAACATAATTTGGGTACATTTCATACATAAAAATATAATATCAATGAAAATAATTAAGTGATATAACCATATTGAAATAAATTGAGTTATGAAACAATCAACTATTAAAAAATTCAAATCAAGTATAATTGGGATAAATAATATACTGTTAAACAAAAAGTAGTATTATTTGTTAAATATTCATTATAATAAATGTAAAAGGGGAACTATACACACTCTGTCATATATATTAACTTCGTATATAGATCAAGATTTTATTATTGTTTATTCTATGATTATTTGTTGTTTAATTATAGAACATTAAACTCTCCAACTGAGGACACTATGATGGTGATTGAAGACACATTTATAGTGTTTTTTTTTTGTATCAAAATAAATATCTATAAATTTAATAATTATTTTTTAATGAACTTTTAATTAGATTTACAATTAATTTCTATGAAAATAAATGAGTTTCGTGATTTAGAATATTCAAATGGAATGGTGTTTTTCGGTTCAACAACATATATATGAATTTTCAATTAATATAATTATTTCTAAAAAACTCTTTTAAATGAATAATTGTTATAATGTTAAACATTGATGGTGTTTTCTTTGTAAAAGACATCCTTAAATGATTAATGGATTTCAATGAGAAGAGTATGTATAAAGGAATATGTTTTGATGAATGCTATTTATATTGGGTTTTTAAATGAAATTGATTTTTTAGAAACAAAAAAATGGGTTTAATATGAAATGATTTTTGAAATTAAATGACTGAAAATAAATTGCAAGTATTAATTCCATGAATATCATAGGAATATGAGATTTTATATGGGAATAACACACTATGAATGTATTAGATCTATCGATAAATGGATAAATAATTACAATCCTATCATATCATTGATGGTGAAATGTAAGTGAATCTAAATGGTGTTATCCTATTATCCCTTTTATTGTTATTTAAGGATATTTGGTCATATGGCGACCAATATTACTATGATACTTGGAAGTCCTAGTATTAACCTAGGACCAAGACTATTAACCACACTGAAATGATTATAAATGGCTTAAAACTAAAATGTATATAGAATATTCATCATTATTACATTATTGAGGGATATTTAATATTTTATAGGATTTTATACTATCAATTGAAATGATTCACAAATAATTGTATATTCAGAATCATTAATGGAATTATATGCCATATGTTTTAAAAAAGTGGTAATTTTTTATTTATTTTTTGAAATGGAAATTTTATGGATTGATTAGTATGATCCTACAAGGATATTATTACTCATATAATATTTTTTTATTTGGATATTTTTAGACTCCCTTATGTCTAGTAAATGAAAAATAAATTCAATTACTAGGAGGAGTGTGATTTCATTATAGTCAGATCATGGGCATTGGATGAGACTAGTGTAGTGTGTGGTCAAATTCTTACACGTAGATATACAGATTATATATATTATGTTTATGTGATTAATTAGTATGAAATAATAGTTTTGAAACTTGTAGGTGACTATATGTGGTTCTTTTAATGTATGTTATAGATATGATGGAAGTGATAACAAAATATCTTGTAGGTCAATTCCGAGAAAAATGAATTATTTTTATTTTAAGACTAAGAATCCATGCCATACCAATAAAGGATAATATACAGAAGAAGATAATAGATTTTTCATCCCATTTAGATTGAAGTAATGCATCATTATGTGAATTATTTGATCATTTTTTCCCTTGTGGGGCTCTGAAAGTGTCTTTTGGGCCTCTTTGAGGCAGTTCATGAACATTAGTGGGAACATGGATTCAATAAAGAATTCCCATGAGGAATAGTTTCTCAGTAATCTCCATGTAGGGGTTAAATCATGTTCCAAGGCATGTTCCATGTACTTCAGGTTACTTGCTGGACTCTATGGGATGTAAATAACGTGTCTTGATATGGTATCAAACATTCATATATCTTTTTTTAGGTGTGTGTTAGTTTGTTGGTTTTAGAGCTGGGTGTGATAATGGGGGGGGGGGGGCTCTATTTGGATACATTATTGGAGATCGCCATATAGTATTTTATGTATAGAGGCAAAACTACCTAGTAGTGATGGTCGGTATGATAGAAGGCTCATGCTTCCATGTATCAGTTGAATAAGGAAGGATCCTTTTGGGATGGTTTTATGAGAGATTGTCCTTATAAGGGATATAGTGGGCTTAGTTATCATAACTTTTAGATCCTTTTATGGTTATGATATCTCTATAAGAGCTGTAGAAATATCCATGTATATTGGAAAGATTCATTTCCGGAGATTCAATAATAATATCACCGATGTTGAGTAGAACTCAGTGGTACTACATGTGCTATTACCAAAGTGAGGGTAATTATACATAAGGTTTTAATATATAAAAAATGAAATTAATGGCCGTTTTAGACACGAAATTACTATTATTCAATCATGGAGTTAGGTAATAGTGCAAATGATTCTCTTGGATACAACTGTATTCTAGGCGATAGATTTATTTTTTACACCAATATATTCTCTTTACCTGATTAATGTATATTTATTTCTATATTTGGTGTTCTTGGTTGTTATCTTTTTTTCACTCTAATGTGGGTTCTTTGTATAGGAACATATTTTCAAAAAAAATAACATTCATTTGATTGATATTGATAACATTTAAATATGTGGTTATGGTACCCACCACATCGTGTTCATTTACAAATTTTTTGTTGAGTAATAATATTTTCCAGTAGTGGTTTTGATATTTAATTGATCACATTCAAGAAATTTTTTTATCAAATTTTGAAATTTCATGACATAAATGATGGTATGTCATTTGGGATGTTTTGGTCTGTATGAGGATGAATTTTATAGTCATATGGTGTAGGTTTCAGAAGTGTTCTAATCTACCTCTCTATATAATGGAATAATGATAACATAATTTTTGGGGGAAAATTATATTTACAATATCTTTATCTTACTCTCAAAATTATCCACAAATTTCTATAATAATTTAATCCATAAATAAATTTTGATTGTTGGATTTTTAGACCACGTTTTTATTAATTGATGTCTACTTATTATCCATTTATGTGGTATATCACCAAGCCCATATGATTTTTACTGAATAGTATTCAGGTGGAATTTTCAAATGAACCACCTTGTGATAACACTAGTTTAGTCTATAACCCATCATGTGATGAAGTGCAACTGTTCATGGATTAATAAAAAGTGTCCACACTGACACATGTTCATGATAAAGTAGTGTACCTTATTTTTACTATAATTGAGAACATTTCCAACAATTTCTTCCCATAGAAACCATCATATCTCTAGGGTAATGATCCTTGTTAGGTATATTAATGGTTTTAAATGTTTTATAAACTATATGAGATCATAGAGGAACCATATTCCAATAATATAAAATGTGACATATTCAAAAATGAATGAAATACAAAAATGTTGTGGGATGCTATAGTTACGGAAAAGCTGAATAACAAAATTTTTATAATTAATATATTGATCATTTTAAAGTGAAATACTACAAATATTATTTTGTTATTCAGATTTTTATAGAGTTTCTCATCTGACATCCTGGTGATAGGATTGTTTATAAGTATAACATTCATATGGAAAAACATTCTTAATTATTACATAATATTGTATCAGATCATAAAATATAATCCTTGTGAGTTTAGATGAAGATTTGATATGATATTTTTTCATAGTTTATTATACTAAATCACAATAAGTATTCTTATGTTATGGAATATGATTTTAGGGGAATAATTTTATTTGATGGTATGTCAGGGCGTACAAGATTTAATCATATTCATTATTGCAGTTCCAAAATTCAAATAAAGGAAAGAGAAAGAATAATTAGTCTCATCGTAGAGATAGTATTAAAGATACATGATAAGTCTTTTCCTCTAATACCTTTTAGGAATTCAGGAATAGATTTATTATATGTTTCTAGAATTACCAGGATCTGATCTCTTATTGAGACTACCTAGAGGCACCAAATATTTATATCTCCTATGGATTATCATTTCACATGATGAATTTTTCTATGTGCTTACTTCTATATATATAGTTTAAATTTCTAATAATAATTGAGATGATCACTAATATACTTTTATGATTCAATAATAATGGGTTTCCAACCAAATACGACAGGAAATAAGAAACACCATGTTGCAGATATGTCACTAGAGTGAGATAATGTGGGTTCTATAAAAGAAAAACATACCATTACTATTGTATCCTATTTGGTCATATATATATTTGATAATAATACCACCCACTATTTCAATTCAATTATCATTGAGGAAATGTGTAGTCTTATAATAGATCTTGATCTTTATGAGAAGGATAATTATACATCTATTAGGATGAAGAGATTATAGAGTCTCTAATTACCCTCTTCTAATTTTTTATTATCATAAATCAATCACATTTTAGGATATTAGATTCTTGAAATGACATCTATAGATGACACTCTTATGATAGAGTGGATATATACACATAAATGTCAAATAATCTATTATCATTTGTGGTTAGAAATTATTACACATTTGGGGGAGACTACTGTTTTTAATGGAGAATGATCACGAGGTCAAGATAATCTAGGACTCATCTTCAAGATATGGGGATTATGATAACCATTTTTTTACTTTCAATATATACTATGATATTCAAGTTGTGATGTTTCCTTATAGTTATAGTATTTTTGGATGTTTTTTAGTAGTAGTTTTCGAGTTTCTTACTGGCGTTGGTGGTAGTTTTCTCTAACAATTTATTACATGGCACTCAAACATCATATATTCCTTAATTTATTGAACTATATGAAATAAATGATTCATTTTAATTTTTAGATGAGTTGATATCCCATGTATTCATTTGAGCTTGTATGTTAATTGGTTCGCACCAATACCTTTTCCATTAAGGAGGATAAAACCCTTCCCATGTCTGTTGTATATAAAAAAATCATTGAATATTTTGATAGGAACAAATATATATTTCCTAGAATTTATGAAAATTTTTATGTGATGAAATGGGAACAGTGGTTGTCTATGGATGATATTCAGTCTTGTAATCACTGTAATATGAAAAAGTAGTAAAATATCCTTATATACACATTCAAGAAAATGTATTTTACTACAATTATTTTTCTATGATATCTGATATTACCAATTAACAATATTTTTGTCTATTATATGATTATTCACTATGTTATTTATGAATTAAATCACTATTTACACTAAAAATGACATTGTTAATATATGTAATTTTATGGACTCTCTAAACAATTTAAGTGATCATAAATTTTTGTAAACCATCCAATTTGTATTAGGTAATTTTATATAGAACACAGTCATAGTAAATGGTATCATAAATGACCCAAAATAGGATGAGTTTTTCATCACTTGGGATGAAACTTGAAATATTAATGATATTAAATAATTTTTGGGAGTAAAATGATATTATCATCGGTTTTGGAATGGATTCTACAAGTTATCATCTATATTGACATCATATACTCTGATGATGATTGTGCTCATATTGGATGAGAGAATCCATACAAAAATCAATGGGTTGATGATCCACGTAAATATAAATCAAGTTTTATCCATTTTAAATGGCATACTTTTTATTATTGTTCATTTGTGATACACTGGGTATAGGTTTCCAATATATTCAAATGTTGGCTGATCATGAGTTTTGTTATATTTATTATCATATTTGGACATAGGAAAATAATAATATGATACCTGATCAAGAACATATTGATATGATCAATTATCTAAATAGATGGATCCAATACATTTATAAATAATTTTTTAATATTTTTATAGATAAAAAAATTATGATCTATATATTATCACCCAAATAGTTGAATACAGTTCATAAGTGAAGGATGGAGAAGCTACAATTAGTTGTCATTAATATCACATACACTATTTGTAAGGGTAACATTACCTCTAATTCATTCAGAAAGAAACTAACAACCCATCCTTGAGGGAATGACTTTTTAATGGAATAGCATGTATCCCATTGCTCATATTCATATTAGAGTTTATTTAGATTATATAAATTTTTTTAATGTATTCAACTATAATCATGTCTTCTTGAAATATATTTCTATAAGCTTATAATTTATGATGAATTTTATGTATTAGGGATTATTTATATGTTTAGGATAAAATCTATGAATGGATTCTATCTTTAGAGGGTATCCGTAATGTCAAGAACCATTATATCATTTTGTTTTTTACATGGAAGGTTTTGATTTGAAATTTACATCATATATAGATTGTGTATTATATAGGAATTATGAGGATATTTTATGATACAAGGCATCAATTTTTGTATCTGTATATGAAATTGGACATATTATATTTATTTCTCATTTTTTACATGTGAACATACTAATGATTAGAATTATATGCCTTCTATCTTTCCTCAGTCCTTTTATATTCTATATTGGAAGTGGTAAGGGATATCTATTGTTGTTATGACTGGGAGTCCATGTACTCTTTGAGTGAAGAATATGATTTTGTTAGTTATTGACCACTTGACTAATTAGGGGCCCATTGTTTCCCATTTTTGATATAAAAAAATATAGAGATATATGTAACAAATATGGTAACAATATTTTTACATAATATAGTGTATTATTTGTCATTTCAGCTGATGGGTATCCCCATAGCATATATAATTAATAGATATGGCACTATAATGTGATAAGATCTCAAAAATAATTACACATAATATAATTTTTAAAATCATATGGTCATATGGAAAGGGATACATAAATTTTATTCGGTAAAATTTATGTAGGTGTCCATGAAATTGGGAAATCATTGTAATTTCATAAGGTACTAATTAATTCATTCCTATAAAAATAGTCATAATTTATACAATTTAATGGAACCCTTTGAGGCCTAAAAGGTAGCCTTCTAAATCCAATCATTATTCATTAGAGATTAATGAGTCTTACACTATAGGACATTGTTTGGTTTCTGTGAAACTGGTGAACATATAGTAGATTTTATATATATTATAATTAGAAAAAATCAAATATATGTTTCATGTAGATCACCATCTACGTAATTTAGCATTCAATTTTTTTCATATTCTTATTAAAGACTCAAATGATTTGGGTCATTGATGACAAGGGGATAAGGGAAGTCGACATTGAGATATATGTGGTCATTTGGGATTTTTTATGGGATTCTTAAGGTTGATACCATCTGAATGTTCCACCTCAAATGACATATATCCATAAAATTATTCATCATTTTCTACTCAAATAACTATATTAGATACATATCTTGTATTTATTTAGGAGTACATTGATAGTAAATTTAATATTTATATGAAGGTAATATTTTTAAAAAAATTATTAATTCTTAGTCAATAGTTTTTTGGGTAATGTATATACTTACTTTTCATATTATTTAGTAACAATGTTTTGATTCTCATCAGAAATAGGAGAAAGAGGTGATTTTGAAAGAGTATTTATGTCATCAATTTATTTACAAGTCTTATTAGTGATATTTTTGGGATGGGTATTATTAATATTGTGGATAAATGTATCAATAAAAAACAATATTTCATTTAGGAACATCATTTTCATTTCACCAACATTTTTTACATATTACTGAACTATTGATCATGTTGATTGTCATATGATTAAAATATTTATATCATTTTTACGGATCATTGAATATTTTATCAAACATGATTATATCATAAATAGATTTTTGGGGTGTTTTGAATTTTTGTAGGAAAGAACATTTATCCCAAATGGATAAAAATGATTCATCAAGTTTCAAATAAGTGACATTATTCCATAAGTGGCTTCCAAAGAATATATAGTTCTTTTATGAACTCCCCTGACCATCCAGTGGGATCCCACTTGCCAACCAATAGAGAGTCTAGTTGAGCTAGATGTATTCCTAGTGTCACAATAATTTTGGTGGCATGTCTAGTTGACAATGAATTTTTTCAGGTTCTATAGGCTATCTGATGGGAGATAGAAACATGAAAGTGATTCTATATTTGGTGATAAATTCTCAAGAATTATTTTAATTTCATCCACTGAGAGATCTTTTTACTTATTTCTCTTCTTTATCATACAATATTTAATAATTTTTATGTATAGAGTTCCATGGAGATATTTTATCCATTTAGCCTAGTATTTTTCAAGGATCCAAATTTTGATTTATGAATTAGATCTAATATAGTAAGTTTATTCTAAATTTGATCATGATTTTAACTTTCATAAATCTCCCTCTGTCTCTCTAATTCAATGAATGTTGTGGATCATCACATCTTTGATGGATATTGATCATGATTAATGATTTATGGCTCTGGGATTATTCCTTGTTTATTTTTATTCCTTCTTACTCGTTGATTTAGAGGCTCATGTTAGTGATTGATGAAACCATGATTGTGGAAATTGTTTAGTATGAAAAGATATATCGATTGGAAAATGATAAATCAAATTTATTTTGAATTGGATTTATGATTTATATGTAGTTCATAATTCAGGTATAGTAGTTAAAGATTTATACTTTTCATTATACTTGTGGGTTATACCCTTCCAGAATGGATTCTAATTTTTTTTTATTTCCTATTAATTTACATTATAATTAATCGATTATTTTAAAAATTAAAAATTCATTATTGCATTATTGCAATTGAATCAAAGTATTTATGGATTAATTTGAGATGAATTATATTTGAATGATTTTTTTGAAAACCCATTATTTTGGATTTTGAAATTTAATGGAATGTTTTAAAAATTGTTTATGGTTTCGTTTAAAAATCATTGATTGACATGATATAGAAGAAATACCCATGTAGGTTTTATTTCATAGAATCAAATAGGAACATGTATAGTTAGGTTGGTATAATAAATGATATGAACCAATTAACTCGATATACAAATGGATTGGAGACGGAAACACTATCTAAACATCGATGATGATATAGAGTTCATTCATTAGGGTGCACTTTTATTCCCCCTATGAAGAATGATTAGGGATGTGTTGAAAACTGCTATAGTGTTTCACTTTGATATATGATTATCCTTATACAAACATATCCTTGAAAATCCTAACTGTAGTTTTGAGATTATAAATGATTTATAAATACCAATATTTATAGAAAATTTATATTTATACTTGTTTTGATATAAATGAAATTTTATACAATTATGTATACATTCCGTTGAATTGATTTGAAAATAATGTTTTATTCACAATATTGAATATATTCTCATTCAATGTATTTTTGAAAATAGATCATGTTCGGTATATATGATATGTATTTCATATGGAATTCATGGTGAGAACTTACTATGGCATCATAATTGTTCCCTTGTTTATTATCATATTCTTATAATAGGTCCTAAAAATGTAATGTAACCACCTAGATAAGGCGTTTATACATGACAATAGGACAATGGGTGTTAGTGGAGATGATTGGACTTTGTAATCCTTATATTAATTTGAGAACATAGTATTATATCATTTTTGGTTATGTGAATACTCAGGCTAAAGTTATATTTTGGTGGCATGTACTTGTGTACATGTAGTTCCATCACTTATTGATTGTTTGAAATAATTATTTTAAATTTCTTATTTCTAATATATTAAAAATGATAAGTTATATTTTTTTAAAATCATCTCCACTTGTATAATTTTTACCCTCGTGTAGTTTTCACTAGTACATGGGAAATATAAAATATCTTTGGTCTATATAAGGATTGGTTTGTTTGTCAATTAAACATGTTACCAAGACTCATTCACAAATGATTATAATTTAAACCAATATAAAATGACTTTACAATTAAAATTTTATTAATCTGATATAAAAAACTAATAATACATTTTCCTCATCATGTTATCATATTCTTATGTACCATCATCAAATTTATTATTTTACTATGAATCATTGACCAGATGTGTGGACTTATTCTTTATAACATTCTATATTTGATCAAGAATCTCAACCCTTTGTACCTCACAAGATATATCGTTATTTATTTGTATGATCAATGAGTTAATTACATGTCAATGATCAAGTATTTAGTTTATAATATGAGATACATGGAACCAAATATAAAATATATAATTAAATTGCGGATGCAATTAGTTATAAAAAACCATTCCAATATCATTAATAATTCTAATGGAACATATATATATAGTTCAAATCATGTAATATTTTCAAATCATAAATCTATATCGCAAATCTATGTTCCCATGAATACCTATTCATCATATTTGATATATGGATATCATCAATAATTGTATGAAAAATATTTCCATAGACACTAAGTTATGTTTATATGAAGATGAATCTCTATAACCCTGTCTTCCATTTTCAAGAGTATAGTAATCCCCAATGCCTTTTTCTCTATCATTATCCCATCACAACTATTTTATGCACTTCCTTCCAAAGGGGGATTCATCAGGGGCCATCTGAATACCTGAGTGAATGTTATTATTCAAGGAAACCATTTGCAGATAAATGTGTTGATCGAAACAACTATTTAAATTCACATATAATGGACAAGACATATATTATATGTTTATAATTTTCCTCTTTGAACATATAACTACTTAAGGATAATATGCAGTGCTAATTATTCCACTGTATTCAATGATTAAAAAATGACCTCTATAGAAAATCAACGTAAAAAACATATTATTATTATATAGAATTGAATGCAGTACTCCTTAAAACATTACCAAATAAATAATATATTTCTAGGAAGGATGTTCAAGAGATAAACTACCACTTATAGAAGTAAAATTTTTTAAAGACCCTGAATTTCCATGTAATTTTTTTTTTCAGTCCAAGGTTGGTGGGAAGCGCACTTGGTGTAACACTAGGCCCACTAAACTCGATAGAGGAGGAGTTATACCATATTAGAGGATTTGAAAATGTGACTGAGGATGTAACTTGAGTCTACCCCTAGAACAAAATTCTGGTTGAGCTGAGTTAGTTTTTTTATGTTTTTCTCATGATTGAGATGGATCAATTGATAACTTAGATATATGTCTGGTAATATACCTAATTAGGGTTATATGTTGATTCCTTTATAAGTGGTTTATCCTTGGTTGATTTTGTGAGACCTTGAGGGTCTCATGGTCCCTAATGAGTATCGTTACACTCACCCCTACATGATCTATGCCTGCACCTTATTGTGTTGGAAGCAGATGATGGGAAGCACTAACTGAGGCTGAGAGTACTAGGACTGGACGGTACATGGAGGTGGACTATATGATGTGTTTGTACATGGAGGAGACAGACGGATGTGGAGTGCTGAGGAGGTGATCTGTACCCACCCATTAGGTAGAAACCCCAATGGATGATCTGATAGCTGACTTCTCTTATATTTAAGTTGTATTGTATCACTGTTTTACTTATATATTCCAGTTGGGCTTGTATTCAATCCCCCTTTTATTATTATCACTATTTTGTTATACAGTTTACTTGGTGTTTTGTCCAACTATGTGATTTCTTGTGTGTGTGTTTACATGTTATAATAGAAATGCCATCCCAGTTTTAGAGAATTACACCTTTTTTGCTAGTGACCAGCCCCTGGACTATGGATGGAGGGCTTTGGTTAGTCACAGAATTGGCCTTGAGGGACGGGGCATGACAAATTGGTATCAAAGGAGTCGGTTCTATAGCAGAACATATGACTCTGATCTTTTCTGTGAAGTAACAGTGTTAGGTTTAGTGACTGTGGTTTTCAGTTTAGGGAGACCAGTGTTGGTGTGGTGGCCAACCAATCCATACACCATGACCATGACATTTAATTTCCGACACATTGCACAAATACAACAATTGCATGTGTGTTTTCAAATGTTTTCTTTATTTCATCTTACCAGGTATAACTTTTAATAGTTGTGCACAATTTTTTTTCAAGATTCCTTCTCACAGACAGCCGGCTAGATTTCTGAGAGTTGTATACAATAATATCCCACTGAGCGACGAGACATCAGTGCATGACCCTCTTCCAGTAGAGGAACCAACGTAGGCACCAGTTGTACCATTACCTGTTGGGCCACCGATGCCACCAGCCCCAACTGTAGAGAGTGCAGGCTGCATGAGCGCATTGAATGAGTTCCAACACCAAAGGACACCCAGGATCAGAGGAGAGATGGACCCACATCCAGCTAAGAATTTGCTGGAGGCTGTGGTGAGAGTCTTACGACTCATAGGGACACCGGCCGATGTCATGGTGATCCTTTCCTCCATCCTTCTACTGCTGCAATAGGCAGATGGTGAATAATGATTATTCAGGTCCATGATGAGGTGACACTTCTCTGGACAGACATCGAGGGCTTGTCTCAGGCAGAGGTAGTCCCAATAACTCTTCACATAGTGCATATACATGAGCTTTTTCATCTGTAGTAGGGAATCATGACTGTAGCTCAGTACTCATCAAGGTTCACTTACATCTCATGCTACTACATCGATATACTTCGAGACCCATTTTTCTAGGCATAGAACATTGAGCTGGGACTTAGGTGGGAGATCATGGGTTCAATGATCTCACTCAGCATCTCGACGCATGAAGGGGTGTTAGAGAGATCCCTCATGGTGAAGATTTCTTTGCTGAGCAGTCACCAGTAGGGAGAGAAACTACCAATCGTCACGTAGTGGAGTCTTCTACAGCTGGCAGAAGAAAAATCATACAGAGGTCCAAGGGAACCAGACCTATGAGTGGATGACTGCATGACTCAAGATTGTTTGTGTGGGGCACTAGAAGCAGAGAAAGTCATGCCAAGAGTAGGCAGTGTTACACATGTGGTGGTTAGGGTCATATGGATTGTGACTGTTCGACTAGCCATTATGATGATCAACATGCGGTCGAAGGAATTAACAGGCAGAGAAAAAGATTCATTGGAGGTGGTCTGAAGGAAGCAGGAAGATGTGGTAGAGGAGCTGGGCATGCAGGTGGCGGTGGGCAATGATTCGAGATATTACTTCCACCACCACTAGGAGGTCCACCTCGATAGTAGGGAGTAGGTGGACATGGGAGAGCATAACTCTAGGCAGCGGAGTCCTACAACCACGGTTTTCATTATATTATATTTGGTATGAACTATGTCTTGTCTACCTTAGTTACAGTACTTATAGACACATTTTCCCGTCTTTCATTCATTTTCACTTCCCTCGAGTCCTTATGACGTCTTCTTGGGTATGGATTGGTTATCTACAATCCATGTTCATATTTAATGGTTTAGACACAATGTGGGGTGTGTTCGCATGGATGGGACCGAGTTTACCTTCAACGGCGATAAGGGAACCTTTGAAGCACATGATGTACTTGCTCGGAGGAGAGTGCAACTGATCACTCATCCATTGGCTAGCCTTACCGTCGGAGCTGTTGATGTGGTGAGTCCATGTTATCATGTAGTGGTGGACTAGTACACGATTGTTTTCCCATCTGATTTCCCAAGTCTAACTCCACCCAGAGAGGTAGACTTTTACATTGACGTTTACCACAGGATGGCACCGATATCTACACCAGAATATCTGATGCATCCCGCGGAGCATCGTGGGTTGTGGGTACAGTTGGAGGACTTTCATGGGAATGGATTCTTTTCAGACCAGTGTTCCTCCCAAGGATGGAAGACCTCTATGATCTTCTTAAGGGAGCTCGGTGGTTCTCGAAGATAGTCATCAGATCAAGCTATCAGTAGCTTAGAGATCAAGATGAGGATGTGCTGAAGATGGATTTCAGATGTTGGTACGACCACTACGAGTTCTTGGTTATACCTTTAGGTGTACCCAACCCTCTAGTAGTGTTCATGTGACTCATGAACATGATCATTCATCCATACCTTAATCTCCTTGTCGTAGTCTTTATCGACGACATTCTGATTTAATCGACTACTGAAGAGGATCATGCCTACCATTTGCGCGTAGTACTGGACACACTCTGAGAGAACCAATATTATGGAAAGAACTCGATGTTCCAGTTCTAGATTTGATTGGTTCAAATTCTCGAACATGTCTTCTCGGAGGCTAGATATGTAGTGGATTCAACAATTATTGAGGAGGTAATTTCTTAGGAGACACCCAGGAGTGTGACGGAAGTACAGAGTTTTTGGGGATTGGCTGGATACTACCAGAGGATTGTGCTAGACTTCTCACGAGTTGAAGCACCACTATCATCCTTGAAGAATAAGGGGAAACCATTTGTGTGGTCTGAGAGATGCCAATAGCTGGTGCCCCCCATATCGAGGCTTCCAAAGGAATGAATAGGTTACTTATTCTACTGTGACACATCATGGATGTGAATCGAATGTGTCCTGATGTAGGAGTGAGTAGTGATCACATATAGATCTCAACAGCTGAGATAGCACAAGAAGAACAACGCTACCCATGACCTGATGCTTGGAAAAGTGGTTTTCACATTGATGATGTGGCAACATTATCTAATGGGCATGCTCTTTACAATGTACTCTCATCACAAGAGACTCAGATATATCTTTTCTCAGAAGGACCTAAACATGAGACAATGACATTTGATTGAGTTCTTCCAGGACTAAGACATAGAGATAGTCTATACTCCTGGGAAGGTGAACATTGTTATAGATACACTCAGCAAATGGTCTGGTATACAACTGCTAGGTGAGGCGATAGAGTAGCTGGCCGCGTAGCAGATATCCTTTGTGGATAGAGAATGAGTATCATTCCTTCAGTCTCTCACAGTCAGTCACCGAATTCTTTAGCTAGTCAAAGAGGCAAAGCATGGGGACATTGACTGCGAGACATGACATGCTCAGATAATCACAGCACATGAAACTAATGGATTTTATGATGGTGGAAAGCATGTCATCCTATTCAGAGGATGTACCATAGTACCAGTGTCACTTTAGGATGAAGTGTTGAAGGAGTTCCACACATCCCCTTTAGTGGTACATCAAATAGTAGATACGATGTAACCGGACCTTCAGTGACAACACAGGAGGTCGGGAATGAATAAGGAAGTCAAAAAGATTGTCACTCGATGCCTCATTTGTCTGCAAGTGAAGGAGGAGCATCAGGAACCAACAGACATGGTTCACCCTTTAGAAGTCCCATAGTGGATGTGGGATGGGATATCCATGGTCTTCGTGACATGAATTCCACTTACATCCAGGGGACAAGACATGATTTGGGTGATCAGTGAATGACTCACCAAGTAAGCTCACATTCTACCAATCAGAGAGAAGGGTTCAATAAAGAGAATAGGACACATCTATGTGTGGGAGATTGTGAGGCTACATTGAGTACCAAAGAAGATTGTCTCTGATCATGATGCATGTTTTACTTCCTGACTATGGATGGGGTTTCAAGAGGTTTTGATACGCAACATTGTTTTAGCAGCACTTTCCATCCTTAGACGGATGGTCAGACTGAGCAGACCATTCATACCCTCGAGGAAATGATGCATGCATTTGTCCTAGACATCAGTTGTAGCTGGAAGTATCACTTGACTTTATTGGAGTTTGAACAACAACAGCTATCACTCCACTATTGGAGTGGAACCTTTTGAGGTGTTATATGGGTGACCTTAAAGATCACCCTTATAATGGATAGACCCAGGGGAGTCAGCACTAGTGGGACAAGAGATGATATGTTCTACCACAGAGAAGGTTCAGGTCATCTAGGAGCGGATGAAGACTAAAAAAAGTAGGCAGAAATCGTATGTCGACAGGAGATGGAGACTTATAGAGTTACAGGATGGTGAGTATTTCTTTCTATGGGTGTCACCTCGATGACGTTTATGGAGATTTGACTAAGGCGACAAGGTATCTAGGAGGTTCATCGGTCCTTTTAAGGTCCTCAGTATAGTTTGTAAGGTGAAGTACCACTTAGCTCATGCACCTCAGTTTCATAGGGTGCACGACGTCTTCCACGTATCCTAGGTGAGAAGATATATTCATGACAGTTATCTAATTATCGACCATGGCGAGGTAGTCCTCAACGATGGGGAGAGTTTTACTGAGGTTCCAGAAGAGATTTAGGATCGTCACAAGTGGGTCCTTCACGGACAGTCAATTCCTTCGGTGCACGTTCACTGGCAGCATAGGAACCTCTAGGAGAGCACATCGGAATGGGGGGCTCCGATACGTGCTCAGTACCCCCCACATGTTCCCTTAGATTGAGTTATACCTTATAGGGACGTAATGCCAGTGGTGTGGAAAATGTAAAGACAAACAATTTCTATTTAATATTTTTTAAATATATAGGAATTTTACGAGTCCATGAAAATTGACGGCATGTGATTCCAAGGACCGGAGTACATGTAATGAATTTCTGAACATTATTTGAGGTACGTTCAGTAAATGTGAGTGGTTTTTCTTACATTTGAACCGGTTCTCAGAATTGAAATATGAGGGTACCATTAAAAATGTAGTGTCGGTATTCTCTTATGAAGACTTAAACCTCTATGATAGTTGGTCGAGGGTGAAGGTTAGTTTTTAGGTTTTTCATGTAATAATAAAATAAAAATTAAAGTGTATGACATTTTTATTTTTATTTGCAAAACCTATGGGGGTGTTGGGAGGACGGGTCCACCGGAACTAAACCTCCATGAGAATGTTGAGGTGTGGGGACCACCATACATTAAGCTCCCATGTGATATTATGGTGGTGGGGACCACTCAAACCATAACCACCCAGGGGAGGTTACGGTGGTGGGGACCACCCAGGACTAAACCCCCCATTTACTTGAGGGAAACTCTCAAACCCCCTCATTAATGTGGAGGATCCTCTTGACTTCCTCCACATTAATTGTGCAATTTCAAATACCTTTAATTGTGCCAACCCCCATGCTTTAATTATTCTACCAACCATAATTAATGAATCTTTTTTAATTCTGCCATCAAAATAATAGATTTCATAATAAATTATTTTGGCACACTTTTCATTTTAGTGGAGCCTTAGGAGAAAATCTCTCCAATTAAGAACTACATCTCCAAACGAAGAAAGTGTTCATCTAATAATGAACTCCAACGAAGAATGTTGACCTCGACATCGACCTTTTTCCTCAATAATTCCTCCGACATAGGACGTCTTGGACTATGAAGAACCGACGTCCATCTTTTCCCTAAAATTTTTCTTCTTCGCCGCAACATTGTCGATGTATCAGGTCGAGGTAGAGGGTTTATTTGTGTGATAATACTTTCCGTGATTTCTTTTTCAGTTTGGGAAAGAATCATTGTGCATACTGTAACATTTGAAGTTCTTCCTTCTTTTTTCTCATTTTTCCAAATCCCACCAACCTAAATGCAGAGGGTGTGGTCCAATCTAACATGGACTAACCTCACCATTGTTCTTTTCTGGTGTACTCTTCTAAAAGGAGGAAGGTGACAGAGATGACGAAGGCGATGAAGTCCACGAAGCCACCTCCCGCGGTCACCGTGGCCCGCGCCGCCCCAGAAACACTCCGCCTTCCCAGCTAAACTGACCCACATCCCTTGCGACACCCCAGTTGGGCCAGCCCTCACCCCCGCAGTGCCCCGGCTGAAGAGGCCCACGCCCTGGTAGCTCCCCTAGCACCCGTGATGGCGCCCCTCTTGGGGCCCCGGCCGAACCGGCCCGCACCCACTGCGACACCCCATTCGAACCGGCCTGTGCCCCCAGGGAGCCATGGCCAAACAGACCCCAACCCCTTGTGGCACCCTGGCCGAACCCGACCATGCCCCCCACGACACCCTGGCCGCATCAGCCCGCTCCCCCTGTTGTGCCCCTGCCTAATCGCTCTGTGGTCCCCATAGGATTCGTAGCCCCTCATGGTCCTCACAGCCTGCCAAACCTCCCAGCGGACCAGGCCGCATCACGGGCCGGGCCGGACCCAGTGTGTGGTGTTGGGTCGACCCGTGCCAGGTCGGGCCAGGTTGGTCTGACTAGGTTACACCAGACCCGGGCCCACTACGACCCTTTCCTCTCTTTTGGCTGTAAAATTGGCACTGGATGTCAGTTTGACAAATAGTTATTGGCACTAGAAAACATGGAGTGAGACTGTCCTTTTGAGTATACTTCAGTGGAGTTTTTGTATGATATGGGAAACAATCATGTTGGATCGAGCACGAATCCAACTTGGCCCCCGAGACTAAAAGTCTATTAAGTCATAGACCGAGCGTTCGATTGTTGCAATGTTAGTTGTGTTGAGACCTATATGACGTGGCAGAACTTTGAGATACATCTTCGTGGGACTTCATTACAGTTGGTGTATCGACTAGTAGTTAATGGAGTGGATTCTCCTAGAGATGAGCGAGCATATTGGGGAGACCTTGCAGTTGGCTAAGGCCCAATGACTGGTGACCATTATGAGATGGATTGAATTGACTAGCCCAGTGGGGAGCACCTTGGTGCCGTGGAAGTCCCATAGTGCGCAGTGCCTTGGTGTCGCGGTAGCCCCACGACACTCGACATGAAGAGTAACTCAGTAGGCTATGAGGGGGAGCGCGCTTGGTGATGCGGCAGACCTATGGTGGGGATCATGCTTAGTGATTCAGCATATCCATGATACTCAACAGGAGGAGTACCTCAGTAGTCCAAGGTTAATGGGACGTGTGCTTGGTGTCATGGAAGTCCCACTGTACTCGATAGTGGAGGAGTTCTCTAGCAGCTAAAGTTTCGACAATGTGACTGGGGATGTTACTTACTACCCTAAGAACAAAATCCTGGTTGAGCGGAGTCAGTTTTTCTATGTTTACCTCATGATTGATATAGATCATTTGATAAATTAGGTATATGTATGGGTATATACCTTAGTATGTTTATCTGTTGGTTTCATTCTTTGTGGTTTATCCTTGGTGGATTTTGTGAGACCTTTCAGGTCTCGAGGTCCCTACTGGGTATCATTATACTCACCCCTGCATGGGTTATACCGGAACCATGTTGTGTTGGATGTAGATGAAGGACAATGCTTACTAGGGCTGAGAGTAGCAGTACTGGATGGTACCTGGAGGTAGACCATATGACGTGTTGGTACATGGCGGAGACTGACAGATGTGGAGTGTTGAGGAGGTGATTTTTACCTAACCTTTAGGTAGTAATCCCAGAGGACACTCCAATAGCTATCCTCCCTTATCTTTTAGTTGTATTGTATCATTGTTGTACTTGTACATTCTAGTTGGGCTTGTATTCAAGACCCCCTTTTACATTCAACAATGTTTTTATACTGTTTACTTGGTGTTTTGTCCAGCAATTTACTTCCTTGTGTGTGTGTTTACAGGTTATAAAAGCAATGCCTTCCCAGTTTTAGGTAATTACGCATTTTGTGCTAGTCGCCAGTACCTATCCTTTTGAAGGCGGTCTTGGGGTAGACATGGAATGGGCCCCAGGAGATTGGTCATGGAAAATGTGATGAATTTTTAATTTTATCATGAAAAACAAAAAATATAGTATTGATAGAAGAAATTTTTTGGAGTCTGATGATGAAATCCATAGTGATGTATTCAAATTTTTATTCCATTTCAAGTAATATTATATCGTCTCAACAGACATCATTCTCTTATTATTCAAATTATGAAAAACATATAATATATTTATATTATAGTATGTATTTTTATGTAATCCCACTACAACTACACTTTCACATATTTATAAATCAATATACATAATAGATGAATAGAGAATGGAAAAATGTGTGACTTAAAAAACATATACAACATAAAATATGGTAATGGTATGATATATACTTATTTATTATTCCCTGAAATTTTATTTCAATCATGGTAGAACTTAGAAACATTCCTCACATTCTTCAATAGTTCCATATATTCCATTTCCATGTCTTTAATCCTCAAATAAATATAAAGGTGAGAATTGATTTTAAAATATAATATTTAACCCCTTTCATCATAATTTCAAGATCGATCATTAGTGAATCTGTAATTATAATATCCTTTCAGTCCTTCTCAGGGGAACACAATAAAAGTTCTTCTAAATCAAGGAGTAATCGACCTTGGTATTCCTCCAGGGGTAGTAGTGTATGTAGTTTTTTAAAAAATAAATTAACATCAACCATAACCATTGTAACATATTCATTTATTTCTATATTAAAATATAAATAATGATTCAATGATCAATATATATGTCACATATTTTACCATAATGATTACATTTTGATATATTTAATACCAAAATTACTATTGAAAAATCTGAATAATTTGTTGAGTAATTTATTGTATAAATTTTCATTTTGGAAATGAAATATGATATCCACTCATAATTATCCATTTAAAAATATTATATTCCATTATATTATTTTTAATTACATATCACACACCCTTATCCACTATAGGGAGTGTGGGAAAACATTCACCGACTAACCTCCTCAATATTTCAATAAAATATTTCATACAGTATTTTAATAAATGGAACATTTCTATGTTAAAACTAAACCTGGTTATTGGATTAGTTAGACATGATAAGTACATCACAATGCATGTGTAGTATCAATCAAACATAAAAAATCTGCATATATTACTCAACATTTCTGGTCATGGAAATTGTATAATGACTTCAATCATAAAAGGATCCACTGATATTCCATCTCCAATGATTATCTACCCCATGAAATATGATATCTAAATATAAAATTCATACTATATAAAATTTTAATATATTGAATCATTCATTATATTTTTCAACACAATCCTCAAATGATCAAAAAAACATCCATTAACCTGAAATTTTCATGACTATCACCAATAAACACTTCCGAAAAACCACCAATTTTATGTATAGATTTTTTTTGGAAAAATTCCTAAAAATTGTTGATGAATCAATAAGTTAAAAATGAATCACTATGAACTCATAACAACTTTACCTAAAATGAAAGGAATTCATCTGTATATCATTATTACTGGACTTTAATTGATGAAATCCAAAATAAGGGTCAGTCTTTGAAGCTTAATAATCTCATTATAGTTTATAAATAAAGTAATTATTTTTTTGCAGTGTATATTTTTTTGTAATTATTTTATTTTTATAATCTTGATAATCATTTTAAAGTGTTATTGACTTTATTTAATTTAATAAACTAGTCCTCCCCTAGCTGATGCACTTTGGTGGAAAATCCCTTATGAAAATCAACTTACGATTTCTTCTTAAATTCACACAACCCAATCCTACCAATTATATATAGAATACATAATATATTTTTAGCTTATTTAATAGGTTCTAATGAAAAATAAACCCAATGATTTGGGGGAATACTATGTAGTTATTTTGGGAGAATATCATAATATTCTTGAACAACATGAAAATCATCTATGTGTTATCTATAACATTTCTTTATATATTACCCTTGTGAATTTCATGTATGACTTATAAAGGGGATACAATTTCCATATGATGTTCATTACCATCCCCAAACCTACTATATATCACAGTTTTATTAATAAAAATAAAATCTTATTTCCTTATTCAATTGAATTAATAATATCTATATAGAAAAATTGAATCAATTCTCAAGATCATATCGAATTAATCAATACAATGAATTATAATATATTCATACAGAATATTATTATATATATTAACTTTTAATATTTGACTATTAAGTGGAGGATATGTTTTTCTTTAACTATTATAAATCAAATCTATGATTATGATTTCATAACAGATTCTGTGATCTTGGAAAAACCTCATGGATTAGTGAATTGGAAATGATAATGCCCACCTTCCTCAAATATAACATATTAAATAATATGTGGACCCATAGTTTGTAGTTTATTTCCCTCCCTTAATCACATAACTATTCCTCGTCAATAAATAAATAAATAAATTATTTTTACACATATAATACATCTTTTTCAATTCATTTGAAACATTTTTGTAGGTTTTTCTTCTAATATTCTCAATATTAACAATGTTTGACCACATACCCTATATGTTCATTATAACATGAACATTTATAAAAACATATATTTATCATTTATGTGTATTTTTATGAATGAAATAAAATTTTAGTTTTCATCCTAACTAATGATAAATTAGTAGGAATAATATTATTGTTTTTTTCTCGATCTAATAATATTCATTTAGATGTGAGAAAATAAATATATTTTCTATATATTTCATCATTAATACGAATCCTACTAGTTATAGTTATTGATGTAAACCAAACAACCATAGAGTGATTATAAGGTCTCGGCCTTATTACATACATAATCATGAATCTAGTAAAGAAAACACTTCCTTTTACATTGTTGATCTTTTCATGTTTAGATATTTAGAGAATTAGGACAACACATTCATTAAAGTACGCATTATTATAGATTGGATAGCATAAATACAGTTTCCAAAATTTTTCAAAATACAAAACATTAAAACTTAAAACAATACACCTTGACAATTATTCAACCTTTAAAATGGATTCCTTCCTTGTAATAACCAACTATTAACATCTGAAAATAATTTAAAAACATGGGATGATCACAAAAGCTCAGTAAGGGATGGGAAAGAAGAAAATATCACATTAGTTTATGAATACTCATAACGCAAGAAAGCATTTTAAAAAGAAATTCTTGTCACCCATATATACATACTTTGTGTAACATGAATTTTACACAAGAATTACACAAAACATGATAACATAAATATAATCATAATGGTGTCTTGGGGAATTAATTACATAATCTTGTAACCATTCATGACTACCCCATAATTTTTAACCCTCACGGCTACCTTACATTGTGTAACAATCGCAGTTACACTTGGTGTAACCATACGACCGACCTATAACATACACATACCCAGTGCATTGGAGGGCGATATAGGTCCCAAAATTAATCATAAATAATTCCCTATAACCGAAACATAATCATACAACTTGAATATTCCATTTAAACATTTCATTGGAATTTCATAAAACTGAATTTAAAATGAGGATTTTTAAAGAAAATCCCCTTGTAAATATCATACAATGGAAGAGAGTCTTAATAGAGAGAATGGAGTATGTATATATACTGTATATGCACATAATAAAACATAATATAAACAGAACACATCTTACAAAAAATATAAATATAACATAAATAATGAATTAGAAGGTTAACACAATGAATGGAAATCGGGTTAAGAATTCCTTACCTTAGGTTTTTCATACTTCCAACTTGTTTAATCGTCCTGTATAATGTATAAAATAGTGTTATTAATATATTACAGAAACATTTTCATCTTTATAACATATTATATGATCATTTAATAGCATCATTTCACCTTTAAATATTAGTATTTTTCCCCTTGCATTGTTCTTGGGTGAGTTATTTACATAACTTCTAAGATTGGATCATGATCGATGTTCTTGTTGATTGGAAGTGAAACAATAGAATTGGAATAGATTAGTATTTACACATATTCAGTTACATAAATTATAACAATTATGATTTTGAATTCTTTCATGAGGATGATTCATAAGATAAAACATTAATGAAATTCATTTAGATAATTTTAGTGGTTATTTGATAATAACTACCTCATTTCATTTTATAAATTAAAACCATGGTTAAAACGAATTACTAAACCATTTATGAGAAATAATATATATATTATAACCTGGTTCAACCAAAAAAATGGTTTAATGACCAGAATTGAAGGATTTAAAGAAAACTGAAATTACATCGTCCACAATGTCGGTAATTCGACACATCATGTCAATGTTTTTGATTCCTTGAATAAGTGGGAGAGGAGAAGAACAATGATGATGAATTTTCCATGAACATGAGAACATCTAGAATATACATGATTATGTATATTTCATGCCTCTTTCATAATAGGGGGTTAGGAAATAATAATAAGGAATCACGAAATAAAAGAAAACTATAGAAATTTCTCATGAAAATTCGTCACCCTAACAACGTCTCAAAAAATTTCATTAAAAATTAGTTTGATGAGAAAAATGGAATATTTAATCACTCATATATAATATGGACATTGAGGGGGGATATCGTATAAAATATACCATCATAATCCAAAGGGAAAGGTAGAAAATAACATTAAATGAATGAAAATAATGAAAATAAAATTGGATGTTTACCTCTTGATCCCTTCTCCTTGACATAATTTTTAAAGTCTTTGGTTTTGCTCTTTTTCTGAGACCAGAAGCTCTAGGACGTTGGGAAGAGCCTTGGGAGGAGTATTGGATAGAACATAAGCATGGATAAAACCTTGAGTAGTGTGGGAAGTAGAGGAGAGTGAGGGTTCTATTTATAATGGAGGAGAGATGGTATTTTTCATAATTTTAATCATTATTATAATATTTTTTGCCATGATTATAAATAGTATTAGTTCATGTGACCTAAAATAGTAATAATAGCATGTGATTTCATACCAATTTCCCTTAAATCACTTATGAAGTCATAAATAGTGTATTTTACTAATTTTTTGATTAAACTGTATTTTATCGTATTTCTCTATTAACTGAAAAATCAAGAATTTCAGAAAAAAACCCAAAAATTTACCCTTACCATTTTTTGATGTGTAGAATTAAAAAATGATGTCCATTTTTTGTAAATAATTTTCTAATTATTATTTATTAAATTTTAAATTAAAATCATACTTAATTCAAAAATTAACAAATTCCAATTCTATAACTACTTCTATATCACGATGAATAATTAACCAAGATGTTATTATCATAAAGCCTTAAGAAAATAATATAATAATAAAATTAACTATTAATTAGGGTCATATTACTATTTATAAGGGTATGTTTCTATTCACGAAAAAACAAGTTTCTTCCAATAGACTCCAAATTACATACTGAACCCAATTGTAGATGACAGTTGCATGAAATTCAAAACATTGAAGTGGAAAAATTATGTTTTAAAGGGTAGAAATAAATATGTAATTAAAACAATGTTCCCTGCATTTCTATTAATTATTAGAAAAACATGGGGTGTTACATTTTCCCCACCTTCTGGAAATTATGTCCTCACAATTTTATTTACATATTAAACAACTGAGGGTACTTTTCCCACATAGCATTTTCAGACTCCCATGTTGCTTTTCAACCATGTAGTTTCTCAACAAAACCATTTCCTAGAGGATTACCTTATTCAACACTACTTTTTCCCTTCAATCATGAATCTTGAACTGGTTTTTCTTCAGAATAAAGGTTCTCTTCTAGCTGAACTGATTTTGGACTCAAGACATGTGATGAATATGACACATACTTTCTATCATCAAAACATGAGAAACATTGTGTACCTGAAAAAACGTGGAGGTAAAGCTAAGTAGTATTCAAATGTTCCAAAATTCTCTAAAATTTTAAAAAGATTGATGAACCATGGACTTAGCTTCCCTTTCTTTCTGAATCACATCACACATTTCTATAGAGAGATATTATGGAAAACATAGTCACCTACCTCAAAAGAGAAGTCTTTCCTTTGATTATCTGCATAACTTTTTTTCCTACTCTGAGCTATCCTCATGTGTTGCTGGGTCATCTTCACATTCTCAACCACTTCTTCTATGAATTATTTCCCCATCTACTTTCATTCACTGACTTCATCTGAAAATGCTGGAGTCCGACACCGCTTCCCATACAAGGCCTCAAATGGTTCTTTCTAACTACTGGAATGAAAACTATTATTTGAAGAAAAATAAAATAAATAAAGATATTGATCCCAACATCCTTGATAGTCCATTTAACAAGCTCAGATAATATCCTCCAATAATTGAATCATGCATTCTGACTGCCCATATGATTGAGATTGAAAAGCTATAATGAAATTTATCTTTGTGCCCAATGACTTCTAGAGTCACTTAAAAAGTTAGAAGTGAACATGAGATCTCAGTCAGATACAATGGAAAGAGGAACTCCATGTAACCTTACAATCTCCTTGAGTTAAAATCGAGAAATATGATCCAAATTCATTTTATCTTGAACAGAAAGAAAACGTGTAGACTTTGTTAGCCGATCAATAATAACCCTAATCGCATTGTTACATCGAGAAGTCTATGGTAGTCCTTCCAAAACATCTTTGGATACATTCTCCCATTTCCACTCTGACACTTGCAAAGGCTAAAGGATGACCTTAGGTAAATTTTGATATACATTAACCTATTGACACATCAAACATTTCATTGTAAAATCATAAATATCTCTTTTCATTTCATCTCACCAACACTACTCTCGAATGTCTCTAAACATCTTAGTACTGCTTGGATGAACTGAAAAGGGAGAACTACGTTCTTCACAGAACAATTATTTCACTAACTAGGAATCACAAAGAACATAATAATTTTTTACAAAACATAAGATACAATCACTATCTATTTTAAATTCTGGAAACTTACCCATTTTAACCAATTCTACTATTTTCTATAGCTCACGGTCTTCCTTCTGTGCTCGCGTAATTCTATCTGACAACGAAGACTACATTGAAACATGAAACAAAACAAATGTATTCCCTGAACCAAAAACTTTTAATCCTAAATTCATGAAATCATTAATCAAGGGATCAAGTTCCAAATTTAGCATGGTTAATGAAGCATGATGTTTCAGACTTAAGGCATCCACCAATTTGTTGGATTTCTCAGGATGGTAATTGATCGTGAAATCATAATCTTTGTAAGTTCTAGCCATCTTCTCTACCACATGTATAATTTGTTTTGATGGAATATATACATTATACTTTATTGGTCAGTATATATTTGGAATTTGGTTACTTATAGATGAGGCCTCCAATTTTTCCAAGAAAAAAACCATAGCTAGAAATTCCAAATCATGTGTGCGATAATTTAGATCATGAGATTTAAGTTGTCTCAAAGCATAGGCAATTACCTGATTATTCTGCATCCAAACACAACCAATTCCCTTCATCAAATCATCACTATATATGAATAACTCACCGTTCCTGGAAGATAAGGCCAAACTAGAGCATTCACCAATATCATTATTAGTTCTCAAAAACAAACATCACATTCTTCTGTCCAAACAAATTTAACCCCTTTCCGTGTTAACTTAGTTATCAGGATAGATAACTATGCAATGTTTTTAACTAACCATCTGTAATATCCTACTAACCTAAGAAAACTTTGAATCTATGTAGCATTTGTGGGTCTTTTCCATTCTTCAACTACTTTTTTTCCAGATCATTTTTTATTCAATCCTTATTTACAATGTTCCCAAGAAACGAAATATAATGCAACCAAAAATCACATTTTATGAATTTTCCATATAGTTTCTTTTATTTTAATGTTGGTAAAACAACCCTTAGGTTTTTTTCATGGTCATATTTATTTTTATAAAATACCATAATGTAATCAATAAATAAAAAAAAACTTATTCAAGAACTCATGAAACACTCTATTCATAAGATTCATGAATACATTTGGTGGATTAGTTAATCCAAACGTCATAGAAACTAATTAATAATGCCCATATCTAGTACGAAAGGATGTTTTTGCGATTTCATCCTTCTTCACCATTACTTGATGGTATCCGAATCTCAAGTCAATCATGGAAATGTACTAAGATCCCTGGAGGTGATCAAACAAGTCATTGATATGAGGAAAAGGATACTTGTTTTTAACAGGGATGTTATTCAACACTCTAAAATCAATGAAATGTCTCACGGAACCATCTATCTTTTTAACAAACAAAACAGGGGATCCTCATGGTGAAGTGCTAGGATGAATGATTCCTTGGTCAAGAAAATCATGTAACTAATTTTTCAATTCAAGATGTTCTAGTGGGTTATACGATAAGGGGGTTCTGAAATTGTCTTAGCATCAAGAACTAAGTCAATTGTGAGTTTAACTTCTAGATCTGGTATAACATTAGGTAACTCAGTAGAAAAAACATCAAGGTATTCATTTACCACTAGTAAATAATTAATTTGAATGTTTCCCTGGTTTTCAACAATAAGAGCTAGATAACTTTAATTTCCATCTATCAATTGTTTTCAGCTTCCTGATATGTTAACAATTTTATGGGTTCTTTCTTGTATACAAACAAGAACTCTTTTTTAAAAACAACTTCTTTAGCTCTACAGTCAATATTATCATTATAATCAGAAAATGAGTCCATCCACAGAATAACATCATACTCGACTAAGGGTAAAACAACAATGTTTGAGGTAGGTCTTTCTAGATAACGCAATAAAAATATTCTTGTAATTATTATATTCTATAATATTCCCCCTGTTTTTTTACAACAAGTCCAGGTCTCATTTTTTGGGGTGATATTTCCAATTTACCAGAAAATTTCTCATAGATGAAGGAATGTGTACACCTCATATCAAACATAACATTAGAAAAATCTTAGTGAACACACAAAGAACCTAATATGACTTCATTGCATGGCCTGACATCTACTAACATAGTCGAAAAGGATTTCACTACACCTTTATGGTAATAGTCTGGATTCTTTGCATCATTCAGATCTCTCTTTCGGCAGGCATTTTGATAGTGACCTATCTCACCACATTTAAATCCCTTTATTGTTTTCTTATCAAGATTAGTCCTAATATCATTTTCATTACAATATAGGGACTTATTTCAAAACATACCACATTTAGTACACTTTCTTAGTTTTTCTATGTCATTCCCCAGGGTGTTTCATCCCATACATTTCACAAACTGGAATTGGATTTTCATACCATCAAATTTTGTTATTTTATTATTACACATTTCCTTCCAACTGGACCTATTCTTCTCATTGTTTCCAAAATGCATGTGATAATTGACAAACTCTATCTATACCATCATAGCACATCAGACAATTTTATCATAACTTTTGAATTCACAGGAGGCCAATGCCATTCGATACATTGGCATCAATACTGAGTAAGAGTGATTGATTTTTCTATCAAGATCTAGAATATGATTTGGAGAATACCTTTTCAGTCGGCTGAAGTTCGCTTAATACACGGACACTGAATATTCCTCTTTCTGTTTCAATTCAAGGAATTGCTTCTCCATTCTATGTCGCACCACCATATGAAAATATTTTTCAAGGAAAATACTTTTAAATTCATCCCAATCTAAAGAATAAAAATCATCTATACCCCTGATTTTCCTTACCATTGACCAATACTGGTCGGCTTCGCCTTTAAGAAAATAATTTACAAACTTACCTTTTGATTATCTGAACATCCCAAAACATAGAATATATTTTCAAGGGATTTGATCCATCCTTCAGCTTCTACATGGTCAGAAGATCCAATGAATGTAGGAGGATGTTGTCTTGTAAAATGTTCCACTACTGTCATGTTCCGTTGTGGTTCCACTATTGATTCTCATCAATGAATTCCACTACCATTTATTGCCTGTGTTAGCTGATCCATTACTATCACAAACTTCTTAGTTCCAATCTCTACCATTCCGGGCTGTATTTTCGGAAGGATGTCATTTTGTCGGTGCCTCTCCTCTTCAGCATCCATGTTCCTTATTAGAAAAACCATTCTGAAAAAACCAGTCTTAGATGATGCAACATGGTAATATTTAAATTCTATAACATTTCAAATTAATAATAGTGTGAAAATAATTTATGGAATTATATTAAAATCACCCTACCCCCAAAAGTTATCTAAACCATCCTCTGATACCACCTATAAGGACTCAACCTTATTACATACATAATCATCAATTTAGTCAATAAAAAACTTCCTTTAAAATTGAGGATCTTTTCAAGTATATGTCATTAGGGAAATAGGAAAATACCATCATAAAATTACACATTATTATAGAGTGGATTCCATAAAATAGTTTCCATTTTTTTCAAAATATAAAACATTAAAACATAAAACAAGACTCCTTGACAATTCATTAAAATTTAACATAGATTACTTACTTGACATACACATCCATTAACCTGCAAAAAACATTTAAAAACGTGCGATGAGAACATAGGCTCATTTAGGGATGTGAAATATGGAATGATAACATTAGTCCATGAATACTCATAACGTAAGAATGAATTTTCAAAAGTCATTCTTGTCAGCCATATATACATACATTGTGTGACAAGAAATTTAAAAAAGATCCACATAAAACATTAGAACATAAATATAATCATAACGGTATCTTGGGTCATTACTTTTATAATCTTGTAACCATTCATGTCTACCTTATAATTTGTAACCATCGTAGCTACCTTACTTTGTGTAACCATCGAAGTTACACATTGAGTTACCATACGACCCACCTCCAGCATACTCATACCAAATTCATTGGAGGGAGATATAGGTCCCATCATTCATCATAAATAATTCCCGAGAACCAAAAACATAATCATACAAAATGAATAATTCCATAAAATCATTGCTTTGGCATTTTGTAAAATTGAATTTAAAATGATGATTTTTATTGAAAAGCCCCTTGTAAATATCATAAAATTAAAGACTGACTTAATAGAGTGGATGGAGTTTGTATATATTCTATAAAATCACATAATAAAAAATAATGAATACAAAACCCATCACACAAACAATTTAAATTGCACATAAATAATTAAGTAAAAGGTTAACCCAAAGAATGGTAATCGGGTAAAGAATTCCCTTTCCTCGGGTTTTTCATACTTATAACTAGTTTAAACCTCCTGTATAATGTTTAAAATAGTGTTATTAATATTTTACAGAACATTTTCATGTTTATAACATATTATTTGATCATTTAATAACATCATTTCACCCTTTAATTGTTATTATTTTACCCCTTGCACTGTTTGTGGGTGAGTTCTTTACATGATTCCCAAGATTGGTTCACGATGAAGGTTCTATCTTATTGGAAGTGAAACTCCAGAATTGGAATGGGGTAATATTTACATATATACATTAGGATAAATTATTTCATTTACCATTTGGAATTATTTAATGCAGATGATTAATAAGTTAAAACATTAATGATGTTCGCTTATATCATTTTAGTGGTTCTTGGACAATAACGACCTCATTTCGTTTTATAAATTAAAACCATGTGTTAAAACGTATTCAAGAACCATTAAAAGGACATAATACTTATATTATGACTTGGTTTAACCATAATAATGGTTTCATGATCAGACTTGTTGGATTTATAGAAAAATGAAATAACCTCATCCACGATGATGGTAATTTGACACCTCATGGACAATGTTTTTAATTTGCTGAATAAGTGCGAGAGGAGAAGAACAGTGATGATTAATTTTCCATGTAGATGAGAAAATATAGAATATAAATGATTCAATATATTTCATGATTCTTGTATTAGAGGTCGTTAGGAAATAAGAAAAATGAATCATGAAATAAAAGAAGACTTGAGAAAATTTATCACGAAAATTCGGCAACCTAACAATGCCTCTAAAAATTTCATAAAATAATAGTTAGATGAATGAAAGGGAATATATCCTCACTCATACATAATATGTTTAGTAATAGGGGATATGGAATAAAATATCCCAACATAATCCAAATCTAATGGAAGAGAATAACATAAAATGAAATAAAATAAATAAAATAAAAGAGAATGTTTACCTCTTGATATCTTCTACTTGAGATCCTTCTTAAATGATTTGGTTTTGGTCTTTTGGTGAGACCAGCATCTCTAGGACGTGGGGAAGAGCCCGGGGAGGAGTATTGGGAAGAAAATAGGCATGGATCAAGGCATGAGAGGTGTGTTAAGAAGAGGGGAGTGAGGGTCGTATTTATATTTGAGGAGAGGGGGTATTTTTCATTATTTTACACATTATTATAATATTGTTTCCTATTATTATGAATATTCTTAGTTCATGTGACCTCAAATAGTAATAATGGCATGTGAGTTCTAAAAAAGTGTCATTTAATCACTTATTATGTAATAAATATTTCATTTTACGGATAATTTGATTAAAGGTATTTAATCGTATTTTATAAATCACCGAAAAATTATGAATTTCAGAAAAAACCCAAAAGTTTACCATAACCAATTTTCAACGTGTAAAATACAAAAATGAATTCCATTTTTTGAAAGAAATTTTCTAAATATTATTAATTTAGTATTTAATTAAAATCATAATTAATTGAAAAATTAACAATTCTAATTCTATGACTACTACTATATCATGAGGAAAAATTAACCAAGATTGTATTATATTAAATCCTTTAGAAAATAAAATAAAAATAAAATGTACTATAAATTAGGATCATATTACTATTCATAAGAGTATATTACTGTTCACCATAAAAACAAGTTGGATCTAATATACTCCAAATAATATACTGAACACAATTTTTCATTACAGTTTCTAGAAATTCCCAACATAAAAGTGGAATGATTATGTTTTAAAGGCTATTTATTAATATATACTTAAAAAACTTCCATTCATTTCAAAGTATTTTTAGAAAAACATGGGTTGTTAATGTGATGATTAAAAATAAATAGTCATATTAAACCACCATATGATTATGAAGTTCATTTTTATGATGTCCTAAATTATTACACATTCATTCATCCCAAGAATAATTATTGTTTTCTCTAATCAAAGAGTTTTATCATCAATTTTTAGATTTATGATACTTTAATTAATCATAATATTTCATAAATAGGAAGTGAATTATAAAAATTTCATCCTTTTATAGTAAATAATAATATATACAGTCTTATTATAACTCATCATGATCAAATGAAATTTTATTTAATATCCAATCAACACGTTTTATAGTTTTTACCCATAGGTGGATTAGTTATGTAGTCTTATCCACATTGAGATTTATTTTATTTCCAAAACACATTAACTTTTTTATAACATATGATTATGTAAGATACTTAGTATTGTCAAAATTGTTATCAATAATGTCCTCTAGTATTAATATCAATAATATCTAAGAAATTACATGAATACCTACAGAGGTGACTCAAGGATACCATTCATTTTTATTTAATTTTGTTTATGAATATTCCAAAACATTAAAAATAATTCATTAACAATAATTATAATTTTTATTATAATTTTAGGATATATCTGGAATCAAATAATTTAGAAAAATAACTTCAACATCCCCAAAATTATTTCTATCACAGTACCCTTAAAATACCTTTAATACCTAATGATTTTATTTGAAACCTTGGGAAAATTGAAATGTAATAAGGTATCTGCTCCAAATAATATTAAGGGTGAACCTAGATGATTGTAATGAATGATAACAATTTATAACCAAGATAGGGATTATAGTACAGTATCCTAAATTATGAAAGACATACATAACCACTCAATTATCAATAATCATGAATCATTAAATTATTTTTTATATTAGGAGAAATAACTCATATGATTGTGGAATCATAAATAATAAATCAAGATCCGTTTAAACAAATCATATTGATTGAAAAATAAATGCTTCAGGATATACATAAGAACAATCCTCTATTTATTTAGTCAAGAGTAAATTTCTATATTATCATAATTGACATGTTTCCATAGCTATTTAATCATTTAATATTTCAATATTCACTTCCAATACAATCGTAGAAGATAAAGCCCCATAATTAACTATGTTAACTGAACTTTTCTCCCTTATTATGCCAATATATATCCTTATATATGTAATGAATTATTGGAAAATATAATTATTGTACAACACACCAATGAATTAATATCATATATATATATATTCAAAAAGACCATGAAAAACTACTAAAATCATCATTTCTAAATCTATTTAAAGGGCCAATTTGTCATAAACATTTTATCATTTCATCGTAGATTTACTCATGGAAATTATTTATGTTCCATAATGATTTCATCATACCATTAATAACAATTTTGAAATAAAATTATTGAATATAATGATCATTAAAAATCATCATCAAGAACATTCAATATAATGTTGTTATAGTCATATTGTCATATCCCTAGGGAACCATAAAAACCCATAAATCATATTTTATTTTTAAAAAAAGAACATTAAAAGGTATGAAACATTTCTAAAAATGGTAAAATATAATTTTTTATAATAAATAAAAACTAAAACATACCATAATATAGAGATAATAGTATTCAATGAAAATAACCATATGAAATTTTATATTAGTATTCAAATAATATAATATTAATAAAATTATGTAAATATCTTCATATCATATGATTAATAGAGAGAAATCATTTAAGATTTATTTATATATAAAAACACATATTCTTTTAAGATATAAGTTCTAATAATTATTTATTTTAGGAATTTTGGAAAAAGTAAAATTTTATAAAAATGGCCATTTTAAAAGATTTATGCTATTGGTAATAATATTTATTAAACATTTTTTATGATTATTAACTTGAAATAAAATGCTCATTGTAAAAATAGTAAACAAGGTCAATATTTCATAAAAACACCACCTCAATCATTTTACATACCAACGAAAGGATAATGAATGGAAAACATGGAAACCCAAAAGTAATTTTTTGTTATGAATAAAAATTGGCTACATTGAATTATATTTATATAAATTAAGTCAATAGAAATATATTGATGATATTCCTAATGATATTATATTTTTTAATAAATCCTTACAACATGTCAAATATTTATTCGTATCCATTACATCAACACATATGAAGTATTATATATACATATATATAATGAATATATTCATAAATGAAATTCTCTTTATCTTTTATTTATAATTTCTTATTATCATTTTTAGAATATAATTATTCAAGTGTTCATTTGGGGGATAAGTGGTCACTTTTTTTATGTAACTTTATGTTTGATTATATTGGGACATTAACCATAGTAATTATTTAATTATAATTATAACAATAATAATAAAATTGGTGTCATATTTATTCATTATATATAATTTTATTTTAATAATTATATTTTCTTGATGATAAATTAATTAATCCATTTTTTGATGATGGTAGTCTGAACTTATGTGTAGGTGATGTTTCCACTATTTTCTAGATATAATGAAAGAAATATAAAGAATAATTTATATTTATACAATCATTATTATATCAAAAACATCAATTAATATTATATTCATTACCACCAATTTTGAAATATATAAAAATGAATAATAATCCGCCATTCAGGTGGTAGTCCATGCATATGAATGAGTGATGTTTTTGTTTTCTAAAGGATTGGATGATAAGATGGTATCTGATATATTATATTTTTAAATTAATAATTATTTATAAAATTGTATTTTCCACTTATCAAAAAAAATATTATAACCAACAGTGAATATTTTCATTAAAAATGAATCATATATCTACACAGTGGTGGAAGTCCACACGTACACGCGAGGGATACGTTCATTTCCCATTTAATGGAATGAAAGTGGAAAATTGATGTCCCCTATTCATAATTACATATTAGTATACTTATGATAAATTATTTTTAATATTATTATTTTCACAATAATTATAATTTAATTATAATAAGAAATAATCATTCAAAGTGTTAGGTTTGATTATGATACTTCTATGAGTGACCTTTTTGTCTTAAACCAAATGTATTCCTTGGAATATATTACATTAAAAATGGATGATAATGAAAAGTGGGATCGATTATATTATTTTTTTAATTATTCTTATATGATATTAGGTGACCAATGAATTTTATTAAGGGCTAAAAAGATATACCTTTTTTAATGTTAGTGTTGGGAAACACGTTGAATTACGAAAATAATTTAAATTACATAGTATATCATTATTATGAATGTGTATCCTAATAGAAAATTATTAATTGTTCTAATAATATAAATTATATATATAATCAAAAAATACAATTTACACAAGTCTCTGTGTAATTGTTATGCTTATCCCTTAATTTATCTTCCTTATATTCCTGTTTGAACACTATTCATGGAAATATTTTCTATTATTCATTATAAAAATTATTAATCTTGTTCTATTATAATATTTTAATTAAAAATTATTAAATTATTGAATCATTTATCACAATATTTATTGTCAATAATTATAAGAAATTAATTTTAAAATAAATGTCCAGAATACAACAAAACCATTTAAGAAAACTCAACGTTCATGCATAAAACATGTTATGGAATCCTTCATTCCCCTATAAAAAGTTACAAAAAATGATTTTAGAATAATTTTAATAATTAATAATTTTAAATATATTATTCCTTTTTAAAATTCAACACCTAAATTTAATTAAATTATGGTATAATATACAAATACTACTTTATATTTTTGACTATTAAAAAATAAATTTTTCATTTTGAAGTTATCAATATTAATTACCAAATTATAAAAATTATATATAATGTATTTATATAGTAAATATCAATTAAGGATTTAGTTCTGAATTTTCATTAGAATCATTTTATTCATTAATCAAACGTTGTAATGAAGATTCGGTTTACTTCATTTTTTACACGTATATTATAGTTAATTTCTATAGATTTATAAAATTTAATATGAAAATATGAACATAAATTTTTCAGTATTCATTTCTAAAATAAATAATTGTTAATTGTTTACAATTTTCTAAAAAATAATTTGGAATAAATGTTGAATATAATTGTTTTTTAAACAAAAGTATTTTTTATTTTATAGTATTTTCAAACATCTATTTTTTATTTGATTTGGATATAATATATCTATAGATTGATTTTATAAAAATTAAATAAATTTATATATAATGACCCTAAAACATGTATCCTAGAAGTTATAATTATTTTATTACACTGCCACTTGATAAAGGAATTGCAACCGGAGGGTCCAAATAGTGTAGTATTTTTGGAATCTATGCCTATAATAAAAATTGTTATTGTAATTGAAAAAATAATTTAAAATATCATATTTTCCCTTAGATAACTATTACTCCCTTTATAATATACCTTTATGAAAAATATAATACACTTCCTTGAATCCCGAGGAAAGGAATCATAAGAAAGGGGATAAACATAATTATTAGTATGTGTATTCCCATAACAAAAGATATCATGAATAAATGGGGAATATATAATATTTCAAGGTAAATAAATAAAATATTCTCAATTTATTAAGTATATTGATGATTAAAATACATTATATGGAATAAATAATGTTTAAAATATTCAATATAAATAATTACTCAGACATAAAACTTATCCATTACTATAGAGACCCAAAGCATGACGTACATGGACATTACATTACTTTTTCAGAATACGTAATACATAAAAAAACACACAAGGACCATAAGAGTTTATTGTCTTTGTAAACTAAGAACATAATCTTCTAATTATGGTGAAATATCATCAACATCACCTACAAACATATTCCCCTTTTTTCTTACCAAAAACCTTTTTTTATATCCTGGGGAAAAAAATATAAAGGGTGAGCTCAAATGCTCAGTAAGGGTATGCATGGATAAAATAAAAAACCATATACATTTGAACTTCAAAACATGTACATAAGGTTTACGCATCAAAATCATGAGTTTTGAAATAAATATTTGCAGTGCGTAAGGCATAGGTTATCAAGGAACATTAATCATGATAAAATTGCATTGGAATAAAACATTTAATTTTGGGAAACCATTAAGCACATGATATTATTTCCATAGTAGCCAAGTAATTGCTGCCAAGACCATCTTAGTGGACAATGTCCCTTTCGGAATCGAGGTCACTCCTCGTTTCAGTCATTAACACTGAACCAGATTATCATACCATTCCAACCATATTTATCTAATGATATATAAATATTTACCCAATGAATTGGAGGGAGATATAGGTCTCACCCATCTCATAATGAAATAATTATTACTTGTACCACAAAATAAACTTAAAACATTCATCATAACACAAAGAATAAAATGTGTTTCATAAACATCATCCCATCATAACATAGTCCGTTTAAAACAAATGGATATCATTTCATCATAAGAAAAGTGAAACCACGTAAATCATATAGATATTACACTTGAAAAATACAGATATGAAATAATTTCATCTTAGATGGAAAATGGTTTTGATAAATCACTTGAAAACAATTTTTGATGAAAATATCCTTTCTTATTAAAAATAATTTTATTTTCACAAAGTGCCACACAATTTTAAAAGAAAATGATTTTATTGAAAATAACCATGAAATCTTGTAGAGTAAACTTCATGAAAATATGGTGTTATGAAACCGTAAAAATATGTTCACGCCGTATAAGACAAAAAAACATTATTCTCATACTTTTTCCAGAAAATAAGGAATGTACCTAGTATGGTAAAAAAAGAAAGAATCCATCCATAACACAATGTAAAAGTCAAAGAGGGGTAATCATGAAATTAAACATATGTGGAAGAATATTAAACACTTTATGAAAAACATTTTATTGAAATGGATGAAAAATATACCCCAATAAATACCTATGTATAAGCAACCGTAGATAAAAATGAGATTGCAAAATTATCCCTTACCTTATGTCCAATTTCTTCTATATGGGTTTGAGACTATTGTATAGTAGGGTATAAACATATTATTAACTTTTAATAGAACCATAATAAAATTTATGATATCATATATGATTCACATACGACATTATATTATCTGTTAATTTTCCAATTCCATGTTAAAACAGCGTTTTGGGTAAAATCGTTTCATTTATCGTCCGCGTTTTGACTTAAAATTATTAATATGATTACATAGATCATGATTAAATAATTACATAATATAAAAAATCATTCTTATATAATATATATTCAGAATATACATATATATAATAGATCGATAAATGGAATGAAATACACCGTTCATGGAGACGGTAAGTCGTACGTACGCATGAACGCTGTTTTTCGTTTCCTTATTGAATTGAATGGAATTATGTTGATGACATACATACATATATATATATATATCCAGTAGAATTATTATATAATATATTTCATGATTGATTATTATAAATACATTATAATCATTCTTGAATTGTTAACATGGAAAATAAATCGCATCGTGTCGTGGAGACAGTTATCTGTGCGTAGGCACGAGTGATGATATCGTTCCCATATTTATTGAATGGTATTGGAGTGGATTATATAATATCATAGAATCATTATGATTTTATAACATTTATATATAGTTATTATTTACACCATTATACCCATCCATGTAAGGTGGTGGTGGAAAAACTGATTACACCACGACGTAGAGATGATATTCCATACATACGCACGTGTGGTGATTTTGTTTTCCATAGGATGGATAGAAGGTGAGATAAAGTTGTTTCATATTTATAATAACATATTAATATATATGTAATACTGATGTTTTTACTTTATAATGAAACAACTAAAAAAGGATGTATACGATGAATGGAACTTGAAAGAGTCGATAGAAAAGGATACCCTTTCCTCGACGCTCCTCCTTTAAACTTCTTCTTAGGGCATTAGAGTTCATCATTTGAGAAGACCAGAAAATCTATGATGTAACTAGAGAGGTTGGTAAGAATAATTGACATGGGTTGGCTATAACATCCCGAGATTTCATAAGACATATTATTTTTAATTTCTTTCATATCTTCTGTTGTACGGTACACCAAGATTGTCTTGCGTTATACACAACACCGTATTAGCTTGCAATATACGCAACACTAATCTTGTATCGTGTTACACACAATTTCATGTTTGTTTGGTAGTATTTATTCTATGTAACATTGAGTGTATACATATATATATATTCAATTTATAAATGAAATATGGTTGTATTTTGTTATATGCAACCCCAAAGGAGTCGTGCACTACACGCAACCCTAACATGGCTTGCATTACACGCAATCACAACCTTCCTCGATAGCGTGTGTTGTACGCAACACCAGGTTTTACTAAACAATGATATATTATTATAATATTATTATGAACTGGCCTTTATGAATATTATTATCTAAAATTTGAATTTTATAACATTATTGTTCATCTTACACATTTTCTAGAACATGGTATAAGAACAAAATAAATTTTTCGGGTAAAATAAGTATTTTTCAAATAAATGCAGTTTTGCCGCCTTTTGATGGTGCACCCTCATTAAATCTGGTTTTTAACATGTTTATAAGTTCAATTAGACAAAATAAAATTCTTTTTTGGATATATATTTCATATTGGTCTAATAACTTTCATAATTTAATGAATAGTAAAAACACGCTAGATTTTATTTAAAAACAAATTTTTTCATCGTAATAGTTTATGTGGTTAAATTATAATATTGAGTGGTTTTAAAGTATAAATATAATATATTTTTACCATCTAATATAATTTATGTCATTAGCATTTATTTTACAATGAATTCGTAGGTTAAATCAATTCAATCTTTTGCAATGTTTTAAACAGAAACCCATTTTCTTTCGACAACAGGAATAATATTAATTTAATTTCTGCAACTTCTATGTATTGAATTTGGAAAAATGGATTCCATATTTGGAATAAGTGGGTTCAAATTAAATTAATTGAGTACTTTTTATTTTTGGTCATTATGAATAGTAACTACTGTAAATTTTATTTAGCATAGTAAAAGGTAAATCGAGTAATTAAGGGTAAATATAATATTATAAAATTACACAAACACTTAATACAATTATATTATTATATTTCGTCTTAAGTCATATTTGGGTTGAAATGGAATCCATTAGAACCCACTTTGAGGTGATTAAGTCCTTCAGTTTATTTTATTTAACGGAAAGTGAAATATGTGTCACTCAAACATGAATACTTAATGTATTTCTAATATAAGGTTATATATAATATAAATTCGGTTATAAAAACATATTTTAAAGATAAATTTTTTTCTTTATCATGGTAATTTATATTTAGTTTTTAAGAGTTATTTAATTACCTTATAAACATATACTTTAATGATGCAGAAATTATTTATTTAGTAAAAAAATCAATAATATTGTTTTCATTGAAATAGTAATACATATTAAAGGGCTAAGAAACCTTACCAAAAACTAATTATTAGTTTATATATACACCAAAAGCATCCAATGACCGAATATATGACCGTGGGGAGGCTTATAAAAGTGATTATGACCTTTATATTATTTTATTTTATATAATGTCAAAGTTGTCACCTTCATAATTTAATAATTATAACATTTTAAAATTTGGGTGTGTTAGAAGATAAATCTGACTAAATGTATTATTATGGAAGATAATAGATTTATCTTTATCCTAGTATTTTATTTTCAATTTTTATACAACACATAAGTATATTTAATAATTATAAAAAAATGTTGTAGTAATTATTTTATTAAGAGAAATATCAAATAAATGGTATTAAAAATAGAAAGATAAATATTATATGAACTATTTAATGTGGTAAACTAATTTTCTAGAATACTATGACATGTTATGAACCTATTAAATATTTTATTTTGAATATATCCTCTATGTGGAATTTATTTAAATTCAAATAAATGAATAATGTCAAAATTGACACTATTGTTATTTTATAAAAATAATATATTATTAAATTGTTTAAAAATCACAAAAATATTTAAAAATTAAAAATTGAAATTTCTATACTCTAAAATTTCATAAATTATCTATTTATTCATAATTCACAGCACATATTTAATTATTTATAACAATTTAAAATTTAGAACCTTATTATCACAAATACAATTTAATTGAATCAATAAGGATAAATCAAGTTGATAATGATTAAAATAAATACCCTACATGGATAAATTTTATTGGTTGATGAGATTAAAACTCTATATCATCTAATATTCGAATATGAGTTATTTCTTGTGGTTTTTAAGTGGGGTTGGATTTATTATAAATTAATTTTTTTAATATTTCCAAAGGTACCTCTCTCCTCCCTTATAAAAAAGGGAACCCCTTACAACTTCTCTTCACACCAATTTGAGCCTTGATGATCCGCCAAAACCCTGCAAATTTCTCTTCTCCACTTCCCTAGAAACATTCTGGAGGTTCTGGTATTCTCAAAAGACCAACTCTACTTCCTTAAGAGAAGACTTAAATGAGGTGCGTCGAAGAAGAGGTAATATCTTCTTTTGATTCTCTCATGTTTCTTTCTTCTTCATCATCTTCTTATTTAGTTGTTTCATTATAAAGTAATAACATCATTATCACTCATATACTGATATGTTATTATAAATATAATGCAACCCCATTTCACCTTCTATCCATCCTACGGAAAACGAAATCACCACGTGTGCGTACTTACGGAATACCGTCTCCACACCGTGGTGTAATTAGTTTTTCCACCAACACCTTACATGGATGGGTATAATGGTGTAAATAAATAACTATATATGGTTATTGTAAAGTGATATTGATTATTTAATATTATACATAAACTTCAATACAATTCCACGATCATGGGAATGATATCATCGCTCGTGCGTACGTACGGACTACCGTCTCCACGAACATGATGAGATTCATTTTCCATGACTAACCATTGAAGAATGATTATAATATATATACAATGAATAATAATTAAACATATGACATATATAAGCTACTGTATTTTTGTATATATATATATATATATTTAATCTACTTACTTCCATTAAAGTCAATAAGGAAAAGAAAATAGCGTTCATGCGTACGTACGACCTACCGTCTCCATGAACGGTGTGTTTCATTTCATATATCTATATTATATATATATGTATACTAAATATATATGATATATATATCATGATTTAAATTCTCTATGTAGTATAGTCATTATATAATTAGTAATAATATCAACAATAATAAGTCCAAACATGTAAGATAAATAAAACGTTTCACCCAAAAGGCTGCATTGACATGAAATTTACAAAAGAACGGTAATATAAAGTCATAAGTGAACCGTATATGATACCCTAACAATGAATATGATTCATTTATAATTCAATGGAAATATTTAAATAATTATAAAGGAGTTTTGGATACGTACGAAGCATATCATTCCTAATGTAAGTGACAATTATTCCAATATCATTCTTATCTGAGATTGTTTATTCGTAAGTATTTACTGGGTTTATGTTTACCATCCATGTCCATATGATCTCAAACTGTTTTCATAAAATTTTTAATTTTCATCCATGTATGTTTAATGTCGTGTATACCCTTTTTTGAATTTTACCACATCATATGGAAGGAATCTTTTTTTACCAAACGAGGTACTTTTTGACATTTCCGACAAATGTACGAGAAGAATGTTATTTTTAACTTATACGGCGCGGACAGATTTTTACGGTTTCATAACGCCTCATTTTCATGAAACATAGTTTGCAAGTTTCTATTACTATTTTCAACAAAATGATTTTCTTTTAAAATTTCATGGCATTTTGTGAAAAGAAAAATATTTTGAAGAAGAAAGGATATTTTCCTCAAGAATTCATTTCAAGTGTTTTATCAAAATCATTTTACATCTAAGATGAAATTATTTCATATGTTTATGTTTAAATTATAATTTTTCTATGAATTACATGGTCTCACTTTTCTTATGATGAAATATCCATTTGTCTTATATGGATTATGTGATGATGTGATGAAGTTTATGAAACCCATTTTATTATTTGGTTTAGGATGAATGTTTTAAGTTTATTTTGTGTCACAAGTTAGAATGATTTCATTATGAGATGGGTGGGACCTATATCTCTCTCCAATGCATTGGGTAAAGATTTATATCTCATGAGATAGATATGGCTAGAATGGTATGTTAATCCAGTTCTATGTTGCAGGACTGGAACGAGGAGTGAACTCAATTCAGAATTAGACTTTGTCCACTAAGATGGTCTTGGCCTCAATGCCTTGGATACTATGTAAATCATAACATGTGCTTAATGGATTCCAAAATTACATGTTTTATTAAAATTCTAGTTTTTCTTGACTAATGTTCCTTTATGATCTATGCCTTGTGCACTTCCAAGATTTATGTCGTTGCTCATGATTTTGATGTTTAGATTTTATGTTCAAGTTTCTGCATTAAAATGTTTATGGATTGTTTTATGATATCTATGTTTACCCTTACTGAGAATTTGTGCTCACCATTTATATGTTTTCTTTTCCCCATGATTTAAGGAAATGTTTTAGGTAAGAAAAAAGAGGAAGATCATTATGGGAGATGTTGAAGATCTTTCACCATGATTAGAAGATTACGTTCTGAGTATCCAAAGACACTAAAATATTACGGTACATGAGTGTTGGTTCTTATTATGTATTATGTATTCCACAAAAGTAATGTAATTTCCATGTACATCAATCTTCGGGTCTCATACAGTTGTTATCAGAGGAAAGATTAAGTTAACCTTTGGAAAATAGGTTGCGAAAACTTTAGTGAGATCCCCAGAGATATTTCTAAGGTATGTCTAGGGATTTACATATGGTTAAGTATAAGTATAGGTTATAGTCCTAGAATTATGATAATGATCATGAATAACTTAGGATGAAACCTATGATGTTGGAGATTAAAAGTACTCCCCTTGATTATGTTGTTTTGCTAGCATGATTTATGCCTCTCACACAATTCTTTTTGGGTTTTAGAGAATCGATGGAAACAAGATTATTCATGTTAATGGAGAATATGATGGAAAATGGAATGATATTCTTCATGATCAAGAAAATTAAATGGTATTTGTAAGGAGAAACATCATTATTATGCCTAATCAGCAATCTCATAATATGATCAATAATCTCAACTTTGGTAAGTTTCCTGACTCAGCTAATAAGAGAAAGATGGAGTTTCAAGATGATCATTGGGGAATGAATGTTCAATTTACCTCATGTGAATCATTTTGGAAGAGACATCAAGGAGAATGATTCAAAGGAACTGGAAGATTCTTTGGGTGTGGAAAAGAAGGACACAAAGCCAGTAAGTGTAAAGGAAAAGGTTCAGTTAACACTACAGACAAGGATAATGGTATTGGAACGACATCAACAATGATTAAATGTTTTAAATGTGGAATTTATGGGAATTATGAAATCCAATGCCCTAAGGAAATGTCTCATGAAGAGAATCAGCATGTTCGTATGGGTAGTATTTATGTTGATGATGATGAAGAGACTACGAGTGATATGTGAGATGAAAGAATTGTTCAGGCTTGGTCAATGGTTTAAGAAGGTCATGGAATGATTTATGTTTATCAAGATTTATTTTGTATAGGTAATAGTACTATGGAATAAAGACACATCTAGGGATTTTTACACTATTGTTTTCCTAACGTATTTGAATGTATATGTTGAATAGTATAGGTAACCATGAAAGGATATTCAGATATTTTTGGAAAGTAGATGATATGCGCATAATGAAGGGATAAGGATAAAATGAAATGTTTGACAGTATTCATGAGCTCATGACTGATATAAGGAAAAAGTTATATCATGGATTGAGTATATAATTTTTTTGGATTTTGGTATGTGGAAAGAGTTAACTTTTGACAGCATTAATGTTTTAACTAACATTCAATTGGAATTCATTTTTCAATAGAATACATGATTAACGTATTAATATGTTTGGAATGTGACCAACATGATATATCATATATGGGGGATAAATTATGGTATTCACATGCTCGGTAGATGAAATTTCTAGTAATTGTTTTCATTATACTACATTCTTGGACAAAAGTATTTTGGATAATCCAAAAGATTTGAAATGGATTATTTTGGGCATAAGTTAGTTTAAGGCTATAACTGTTTTAGATATTATTGATGGAATGTCATAATTATGTAATTTTAGAAAAAGGAAATCCTGCAGGACGGGCGCCAACTTGTCGCATCGGACAAGGCTGTGGGAATCGAACTCACAACCGATGTGCAAAAAGCCTTTATCTCCTACCACTGGCCTACAGGAAGTCCCTATTTAGTACAAATTACTTTTAATTTATTATGTGGTTTGATATATGATGTAGAAGTCCATTTTAGCAACAAAATAAGATTAATCTCACTATAGATGGACTTATCTATATGTTATAACTTTTTCAAACCTTTTGTTTGAAACAGATAGAATTACTCATCATTCTATCACATGATCTGCTAACACTTCATGGATGACAAATTCAACTTCATTTCATTAGGAGATGAAGTGTAAATTGTTCAAGGCACAAACAATGGTGATATTGTACCAAAATCAAGTAAGTATTTATTTTGATTTGAAAATTCTACATCATTAGGGAAATGACCTTGAAAACTAAAAATAGGTTGTCTTACTGCCCTCATATCTGATGAATTAGATGGTACCTTAGAACATCACAAATTGATGGATTTGTGATTTTTGGATTTTTCATTGCCATGTTCTCTACCACTCTCCATGATAACATGATTTTTAGATTTTTGTTCCATATCCATATTTTCACCTATCTTCTCCTATATGGAAACCCAATGACGAGTTACTTCGGGTAAGCATTACGTCTCATAATTTAGTTTTTAAAATTATGTTTTAGTATTCCTTTTTATAATGTGGGTTTTTATGAATACTAAATGATATATAACCCCGACGAATTTCAAGGGTGAAATTAATTTTAAGGGTGGTATAATATAACAACCCGAGATTTTATAAGATATATTAATTTTAATTTCTTTCATATCTTCTATTGTACGCTACAGAAAGATTATCTTGCGTGATACGCAACACCGTATTAGCTTGCCGTATACGCAACACTGATCTTGGATCGTGTTACAGACAATTTCATGTTTGTTTGATATTAGTTATTCTACGAAACATTGAGTGTATATATATATTCAATGTATAAATGAAAATGGTTGTATTTTTTTACACGCAACAACAAAGGAGTAATGCACTACACGCAACCCTAACATGGCTTTCATTACACGCAATAGCGACCTTCATCGATAGCGTGTGTTGTACGCAATACCAGGTTTTACTAAACAATGATATATTTTTATAATATTATTATAAACGAGCTGTTATGAATATTATTAAATGAAATTTTAATTTTATTACATTAATATTCATCTTACTCATTTTATATAACATGGTATAATAAGAAAATAAATTTTTAGGGTAAAATAAGTATTTTTCAAAAAAATGCAGTTTTGCCGCCTTTTGATGTTGCACCCACTTTAAATCTAGTTTTTAACATGTATATAAGTTCAATTTGACAAAATAAATTTTTTTTTGAATCAATATATTAAAATTTACTTTGGATAAATTTTTCATTTTGTTCTGATAACTTTTAGAATTTAATGAGTATTAAAAACATGCTATATTTTAAATTAAAACAATTTTTTTCATCGTACTAATTTATGTGGTTAAATTATAATATTAATTTTTTTTAAAGTATAATTAGAATATTTTTTTACCATTTAATATAATTTTTGTCATTAGCATTGATTATACAATGAATTCGTAGGTTAAATCAGTTCATTCTTTTGCAATGTTTTAAACAATAACCCGTTTTCTTTCGACAACGGGATTAATTTTAATTTAATTTATGCAACTTCTGTGTATTGAATTTGGAAAAATGGATTCCATATTTGGAATTATTAGGTCCAAATTATATTAATATAATATTTTTTATTTTTGGGCCTTATGAATAGTAACTACGGTAAATTTTATTTACCATAGTAAAAGGTAAATCGGGTAATTAAGGGTAAATATAAAATTATAAAATTACCCTAACACTTTTATTAATACAATTGGATGATTTTATTTTGTATTATGTTATTTTTGGGTCGAAATGGAATCCATTAGAACCCACATGGAGGTGATTAAGACCTTTAGTTTAGTTTATTTAAAGGAAAGTGAAATATGTCTCACTCCAACATAAATAATTAATGTATTTCTAATATAAGGTTATATAGAATATAAATTCTGTTATAAATACTTATTTGAAATATTAATTTTTTTTCATTATCAAGGTAATTTATTTGTAATTTTTAAGAGTTATTTAATTACCTTATTAGCTTATACATTAATGATGCAGAAATTATTTATTTAGTAAAAAAATAAATAATATTGTTTTTTTTTTGAAATTTCATTACATATTAAAGAGCTCAAAAACTAGACCCAAACTTATTGGTAGTGTATATATACACCATAGTCATCCAATTAACGAATATATGACTGTTTGGAGTCTTATAAAATTGATTATGACCCTTATATTATATTATTTTATATAATGTCGAAGTTGTCACCTTCATAATTAAATAAATGTAACATTTTAAAATTTGGGTTTCTTAGAGCATAAATCCGACTAAATGTATTATTATGAAATATATAATATTTATCTTTATCCTAGTATTTTATTTTTAATTTTTATACAACAAATAAATATATTTTATAATTATAAACAAATGATGTAGTAATTATTTTATTAAGAGAAAGATCAAATAAATGGTTTTACAAATACTAAAATAAATATACTATGTACTATTTAATGTGCTCCACTAATTTTATAGATTACCATGACATGTTAGGAACAAATTAAATATTTTGTTTCGAATATATCCTCTATTTAGAATTTATTTAAATTCATAAAAATGAATACTGTCAAAATTGACACTATTGTTTTTCTCATAAAAATAAAATATTATTAATTTGTTTAAAAATCAAAAAAATATTTAAAAATTATAAATTGAAATTTATATAGTCTAAAATATCATAAATTATCTAATTATGGATAATTCACAACACATATGTAATTATTTATAACAATTTAAAATTTAGAATCTTATTATCACAGAAACAATTAATAGATTAAATAAGGATAAATCAAGTTGATAAAGTTTAAAATAAATTCCCTACATGTCTAAATTTTATTTTCTGATTATATTACAACCCTATATCATCTAATATTAGAATATGAGTTATTTTTGGTGTTTTTTATGTGGGGTTATTTTGATTATAAATTAATATTTTTAATATTTCCAAAGGTGCCCCTCTCCTCCCTTATAAAAAGGGAACGCCTTCCCACTTATCTTCACACCTTTTGAGCCTTGACGCTTGGCCATAACCTGCCCATTTATCTTATCCACTTCCCTAGAAACATTCTGGAGGTTTTGGTCTTCTGAAAAGACCAACTATACTTCTTTAAGAGAAGGCTTAAAGGAGGTGCATTGAAGAAGAGGAAATCTCTTCTTTAAATTCTCTCAAGTTTCATTCTTCTTCAACTTCTTCTTATTTAGTTGTTTCATTATAAAGTTATAACATAATTATCACTCATATACTGATATGTCACTATAAATATGAAATAACCCTATTTCACCTTCTATCCATCCTACAGAAAACGAAATCACCACACGTGCATACATACGGAATACCATCTCCACGACGTGGTGTAATCAGTTTTTCCACCACCACCTTACATGGATGGGTACAATGGTGTAAATATATAAATATATATGGTTATTGTAAAGTTATTTTGATTCGTTATTTTTATATATACACTTATATACAATTCCATGATAATGGGAATCATATCATCGCTCGTGCGTACGTACGAACTACCGTCTCCACGAACGCGATGAGATTCATTTTACATGATTAACTATTCAAAAATGATTATAAAGTATATATAATGAATAATAATGAAATATATGACATTATGAAGATAATGGATATATATATATATATATATATATATTTCATCTACTTACTTCCATTCAAGTCAATAAGGAAAAGAAAACAGCATTCATGCGTACGTATGGCCTAACGTCTCCATGAACGGTGTATTTCATTTCATTTAACTATATAATATATATATATATATAATAAATATATATGATATTTATATCATGATTTACATTCTGGAAGTAATTAAATCATGATATAAGTAGTAATAATATCAAGAACAACAAGTCTAAACATGTAAGATAAATAAAACGTTTCACCAAAAATGCTGCTTTGACATGAAATTTATAAAAGAACGGGTAATATAAAGTCATTAGTGAACCATATATGATATCATAACAATGAATATGATTCTGTAATAAGTCAATGACATTATTTAAATCATTATACAGGAGTTTCGGATATGTACAAAGCATATCGGACTTAAGGTAAGGGATAATTATTCCTATCTCATTCTTATCTGAGATTGTTTATTCGTAAGTATTTACTGGTTTATCATCCATGTCCACATGATCTCAAAATTTTTCATAAAATTTTTTCATTTCATCCATGTATGTTTAAAGTAATTTATAACCTTTTTGACTTTTACCACATTATATGGAAGGAATCATTCTTTTACCAAACGAGGTACTTTTTGACATTTCCGAAAAAAGTACGAGAAGAATGACATTTTTATCTTATATGATATGAATGGATTTTTACGGTTTCATAAAGCCTAATTTTCACTAAGATTACTCTATAATATTTTATTAATATTTTCAAAAAAATTCTTTTCTTTTAAAATTTCATGGATTTTTTTGAAAATAAAATGGTTTTGAAGAAAAAATGATATTTTCCTCAATAATTCATTTCAAGTGGTTTTTCAAAATCATTTTCCATCTAAGATGAAATTATTTCATATGTGTATGTTTCAAGTATAATGTCTCTATGATTTACATGGTTTGACTTTTATTATGATGAAATATCCATTTGTTTTATATGGATTATGTGATGATGGGATGATGTTTATGAAACCCATTTTATTCATTGGGTTAGGATGAATGATTTATGTTAATTTGGTGGATCATGTAAGAATGATTTCATTATCAGATTGGTGGGACCTATATCTCCCTTCAATGCATTGGGTAATGATTTATATCTCATGTGATAGACATGGCTGGAACGGTACGTTAATCCGGTTCAGGGTTACAGGACTGGAACGAGGAGTGAACTCGATTCAGAATGGGACTTTTTCCTCTAAGATGGTATTGGCAATAATGCCTTGGCTACTATGGAAATCATAACACGTGCTTAATATATTCCACAATTACATGTTTTATTACCATTCTAGTTTATCATGACTAATGTTCCTTTATGATCTATGCCTTGTGTACTTCCAAGATTTATGTCGTTGCTCATGATTTTGATGTTTAGATTTTATGTTCATGTTTTTGAATTGAAATGTTTATGGATTGATTTATGTTCTCTATGCTTACCCTTACTGAGCATTTGAGATCCCCCTTTATATGTTTTCTTTTCCCCAGGATTTAATAAATGGTTTTAGGTAAAAAAACAAAAGGGGAATATCTTTATGCGAGATGTTGAATATCATTCACCACGATTAGAAGATTATGTTCCGAGTTTCGAAAGACACTAAACTATTACTGCCCTTGTGTATTGGATCTTTTTATGTATTATGTATTCTAAAAAAGTAATGTAATTTCCATGTATGTCAAGCTTCAGGTCTCTACATTTGGTATCATTGGAAAGGATTAGTTAACCTTTGGAAACTATGATGCAAACACATTAGTGAGATCCCTATAGATATTTCTAAGGTATGTCTAGGGATGTCCATAAGGATAAGTAGAAGTATAGGTTATAGTCCTATAATTATGATAACGATCATGAATAACCTAGGATTAATCCTGTGATGTTAGAGATTAAATGTACTCCCCTTGATTATGTTGTTTTTCTAGCATGATTTATGCCTCTCACTCAATTATTTTTGGGTTTTAGAAAATGACTGGAAACCAAAAGATTCATGTTAATGGAGAATATGATGGAAAATAAAATGATATTCTTCATAATCAAGAAAATGAAATGGGATTTGGAAGGAAAACATCGTTATTATGCCAAATCAGCAATCTCATAATATGATCAATAATCTCAACTTTGGTATGTTTCCTGACTCAGCTAATAAGAGAAATATGGAGTTTCATGATGATCATAGAGGAAACAATGTTCAATTTCACTCATGTGAATCATGTGGGAAGATACATCAAGGAGAATGAATCAAAGGAACATGAAGATTCATTGGGTGTGGAAAAGAAGGACACAAAGCCAGTAAGTGTAAAGGAAAAGGTTTAGTAAGCACCATGGTCACGGATAATTGTATTTCTATGACATCAACAACAATTAAATGTTTTAAATGTGGAATTTATGGGAATTATTCAAATCAATTCCCTAAGGGAAAGTCTCATGAATAGAATCAGCATTGTCGTATGGGTAGTATTTATGTTGATGATGATGAAGAGACTATGAATGATATGTGAGATTAAATATTTGTTCAGGCTTGGTCAATGTTTTAAGGAGGTAGTGTAATGATTTATGTTTATCAAGAGTTATGTTGTATAGGTAATGGTACTATGGAATAAAGACACATATAAGGATTGTTACACTATTTTTTTCCTAATGTATTTGAAAGTATATGTTGAATGGTACTGGTAACCATGAAAGGTTATTTATATATTTTTTTAAAGAAGATGATATGTGCATAATGAAGGGATACAGATAAAATGAAATGTTTTATAGTATTTATGAGCTCATGACTGATATAAGGAAAAAGTTATATCATGGTTTGAGTATATTGAATTTTTGGATTTTGGTATGTTGAAAGAGTTAACATTTGACAGCATTAATGTTTTCACTAAGATTCAATGGGTATTAATTTTTTCAAGAGAATACATGATTATGATATACACGTGTTTGTAATTCGACCAATAAGATATATCTTATATGGGGGATAAATGATGGTATTCACAAGCTCGGTAGATAACATTTCTAGTAATTTTTTTCATTATACTATAAGCTTGGACAAAACTATTTTGGATAAGTCTAAAGATTTTAAATAGATTATGTTGGACATAAGTTAGTTTAAGGATAAATCTGTTTTTGATATTATAGATGGAATGTCATAATGATGTAATTTTAGAAAATAGGAAAACCTACAGGAAGGAAGACAACCCGTCACGTCGGACAAGGCTCTAGGAATAAAACTCACAACTGAAGTGCGACAGGCCTTTATCACCTACCACTGGCCGATAGGAAGACCTTGTTTTGTATAAATTAGTTTTAATTTATTAATTGGTTTGATATATGGATTATAATCCCATTTTAGGAACCAAATATGATTAATCTCACTAATGATGGACTGATGTATATTTGATATATTTTTTAAACCTTTTGTTTGAAATAGATGGAATGACTCATCATTCTATCACATGATCTTCTAACACTTCACGAATGTCAAATTCAATTCCATTTATTTAGGAGATGATGTGGAATTTTTTCAAGGCACGAACAATTGTGATATTGTACCAAAATCAAGTATGTATTTCTTTTGATTCAATAATTCTTCATCATTAGGGAAATGACATTGAAAACGAAAAAAATGTTGTCCTCATGCCCTCATATCTGATGAATCAGATGGTACCTTAGAACATCACAAATTTATGGCTTTGTGATTGTTGGATTTTTCATAGCAATGTTCTCAACCACTCTCCATCAGAACATGATGGTTAGATTTTTGTTCCATATCCATATTTTCATCTATCTTCTCCTATATGAAAACCCAATGACGAGTTACTTTGGTTAATCATTACGTCTCATAATTTAGTTTTTAAAATTATGTTTTAGTATTCCTTTTTACGATTTGGGTTTTTATGAATAGTAAACGATTTATAACCCTGACGAATTTCGCGAGTGAAATTAATTTTAAGGGTGGTATAATATAACAACCCGAGATTTTATAAGATATATTAATTTTAATTTCTTTCATATCTTCTATTGTACGCTACAGCAAGATTATCTTGTGCTATACGCAACACCGTATTAGCTTGTAGTATACACAACACTGATCTTAGATGGTGTTACAGACAATTTCATGTTTGTTTGATAGTATTTATTCTATGCAACAATGAGTGTGTATATATATATATATATATATTAAATGGTATAAATGAAATATGGTTGTATTTTGTTATATGAAACAACAAAGAAGTCTTCCACTACACGCAACCCTAACTTGGCTTGCATTACACGCAATCACAACCTTCCTCGATAGCGTGTGTTGTACGCAATACCGGGTTATACTAAACAACAATATATTATTATAATATTATTATAAACTATCCGTTATAAATATTATTAATTAAAATTTTAATTTTATAACATTATTATTCATCTTATAGATTTTCTAGAGCATGGTATAAGAACAAAATAAAATTTTCGGGTAAAATAAGTAATTTTCCAAAAAAATGCAGTTTTACCGCCTATTGATCGCACAACCACTTTAAATATAGTTTTTAACATGTTTATAAGTTCAATTTTTCAAAATAAAAATTTTCATTGCAATAAATATATTAAAATTTACATTGGATAAATTTTTCATATTTTTCTGATAACTTTCACAATTTAATGAATAGTAAAAACGTGCTATATTTTAATTAAAAACTTTTTTCATCGTAATAATTTATGTGGTAAAATTATAATATTGACTTGTTTTAAAGTATAAATAGAATATATTTTTACCATTTAATATAATTTATATCATTAGCATTGATTTTACAATGATTTCGTAGGTTAAATCAATTCAATTTTTGCAATGCTTTAAACAAAAACCCATTTTCTTTCGACAACAGGATTAATTTTAATTTAATTTTTGCAACTTATTTTTATTGAAATTGGAAAAATTGATTCCATATTTGGAATTAGTGGGTCCAAATTATATTAATAGAAAACGTTTTTTTGGGAATTATGAATAGTAAATACGTTAAATTTTATTTACCATAGTAAAAGGTAAATTGGGTAATTAAGGGTAAATATACTATTATAAAATTACTCTAACACTTTTTTTAATACAATTAGATGATTTTATTTCGTCTTAATTCATATTTTGGTTGAAATTGAATCCATTAGAACCCACTTCGAAGTGATTAAGACCATTAGTTTATTTTATTTAAAGGAAAGTGAAATATGTCACACTCCAACATTAATTATTAAAGTATTTCCAATATAATGATATATAGAATATAAATTCTGTTATAAATACTCATTTGAAATCTAAAATGTTTTTCTTTATTGTGGTAATTTATTTGTAATTTTTAAGAGTTATTTAATTACCTTATTATCTTATACATTAATGATGCAGAATTTATTTATTTAGTAAAAAATCAATAATATTGTTCTCATTGAAATAGTAATACATATTAATGGGATAAAAAACCAGACCCAAACTTATTGGTAGTGTCTATATACACTATAATCATCTAATGACTGAATATAGGACCGTTGGGAGTCTTATTAAAGTGATTATGACCCTTATATTATTATATTTTATACAATGTCAAAGTTGTCACCTTCATAATTTAATAAATATATCATTTTATAATTTGAGTGTTTTAGAAGATGAATCCGACTAAATGTTTAATTATGAAATATATAAGATTTATATTCATCCTAGAATTTTATTTTCAATTTTTATACAACAAATAAGTATATTTAATAATTATACAAAAATGTTGTAGTAATTATTTTATTCAGTGAAATATAAAATAATTGGTTTTACAAATATTAAAATAAATTTTATATGAACTATTTAATGTGCTCCACTAATTTTCTAGATTACTATGTCATGTTATGAACCTATTAAATATTTTAGTTCGAATATTTTCTCTATGTGGAATTTATTTAAATTCAAATAAATGAATATTGTCAAAATTGACACTATTGTTATTTTATAAAAATAACATATTATTAAATTTTTTAAAAATCACAAAAATATTTTAAAATTATAAATTAAAATTTATATAGTCTAAAATGTCATAAATTATCTAATTATGGATAATTCACAGCAAATATGTAATTATTTATAACAATTTAAAATTTAGAATACTATTATCACAAATAAAATTTATTAGATTAAATAAGGATAAATCAAGTTGATAATGATTAAAAAAATTCCCTACATGTCTAAATTTTATAATTTGATGATATTAAAACCATATAACATATAATCATAGAATATGACAAATTTCTGGTGGGTTTTATGTGGGGTTAGATTTATTATAAATTAATATTTTTATTATTTCCAAAGGTGCCCCTCTCCTCCCTTATAAAAATGGAATCCCTTCCCACTTCTCTTCACACAGTTTTGAGCCTTGAAGCTTAGCCAAAACCTAAAAATTTCTCTTATACACTTCCACATAAACAGTCTAGTGGTTATGGTCTTCTCAAAATACCAACTCTACTTCCTTAAGAGAAGGTTTAAAGGAGGTGCGTCGAAGAATAGGTAATCTCTTCTTTCGATTATCTCAAGTTTCTTTCTTCTTCAACATCTTCATATTTTGTTGTTTCATTATAAAGTAATAACATCATCATCACTCATATACTGATATGTTTTTATAAATATTAAAGAACCCTATTTCACCTTCTATCCAACCTACGAAAAAAGAAATCACCACACGTGCGTACGTATGGAATATCGTCTCCACGCCATGGTGTAATCAGTTTTTCCACCACCACCTTACATGGATGGGTATAATGGTGTAAATAAATAACTATATATGGTTATTGTAAAGTGATATTGAAAATGTAATATTATACATACACTTCAATATAATTCCTTGATAATGGGAATGATATGATCGCTCGTGCGTACGTACGGACTACCATCTCCACAAACGCGAAGAGATTCATTTTCCATGATTAACCATTCAAGAATGATTATAATGTATATATAATGAATAATAATTAAATATATTACATAATTATTCTACTGTATTTATGTGTATATATATATATATCATCTACTTACTTCTATTCAAGTCAATAAGGTAAAGAAAACAGCGTTCTTGCGTATGTACGGCCTACCGTCTCCATGAACAGTGTATTTCATTTCATTTATCTATATATTATATATATATATACTGAATATATATGATATATATATCATGATTTAAATTCTTGAAGTAATTAAATAATGATATAATTATTAAAAATATCAAGAACAACAATTCCAAACACGTACGATAAATAAAACGTTTCACCCAAAACGCTGCTTTGACATGAAATTTACAAAAGAACGGGTAATATAAAGTCATTAGTGAACCATATATGATTTCATAACAATGAATATGATTCTCCAATAAGTCAATGACATTATTTAAATCATTATGCAGGAGGTTCAGATACGTACGAATCATATCGGACTTAAGGTAAAGGATAATTATTCCAATCTCATTCTTATATGAGATTTTTTATTCGTAAAACTTTACTGGGGTTATGTTTAACATCCATGACTATATGTTCAAAAAAATGTTTCATAAAATATTTAATTTTCTTCCATGTATGTTTAAAGTCATTTATACCCATTTTTGACAATTACCACATCGTATGGAAGGAATCTTTCTTTTACCAAACGAGGTACTTTTTGACTTTTCTGACAAAAGTTCAAGAAGAATCTTATTTTCAACTTATACGGCGTGAAGAGATTTTTACGGTTTCATAACGACTCATTTTCATGAAGCTTTCTCTACAATATTTTACGACTATTTTAAACAAAATTCTTTTCTTTTAAAATTTCATGGCAATTTTTGAAAAGAAAATGATTTTGAAGAAGAATGAATTTTTTCCTAAAGAATTCATTTCAAGTGTTTTATAAAAATCATTTTCCATCCAAGATGAAATTATCTCATATGTCTATGTTTCAAGTATAATGTCTCTATGATTTACATGGTTTCACTTTTCTTATGATGAAATATCCATTTTTTTATATGGATTATGTGATGATGGGATGATGTTTATGAAACCCGTTTTATTCTTTGGGTTAGGATGAAGGTTTTACGTTAATTTGATTACACAAGTAAGAATGATTTCATTATGATATTTGTGGGACCTATATCTACCTTCAATTCATTGGGTAAAGATTTATATCTAATGAGATAGACATGGCTGGAATGATAAGTTAAACTGGTTCAGTGTTACAGGACTGGAACGAGGAGTGAACTCGATTCAGAATGGGATTTTGTCCACTAAGATGGTCTTGGTAGCAATGCCTTGGATACTATAGAAATCATAACATGTGATTAATGGATACCACAATTACATGTTTTATTAACATTCTAGTTTTTCGTGATTAATGTTCCTTTATTATCTATGCCTTGTGTACTTCCATGATTTTTGTCGTTGCTCATGATTTTTTATGTTTAGATTTTATGTTCATGTTTTTGCACTCAAATGTTTATGGATTATTTTACGTTCTCTATGCTTACCCTTACTGAGCATTTGAGCTCACCATTTATATGTTTTCTTTTCCCCAGGATATAAAGAAATGTTTTAGGTAAGAAAACAAAATGGGAAGATCTTTATGGAAGATGTTGAAGATCTTTCACCATGATTAGAAGATTATGTTCCGAGTTTCCAAAGACACTACACTATTATGGTTCTTGAGTGTTGGTTCTTATTATGTATAAAGTATTTTGAATAAGTAATGTAATGTCCATGTACTTAATCCTTCAGGTCTCTACATTTGATGAGTTTCAAGGCTCAAAAGGGTGTGAAGAGAAGAGGGATGGGGTGCCCTTTTTATAAGGGAGGAGAGGGGCACCTTTGGAAAAACATAAAATATTATTTTATGAAAAAGTCATCTTCGCTTTATAATAGCTCCAAATTGATGTATTTCAAATCTAATGTGGGGATGGTTCGAAATATTCTCAACCAAAAGGTTTTAGACAAGTTTAGGTTTCTATTGTATCCTTATCATTTAGATTTAACTCTCTGTTTAACAATTTACCTTTTACCGTGTCTTCTTGTTTTCATACACTACGTGGTTAATAAACTTACTATAACAAGCCAATCCAACCCCAAGTGAGTCATTAATAATATATATAACCGTATCTATGTCATTTTGGTGATCCTTATATTTTTAGGAATATAATAACAATTATTAATATAATATATTTTTTAAAAACAAATTATGTCAATTTTGACACTATTTGGTAATTGATTTTTGTGAAAATCATAAGAACATGATTAGTTTGAAAAAAGTTAATGAAATCAATACTATAAAGTCAAGAAAACCTATAAAACTATTTTTTTTCATAATTATAATAAAAATACATTTATTTGGATATTTATAATATCAATTATGTTAATATTTCCTTAATAAGGTAATTACTGCATCATCATTGTGACATAATTAAATTAAATTATTTAATGTCTCAAAATTATAAATAAAATACCATTAGGTATGAAATATTTTTATCTTTCTAAGTAATATTTATAGTCTAATTTAGATTTTGTATACCCCTATATTAAATATTTTTTAGTTTTTAAACATTGATTTTAACTGATTTTATTCTTTTTTAAATAAAATAATAATAATTGTCCTAATCTAATCCAAGTGGACCTAAAGGGAATTATTTTATTACTGAGGTTGTTTTTGGTCGAATTAAACTTATCCAATATGATTAGGACATGTGTTAGGGTAATAATAATATCATTTTTACCCTTAATTACCATATTTACTTTTAACCGTGGTAAATAAAAGTAAAAAGATAATATTCACCAAATGTTATTTTTATATTATTGAACCACATTTTAATTCTTGATATTAACTATTCCTCTCAGATATTTGAAATTCCACTCACAAAAGTGGTAAAATTATGTTTTATGTAAATTTTCAAATTCTCCTAGGAGGTGGGTAATAGACGGTGAAAAGTTCAATAAAATTTTTATATATCTAAAATTATTATAAAATGACTCAAATGAATTACATTGAACTTATATAGGTATTATGTATCAATTTTTACCTAAAATAAATTTAAATAATATAAATAAATATTTAAATCAAAAGTCATTTTTTAAATAGAAACCATGTGTTTTCACTATTCATATTAAATTGAAAGTTTCACAAAAATTCCAAAAATTCACCCTAGGATAATTTCGATATTCTGAATCCTAAAATGAACCCCATTATGAATGATAAAATTTTAAAAATTTCCAAAATTGGGTATTACTATTCATAATGGTTAGTTAATAATAATATTATCATAATATCTCATTTAGTGAAATTAGGTATTGCATACTACACACGCTATCGAAGAAGGTATTGATTGCTTGTAATATAAGACAAGTCAAGTATGCATGTAGTGAATACTCTATTTGGTGTTTCGTATAACATAATCAAAACTTATTTCATTTATACATTAAACAAAATTTAGACTTAATGTTGCGTAGAATAATTTCCACAAAACGAACATGAAATTGTGCGTAACATGATCCAAGAATGGTGTTGCATATACTTTAAGCTAATACATTATTGCGTATAGTACAAGATAATCTTGGTGTAGTGTATAATAGAAGATATAAATGAAATTAAAAATAATATATCGCATAAAATATCTAGATGTTACATTCTAGCCCCCTTAAAATGAATTTCGTCTTCAAAATTCATCACGGTTATAAATGGTTTACTACATGAATGTTTCATTCATAGAAACCCACATCGTAAAAAGAAATACTAAAAGTTCATTTTAAAAAGGGGATATATAATCATAATAGTCACCCAATGTAACTCAACACTGGGTTTCCACATAGGATAACATGGGTGAAAATATGGATATGGAAGAAAAATATAACCATCAACTTTTGATGAAGAGTGGTAGAGGACATGGCTATGAAAAATACAACAATCACAAATCCATAAATTTTTGATAATCAACAATACCATCTACTTCATCAGATATAAGGTCACTAGGACAACATTTTTGGTTTTCAAGATCATTTCCCTAAAGGTGAAGAAATTGGTAATAGAATAAATACTTTCTTGATTTTGGTACAATCTCACCGTTGGTCATTCCATGGACAATTTCCACTTCATCTATTAAAAAAATGATGTTGAATTTTTCATTCGTGAAGTGTTAGTAGATCATGTGATTGAATGATGGGTCATTCCATCTATCTCAAACAAAAGGTTAGAAAAAGTTATCAAAAATACATAAATCCATCTATAGTGAGATAAATCGTATATTGTTCCTAAAGTGGACTTAAAATTCATATATCGGATTGATTAATATAATAAAACTACTTTTTACAAACCACGGACTTCATGCAGGCCAGTGGTAGGTGATAAAGGCTTGTAGCACATAGGTTGTGGGTTCGATTCCGACATCCTTTTCCGACGTGATGGGTTTTCGCCCGTCCTTCAATTTGTCCTTTTTCTAAAACCACATTATTATAACATTCCATAAATAATATTGAAAAAAGTTCTAGCCTTAAAAAATACTGACTTTTTTCCAACATAATCCATTCCAAAATTTAGGCTTATCCAAAATACTTTTGTCCAAGCTCGTCGTATAAAGAAAACAAATACAAGAAATTTCATCTGTCGAGAATGTGAATACCATAATTTATCTCCAATATATCATATGATATATCTTGTTGGTCAAATTAAAAACATGTGAATTTCTTAATCATGTATTCTCTTGAAAAATTAATACCCATTGACTCTTAGTGAGAACATGAATGCTATCAGAATTTAACACTTTCCACATACCAAAATCCCAAAATTTATATATACTCATACCATGATATAACATTGTACTTATATCAATCATGATCTCATTTCATTTTTTATTTATCTCTTCTTTATGCTCATATCATCTTCTTTCAATAAATATTTCAATCACTTTACATGGTAAACGGTACAATATAAATATTGAAACCCAATACATAGATATTCCAAAATTTCACAATGCTATAAATGAGATTCCATGATACTATTTTGAAATCCCATTACTTAAACACTTAATAATTAAACAACATCATTTTCACACTCAACATCACAAATAGTGATTGCATGTGACTTCCCTTTATCCTTTTCCGTAAGAGGTTTCTCACATTGATCATCATTAACCCTTGGATCACGGCATTGATTAGAATAATGCCCCACTTCCTTGCACTAGAAGCATTGAAGTGTTGGTGGTGCGTTCTCTATAGTCTTGTCTTTATTCACATCATTAGAAACCCTTTTTCCATTAATTAGAAACCCAGCTGCTCGATGACCTTCTTTTACACACATAAAACATTTTATAGTCCCTTACAGACAATCTCCACCATGAATTTTTTCCACATTTTGAGCGGAAATAAACATTCGTCTTCTTTTCACCATTATTCTGAAATTTCTCCTTAAAATCCATCTTTTGTTTCTTATCAAAAAACATGAGATTGATATGTAACACCAACTTCAATTTCTACCTTGATATCACAATGCACAATTTCTTCATAGATACTAATGTCTCGTATATCTAATGCCCTTCTAACACTTGGTTTTAAGCCACTAAATAATTGATCAACATTACTTTCACGTTGGATGATAGAGACAGATGCATACCTTTCAAGACTTGTATAATTCGCATCATATATACCAATAGATTCATCATCCTTTTTCATAAGCTCATGGAAATCATTTTCCATCTTTGTTCTAAGAATTCAAGGGGCGTACGTATTGAAAAATATGTTCTTGAACTCATCCCATTCTGGGGATTCATTTTCTTCTCGGGTCCTCATATTCATAATTAGAGTCCACCATTGATCTGCATCAACTTCTAAATAGTAAATAGCATGAATGAATTTTTCATGTTCCAAAGAGTGAAGTATAGAAAATAACTTTTCAATGGTATCGATCCATTGTTCAGCAATAAGTGGATCAGAAGACCCAATGAAAGATGGTGGGCATTACCTCATGATAGACTAAATATAATATTTTTCCCTTGTCTGCTCATTTAGAAGTCCAGAATGATTCATAGACCGTGTAAGTATAACAATATGATTTTTCACTCCATATACCATAACATTGGTTTGTTCAGGTGGAAAATCATTTAATTATCCATTACATTGATCAGCACGGTTCCTTTGGGTTCCATCCATCGTCTAAAACCCAAAAAGAATAGCGTGACAAGAAAAAATAATTCTAGGGAAAACAACATAATAAAGGGGGAGTACCTTCAATATATAACATCTTAGGGTTAATTCAAAGATGGTTACCATAATTCTAGGACTATAACCTATTCTTATACATAACCTTAGGGACATCCCAAGACATACCTTAGAAATATCTATAAGGATGTATCTAATGTTTTTGCATCCTAGATTCCAATGTTTAACTAAACCATTCCTCTGATACCAACTGTAGAGACCCAAAGCTTGACGTAAATGGACATTATAATTACTTTTGCAGAATAATTAATACATAAAAAAATCATACACAGATGGAACGTAATAGTTTAGTGTCTTTCAAAACTCGGAACATAATCTTCTAATCGTGGTGAAAGATCTTCAACAACTCCCATAAACATCTTCTCCTTTTGTTTTCTTACCTAAAACCTTTCTTTATATCCTGGTGAAAAGAAAACATATAAAGGATGATCACAAATGCTCAGTAAGGGTATTCATGGAGAAAATAAAACAAACCATATACAATTGAACTTAAAAACATGAAAATAAGGTTTATACATCAAAATCATGAGTTGTGAAATAAATATTTGCAGTTCAAACAACACAGGTCATAAAAGAACATTAATCATGATAAAATAGCATGGGAATAAAACATTTAATTGTGGAAAACCATTAAACACATCATATATAGAGACCCAAGATTGACGTACTTGGAAATTACATTACTTTTGTGGAATACTTACTACATGACAAAAACAGACACCCAAAGACTGTATTAGTTTAGTGTCTTTGGAACCTCGGAATGTAATCTTCAAATCGTGGTGAAAGATCTGCAACATCTCCCATAAATATCTTCCCATTTTGTTTTCTTACCTAAAACCTTTCTTTATATCCTGGGAAAAAGAACGCATATAATGGGTGGGCACAAATGCTTAGTAAGGTCATGCATGGTGAAAATAAAACAAACAATATACATTTGAAATTCAAAACATGAACATAACATTTAAACATCAAAATCATGAGCAATGACATAAAACATGACAGAATGTAATGCATAGATCATAATGAAACATTAATCATGATAAAATAGCATGGGAATAAAACATGTAATTATGGACAAACATTATGCACATGATGTGATTTCCATAGTAGCAAAGGCATTGCTACCAATACCATCTTAGTGGACAAATTCCTTTTTTGAATCGAGTTGACTGCTCATTTAAGTCATGTAACACTAGACCGGATTAACTTGTCATTCCAGCCATGTCTATCTTCTGAGATATAAATCTTTACCCAATGCATTGGAGGGAGATATAGGTCCCACCCATCTCATAATGAAATTATTCTTACTTATGCAACAATATAAACATAAATAATCCATCTAAACCCAATGAATAAAAATGGGCATCATAAACCTGATCCCATCATAACATAATCAATATAAATCAAATGGATACATGTCATCATAAGAAATGTGAAACCATGTAAATCATAGAGATATTATACTTGAAACATACACATATGAAATAGTGGCTTCTTAGATGGAAAATGGTTTTGATAAAACACTTGAATCGAATTCTTGATGAAAAATATCCTTTCTTCATAAAAATCATTTTCTTTTCAAAAAATTCCACACAATTTTAAAAGAAATGGATTTTATTGAAAATAACAACGACATGTTGTAGAGTAAACTTCATGAAAATATAGCATTATGAAATCGTAAAAATCTGTGAAATCCATATAAGTTAAAAAAGCATTCTCTCGCACTTTTGTCAGAAAAGTCAAAAAATACATCGTATGGTAAACAAAAGACAAATTCCTTCCATAAGATGTGGTAAAAGTAAAAAGACGGTAAAAATGTATTTAAACATACATGTAAAAAAATTTAACATTTTATGAAAACATTTTGAGAACATATGTACAAGGATAATAAACATAACCCCAGTAACTAATTATTAATAAACAATCTCTGATAAGAATGAGATTGGAATAATTATCCCTATCCTTATCTCCAATTTTTCCGTATGTGTCCAAGACTCCTCTTCTTCGACGCACCTCCTTTAAACTTCTTCTTAAGGCACTAGAGTTGGACTTTTGAGAATTCTAGAACCTCTATTATATAACTAGAGAGGTTGAGAAGAGTAGTTGTTAGGGTTTGGCCAAGATTCAAGGCTCAAAATGGTGTAATTAGATGAGGGAGGAGGTGCCCTTTTATAAGGGAGGTGAGGGACAACTTATGAAAACATAAAATATTATTTTATAATAAAGTAATATTCAGTTTATAATAGCTCCAAATTGATTTATTTAGCACCTAAGGTGGGTATGGGTCGAAATCCTCTCAACAAATTGGTCATAGACAAGTTTAGGTTAATATTTTATCGTTATCATTTAGATTTAACTCTAAGTAAAATTATTTAACTTTTACCGTGTCTTTTTGTTTTCTTACAATATATGGTTAAGAAACATACTATAAAAATTCAAACAAACACCAAGTGGTTCACTATTAATATATATATCCTTATCGAAGTCATTTGGCCGATCCTTTGATTTTTAGGAATAAAATAACAATTAATAATATAATATTTGTTTTAAAAACTATTTTATGCAAGTTTTGACACAATTTGGTAATTGATTTTTGTTAAAATCATAACATTAGAAGTTCGAAAAAAGTTAATTAAATCAATTCTAACATGTCATATGAACCTTGAAAATTAGTTGAATTCATAAAAAGTCTAAAATTACATTTATTTGGGTATTTATGAAATCAATTCTTTTAATATTTTATTATTTAGGTAATTACTGCATCACCATTGTGTCATAAATAAATTAAATTATTTAGTGTATAAAAATTATTAATAAAATACCATTAGGTAGGAAATATGATTAGATTTATAATTAATATTTATAATTGATTTTATCTTATGTATATCCCTTTATTAAAAATGTTTTTTCTTATTAAACTTTGATTTTAACTATTTTAACTATTCTTTAAATAAAATAACAATAAACGTCCTCATCTAATCAAAGTGGTCCTAAAGGGTGATATTTCATTTATAATGTTGTTTTTATTCAAATTACACTTATCTAAAAGAATTAGGACAAGTTCTATAGTAATACTAATATCATTTTTACCCTTAATTACCGTATTTACTTTTAACCGTGGTAAATAAATGTAAAACTTACTATTCACAAAAATTTATTTTTATCTTATTGAAACACATTTTAGTCCTTTATATTAACCGTGTCTCTCAGATTTTCAAAATTCCACTCACATAAGTGAAAAAATTATGATTTATGTATGTTTGCAAAAAGCTCATATGAGGTAGGTAAAAGACGGTTAAAAGTTTAATAAAATTTTTATATATCTAAATTTGTTATGAAATGAATCCAATGAATTACATTGAACTTTTATAGGTATTATGTATCAATTTTTAACTAAAATAAATTTAAATAAAATAAATAATTATTTAAATAAAAATTATGTTTTTAAATAGTAACCTTGTGTTTTCCCTATTCATCAAAAATTGAATGTTTTCAGAAAAATAACAAAAATTAACCCTAGGCTAATTTCGATATTCAAATTCCAAAAATGAAGTCCATTTTAAAAAATAAAATTTGAAAAAGTGGGTATTACTATTCATAATGGCTAGTTTATATAATATTTTAATAATATATCGTTGTTTAGTGAATCTATGTATTGCGTACAACACACACTATCGTGGGAAGTCGTGATTGCTTGTAAAGCAAGCCAAGTCAGGGTTGTGTGTAGTTAACGATTCATTTGTGGTTCTGTATAATTTAATCCAACAATATTTCATTTAAACATTGAATATATATATATTTACACTCAATGTTGAGTAGAATAACTTCTATCAAACGAACTTGAAATTTTGTGTTACACGAGCCAAGAATAGTGTTGAGTATATGGTGTTGCATATAGAACAAGATAAATTTTGTGTCGTTTACGACACAAGACAACAATGATATTAAAAAGAATAATTCTCCTAAAATCTCGGGTTATTACATGATATGATTTCCATAGTAGCCAAGGCATTGCTAACAAAACCATCATAGTGGACAAAGTCCCTTTCTAAATCAAGTTCACTCATCGTTTCAGTCTTGTAACACTGAACCAGATTAACATACCGATCCATCCATGTCTATCTCATGAGATATAAATCCTTACCCAATTCATTGGAGGGAGATATAGGTCCCACCCATCTCATAATGAAATAATTTTTACTTGTGCCAGAAAATAAACTTAAAACGTTGATCATAACCCAAAGAAGAAAATGGGTTTCATAAACACCATCCCATCATATCATTATCCATATAATAAAATGGATATCATTTCATTATAATAAATGTGAAACCATGTAACTCATATAGTTATTACAATTGAAACATACACATGTGAAAAAATTTCATCTTAGATGGAAAATGGTTTTGATAAAACACTTGAAAATAATTATTGAGGAAAATATCCTTTCTTCTTAAAAATCATTTTCTTTTCACAGAGTGCCACACAATATTAAAATAAAAGGATTTTATTTAAAATAACCATGAAATCTCGTAGAATAAACTTCATGAAAATAAGGCTTTATGAAACCGTAAAAATCTGTTCACACTGTATAAGTTAAAAAAACATTCTTCTAGTACTTTTGCCGGAAAAGTCAAAAAGTTCCTCATATGGTAAAGAAAAGAAATATTCCTTCCATAACACAATGTAAAAGTAAAATAGGGGTAAACATGACTTTAATGATAAATGTAAAAACTTTAAACACTTTATGAAAAACATTTTATGGACATGGATGAAAAATATACCCCAGTAAATACCTACGTATAATCAACCACAGATAAAAATGATATTGCAAAATTATCCCCTACCTTATGTAATATTTCTTCTATATGTGTCTTAGACTCATTTATAGTGGGTTTAAACATATTATTAACTTGTAACAGACCCATAATAATATTTATGATATCATATATGATTCACTTACGACTTTATATTATCTATTCATTTGTCAATTCCATGTTAAAGCAGCTTTTTGGGTAAAATCGTTTCATTTATCGTCTGTGTTTTGACATGAAATTATTAATATGATTACTTTGATCATGATTAATTAATTCCATAATATAAAACATGATTTATATATAATATATATTCATAATATACATATATATAATAGATAGATAAATGGAAATAAATATACAGTCCAAGGAGACGGTAGGTCGTACGTACGCATTACGCTATTTTTCATTTCCTTATTGAATTGAATGGAATTAATTAGATGAAAAACATATATATATATACACATAAATCCAGTAGAATTATTATGTCTTATATTTCATGATTACTTAATATATATACTTTATAATCATTCTTGAATTGTTAAAATGGAAAATGAATCTCATCGCGGCGTGGAGACGGAAAGCCGTACGTACGCACGAGCGATGATATCGTTCCCATATTTTTTGAATGGAATTGGAGTGGATTATATAATATCATAGAATCAGTATTATGTTAAAAAAATTATATATAGTTATTCTATACACCATTATACCCATCCAAGTAAGGTGGTGGTGGAAAAACATATTACACCGCGACGTGGAGACAGTATTATGTATGTACGCACGCGCGGTGATTTCATTTTCTGTAGGCTGGATAGAAGGTGAAATAGGGTTGTTTCATATTTATAATAACATATAATTATATAATTAATACTGATTCTATTACTTTATAATGATATAACTAAAGAATATGAAGTCGAAGAAGAAAGAAACTTGAAAGAGTCGGTAGCAGAGATTACCACTTCTACGACGCACCTCCTTTAAACTTCTTCTTAGGGCACTAGAGTTGGTCTTTTGAGAATACCAGAACCTCTATGATGTAAATATAGAGGTTGGGAATAGTAATTGTCAGGGGTTGGACGAGCTTCAAGGATCAAAAGGGTGTGAAGAGAAGAGGGTAGGGGTGCCCTTTTTATAAGCGAGGAGAGAGGCACCTTTGGAAACGTTTAAAATATTATTTTATACCAAATTCATATTCAGTTTATAATAGCTCCAAATTGATTTATTTCGAATATAAAGTGGTGATGAGTCTAAATCATCTCAAAAAAATGGTTTTAGACAAGTTTAGGTCACTATTATAACCTTATCATTTATATTTAACTCTAAGTTAAATAATTTAACTTTTACTGTGTCTTCTTGTTTTCTTACACTACATGGTTAATAAACATAATATAACAAGGAAACGAACCCCAAGTTTTACATTATTAATATATATAACCTTATATATGTAATTTGACCGAACCTTAGATTTTTAGGAAAATAATAACAATTAATAATATAATATTTGTTTTAAAAACAATTTTATGTCAATTTTGACACTATTGGAAATTGATTTTTGTGAAAATAATAACACCATGATTAGTTCGAAAAATGTTAATTAAATAATTACTAACATGTCATATTAACATATAAAATTAGTGGAATTCATAAAAATTATCAAATTACCTTTATTTGGATATTTATCATATCAATAATGTTAATATTTCCTTAATATGGTAATTACCGCATCATCATTGTGTCGTAAATAAATTAAATTATTTTATTTTTAAAAATTATAAATAAAATACCATTAGGTATGAAATATTTTTAGATTTTTAATGAATATTTACAATCGAATTTATATTATGTATAACCCTATATTAAATATGTTTTAGTTATTAAACTTTGATTTTAACTATTTTAACTCTTTTTTAATTAAAATAATAAGAAATGTTCAAATCTAATCCAAGTGGACATAAAGGGTAATATTTTATTCCTAAGGTTGTTTTTTTTCGAATTACACTTATAAAATTGAAATAGGATGTATGTTAGGTAATAAAAACATCATTTATACCCTTAATTACCCTATTTACTTTTTTCCATGGTAAATAAAAGTAAAAAGATTCTATTCACCAAAAATTATTTTTATATTTTTGAAACACATTTTACTCCTTGATATTAACCGTGTCTCTCGGAGTTTCAAAATTTCATTCACAGAAGTGGTAAAATTAATTTTTATGTAAATTTTCAAATTCTCCTAGTAGGTGGGTAAAATACGTTGAAAAGTTCTATAAATTTTTTATATATCTAAAATTTTATAAAATGAATCAAATGAATTACATTGAACATATATAGGTATGAAGTATCAATTTTGACATAAAATAAATTTAATTAAAATAAATAATTGTTTAAATAAAAATTCGGTATTTATATAGTAACCCACTTTTTTCTCTATTTATCATAAATTGAAATTTTTCAAAAAAATACGAAAAATTCACCATATGATAATTTCGATATACCGAAATCCAAAAATGAAGACCATTTTGAAAGATAAAATTTATAAAATTTTAAAAAATGGGTATTACTATTCATAACAGTTAATTCATAATAATATTTTAATAATATCTCGTTTAATGAAACATGTTATTGCGTACTACACACTCTATCAAAGAAGGTCATGATTGTGTGTAATGCAAGCCAAGTCAAGGCTGCGTGTAGTGAAAGCTCCATTTGGTGATGCGTATAACATAATCATAACTTATTTCATTTATACATTAAACAAAATATGTACATAATGTTGCGTTGAATAATTTCCACAAAACAAACATGAATTTTTGTGTAAGATGAGCCAATAATAGTGTTGCGTATACTGCAAAATAATACGGTGTTGCATATAGTACAAGCTAATCTTAGTGTAATGTACAATATAAACATCTAAGAAATTAAAAATAATATATCTCATGTGTTACAATTACTATTCAATATAATCAAATAACCACATGTAAATTCACAACTAATCCCCGATTAATAGAACACATAATATAAGATATCATAAACATAACATCATTTCCACAATCAAAGTCAATTTATATAAATTCATATGTCCTTAATGAAATAATCAAAAATATTTTTTCTTGTGAGACAAACTGAGGAACCATGCGATTAGAGTGGGCCCCCCATATCACTTACTATGTCCAATGACCTCTTCATATGGATTGGGAGAAATATATTCAACTTCAACATCATAAATGAAAAACTATCTTAATAAATTTTAACAATTACCCCAATCAATAATCAAAATAAATATAAACAATCATTTTATGAAACAATAAAAGTATTGTTCTTAGATTCCCAAATCAACAATCTTAATAATAAATATATAAATTAATATAGATAATAGTATAAAAAATTACATCCCTAGTGAACATTATGATAAACCATTTATATGAATAATACAGAAGGCATCGTTATATAATATCTCTATTTGAACAAAATTATTATAATGTTCTTCTTTGTTAATGAATTGAAATACTGTTAAAATGTCACGAAAAACATTATACAGTCAAACATACTTTTTACAAGGGAAGTAACATTATGAAAACACCTCTAGAATATTATTAAGATGGTTTTCCATGAATTTTATTTAAAATTTAAATGATGATTCAATGAAATATGTGGTTATGATGACATGAAATACCGTAAATGTTGAGTACATTAAAAAACATTCCTTCAACATTTTACAATGAAATTACAAATGTGAATTGTTAGTAAAATGATAGGAATATTCCATTCAAATAACTTTTGAAATATCCTATAATGGGTAAATATGGCGTTTAAAAATTATAAAGTGTTATTATAAATGAATAAGTAACATTTTTATAAAACATTTATATAGAAGAAAATGGTTTTTATACAAAACAGGTAAATGATGACATATTTTCTTAAAAACTCCTTTTATTGACCATTTTGATTTCAATTTAGATAAAAAAGTTACAATTAATTGAAAATGTCATGAATATCTAAAGAATAATTAAATTTCATTTCATTAAGATATAAATATTTGAAAATTCATACAATATAAACTTATACATAATCAATCCAGAAATATAATGAGAATGTGAAATAAAAAATTAAAACTTTGGTATCCAATGGGTCATAAACCCCTTGAAATAAATTGTTTCAAATGAGACATTAAATATCATTTACATAAATATGTTCATGATACAAAATATGAAAGGTGAAATATATCAATTAAGTAAATGAAATTATTTTTATCAATGGAATATGTCTCACATTTGTATATTTGAGAGGATAACACCTTAACTAATGTCTGATTTGATTCATACATGAAAAAAAATACAAAATAATAAATATACATATATATATTTAAGATATTATAGAACCATACACACATATTTCACACAATTAATTATTTACTTATAACATTTTTGAACTCTATTATTTATAATTCATTTTTAAAACACCGATCTGGGTGACAACACATTCATTTTTCATGTTTGTTTTTATTTTTTTTAGTTTTAGTCCTTGTACATTTATCATGGTTACATATAACATATACTATAAAAATTGTTAAAAAGATCACACACAGTCATAATAAAATTATTTAAAATATTCCATAAAACATAAATATTGTTAAATGATCTACACATCTCCTGTAGATGGTGGGTTGTAAATATACAAGAATGTTCTTTTCATTTTTCATTTGGATGATAATATTAAAGATAAATAAAATTTAAAATATTTTGAATCATTATTAAATAATATAAATAATATATTATCATAAAATCAATAAATATTACCAACCAATAGAAAATAAAACCAAAAAATCACATCACCTCGTGGAGGTTCAAGTCAACAAGTATTCATTAGAGATGTTATCTTATTCCAAAGCATTGAAAGTAAATATAATACATATTATATTTTAACTAAATAAACAATAATATTCCTTAAATATTATAAATATTTATATATATTAATAATTCACTATTATATCAAACTGTGCGTCATGGTGATATAAAATGAATTACATCACTACACAAGATGGTATTCAATCTTAGAAAAATTTGACAATTTAATTTTCCATTTGGTAGAAGAGGATATGGATATGGATTATTACATTAACATAATAATATATATGCATATAATAAAATCTATTTTATTTATTATATCATTTGTGATTAATATTTGAAGTAGTCTGAGGAAGAAATAAAATGAAAAAAGAATTCATTAGAAATATATATCATCATTAGACACCCCTTTATGTTTTGAAATAAATCCATATAAATAGATTTATGATAAATAAATAGACTCAATTTAATGGATAGGGTTTTAAGGAATATATATTTTTACATATTGGATGATCAAAAATGATATGTAAGTGTGATGGGGATATGAGAGGGGTGTCTATTTATACGTAGTTTAGAGGACTCTCATCGAATATTTGAAAATTAATAAATTATAACCACGTTTTATAGAATAAATATGGATGAAAAATTTCTCATCCATGATCCTTATATATGATAATTTCAATTTATATAAGAAAGTGAAATGATTCATTCTATAATGTCATTTTAACCCTTATCCTTTTATATGAATTCATTGAAAACATGTTTTTACATAAACCACAAATATTAATTTTTACATTTTTCTTATTCATTTAGAAAAAACCTATGTTAGAATGTTTATATAGTATTATGTATGATAATTCAAAATATTTAGTCCACTATTCCATATTCAATTCAATGATTTTTATTTAATGAATTTTAAATTAACTCGCATGTGAATCGTAAAAACATTATTCCCAGGGAAATATTTTCATTAAAATTATTTTTTATAATTAATTTATTACCATAAAATATATTTATTCATTATAAAAAAATTATTTTCTCATATATTAGTTATTAAAATTAAATCACTCAAAATGAAGGGAAGAGTAATAATTATATAAAATTTTATGGATCTTTTATACTTTATAATACTCATATTGAAAGCTATTGAAGAAGAATAATTTCTGTAAATAAATATACATTGTAATCTATCATTATGTAACATACATCCCTATATAAAGTAATTCTTCCATAGAAATTTATATAATTTTATCTCATTAAAACATTTTAGAAGTATATTATCAAAACCTCAATATACTCCCACATAACCTATTATATCATAAGAATATTCCAATATTAGTTTACCAAATAAATTATTTAATTCATCATCAATTATACTATAGTGTCTAGAATTTGGGTATGATCGTAAAAGGAATATATAATCATATCCAATTCTATTTCATTGTCTGCTATAATATTTATCTGGTATGTAGTTTACATATTAACAATGATATATTAAACACATCATGTAATTTAGTGAGACTTAGTGGAATTAAAAATTGTAAGTCATAGCTCCAATTCATTCGAAGATTTGAAAATTTTGGATGTACATGTAGATCAATAACACCATTTTATAGAACCTTATCACACCATTACATAAATATAATTTCATTAAAAATATGATCTCCTTCTTGATATTCCAAATCTATCTTACCATTATCACCATAGTCATTTTTCTTGCATTAATCCACACTCTTATGTGATTGAATAAAATTTAACATTTTACACCTTCTATAGATGTTATAGTCCTATAATAAATCATCTTACAACTTCATCCCAACAATATGTATTACAAAATGAAATTCCATATAATGTTTCATATGACTCCATTTTATTTTTATAATGGAATATATTATTATTGGAGAATTATTGAAAATGTTAATATTGTTCCTACATAGAATGAATATTTATATAAAATGACTCTAAAAATAATTATAAGGTTTTAATGGTCCTTTTAAATAGTATATGGGTTTTAAAGGGTTTAGAATATATAAAATGAAGATAAGAATCATTAGCCTTATGATGACATTTCCATAACTTTTAAGTAAATCATGGGTCACAATTAGACTTAATTAAAAGACCATTTCCATGAATTATTTCAAATTCCTTGATATAGATTCGATAATGGACCACCATAGGTAAATAATCATTTATATAATCTAAATGTGCACATCTAGTAAGGTGATCACCAATAATCCATATTGCATCATTGTTACAATGATTCATTAGTAATCTATTAGAATTGACGGGAATAGGTCCATAGTAATGGAATCACATTTCCTCATATAAATAGGAATATGTTTCATGGAACCTTTATATTTTGTCTCGCAACCTTCACCACCTACAAAGATGAACATGTAGAATCATAAACAATAATTTACATAATTATAATAACACTAAAAAATCTTCCAATATTTATACATATTGCAGATACAATGGGTTATTGTGAGATATGAGCTAAAATAATCATCCACCAATCCCCTCTATAGATTATGTATAGATGGCAAAGGTAGTATGTTTCCAATGTTGGAAAATAAATCTTCACAATCAATCTCTCCAATTTTTATTATTTAATGGGTTAAATATACCATTGAAAATTATAAATATCAGGACAATAAATATTATGTTATTGCAATATAAATGGTTTAGAAATCATTTTAAAATGTACAAATTTATCCACATCAACAGTAATTCACATATATCTATTTAATATATCCATATATATATGATACATATCATTCTCAATTTTGGTCATCACTATTGGATCATTCCTTCACAAAGAATACACCACCCTATTTTTCTTTTTCTTGGTGGTGGTCTACTAAGAGATAATATTACATGAGTAGATCAAGAAATCACATTTTACTCCATTTTTGAAAATTTTGTTGTGGTGTGCAGTCTCACATTGTCATTGACGATGATGACCATGTCTGTTCCACCAGAGTACCACGTTCCAAAATAAGGACTCATCCACCACTTATTTAAATATATCTTCTATATGATCGAAATAGGATTATGGGATTTTGGACCACACTTATGTGGATAACTCCCCATAATTTTTTACTTAGTCTTTGTATCCTTTATAGATTAATACATTGATTGTAAAACACATTCCTGGTTCTATTTCTGTATGAACATCGTTTAATTACGATACATCTATTAGTACTTTCCAAGGGGTTATGTTAGTGAAGAAACATTCATTTAGTGGAGTAGTCAAACTGGGGAATATTTAGCATGTCATGACGTTGGAACACTAAAACATATATATTCATTTATACCAGGGCGATTATCAAGGTACTTAAACCCATAATTTCCCACATAGATCATGGGTTATCTTAGATTAGATGCATGTCTCTTAGGTATTCCTTATCTTCCCATGTTTAACACATGGTATTCTATTATATTTATTTATAGTAGAGATGGATAAGACAGGTGGTATCCCTAATAAGAAAGGATAATATGGGAAAATCCCATTTCATGATCACCTAGATGGATTACCATATGGATGGATAAAAACCCAAAATAAGAATAGATCCAGGATAGAGTGTCACAAAAAGGTAAGATAAAACACCACCAAGGCTGATCTAGACACCACAAAGGGTGGATCCAGAAGATTGGGCCATAAAAAGGGGAACACTATGGTTTTCCATTAACTGGGAATGAACCTTATGGAGGAATCATAAATACCCTATGTAGAATATAGGCATAACAACCCCCATAGATTGAAATGGTTAATTGGCGTTTAGATGTGGTCAGCATCCTGGGATCCGCAAAAAAAATTAATGTAATGGATGACCTTACCTTGTCAATGTCAAGGTGATGGAGAATATTGTTGGATATAATGCCTGAATAGATTCCCATATGATTATAATGGATTCATCGAGATGCGGTGGCCATAATAAAATTAGGATGGATATAGAGGAAGTGATGAAGTGTGAATAAAGTGGATATGGAGATGACGTGAATATAAAGATATTTTTCTTGAACCTTAGGGTGGTTTCCTATGTATCGCAATTGCTGGGAATCAAATTCCACATACATCCTGATGGGGAGATGAGATAGCTGAAGATGAAGCTCATGAAATTGGGTTCATTGATTGGGACACAGTGGAAATAGAACCCCCAGTATAGGGCATGATATTCCAAAAACACAAAGTCTAAATGGATAAATTAGTATGGAAACATGATGATGGGATTAAACCTAAAGGATTATTCCAATGTACCCCATGTAGAATATGGGGATCAATGTTCATATAGTTAAGGATATGGCATATAATATGGGAGTACACAAAGAACAATGGCCAAGATACATGAGTGGGATTGTGCATGGTTAGCAGCCCAAAATGATGGATCAAAAAACCCAATGTATGTGGATCCAATAGTTGTGTCACAAAAGGGATGATGTTAAATTAGATGCATACATAATTAGGAGGGAGCACCAATTTTGACCACTAATTAGGGTTAAACCTCCCGAAGGCATCCTACGTATATTCTATAGTATACAATGATCAAAACCCATGTAGTTAGAGGAATGAATTTATATCATAGTTAAACGTCTTGTGGGATGAATGTGAATTCACGTGAAGTGGTCAGGAAATATGGACATTGTTTGTGAACCTTGGGAACGCTTCCTATGTACCCCATAAAAGATAGTGATAACATAAATATTGTTATAGTGATAAAAAAGGAATTGATCATATATATGGTTAGTGTCCCAAAGAGGATGTCATTGCCATCACATTCTCTAATACCACATTAGTCATGATTGGTTTGAGAAACAGTAGGTAGTTGTGGACCAGATGATCGTGTCATGAAAGATACAGGCACAAGGAATGGTAATGGCTGAGACATACGATGTGATAGAATCCTGAGTATGTTGATGCGATGAATGATAGGGATATGACCATCATAAAATGATCTCCCAATCACGGTATGCCATGTATTACATGGAGAGTTCTCGAGGCCCACTTGGTGACAAAGAACACTGGGAAAGAGAAGATGGATTGAAAAGGACGAAAGCAAAAGGATTACAATACAATCTTATCTCTAGTCCTCTAATTTCTATCACATATTTGGTGATAATAGTTAAACTCCATGTGTTATGGATGTGGGATTCTTGGATGTTTATCATCAAGTAGCACAGATGATGATGACTCTCTCCTCAACCCTTGGACTTACAAAACACGTACCATCCCACACATAGAATAGATGAAGTAACTAGAAATAGTTGGTGTTAAAAGGGTATTGGAGTGGTCAATTGTTGGGTACATGTTAGAATATAATTGATAAGAAGAAATATTTTATAGCAGACCAATGTAAAGAATCACAGTGTGTGGAAACCAAAATGGAGCACCGCTTGAGGAACTCGAAAATCAATCTGAAAAATCCTCAAGGGTCGTAAAAAATAGGTGAATGGAAAACAGGGATGTTGCATGCAATGGTACCTAAATCATTCTACCTTATAATGAATACAACTCATGGAGAAAAAATGAATGGATGCACACAGGACTAAATAATTTAACATAATGTCAATGTTTTCACCCAATTTTGGAGTCATGTTCTTAAAGGGGAAGGGGTCCGAGTGTAATATTTTTTGGAATGAGGGTTTTCCTTGCATGAAATAGAGTTATTTTTCTCATAGATAAAATGTTGTAAATGTACAATTTTGTGGGTCAAGACATTGTGGTTCCACCCGAAGGGGGGACCATGGGAGACCGATCAGGGATGATCTAGTACCTTGCAATGATGACTTCTGTACAGTCACAAATGGGTCACATAATGTTCACAAGAGTTATGGTTCGACTTCTAGAGAACATATTTCTATGGTAGTGGGTACCCCTATATTTATATGTAAAAATATATGTATAAGAGTGCAATGAGGTTTTTGCGGAAGATGTCATTTGATGCCGTATCGAGCGTGCAAGAAGATCCTGTGAAAATATATTCTATTTCACACCAAATTGAATTCATTAGTGAATTTAATATGACTATTTTGAGGATATCGGAGTGAAAGAGATAATTGAATTTCATATCAATAATGCAAGTGGTTAGCACACAGATTCCAGAAATGCGTCTATGCTTCAAATCCTTCATGAAACTCCCTTGTGCTCCTCAGTTTTTTCACATAATCATGATTTTATTCTGGGTTGCCTCAATAAACCAGTCCATGACCTCATGAAAAATTCAGTGCCAATAAATGCCCCCTTAGAATTGGATCTGAAAGTGAAGTAGAGGGTCACGTACCGAGGGTAGAACCAATGAACATAAAAAGATTTTTTTTAGTGGGCACAAAATGATTGACCTGGAATGTATGGAAACATAAACATGTGAAATAGGCTCATTCCATTCATATAAATATCCCGGGGGAGAAAAATACCTTGAATTTTTTTATGAAAGATTATACTCTATCATGTGTGAATGTTCCTTTATTTTATTAGGAATCCCATTAATACATAGGGTATTATAAGAATGATGGATGTATCTTAAGAACACCTAACATATCCAGGATTCTTTTCATGAATATCATCAATATTTTTCATAAAAAACATTCTTATTTGCTAAACCCACATCATTCACACAAATCCTTTCATTCTTGTTTGACTTCAACCAGATGGATGATGAATATATCAACACTGATAGAGAGGTTGTTTGTGCATCATAAAGGTCTAAGATGGCTGCAAACCCTCAAATTCATCATGACAGAGTGTAATATCTAACAATAAAATGCTTCTAGACATGCCGATGCAAGATCCAATGGATTCTGTCTTGGGCGATAGCCTTCTGCTATATAAATTCGACATTTTGGAGATATTGATGCCAGGCTTTGAGACCAACTCTCCATGGTCGTGGGTGACACGAGAGAATAACCTTATGTGGCTCAACATTATGAGAAATAGTCTCCCAGCTCGGGAAACTAGGGATATGGTTGATTACATCTAGAATTTGAATACTAGTATGGTTACGTGGGAGATCCATTTATTGAATAATTCCCTAACCATTATGCCAACACATTCAAGATAAGTATCACTGATGAGACTAAAGGATGGTAGAAATATTGACACATGAGGTTTTGTGGTAACATCTCTTTCAAATTTTCATGGTCATATTTTCATATCCAGATATGCGAGTTGTTCAAGGAAGATCTTCAACACATCAGACAATTTGAAGACATGTAGACATTATAATTCCATTTCAATCACCAGGAGGACATGGTTCCAGGGTTGTTCACCTGGTAGTCTCCTGAAAAAAACATAGTTCAAATCCACCCAAGGGAAGTTGGAATTAGTCATTAATACATCCACATCATTGGAATAATACCTCCAAAAAAGATCCAATATATTGAACTCTTTCCGATGGAGTGTGTGTGGTGTGATAGGGTTTGACCCCCAATTCTAACAAAGAATCTACAGGATACGAAAAAGGAGAGGCTAAAGAACAACCACATCTAGATGGTCATATCCAATGTATCATTATTCAACTTGTTTCTTATGATGTATAAATACGTGAGTAATCCCGATCAAGGGAATCCATGTTTGACGGAGTCAGATATGGGGAAATTAAGATCATTCTAGGAGGTCATGGAAGTAGGTGAATATTAATCATGGTTCCATTGTTTGAAAAAAATCCAGGTCATGTATATGTGTTAAACTAGGTTCCTCACTACATTATTGAATATGATGCTGGTTCTTATGAGGGAACACAGATGGGGGTACATTTAGGGAAATTGGTGACCTTCAGGACCATGTCATCCAAACATATGATCAACTGAGGAGTACCAATGATAGCCATGTTGTAGAGCATTCAGGGGCGCCATCTCATGTGGATGTACACCTAGGTAATTTATTATCATTTTCATATTCTCTATATTTGGTTCATAGCTCAATATGGTTGGTATGATTTAATGAACCCCATCTAAATTTGAAGAGTTGAATTTTGACCATCTCTACTGATTATTTCAAGTGTTCTAAACCCATCTCTTATTAAGAATGAGATTATGATCAGGGTGGGAAATCATGAAAACATAAACATCCACCCATTTTGAACCTTTGTTGGTCAAATGGTGGATGTCTTGTTAGTCCCTCTGGAGTAGAGCATGTACATAATGAGTATCAGGGGTGGTGTTTTGGTGTCACTGATAAATATTAAATCCCCTACAAACCCTACACGCTATCAATGGTTGCAAAGAAAATTCAATTCATGCATTGAGTGAAGAAAAATATGTATAAAAAGGACCAGGAAGAGTGAAACCCATTCATCCATATCCAATTTGGGTTCATGTTAACCACTTCTGGATTTGGTGAGGTAATTACCTTCCCCCCAATGATGTCAATTATGACCCATCAATAGTGTATAATGACCACTACATGGTGGAATATTCGGGAGAGATTCTGAAGAAATGTATATTATTGACCAGGGCGGTGACTGTTGAGTATAGAATGTAAGAGAGTAGGCAAGGTACTACTAGGTGGGACAGAACAGAAGTGATCTAGGAGGATGATACAATATTGATTGGCAATTTGGAAGTATGAGTGTCACATGGTGCAGTTGTGAATCTACCTTATGGAGAGTGTTGGTTTCGAAGGAGTCCTTGTGGTCAAGATATGGAACTTCCAAGGAAGCCAAAATGATAACTCCTATAGTCGACTTATAATTTCATTTTCCTCTCTTTATTGTATTTTTTTAGGACACTACGATAATCACTATGAATGGATGACCTATGGAAAGAACAGGTCGGTAATGGACTCGGCCTACTTGAAGTTGGGAGTATTAATTTTGTACATAAGGTTTACTTTCATAACTAACACATATATCTATCATCTGAGGATATTTATACATACAAATTGTGTGATTATTGTACTGGATCATGACTAGGAGGAGCTAGTAGATGAGAATTACGATGTTGATGCTAAAGTGGAAGAAAAATTTGAGGAGGAAGTTGAAGTTGAATAGGAAAGATAAAGAGGTAAGGGATGATTGACCTAGAAGTGAGCTTCATGTTAGAAAAAAGCCTTAGGCAACAGTGTCCCATCAATGATTTCCATGTGAGAGTAGAGACATGGATGGCTCCGATGTTTTATGGTCTAAAAATCTAATTCTAAGTCAAAATTCCCATCTATCATTGATCATTCTTATTTCATAATGTGGATCCACTAACCAAGAACTTTTCTATATTGGAACACATTGATTGTGATGGTCAGGAATCCCCCACTGTAGGGGTGAAAGTACAGTGTTGGATGTAGAATGACATATCTCTGAGCCTACATCTGGGGCTAAGCATGGTGGAGGACCAAACATAGATAATATGATAAGTAGTGATCCAACATGAGAGTCCAAAGTGAAGACTTCAAAGACCCATGATATTTCAACAATGTAGTGAACCAACATGAGAGTACAAAGTGAAGACTTTAGAGACCCATGCTATTCCAACTATCATGTAAAAGATGATTACAATTATTTATTTGATAGGAATTGAGGGAACTCCCATGGTGGAAGCTACTAGAGTGACTTATGAACATGATTTTACTATGATTCGGTCTGGTTTGTCTAAATATTTATAGACCCATATCTATCATCTGAAAACTCACCTAATTAGATATTTCATTCTCCCTGTAGTGTTCATAATAAAGGGTGATCGAAAAACCATCGAGTCTAGGACATTTGTAGGGGGGTCCATCAATGATAGTATATATTCATAAAGAAGAAACCACTCAAACTGATCTAGTCATGGAAATTGATGGATAAGAATCTATGGCCATAATTTATTCCACTGCTATGGTGGAGCCTGGAACTATTGAGGGAAAAGCTGAAGAAGACATGAGAGAAGAGGATCACCTTAATTTCATAGATCCAAGTACATCAGAAATGATAATAGTGGAGGATCGTACCACTGAGCTTCTACACATTTTTCTTAAATATAGACCCATAGATCTTTATGATATGGATGATTTTGACCAAGGCACAACCATGGAGAGATGAAAAACAGGGTCAAAGGAATGGAAATGTATCAAATGCTTCCTCAAGAAACTAGATATGTAATGTATAGGATGTATGGGGTCACTTTTCAGCTAGATTTTATTTCTCTATATCAGAGTGGTTGATCCCCACCATCGTCATATGATCAACTGTGACTATATTTCTAAGAAAATGAGAGAGTGAATCAAACACAAAAAAACCTCCTAGTGAAGGAAGAAATATGTGAATATTTAGAAGTTACATGATTCTGAACAAGTTATATAATGCATCAATGAAAATGAATAAATGGTCTACATTCATCAGAAACTAATCAAATATTCTTTTACTTTTGAATGCCCACCTAGTATAAGTGCAGGATCATGCATTATAGGTGAACCATTATATGGATGAACTCCATGATGCAGGGGAATGAATGGAGATTATAGAATATGATATTTTATCTTTGACTATTGACAAATTAGGGGATCATATAATGTTGGAGGAAACCATATTAGCTATAAACTAGATTGTGGCAGAACAGAAACATTCCATTTAAGGGGTCGATCCCTAAGGGATTTGTTTTTGATTAACTCATAAAACATACATTTCTCTATGTTTTGTTATCTTAAAATGAATTCATTTTTTTATTGTTTTCTCATTTGATATAATAACTAAATCTCATTCATAACTATGATCTAACTATAGATAAATCCCTAAGGCCAGGTGGTATATATCTTATGTAAGAAAAAAGGGATGACTATATAATCATTAAGTTTCTCTATGAGAGTGCTATTCCACCAACGAATACCAAAGGTCCTCTCTTATTGACTGACCGCATAAAGTAATCATGTTGAGAGAGGTTGTGACTAGAGCATAGTGTTCCTAGAGAAGACAAAATTCCATTCCCAATGTACTCTAGCACATGACCAGGGTAATTCCACGGGAATTATAATTAATCCAAATGAATGGGAATGAGTAGAGTGAATCATGATACTCATGATTTGGAAGATGTTTTGGGAGGAAGGATGATGGAGGACAACTACAAGCTATGATTGATACATTTTAACCATATCATATATCCTAGGATGAGAATAAAAAAATTATAGACACACACTGACCACATTCAATAACATTGGGCCTAAGTTGAAATTTCATTCAATGTTTTCGGAATCATTGGCCCAAAGTAGTCGGTGAGCCCTGAGGTTGAGCATCCTTTCATATTAAGGGTCCCTTCAAATTTGAAATTGGATAAATATCTGAAAAAGGGGAACACAAAGCGTGGGGGGGAATGATGGGATATTCCAATGGAGTCTAACACTGTTGAAATTATTAAACGATGGTGACAGATCAACGGTGTGATCACATTAAACTAATAAAAATTTAATCTTATCTTATAGGGGGTGTCATCTCAGATGTCGAGTGACAACTGGTGCTGAAACCAATGCAGTATATGTCTAGTACTACGAGATAGGGCCATATAGGATAAGGTTTAAGGGTTCTTGTTCGATTTACATCATGAAAATGAGGACAGTGTATGCACTATTAAACATCATACTATAACTATGATGCATTTCATAGTGTAATGTCATATGATTGGGACATGGTGTGTAGCTTATGTTCATACTGTTTGGACCGTAGTAACTTTTTTAATGTCATGTTACAATGACGAGGAGCTCCTAGATTAAGGTCATAGAGTTTGGACAATAATTGGGCCCAAGGGGCCAGGAGGATTGATTATCCCATGGCTTGGCATGAGGAAAATGCACGTGTGTCAGTATGTATCCTATCAAAATGGGAACCATGTCAAACATAGCTCATGAAGAACATTCTAATAAGAGATATGCACTAGTGGTGACCTTACTCTTTGACAGTGAGGAAGCCAATGCACCCCACAATTATTATAGGGCATCCTGAATTTATTCATTGAATAGTTTCAATTTAATTTTATGTGTTGATGATGATAAAAAAGGGTAAACAATAATGAGGTGGGGACAAAGAATGATGTTATAGGTGCTCTTATATATCATTCAAGGGATGTAATCATGCCACATGTAGTTCTTGAAGGTAGGCATGATGGTTGCCAATGCCAAAGGGGGTGATATACTCTGAAATGAGGAAAATAAAATTGTTGTGTAGTTTAATGTCATGTGATATTGGACACTAAATTTATTAGTTTATGGTCATAGAGTTTGGACCATAATTATTTCACCTCTTACATGCATGTATAATCCTTATCAACGATCACTAAGCCAACGTGATCCATTCTCTGTGTGTGAACCAAGGGGTGGAAAATATCAATACAACCGATGAAAGAAAACAACCTGGGAACTGAGTTGTTGAGTCAAATGAAACCCATTTCGTTGTTATTCCCACACAATGTGTAAAGGTTAACGTAAGGATGGTACTGAGAGTATTGAAGCTCCATCTGAACATATGGATGTGAGAATGAATGTGAATTATGAGACCAATATTTTAGATGCGAAAGAATTTTGCATAAATATGGAGGATAACTGCTAACTTTGTACAAGATTAAATACCCATATCACATTTCAAGGTATGGGAAAAAACAACTGAGGGTCTTCCATTGATTATATTTCAAATAAAAAACCTAGCTCAAAACAACATTCATGAACCTCTGATGTGCTGGTTGAAAATTGTAGATGATCAAAATAGCCATGCATCCATCAAATTAAGGGGTCCTTTCAGATGTTAATGATGATGGAGACCCAAAAAAGGGGTGTGTAATATATGAATGGGGAATGAAATAATGTTCATGAAGAATATAACACACTATGACCTACACCATAGTGCATATGAGCACATAAATGAGCCATATCAGCGGTCGAGGGACTCAATCAAGAAACAATTTCTTGAAGAAATGAGTAAAGGAAAACAATATGTGGGATGATGAACCCAGGGCTAGTCCTAGAGACAAATTGTCTGGTTATGCCTATTTATCTTGAATGGGATGGAATCAAGAACAGGTAGTTCTATAATGGTGGGTAGTTTAAAATTAGGGAGAATATATGCTTATGGGAGAGGTATCACATAGGGTGGAATTCTCATGTCATTCTAAAGTAACATGATGTGAATGAGGGATAAAAAGTTCCTAAACCACACCATTCAATATCCCAAAAGAAATTCATGTCAAGGGGAAAAATGAGAAATTTGGTAACCTAGAGATAGTCCCATGGACAAAAGGTTTGGGAATTCCTACAAATCTTATACGGATGGGAATCCAGACATACATAGTTCTGGAATGACTTGTAGTTTAATGTCACGTGATAAATATGATTTTTTTATTTCTCTTAGATTATACAAACAACATGGTATAATTAACTCTATTTGAATACAGAAAAATTAAGTCCACACCACATTTCCCACATTTATGAGGAGGAAAATGCCCAAGGGTTGGGCGGAAAAACTCATATCTAAATACCATGCCATTTGACATCATGCGAGCATGACACAATAGTTTTTCGTCCCGTAGGATTTATGTTATTTTAGATTAAGTTCATAGGGATCAGACCACATGGTATGACCAGAGGTCCAAAATTGACCTAGGGATGAATATAAAGATGAAATGATCATGTGTTAATAAAAATACTATTAGTGATGGAATCAAGACACGCATTATCCTAATAATTTAGTTCATATTATAATCATTAGGTATAAAATAGGGTAAAGGGGATGATCCCTGAAGGGATATACATGATGTGGTAATTGTAACGTAATGTGAATAATAACAATAGATGTTCTCAACAAATGAAATGTTTTCCAGACACTTAGTATGAGAGGGAAAAAATATGATATGATTTGTGGTAACTTGGGGTGGACCCAAGGAAAAAATGTCAGTTATTCCTACATATCCCATGAGACAAGGAATTTAGTGATACTTAGTTCTGGAGTGAAATATAGTCTAACATCATTTGATAAGGATAAAGGTGAAAAAGGAAGTATTATTAAGAGTGGTTAATAGTGACGATGTTGAAAAACTGATGTGAATGAGTAAAAAAAGTCCCCATACTAACCATGAACTCCCATGGAAGCCACATCCTGTGAGGATAAAAAATGAGAAACAGGGGGCTGAACCTAATGATAAATGCACAAGAGTTCCTATGTATCCCATAAAGTCAAGATTCACGCGACATGTAGTTATAGAAGGTCATTCACTTTAATTCCATGTTTTAATTATAAGGGTAATACATTAACATCATGTAGCATTAACTAAATAAAAACTGGTCTTTCATTTTAAAGCCCTTAAGGACATTCGATGTAGATTACTATCATGTGGGACGATGATGCATGCTACTTTTACATCTTCCAGCCCCGATAGATAATTTTAACATCATGCGGTATGTGAGAGATCCTCATTCGAATTTCCACATTGGGAATTTATCATTAGTGGGAGGAATGATATGATTTACATCCTTGGGGATCAAAGTGTACACATCATTCGATTAAACATTATGAATGATATATGGTCCCTCCCATGTGGAATAAAACATGGCTGGTTTCTTACAGAGTATCATAAATGGTCTAGTTAGAAAACTATGCCACTATCAAGGGAGGACCAAAGGAGAAATTTCTTACTGAAAGCCCTAGAAATCTTGTTCATGTGTCTTTCCAGTCTAGGATGGGCTTGTAGATAATAATTATCGAGGGATTATCAATCACCCAGATGGACATATGCTATATTTGTTGACATTTTATGATCATAAAATGCTATTTGGATTAAAAAAATAGGATCATGATGTGAAGGACTGCCTCTATACCATACACTAATGAATATTTGGCCACACTAGTTGAATTAAGAGATGTCATCTAATAATCATATAGAGTGTTAGGGTCCTTTTTCTTCTAACTCATTTTATTTAAACTAACCATAATTCATAAAAAATTAATGAGGGTACAATTGAACACCTCGATCTTCCCATATTCCTTTGTATGATATAGATATGTGTGATTTGATCAGATATTTTACATAGCATACAATTTCTTCAACTCATCAGCTTGAACATTGGTGCCATTATCTGTGAAGATGACTTGATGGACTCAGAATAGGTGGATGATGTTGGAGATATCGATATAAATAAAATTATAGGATATTACATCCATGAGTAAAATCAAGGTTTCCCTCATGGAGAAGAAATTTTTGGCGGTCAGAATGAACCTTTACTAGGGAGCTGTTGCTAGTTGATATGACCCCACATTACTGATCCCCCAGACCATAAAAAGAAAAGAGTATTTATTATAGTGTAGCTGTTTTGTAGGATAAAGATCAATGATGGAATGAATCACACATGTGTGAACCTTCTTGGAATCCTCGATACAATCTTAGATCATTGTGGACAAAAATATCCCAACATTTGGGTCTGGTGGGATTTTTTTGACCCAGTTCGATGAGCTACCATGGAATTGACATGGAAATACTGAAAAACTTGGGATATCTCACCTCCATGAATAAAAATGTGGAAAAATCAATTGGAAGCACATTTGTAGATGATCCATTCAAATATGGGAACTTTTTAGGGGGTGAATTTCACATCAGACTAATGGATTTTCTTAGGTTTATCTCTATCTGTCTGTAGACTTCTATGTTGGAGTTGCTAGAAAAAGTTAGTCATCCAACCATGAGATTCTTATTCTACCACATAGAGATCTATATTATACAATGTTGAGACATAGATGAAATGATATCTTACCTTTTAACTATCATCATCATCCATAGTGATGGGGAGATGACTCTTCGATGCGCCGAAAGGATAAATAGTTAATTTTGGTCAAGCACTATAAGAGACATGGATCCATTGGACAAGAAATTGTCTGGACCATTTTTGGATATAGGAATGTAACATACCTAAAAATAGGACGGGGTTTTTCCATTAGTTGGATAGCGCACTCTATCAGGGGAACTATCACTAGATTTCTGACGATGTAGTACCCATTGTTTTGCATGATGACATGTTTGATGTCCCCCTTCAGATGTATACATAGAAAAACAACATCAATGACCAACTTGAGACTAGTACAGAGATCCTGATACTCTGCCTCATTTTTGGAGCATCCTCTTAATCGAATGAACAAATAGGGCCAAACCGCATGTGTGAGCATAAGGAATACGATACTTGGGCCTACTCTATTAAGTATGAGAACGTTGAGCCCTCTGCTAGTGGTACTTCATGAATCACCATATAAGTGAATATTCTAAAATTCCATAGCCAAATCCACAAATAAGATAGCCTCATCTAGGATGTCATGATCTAGAGACCAATATGTAGTAGATGGGTAGGCTTCTAGGAATATTGTTAATGCCTGACCATTGCTAGATTTTTGTGGATAATATTTTATGTCGAACTGTTAAAGCATCACTACCCACTGAGGATGAAGTACTATCAACATACGGTGGTTAAAAATTTACTTCAGCGGCTCTATGTGGGACACAAGAAATATCTTAATGTGGTGTAGGTAGTGATGTAAATTCTACACTTCACAAACCAATGTGAGGAATATCTTCTTGATATTGGAATATTTGACCTCGGTATCGAGGAGATTGTGACTGAGAGAGTATAAAATATTCTTTATCCCTTAAATATTATTTTGAGAGCTAAAGGAATCAAGGGAACATTCCATGTATTTAAAATAAAGGACATGGGGCATACTAGAGACTGGTGGCATAAAAAATGGATGTTGGAGAAGATACATCTTGATTTCATCAATTTTGGGTTGAAATTCTTCATCCCGTCAATAACTGATACCATTATTCATGATTAGGTAAAATGGATTACACATTCCATCCTAATTTTAATTGAATCGGTGTGTATACGTCATGTGGCTTAGAAAACCTAGGATCTCTCACACATTTCTATGAGGTGGTGTTTGAATGTTAGCCTAGATCATCTCTAGATCGATATTGATGACTATATACCTAATGATGAAGTAGAGAAATATTGTATATGTACCCATGAAGGCACACATCAGGGTGTTAATATTTAGATGGTTTTAGAGGATATATTCAATCAATTTAACAATATCTCAAAAATAGACCTGACACTAGAAAGGTTTGACAACCATAAAATCGAAATAGCATTCCTATAATGTCCTCAGAATCAGTTTGAATATGTTGTGCACAGAGCCGTTATGGGTGTATCCAGCATGCTTTACACTAAATGGTATTACATGGTAACAGAAGTTACCTTGAGGTACTATAAAATAATTTCAATGATTATCCCTAAGGTCCATTCATATTAAATTGTATCACGAAAACCCATCCATGTAATCGAGTGCCTGAAACCCGGTAGTGGAATCAATCAAGAGATCCATCATAGAAAGTGGGGAACCATACATTAGACAATAAAGGATAAGATCTTGTAATTTGATGAATAACCTGATCTATCTATTCTTCTATATGGCATTAATGAAATTGTCCAACCATCTAGGGTATTGGGATTCATTGATAAATTTGTCTTTAATGAGATTACCAACATCCACCTTAGATATTTCACCGTGAGAAAGGTTTTCTTCCTAGGAGGTTGTTTGAACCAGTGGTGACATACTAGGATAGTAATATGGAGAAAAAAACCTAAGGATATATTCTTAGCATCTCATCATAGCTCCATGAGAATACATCATAATGCTTCATAAAAAAATTAACATACTTTGGTTACTCTTCATTAAGAATAGCTATGTTAATCAGTGTTGTTATCAGATCTACCTAGATATTGAGATTCAAAATTACCAACTCATCGATGATTGTGGACACACATTCTTCAAATGTAAGACGATCATCATCCAAATATATTTCATCGACCACATCAATAGGATAATCAAAAATGGGTAATTATTTTGGATTAACTAACCTTGATGGAATGCTATGTCTAGCCTGAGTGGTGGTCTAATCCTTATCCGGAGACCCATTCATTTTCGAAACCATAGAGACTAAATATTATGGCATGATTCCATTTGGCCTATGAATGAGGTGGAAACACTTGATGATATCACTGATGAAATAGAACGTTGAATTGAATTGGTTAAACCCATATAAGTGGAATAAGAGGTTATGGTGTATAGATGTTCCCATGGAGAGAACATCCCGATACCTTAAAGGGGTAGGGGTTCTGGTGTCACTAATTCATTTTTCTTATAGGAATATGATGTGATACTCTAGAATTAATGGGGTCATGGAATGATTCTTCCCCTTGTCATTGAAACTAAAAATTAGTGTATGAGGTCTGGGGTTTTGTCTCTCAATAGGTAAATTGAGAGGTTGAATTCAACATCCTAGTCTATCCATGGTTCGGATGAAAGTGTAGAGTCCTCAACCTCATTTTTTTGGACACACTTTTCCTTTAAATTTTAATATCCAATATCTAAATAGATGGATTTATAAGTGGTAAAGAGTTTTTAATTTCACAATAGTACAACCACTTGACAATTAAGTGAGTATATGAGGCTTTGGTGATATGAGGATGGAACTTCCACATGTAGATGGAGTTAGGGACTACCCATAAATGCATTAAAGGTGGAGTCCTATGACATGACCATGTATTTAGTGCTACAAATCAGGACACCAAAATGGGACATTAAGATAATCGTGTGACAATACCAATGTTCGGTCTCATCATAACCCTATTTTTTTAGAGGGATCATGATATGACTCACATAGCCCCAGCTAGTGGAGAGTCTTTTTCAGGATGAGTTTAACCGCAGAACCTGTATCAACAAGGAACTAATTAAATATGATTCCATTAATATAAACAATGATGATAAATGGGTTGATGTTCCGCTGCACTAGGGAGCCCTCATATTTTCTTGAGTATGAGATGATGACTTGTAATTTTGCAAGATTGGATTCCTCTCCATGAAAGACTTATTTTGTTAGTACATGTGTTTCAAACTACAGGGGGATTCTCAAAAAATCCATGAGGGATTAATGAATATATTCAGACAGGATGATATCCTCAAGGAATGAGAGCTTTGAAGTAATTGTATAATAGTTCTTACGAACATCATTCTTTTATGCTAGGATCACATTTCTACAAGCATGAGGTATGAAGAGAACTGCTTGGACGAAATGAAATATGTTGGCTCATTTTCAGAATGTTGCATTGCTAACTAGTTGAAACCTACAAGGCACTTTCTAAAAAATTACTAGATAATATAAGATCATCCATAGCCAAACACAGCTGATCGTGAGCTAGTCGTAGTGGCTCTGCCTGTTCCATGTGTACAAATAAGGATGACTACAAATATGATGGGACACAATGAGAGGACTAAAAACACTATGCTCTATATTGGGAAGGTTTTATAGTATAGGTAAAATGAAATACTTGGAAAGAGGAACTATCCTGAGAAATATAACGGTTCATGCATTCGAAGATAAATAGATAATGGAATTGATTGAAAAATTAAGAGGATATGCAGTGAACTTCTCATTTATGAGAACCATGTATGGGTCCACTAGATCGATAGTATTTACTGAGATGAAATCCTCGTCGACACATGGGGAATACTTCATTTCTAGGAGAATACTCAAATAAATCACCATTTTTTGGTATGAAGTAACCATGTGTATGAGATGGTTTTGTCACTAGTAGGGGGTTTGACATAACTTTCACCATCAGATAATTCTCATTCAAGATGTAGAAGCTGAGATGAGGAAACAAAAGTGGAATATGTGTATGATGTAGTCCATTCATAAGGATTGAGCTGATTTAGGATGGCCTGGATGATGTCATGGGCACAATGACTACCCTATGAGCCATCCAATCAATCTATTTATAAGAACAATGGATGGAGACTTGATTCCATTCACCATTGTTGTAATTTCCTAGAATTGTAGATACACACACCACATACGTTGAGATCAGACCCATCCAAAGAACATTTTTGTCAACCTAGTGATAATGCGAGTCTAAAAACATATAGAAATTCTTGAGTATATGACCATGGAATTGATTATAGTAGGAATAATCTTGGTGATCTGTGAGATCAGCTTCTTGGAGACTTCTTCATATGGAAAACTATATGATTACTTGATCCGCAACACTCTAGAAAATAGTCAGGGACCAGATATTCATCATTCAAGTAGGCCTAGTTCCTCCAATTCTGGAAAGGGACCCTCTAAGCCAATTCCTAACGAGGGGATAGATCCTGATAAGGAGGTGAATCCTAATTATCTCTCCTATGTATAAATATTTCATTATGTAGCATGTATTATCGATTCTAATATGGTAGATGATGAACTTGAGGCTGAACAAGAGGTAAGGGCCCTCATTGAGGTAATGGAGGAAGCTCCACCAATAGTAACTATAGTGGACTGGGGCCTCTAACTACGAAATACAAGCAACATCAACCTTGGATTCCCTTATTTCATGTAATCATTGATGAAACAAATGTTTTTATTTGGCCTTATACGTGGATTTCTCTAGGTTATGATACTTATTAGAGAAATATCAAAATCCACCTGGGTGTTCTGAGTGATTTGAGTAAGACACAGTTTACTATTGATTTTCCCATAAAAATTTTCTACTTTTTCTCTTAAGTAAGTGGAATTTCAATAGAATATGATTGGCCCTTACACATGTAAAATAATTCTATGATTCACTCATCAATTGTTTTGTTAAACTTGAAGAGGTCAACAATACATGTCTTGTGATTTGTGGAACTAAAATGATACATAAACTGGCTTCAAAGACCATCCCAAATAGCTACGAAACCAATGGGTAATTTAATGTAATAGATTAACACACTCATTTTTAGTTTTTTTACAAAACACCCGATCTTGGCAGCCTCTTACAACACTAGAGTTTCCAGAATGGGTTCACACATTGAGAAGAAGTGGGACAGATGTTGCAGGGGGGTCGCCCATCCCATTGAATAGAGATATAGATGGATTCCCAATGCTTGGGGGCACTGGCATATCATCCACCCATGCCAATGATAGATTTCCATAATATGGGAACACCACCTATTGTGTTTCAAGGGCATCAAGGTGAGTGATTAGGTGGGCCATTAGTTTATCTTTGAAAGGGTTCCTCTCTTGGTGAGGATCCCTAACAACCAGTGTGATTGTAGGTTCATCAACATGATAAATTGGCCTAGTGTTGTGAGGATCACATGGATGAATGACCATAGGAGTTTTTGGATGGCTTCCATAGGGAACAACAAGGGGGGAGAGATGTAGATATAATCCAGAGTGGATGTTTCAGGAACAACCTATGGATCATGGTAAAGGTTATTGTACAACTTGGGAGAATTTGAAGATTTATACAATGGATTCATTCCATAACCTCCACCCTATATCTAGTCATAATATACAAGGTTGTCGAGATCAATAATTGGAAACTCAACATGGGCATGAATTACCTACCCCAACTACCCCAGTCGAGGACAATTGAGATCATATCGGGGATCACCAGAGTCAGGATGTCAGTCCAAAATTCCATTGTGAAGGACCTCATTAATAACCTTCTACTATTTTTTGAGATGATAGAGAAATGTAGTATTCTTATTATAATATACCTTATTCAACATTAAACCAGATTTTTTAGAGGGATCATTATTATTGTTGTGCGGTTTTCCATTTTTTGGGTCCCGGCCATAGGGAAATGACTTAACTGGTTCTGCATGTCCATGTTATTTTCTTTTATGGAGAGTGAGAATGACTTGAGTATCCAATAGTATTTGTAACATGCCCATAGATATGTTTTATTTTATGTGTCCTACCTTAGTTTCATTCTCTGTTAGATCAACAATGATTACGACCAAAAATATTCGCAGAATATCCTCGATATCACACATCAATCCAATTGGCATAGAATATGACTAAACTAGATAGAAGCATATTATCATCAAACACAAATAAGTACATGTGTAGATTCCTCTTCAATGAATTGGAGATGCACTATGATGATCAGAAAGAATTATTTCTTAAGAGCCCAGTGAGGGCCAGGTGACTCATGTTGCTGAGCCACAAGAAGAATGACAAACTCACCAAGGTGGAATTGCTATCTGATGTCGTCATAATATTTATGAATTTTTGGATAATAAAATTTAATATGATGAAGGAAGGAGTGCATTAATCAGGGTTCGGTAGAATCAACCTACCTCTTTCAGGGAATTTGGCCTCAGAATGTCAATGTTTGAAGAATCAATTGGCCAAAACATCTCTTAATGATGGTCCATAGTAAACATGTCACACAAAATCCTTCATTCAGAAATATGATCTGGCCCTTAGTTTCCCCAATCATAAATATGGATTTCGTAGGTACTAGTAAATATATTGATATAGACCGCTACAACAGCACGTTGGTCAGTATAGAGTTTGGTGTAAGGGTTGGCGAACCACCACATACTAGACTGCCACTCAATGCCTGTACTGACTGCATCACCAAATTCCTATTGGATGGAGTATTGACACTGGCTTCCAATTTTAGGTTGGCAATTACTGAGGTGAGTCTTTGTGGTTCCCATCATTCACCGGTCCCCATAACAACTATATGTGATCTCTTGTTGTGTTAGATAATGAACCATGTGATTATAGAGTGGACTACATGGATAGACCCTAAAAAGGAGTCAAATAATCATCCATCGGCTTATATCTGGGTAAGGACATAAGGATCTGGTGCCTTTATCATTCTTCATTTATGAATCATTCACACATGGTTCCTTCACCAAACTATTATAAAATGTATCAGAGTGAAGGTTTCATCATCGAATCACACTATACATTAGAGTTTGAAAAGTGGACTAGATTAACAGTGATCTAGTGTTGTGTAGGATTTTTTCATCAGTGGCGATGACATACCATTCATCCTTTGGACAATTCTTCAGATCTATGTAAATATTTTATATGCATAGTTCCTCAATAATGCAATTTATTGGAGTTGGTAGGGCCTCTTCAAGAGATGCATGGAACATAGAATAAACCATCAGGTCTTTTGTTGTCAGAGCGAGGAGGTCCTCCACTATGTGAGATGATAAGGTCATGGGGAGGGAATCTATGTTGGATAAGATATTTTGGAGATCCTTCACTTAGATTTTTTTGGGATGAGAGAGGAACTATGTAATATGCCGAATGGAACAAAGTGAGGACACCCCTTGTTGATTGTGGGATGTGTGTGGAGTACCTCTATGGTTATCAGTGCTGGAGTAGGGGGGGCCTTTGTAGGATTTGTTGAGAAAATGGAGGATACCAATGATTTTTTGTATTAGTGGTATATGTTGTACCATCATACTGATCATTATTAACACACAGATTACCTCCACGGTTACGGGGTTCGGGGTGAGGAGGACCTTTACATTGATAACCAGAAATATGGTTAAAATCTTCATTCATGGGATCACATCCATGGACAGGACATCCTTGCTGAACATCAACTATATGGGGAGGACCTCCACATAGACTGGAAATAGAGGAATGGGGATAACAACCATTATATGTGCAATATAGGAGAGTACGTCCACCATGGTTTCTAATGGTATGAAGAGGTTCTCCGTACTATATTTTGATGACGAATGTTTACCGAAGATGACTACTGCTCGCGTTCACAACTAGAAGACTCTGCCCACCCTTTCCATGGGTTAGTTGGGGTATCAATCCATGATATGCATAGATGTTCCCATAATTTTTCTTAATATAGAGTTAAATTCATGAATCTGTGGTGGCATGGTCCCCTGAAGCTATATAAGATAACCCCCCCCATGACATGTGTCCTCCTGAGCTTGCACCCGACGTTGGCATCAGGATAGCTGAGTTAGGGCCTATGATGATGGGGTTGATACCACCTTTTATGTGGCTTGAGATTCTAATTAGAGATGTTGAAAAGACCTTCTGGGAGACATCCATGTTGTATCTCATATATTAGTCAAAGTAGGGATATCTCAAGCATCCCTTACCTAATCGGTGTAGGGGAATGAGTTGTAGGAATGTTCTAGGAAGAGGATCCCGAAATGATCGAACATTTTTGTGGGGAGTAGTGTCTCTCAATGTGGACCATGTGGTAGGTGATGCCTATGAGATAAAGAGGACTATAGTTTTGGGTGGGATTTATACCTCATTAGGATGAACACTCTTATTCATATCATCAGACAAGAGTATTAATCACCTTCTATTGGATGATCTAAGAGGTTCAGATGGGGCATGGGTACCCAATATTTTTGATGTTAATGTAGTTTTGGAAGATTCAGAGGTGTGGGGGACTACAACATTGGTGTTTCCACTACCCCAACATAATTAATGGGAGGTGACTTGGTTTTTATGGATACAACTTCGATCCTGAAAAGATGGACGATTCAGCCATCTACCAATATGTTAGAAAAATGATTCCTCATTCTCCATCATCATTCTATCATAAAAGGTTCCATAGAATGATCCATGATAAAAATGACACAAACAGTAATGCCCACAATCAACATCACCAAATTATAATGAATTTCACTTTAAGAACACTATTTTCTTAGAAGGAAATAACACCAAATATCAAAATCTATTGACAAGATCATGTGATGATGTATTGATTGAAACTAATCCCCATCATAGGAGAAGAACTATTTTACATTGGGTTCATTATTTCTATTTTTGATACTTTTTTTCTAGGTCACACCGCCTCACATCATCATTGATGATCGTGACCTCATCTATTTACATTCATTACAACATTACAATGATCTTCATTATTCGCTACTTCATCAAGGATGTATACTCCATGACTGAAATGATATGATGGGTTATGGGTAACTCCTTTGATGGATTCTAACTCAAAATTCATCACCTAGTCTGGGTCTCCAGTATAGATTAAGAAGTTGTTCCCGAAATTCATTCCCAATGTGATTTCTCTATGGATGTCAGTTAATTATGTTGCATCTATCAAGCTATTCCAAGGGGTCATGTCAAGGAATAATCCATTGGTTGGGGAGTAGACATGATGAGGCATATGTGGAATGTCATGAAACTGGAACATTGAAACACATGTATTATTCCTACCCAGAGGGATTATCACGGCTGAAGAAACCCAAGTATTCCCATGTCGAAAATGGGGTTTTTTATCCCAAAGGAATGTTTATGAGGTTCTCCACAGATTTCCATTTTATAATATGAGGTATGAAAAGATGTTAATGTCCTGAATAGAAGGATTGTATTGATAGAAACATTGATGAGAGTGGATCATAGGGATACATCCTTATGAAGGTGCACCTAGATGATTTACTAGATGGGTGGATCAAAAACTCCCTCTAAGAATTGACCAGGGATGGTGTGTCCCCAAATGGGATGATATCACACCATGAAGTCTGATCTAGACACAAAAAAGTGCAGATCTGGAGGAGTGGGACCCAAATATGGGAACACCATGTTTTACCATTGGATGGAATTTGACCTCATAGAGGATTCCTACATACCTTATGTAGAAGATAGAGATCAAAATACACATTGTTTAAATGGTTGATTTGAGTCATGCATGTGTTCATCTACACATGTTCCACAAAAAGCATTATTCTAGTGGATAACCCTAACATGGTAAGGGAAGGGTGATGGAGTAGATGGTTGGGGCTCATGCATGATAAGATACCGGTATGAATAGTATATGTTAAATTGGGATTGATTGGATGGGTAAAATTAGGATGTATATAGAGGTAGTGTCGAACATTTAATTTGGATGTGATAGAACAAAGTGAAGATAAAAATGTTGGTCTTCATCCTTAGTGATTTCTCCTACGTATATTGGTTGTTGGGAATAAAATTCCACAAAGTTCTTAATGGGGAATTGTGACAACTCAGGAGGTGGATCTTGATAATGGACGCATGGATGGGTACCCAAAAAAAGTATATCCCCAGAGCTAGGGAATGATCATTCCAAAACACAAAGGCTCATGGAGAGATCTATTAGGGAACGGGGTGATAGGCTTAAACCTCCAGGATGCTTCCTATATACCCTATATAGAAGATGGGGATAAAAGTACACATATTTCATGATAGGCCATAGAACCAGGGTGTACACAAAGGAAAAATACCCTGAGATATGTTTGGTCTTGCACATGATTAAAACCCCAAATGGTTGGATCAAAACACCATAGAGAGGTGGATCCGAGAGATGTGTCCCAAAACGTGAAGATGTCTCATCATGAGGGTACATCACTAGGATGGAGTACCGATGATTACCAATGATCAGGGATGATCCTCAGGGAGGCCTCATAAATAATGTTTATAGAATACATGGATCAAAATCCATGAATTATGATGACTAAAAGTAGCCCATAGTTTAACATCATGTGTGATGAAATTGAATCGACGTGAAGTTGTCAAGATTGATGGATGATGCTCTTGAACCTGTGGAAGGCTTCACACATACCTCATAGAATAATGAAATAAAATTCCATGTAGTTTTATATTAAAAAGGGGCATGGGTATTGAACTTGGTTATAATCCCAATGATAATGTCATGATTGTTGAATTCTCTAACCCACTTCAGTCATTCTCTGTTTGATAAAAAGAGGTAGTATTGGACCTGAAGTTGGTGTCATTAATGATATAGACATGCTGAATAGTTAATATTGGGACTTTCAATTAGAGGGAAACATAATGGGAGTGACACAATATACAAGGAGAAGATATTAATCATATATATTACACCCTGTCATTGGATGTTGAGGCTTACACAGAGACTTCATGATGCACACATGGTGACAAAGCGCAAAGGGAAAGAAATGGAAGATTAAATAAGTTTTAAGTGAAAATGTTCTAGTACAATCCCTTATCTAGGCCTCTCATGATTGTATAATATGTAGTGATAATAGTTTAAAATCATGTAATGAGGATGAAGGGTGCATAAATTTTTATCATCCTACAACTCAGTTGATGGGGACTCTCTCCTCACCCCATTGGATTACAAAAATTGTACCAACCTACACATGGGGGAATTAAAGGCACTAGAAATGCTATGTGTTTACAAGGTATAGGAGTGTTATGTAGACGGTTAATGTTAGTGTATCTATGTGAGTAAGAAATAACTATTAGAATACCTATGTGAAGAAGCAATTGGTAGGGCATCACACCATGGTGCCATAACCAAGGAACCCCGAAATCAATTAACAATATCATGAAGTTCCACATATTATATGTGCACAGATAATATTGATGTTTCATGAAATGAGATCTTGAAAATGGTGCCTTATAATTTATAAAACACATGGAGAACAATGGAAGGGTCACACATAATATTTAAGTCATGTTCATAATGCCAATGGTTTTGTAAAAATGTAAAGGGAAGAGGTATGAGTGTATAATCTATTTACACAAGGGTTAGACTATCTACTAAGAGGGATATTTATGTCACAATTGACATGAAGAAATGTAAATGGGAATGTTATATGCTCTAGTTGGCCCACCTGATGGGGGATCTATGGGAGACCTGTCATGCAAGATCTAGTACATTGACATCATATCATTCGTGCAGTCACGGAAGGGTCATATGACACACACATGAATGATGGAGTGACATCCAGAGTGCTTCATTCTAAGAAAGTGGGTTTCCCTCTATTTACAGGTTAAAATCTTAGTAGCAGCGCACAAGGCAGTCTGCACAAATGAGGTTGTTTGATGTCTTATTGGGCACGAAGGTGGATTGTATTGTAACTTTGATTCTTTAGAACATATAACTTAGATATTTTAGGGATACCCAAGAGAGAGCACGCATTTGACATCATATATGGAATGCATAAAGTTTTTGTGTGGATTTCATGTTTATTTGTAGGCTTAAAAAATTGGATTCATATCACTTATAGTCCTAGGGGTTTTTCACAAAATCAGAATAGGTATTTGGGTTGCTTAAATACAACAATCCATCGTCTCATGTAGAATTTGACACCAACAGTCTCATAATGATTTCATTATCCGTAAATATGTATTTGGTACACTTATAACCATTGAATATCAATCATCATTGACCATAATGATAATGTCTCTATATCTACAAATAAAACACCACAAACCCAAACATAATATCATGGGTTGGAATTTGTTTCATGAATCCTTAACATTCATGATCGATTGGTAACAAAATTATTATTTTTTAAATCCGAACAACCATGAAACATCTTCTATAAATTTTTATATATTAAAAATTTATAATTTATAGAAGGTAGAATCAAAATCAGACCATTCCCTAATATCATCTTCAATTATATAAAAAACATCACATTTTTTGTATAAAAATTTATCCCCTTCACGTGTAATATTTGTTATGATGTTATCAAGTGAATATTTTTTACAAATTAGAACATATTAATCTACCAAAACATTATATCACATATATTATTTGTGCTCATTGGTTTAGTCCATTATTCATGTACCTTTATCTTTACATGATCAACTGATACTCCATCCTTTGAGACAATATGGCATGGAAAAGAATCATTCTGAAGCCTGAATTCATTGTTTCATCATTTCACATGTAACCCTTTTCTTATATGAGTATCAATAATAATCCACCTATAATTTTAATTTTACTCAAAATTATTATATTTCACTAACATTTCTTTAAAAAACATAAAACAATTATATATATATATTTCTTTTTTATCTATTCATTAAAACCATGATGATAGATAGTGCATTAGTCAAACTGAATGTAATTATTAAAAACAAATAATGTTTATATATTGATCAAAATGTTCTCTATGTAATATAATCCATCATTAATTGTAATCGATGAAACATGGACCAAATTTCCTTATATGAAAAATATTAATATATAAGATTATAATCAAATGAGATACATATTCAAGGTAGATGGAACTTGTAATTTATAATATTAACATTTATTTCCCTATAGTCAATGACCAACCACCTAGATCCACCGTTCTTCAATAAAATGAATAAGGTCTCCATAGATTAAATCACTATGGAATATAAATAACTTATCAGAATACTCATCTAGTTATTCATTAAACTCTAACAAATCCATTTTTGGATTTCTATACCTAATATTTCATTTTGATCATGCATCATGGATTAAATAAACATAAAACTCAACTTCAAACTAGAGCGGATGCACAAGTAATTTCAAATGAAATATATCCATATATTCCTATAAAATATGTTAATTATAATATTGGATATTACCTTTATTATCCATATATTTTATCTTCTTTTCATCCCATAGAATTCCATTAAATATGGCTACTATGTTTGGATCTAGACATGACTCTGATGATGAATTGTTCCCTTCAAATATTTGGAATTTCATATATTATTAATGGATCGAAAATTCCAACCCCATGGAATAAAATTTTCACCATATTTTGACAATCAATTCACACACTGGTTTATATAAAAATCAACCATTGGTATAAAAATGCTACCAAATATTTGGAAAATTTATGTGTTATAATGGGAACAGACAAACATATCCATGTTACAAATAAACTTCACCTATTAGTCTTAACTAACAACTCCATTCCCGGGGTATTAGTACCACTAATAAATTCAATAGATATTATGTCAGATATTAGGTAGTGTAATGGACTATAAAAAAATAATGTTGTAACTAAATATAGGGATATGATTTATGTACCAAAAATTAAATTATGAGAGATATATAAACTACATCTTGGGATTTCAAAAGTGTTACATTTCTCCCTATGGGTTTTTGGGTAAAATTCATTTGATGCATGAAATATTCATTTAAATAGTGTACCATATTTATATTGTGGAATAATTCCATATTGTAATACAATTTCCTTCCCTTTCAATCATTACAATTTTATTTCCCTTCATTCCACACATGAAGAGAAATAACATTCTCATTATGCATGTTCTATGATGATTCTTTTCACATTTATTAAAATACTCAAAACCTCCATTCCCTTATTCCTTTTCCCATTTTTTCATTTAAAACATGCTAAAAATCTCTTTTTATTACTTGTATCTCTTTAATATCTTATGATATGAAGAATTCATTCCCGATATTAATGTTAATTGATATTATATTCTCTTCTACTGGGAGTTTTTTGGAGTGTACTTTCCATTTAAGGATTAGATTAATCTCATGGTTGAAATGATCGGTATTTTAGTTTTAGTAAAATTTAATTTTTCAAAAATCCGATTATATACTATTACGGAATAACATATAAAAATCAAATTTTCCTATTTTCACTAACTGAATATTTTTCTCTCCATAAAAACTAATTTATTTTGATGAAAATATTTTTCCATGAAGTGTACACTAAAATATTTCAATTACATAATCATTATTGATATCCCATAATTAATTTTTTGAAATAATGAAAACTATTTACTTGTATATCATGAGAGATGATAAACATAAAATAATACCTTCTTCATTTCATTAATCATATAGTGAGGAATATCTTCTATACCTAACATATCCATTGGATAGATAACAATCTGCCAGAATTGCCATTAAATGATAGTGGTTTCTGATTCATTAAGTAGCATATAATTGATAAACCACATTATAGAATTTATGTTTCACCATTTGGGAAATTTTATTTTCTATAACATAAGGTAGAATCTAGAATATGATTATAATTTATTCATCTCCAATTACATCTCCAACGCTAGATTAATTATCTTCCCCATTAGTAAAATCCCTACATAGATTATATGCATTGATATAGTTGAGATTCCATATTCAATGCACCATATAAAAATAACATAATACACTATAGTAAATCAAAAAAATATGAATCATAATTTATAATTTATAATATATTTTCATGACAAAAAAATAAACAAAAATTTAAAATATTTGTATAACAAATTTCAAAATATTTTACATTGTACCATTGGTCCTATTATAAAATCATAAAAATATTTTAAAATTCTATATAATGGGTCTCCATTAATTTTTGAATTTATCAATGTTTATCCTATAGTTTTATCAAACTAAGTGTGAAACAAGGCATGTTGTTGTGCACTAGGTGTTTATCATGTAAAATACCATTTCATTATTTTACTAGTTATTACAACTTAGAACAACAGTACTAGATCCAAATACGAATATAGTATCCAAATTATTATTCATGTCTTTGAAAACAACATAATCTATATCATGAAAACATTAAGATATTATCCAATTTAATTATTATCATCAGTTTCATTCATTGATAAACACATACCATATTATTTTTTTCCAAAATTCTACATTTAATGGTTTTTACTAAACATCATCATATACAAACTATAAATTCCATGACCCTAGTCTCCCATTTTCTGCTTTTACATTATTAAATTAGCTCTAAATTCAAGTAACTGCATCCCAAAGAATTATGTATTTAAGTTTTCTTAGTGAACTAGATTGAAATTAGAATCAATTATTATTATTGAAACCATAAAATGTATCATTTATTTTCATTTAGGATGCCATTATTCTATTTATAATATCTCTATATATCAATAATAAAACACCAAATGACGTATTATGTAGTGGAAGAAACAGAAATGGGTGAGGTAAAATTCATAGTAAGTATATGGGTATTACTGATGATATATTGAATTTATAATTCCAATTCAACATGGAATGGTAAATAATAGAAACACATTAAATTTAATAAGTAAATTCACCATTAATAATAAATTTTATATAATAAATTATTATCCAATAATTCCATATAAACAACCATAAGATCATGAATCTTATCCATAGACATTATAAAAAATAGAATAATCACATTGCAATCAACAATTAATATCACATTGAGAGAATATATAATGACATATATCATTAAAATAATAGTGAGGCGTCATTCCATGACATCCTAGTTATATAGGTAATTTCTCAACTAAATATGCATTATTATTTTTCTCTTTAAAACTACCTATTTATTACAAGTCTATATTAGACCCCAACCTTTACATGGAAATTGAAATGAATAGGACATATGAATGCATCGAAACATAACCGAGGGAAAAATCATATTAAAAACAAGAATACTGATTAATAATAAATTACCAATGAAGGAATGTAACCATAATAAATATACTATTATGAAACATGAATATGAATGTTAATATTTTTTACAATCAATAATCATAGACATCAACCATCTAGAGTAATATGACGAATGGTAAATATATAGTACATATCTAGAAAAAATGATGTTCAATCATCTAGTCTAATAATTAGGATATGGAAATAAATTTTAAAAACTCAGAAAAATCCATAAAATGAGGAAACAATATTTCATTGAGATTGACCTTGTAAACTCTAAATGAAATATTATCTACAATTTGTGGTCCTTATGGTCAAAAATACCATATATGTAGAGCATTATTTAATTAATAATAAATATAATTTTTTGATAAAAAGTACAAAATTACCTTATTAGTTAAAATATTGAAAAATTACTTATAAAAATGTTTATTTATAAAATAATGGTTAAAAATAAAATTAATCATAAATTCTATAATATTAAAATCATTTAAGATTTATTTATAAAATAATTGATATGGAATAAAATGTTGTTTCGGCCGAAGATAGAAATAATGTCAATTTTTCTTAAATAAGATATTATCTTAGTCATTTGAAGTACCAAAGATATGAAAATGTAAATATTATAATACAATTTATTTATATCCTTTCTTAATAATTTTTTTTTCGATAATAATATCAATTAATTACCCCAATAGGTAGATGAACCTCAAAATCATGAATAATAATGAGATCCTCCACAAATCATATACCACCTCAGTAACATTTGAATCATAAACCACATGAAATAAATACACTCCAGTAAAATACTAAATTATATTAAGATAAATATATTCATGGTATATATCAATGAGGTTGTATATACAAAAAAAATAATTTTTGATATGTTAATATGTCTCACAAAAGTACAAGTGAGATTAGAAACCGTTTTATTTTTTGTGATTTGCATCATAAAAGTTGAAAAAAACATTATAATAAATATATTTTTATTATAAATATGTTATAATACCATAATATTATTATATATATCCTAAAATATATTATTTAATTAAAAAATTTAGCACTTTTATACAAACAATTCATTTTTAAAACACTATTCTAGGAGATAACAACTTCATTATTCATGTTTGTTTTCGATCTGTGGTTTTGGTTATTGTAATTTGATCACTATTAGAAAATCTCTATAACTTTATCCCTGATATATATATAATATATATTTTTAATTTAAGTATTTATAAGATTCCATTCATGTTATAGATGGAAAATTAAGTCACACCATTCATATAGACATTATCTCGTAGGTACACATGAATGTTGTTTTTCATTTTTTGATGGATGTAACAAATGATATGAAAAAAATTAATAACAAATGTCGAATAATTATTTTACAATATACATCATGTATACTCATATCCTATTATTTTTTACCCTTCGATTAAATATATTAAAAATTAATCACATTTATTCAAAGATGTGATAGAACAAACATACTCACCAACAATCTTATCACTTTATGATGGATTAGAATGTAATAAGATTTATTTGATATTATAATTTATAATGTATATTGTTTTCATAAATATCATATATATATATATATATTAGTTTTATAATTGTATCTATGTTTGAGTGGTGGTGATAGAAAATAAATTAGATCGTTTCATGAGGAGGTAGTCAGTCGTACACATGATTGATGGTTTCATTTACTATTTAATATTAGATTATATGTTTATAGGTTATTTATTAACATAAGAACATATAATTATATGTAAGAAAATATTATTATTATTTCATAAAAATTTATGATAATGTTATGTAGTTATAATTAGAATAAATATGGAAATTTATACTTTTGAACTATAGTTGTTATTTAGAAAACCACATTAGATTATTACCGATAAAATTATTAAAATGGGGTTTTGGCCAAATAAGGACCCCAGTTAATAGTGAGGGATTTATGGAATGGATTATGGTAGGTCATGATTGATCCTAAAGTATTTTTATGATTAAATATTATATTATTGTTGGTGTCCTTTTTTTAGTGTGGGAGTGGACACCCATTAAATGTTTCTAAAATAATTGTTTATACACAAATGGTAGATATTCTATGTCTCAAAAATAGTTGATTAGAAAATCAAATATGGGATATTACAGAAATAATGTTATACATGATAATATAAAAATGTTCTAAATTTATTTTAACCCATATAATTTTTTTATCACACCATGTAAACTGTTTTAAATCATAAAAAGAAAAAAAAATTATTGTTTTTATGATTCTTAATGACCAAACATTATGTTGAAATTATTATATACTATAATTTTTGTATTAAAAATATTATTTCAATTTTAAGAATTTTTTTCGGACAGTATTGATAACTTCATAGGGGTTGGGGTGAATTAAATTTCTAATATAATTTCTTGTTAATGAAATTGAAAAAATAAATCCTTTAATTTAATAAAAAAGACACATTAATAAAATAAATATAAAAATAAAAATAATCCAGAAAATACTTCCTCATATATGGGATCATATATTATTTAAAACATATTTTAAATACATTATATTTCAAAACTATGAATCTTAATTAGTAACATTATTTAAATTGTGATTTGGAATAACTATCGAGGTAATGTTTTCACATTTTAGAATAACAAAAAAAATTTAAAATTAAAAAAATTAGAAAATCACATAGTTGAATGTTAACTAGGGGATAATATTAAATAAAAGTCTTAATCCCCAATAATAATAAATCACCCACAATAATGAGTTTAATTATAAATTAAACTGATCCACAACTAATATCTGGTTTTACAAAATACCAGTAAAAACCTATGTCCTGAGAAAAATCTTATTGAATAATTCTACGTTGGATGAAAACTATAGCAGTTCATGGATGACATATTCCACATATTTATTTGGGGACAAACATATAATTATTTCACACAATATTGTGTATTCTATAGGTTAATACATTAGACATTATTTTTATAAATAAAAAGTTCAATATAGAACACATCCCAAAATAATTAAAAAGAAAGCTAACGTGTATGTGATTATACATAACAAAATATGAAGAAGCCAAATCAGAATTTCTTCATTTTTTCAGATTCATGGAATATTCCATTGAAAAAATATTAAATAACTTTTTCAGAAAACACAATAAAATAGGGAATCATATAATATTATCTATGGCACATGATCATGCGTATATGGTCCTCTACTATTATCATTTCAATTGAAAATATTTTCAATACCATTTAAATGTTTTCCTCATATTTAAATATTTCTCTTAAAGATATTTTCCTCAAAAATATTAATTCCATAATTATCATTCTTAACTAATGTTCTAGAACAATATTTAACAATTTTATAAACATGTCATTGGAAATGTAGTATTTAAAATACATAGATAGACATGGAATATTAACATCATATAATCCATTTTTAATTAATATCAAGATGAAATCATATATTTATTTGATCTTGCAAGGTAACACATTAATTTCTTATCTTTATGTAGCCAGTTATTTTGTACATGTGGCATGACAATGAAATCATGTAGAAGATTGTTTATTCATGTGGTAACTATATTAAAAATCATGTTCATTTTAAATAATTATGAATATTTTTTCATATAAAGGAATGTAATGCATATCTTTTCATGTGTAATGTATAACTCTACATCATGGTATGGTCATAATACATGTGTTAAGGTGATTTCGAATGCGTGGTAAAATCAATACTAAATCTGCAGTTTGTTATTTCTAAAGAAAAATATTATTCTAATGACTTACAACCAGTATATTTTATAATGTTTTGAGTAGAATATTTTTTGGTAAAGTGACTTTGTATCATGAGCTTCAAATGGTATTGTGGAACTAAAATCTCCATACTTAGTAATAATGGAAAATTTTGACCAGTAATTTATTTTCTAACATAAATCCTAAAAATCATTTATGGAAAGATAATACTTAATTTGTATCGTTAAAAAATGTATGTGATAGTGTTTGAAATCAATATACCCCTTTATTATGATTTTAAATTAATAAATTTAACATGAAATAAATTTTATGAATCAAAATTATTTTTCAACGAATTAAAATAATTTTGTTAAACCATCATATAATAATTGCAAATTTTCCTCTAATTGTTATTTTTATTATCATTACTCATTAAAATAACTTTAAAGATTAAAAAATATAATAAAATAATGTTAATATAAATTATAGATAATGGTAAAAGTGTATATCTGTTAATAAATAAAAAAAATATTAAAAAATGAATTCGAACAGGATTTAGTAAGGTCCAAATATGAAATCCAAATATTTATATATAGAATGAGGATACATGAAATCTATTGGAAGGTTATGATCATTTTATTTTATATATAAATTTAGTATGATATTAAATCCCAAGATTTGATGAAGAGAAGGTTCTCAAAAAACTACATAGATAGAAAACTGTCTATGCAAATGATTATCTTATACATGAGTTAGGATAAAAGGAATGATGGTGGGGGTGGTAGTTAGCATAGATAATAGATCAGAGGAAGGTACTAGAGAATCTATCAGTGAGTCATATATACTGGGATCCATGAACATGGTTAAGTCACTAACAGCATGGGAACTCTTCATTAATAAATGAATGAAATCATATTGATTCTATATTAATGCATCAAAACCCAGATTCATATCATTAAGCTTCTCAACATGGGATCTGAAGATATAATGAGAGTAGACATATTATTTTAAAAATATTTATGTCCAAACAATCCATTTAGATAATCAATTGTGAATATCATTTTATATAATAATAAATCATAATATTGATAATATCTATATATTTAATAGCTTGTTCGAAATCCTTATGACATAAATCAATGTTCTTGGTATCATTGTACTGAAACACATGATGCACATCATGGTCAGTATTATTGAACTCAAAATGGGAAAATTTAAACTCATAATAAATGAATTATATGAAAATTTCATTATCTATACATAAATTAGAAGGAGAAAAAGAAGACACCGATGAAGGTTGAAACAGATCCTTCAAAATCATCTAGTCTAATTGAATCACAATTTCAGATATATCAACTTAATAAAAAGAAACTCAGGATTGAAAATTTGATATCTCATTCTAAAACCTATCTATTGTAAAATTAAATGATGGATGAAGATTATTAATCAATGAAGTCACAAAACCAAAATTGTATCTTTTCAATTTATTAGATAGTTATTTAAATTATCAAACACATGTCTGAACACATATATAATATCTAATTTAAATATATGTATTTAACCTATAGTGACATGTGGAATAGTGGGAATGGACGGTGAAACGTTTGATGAGGAAGGGTAAAATAAAATATACATAATATCTATGTTATGTGATTCACCGAATGATCTATATCTCATATTCTAATCCTCAACATTGATAACAACTTCAACATCATATTTATCAAAATATTCAACAATTCCCATGCTATGAAAAATATACAATTCCTCAATTATCTATTGAATTCAAACATCATCAATCAAAGATAATTATAATTATCCTTGAATAGAGATTATTGTAGTTCTAAAATGTTTTATTTGAATTAATCAATGATATTTATCATTAAAATTTTGATATTCTAGTCCAAAAATTAAAGAGACATTGGAATTGTACTGCTTAAATAGTGAATTAATTGAACAACACCAATGAGTACTCTCAATTATATGTGATATTTATGATCTAACCCTGACATTATTATATAAAACTAAATGAACCAATTTTTTATAATTATCATAAGATAATTGAGCTTCTATATTAAGGTCTAGAACATATTTTTCTTCTTATTCTACCACTTATTCCAGAACTACATTATTTTCTTCTTCATTATAAGGATAAATATCATCATCTGAATAATTTAAAATTTCAACTATTTTATGACCTAGATCCACCTTAACCTTTGGTTAATTGAGATTAATTATTAGATTAAACTATCTATACAATTTATATATGGTATCCACCCATTATAGTTCCTACATAGATGTTCTGATTGTCATTTTATCTAAAAATGTGTGTATGGATATATCCATTATGTAATTTTATCCTTTACTAAATTTTATGAAATAATAATTTGTACACTAATAAGGAATATATTATTTTAGTACTAATCCATGAAATTAACCAAGAAGATATCTTACACAATTCAAATATATGTCCCATAAATTTTTTGTAATGACTTATTTGATCACAACTCCGAATAAAAAATAATAAATATTGGTCATGATGCATTAAGATAATAATGAAACATTCTTGGGAATATTTCATAAAGAATATATTTTACCATGAGCCTATATTCTATAGTAAATTTATTAAAATTTGTTCTTACAAATGTTTCATTGTCAGTGATCTTATCCAATTTATTTTCAAATTCATTATTTGCATGATTAATAAGATATTATAATTGATAATCATAATATTCTCTATTATTAGGCATGCTGGAACACATATCCCAACTCATTGGGAGGGGATTCAAAAACATCACCATTTATCATTGATTTTATTATATCTTCCTTTTCTACAGGGATGAAGTCAAGGGTAATAGAAAATTCATTGACATGATTAGGATGAAATGGTGCACCATTTTTCTCAAAACTGCAATCTGATCAATGTTAATAATTTTCATTCAAAACTAGTTATCTACTCAACATAACACACTATTTGTCGACTTCTTTTTCCGCAAAACTGGATAATTTATGAAATGTGGAATACTAAACTTCACTATAGGTCTCGTGATGACATTTTAATATATATAATTCATTGAAGGAGGTGATAGATTAGGAGAAAAATCTATAGCATTAACATCATACTTTGTATTTTATTTTGAAATGAGATTTATGAAGGATACAAAATAAGAGATAAAATAGATTTGTTTTTATTGAGAAAGAGAGTATTGTGGCACATGATAAATGTATTGAGTAAAGAAATCCTAAATAGAATGATGGTATATAATGGAAAAGGAAAGTAATGGTTATAATTTTTGTCAAATTTAAATTCAAATCATTAAGTGATTAACTTAAAAATAAAGGTAAATGAACTCCCACTGAATAATTTCATAAAAAATAACAGTTAAATAGACAACAAATTTTTTTTACAATGTTTATATAAGAACAAAAAAACTCTATGCATGCTAAATATATCCTTATCTTAGATATACTAAATCCAATTTCAGTAGTTTCGCAATACATAATTACTAACCAAGGGTGTAGATACATATAGTGTGTATGGTGAGTATGTGAGTAAGTGTACGTTGTATTCATTCTACCAATCTGTAAATACCAGGAAATTTGGGATAAATTTTTTTCCTTAAATAAATGGGATTTTTACAAGTCTGTGAAAATTTACGGTGCTTGACTCTGAGGCCCGGTCTGCTCTGAATCAATTTCAGAAGTCTCGTTTTAGTACATTTAGTAAACGTACAAGCATTATTTTATAACTTTTGAACTAGTGCACAGAATTGAGATCTGAGGGCACCGTTTAACTCACAGCTCTGGTATTCACTTAATAAAACATTCACCTCGATGACAGATGGTCGGGAATAAAAGTTAGTTTTGTGGTTTATATGATTTAAATTAAATAAATAGAAATTAGTGACATTATTTTTATTCATGGTGGTTAGATACTCCAAGAGGAGGTTATCGGTGGAGGCCACCACCACATAACCTCCCTTGAGAGGTGATGGTGGTGGGGACCACCCAAGGTCTAAACACATCTTAACAATTAATGTGGTGGGGACCACCTGAGAATGAAACCCCTTGAACTACCCATTTATGGTGCCACCACCACACTTGGATCCTTTTGAACTCCCTTTATTTATTGTATTCCTACACATAATAATTAATTAAGTGAATCCCCCAATTAATTGATTAGTCCCTTTTTGAATATTTGATCATCGAATTAATAGGATCACAAACTATTATTTTGGTTGCCATGATCACTTTAGGTGTTGGAGGAGAGGAGGATATCTTGGAGATCGAAAGCCAAGGAGGAAAGAGCTCTCCAATGAAGAACGCTTCATCTTCCAATAACAAACACCTTCTTCCTTCTTGAAATGGAACAAAGGAGGGTGTTCTGTCCTAAGAGAATGTTGACGATGCCATCCTCACAATCTTCTTTCCTTATATCATCGAATCGACATTCGCTTTCAGTGACTTCGTCAAAGATCATTGATATGAGTAAGGGGATTTAATTTTGAAATTGATTACGTTCTTCATTATTCATACTATGGATTACGTTTTGATGATTTATATCACTATAAAAAGGAGGTTGTGGGTCGAACGAACATGGCTCGACCCTCCCCCTTCATTTTTACTCACTTGTTGATGATGGTGGCAGAGAAACAGTGGCCGACGTCGGGCTGGCTGCAAAGGAAACTGGACACGAAGGAAAAAAATGTTGTAGGGACGCATGGTCGCCAGAAGGTCGTAGAACTGTCCCGCTACATGAAAGAAACAAGCCGTAGCCCCTCACAGCCGCGGTGCACCTGGGCGGCTGCCAAGCCGTCGGTGGGGTGCGACGTCGTCACGCCATGCAATGGATGAAGTCGCGGCGAAGGCAGGCCGCGATGGAGGAGCAGAGGCAGCCAAAATCGGGTCGGCCATCGACGGTGAGGATGTGGGTGGCCGCTCAACCGAACAAGAGGATAGGGACCTAGTGGGTCTTGAGTGTCGAGGACCGACGCCACCTAGCACCGATTTGGTTCCCACCCGAACGGATCAACCATTCGGGATTTCAAGGGGGCACACAGACTCCCCCTAGACACAGTTGAGGAAGACCCCCCACGGGTCGTCGGACTGAACCCAACATGGTCTGGGGGACCCAGCGCGGGCAGGGCTGACCCCATTGGTCGGGTAGGACCCGCAGACCGGGTCAGACCCCAGTCTGTACCCATTGACCAGATTTCACCATTTCACCCATATCTTGTGCTACTTTTGTCTGATTGATGAACTACCTATGGTGACAGAAAGCATGGAGCGAGGCAGTTCATTTGGAATACCCCACATGATATTTGGAGGCAATTCGTGTATCATAAGGTTGGATTGTACCTAAATCCAACTGGGCCCCCCCAGAACAGAAATGTCAATAACTCACAGACTGGGTGTCCGATTGACATGCCATATGTTGCGTTGAGACCCCTATGATGAGAACGACCTTTGGGATACTTCTACACGTGATTTTGTGGTAGTTGGAGAAACGACATGTAGCTCGTGGAGCGTATACTCATGGAGACAAGAGAGCGGAGTTACTGACCGATTCGACTCGGAGTGTTTTGACTATCCCAGTGGGGAGATCCTTTGTGCGAGAGTGGCAGAACTACATTGGGGAACAACTCTGTGCGACATAGAAGACCCATGTTACTCAACAGGAGGAGAACCATAGCATGCTATTAGGGGGAGCACCTCTATGTGAGTGCGATAGATCCATAGTGGGGAGCGCCTCTGTGTGAGCGTAGTAGACCTACGGTACTCGATAGGAGGAGTACCACAACAGTCCATGATAGTGGGAAGCACCTCTGTGTTATGCGGTATGTCCACATTACTCTATAAAGGAGGAGTACTCTAGCTGCTGAGGTTTCGACAGTTTGACGAGAGATGTAACTTGATACTACCCCTAGAATAAAATCCTGGTTTGAGCCATGTGAGTATTTTTGTGCATTCCTCATGATTGATATGGATTATATGATAACTTAGGTATATGTATGGTCATATTTCTATGTGGGGTTATCTTTTGATTTTATAGTTTTAGGTTTATCCTTGTTGGTTTTTGTGAGACCTTGATTGTCTTGGGGTCCCTACTGAGTATCGTTATACTCACCCATACACGGGCTATGCCCGCACCTCATTGTGTTGGTTGTAAATGAAGGGAAAAACTAACCGAGGATGAGTGGATAGGACTAGATGGTACCCGGAGGTGGACCTTATGACGAGTTGTTACACAGAGGAGTCGAATGGACATGGGGCGTTGATGAGGCTATCTTTACCTACCCATCAGGTAGGGTTTCCCGGTGGACGATCTATCAAATTGTTTACATTCATTCAGTTGTAATTTTTCTTTTCTGTTTCCTTGTACTTTACTATAGGGATTCAATTTACGACCCCATTACTTTTTAGCACTCATTTTTGTATACAATTTTTAACTAGTGTTTTGCTTCAATCTTACACTGATTGTGTGTGTTTACAAATTATATAATAAATTCCTTCCCAACATAAGTATTTACGCCATTGGAGCTAATCGCCAGCCCCTGCCATCTGGAAGGAAAGCTTGGGGTAGTCATGACATGGGCCCTGAGGACGGGTCTTGAAAAACACTGATTGCATGTGTGTTTTAAAAGTTTTTCTTTATGTCACCTCAACAAGGTCATCTCACGATGTACAATATTTTGACCGTGTCACATCTGTTCCTTTCAGGATTCGTCCCCACTGACGACCAATTAGAGCCCTGAGAGTCGTACATTAAAACAACCCACCAAGCGACGAGGCCTCGGTGCATGGCCCCTTTCTAGCAGAGGAACCAACATTTCTACTTACCATTGGGCCAACGATGCCACCATCCCCAGTAGTAGATGATGCACACTGCTTAAGTGCATTGCACGAGTTCCAGCACAAGAGGCCTCCCATGTTCATGGAAGAGATGGACCCACAGGCGGCTGGGTATTGGCCGGATGCTGTTGTGAGAGTCTTCAGACAAGTAAGGACACTATATGAGTAATTTGTGTTCTATTCCATGAATCCCCTTCAGGTAGTAGCATGAAGATGTTGGCGCCCGATGCTTCAGATGCCTGATGAGGTGATGCTACTCTGGGTATACATTGAGAGATTGTTTTAGGTAGAGTTTGTTCTAGCCCCCATACGTGTATTGGAGATACAGGAGCTACTGCATCAACAGTAGGGTAGCATGACAGTTGCACATTACATAGAGAGGTTCACCAACCTCTCGTGATACTCCACATATATGGTGCGAGACCCATTATTTAGGGCCTGAACCATCAAGGAGGGTCTTAGGAGAGAGATCATGTGATAAATGATCTTCATCAGCATCTCGACGTAGGCAAAGATGTTAGAGAGAGACCTCCTATTGGAGAGTTTCCTTGCGGAGAATTCAGCAACAACGAAACCCAATAATAGTCGACAAGGAGCAGAGTCTTCTAGAGATGGCAGTAGATAGATGACACAGAGGTCCATGAGGACCAGACCAATGGGTGGACCACCACCGAACATAGGATCTGTTGTGCGGAGAACCTTGGGCAGTGACTTACCAACCAGGAGAAGGCAATGTTACTCATGCATCGAGCAGGTTCACATGGCTCATGACTTTCTGAACCACTGTTCAGATGATCACCATATTGTTGAGGGACCTTTCAGGCAGAGGCAGAGGTTCGATCGAGGCGGTCCGCATGGATTAGGCGGACGTGGGAGAGGATCTGGTCGTGTGGCTGGCAGTGGACGCCGTTACAAGGTGTCACCACCACCACCACCAGGAGGACCACCCCTACTACATGGTGCAGGTGGACATGGGAGAGATCAGCTCCAGGAAGCTAAGTCTTATAATCACAGAGCTCCAGATATGATTTGAGGTAAAATCTGTGTCTATTCCACCTTATCTACAGTTCTCATAGACAATGGTGCCAGTCATTATTTCATTTCCACATCCCTTATTCAGATCTCGAAGATTCTAAAAGAGTCATTAGATTGATCCTTATAGCTATATACTCCTATCAGATCACACATGATGATTGCACAATGGTTTCGGTAGTGTGATATTACACTAGGAGTCGAGACCTTCATCTAGAATCTCTTCGTAGCACTGTTGGGGAATTATGAAATCATCTTGGGTATGTAATGGTTATCTACAGTCCATGATAAGATCGACTGTATTAGGCACAATATGCGGTGTGTCCGCATGGATGGGACAAGGTTTACCTTCATCGACGGGAAGGGTGCCTTTGCAGCACAGGACATACTTACTCCAGGGAGGGTGCAGTCGATCACTCATTAGTTGGATGTCTTACTCTCGGAGTAGATGATGTGAGGAGTCCGAGTTATCCACAAGTGGTGGACCATTACATCGATGTTTTCCCTGACGATGTTCGAGGACTACCTCATTGTAGGGAGGTGGACTTCTCCATTGACCAGTACCACGGGACGACACTGATATCTACACCAGCATATAGGATGGCTCCCGCTGAGCTTCGTGAGCTACGGGTACAACTAGTGGACGTTCAGGGGAAGGAATTCATCCGGCCTAGTGTTTCTCCCTATGCAACCTTGATTCTATTTACCAAGTACGTGGATGGAAGCATGATGATTTGTATCGACTACCATCACCAAAACTAGGTGACTGTTACGAAAAAGTACCCACTCTCTTGGATTGATGACATCTTTTGTCGCACCCCAACTTTCTGAATTAATTTTTCAATTTAATATATCTTAGTTTCTGGTTCTCGTGTTGAGGTTTGGGTTGAGTCCCGATTTAAAATTTTTGAAGTCTAATGTTTTTAGTTGGTTTCGGATCCATGCGCGGCCACCGCACGGTTGGCGGTAGCCACGCAGTTGGCCGTGTCGTGAAATTTCTCTTTTATTTAATTACTATTTTTGTTATTGTTATTATTATCATTTCTATTTATATTATTATTATTATTATTATGGTAATTATTTTAGGGTATCATTATTATTATTAAATTTTTTCTTCATCTTATTATTATTATTACTAATTCTATTTTTTTATTAATGTAATGAAATGAAAAAAAACACGTCTAAACCCTATTCTACCCGCGGGCCACCTCCCCTCCTTCCCCTTTCCCTTTGGCCGCTGCGCGAACCCTTCCCCGTCGCTTGCCTCTCCGACGTCAAGCTTCAGCATGGAGCTTCACAACACCGCACTGCCTCCAGCGCCATGTTTTCCTTCAGCTCCTCTCCACCTCGGAAACCTCCCAGCGGCGCCCCTCTGCCTCACCCAGCCATCGCGCCCGGTGCTCCCCGGTCCTTCGGCGCAATCTCCTTGCGCGACTCCATCTTCTCCCCGTCACCGGCCTCGCCCCGTCATCCTGGCCACCAACCGCCGCGCCGACCTCCTGTTCTAGCTACCGCCGCCCGAACCAGCCTCCTTCTACCCTGTTACTCCCTTCGCCGCCGCACCTCCTCCTTGCCGACACAATTTTTTCTTCCCTTCGGTATAACCTCTACCTCATTTTCACTCTTCTTGATCTAATGTTCTCGTTGGGTGTTTCGGTTTACAATTTCATATCATCGGTTTAATGTTTTAAGTTTCACGTGAAATGTTTTCATATTTGTGTTTTCGTTACGCCATGGTTTTGAAGTAGGTATCTCTTGCTCTTGGTTTCATAATTTGAGTTGCATATTTTGTTTGCAATTCACACCTTGTATAAATTCTAGGTATTGCTGTGCAACATTTGGACAATTTATTTGGTATGCAAGGATTGTAGTTTATGCCTTGTTCGGTGAAAATTGTGTTGTTTTGGTTAAAGTGTGCACAGTAAGTGTGTGTTTAAATGTTCCAGTAGCTTTTGCACCCTCTTCTCTAGAATTAAATTGTGGTGCGGTTTGTGTTTTGTGAATTTTTTGAGGCGCGCATGATTTCAAGGGTAGACCTTTTTGTTTACGGGGTTTTTTTTAAATGGTGTGTGCATGGTTTCAAAATGAGTTTTGTCGTGCGGTGTATTTTTATTTTGTAATGAAATTAGTTTATATAGTGGTGCAAGGGCTGAACGTTCTGATACGACGTGTTACGAGTGAGCGTTAATTATATAAAGTGGTTTTGAAATGTTTTTGGGCATGTAAAGTTGTGGTTTCTCTTTGAATTTGTTCAATAAATTTTGAAGTGGTTTTGTAAATAGTGTCGATGGTGCGAGTGGTGTTTTGAAAATGTGTCAAGGTGGTTCTTTTGCGCTGTTTGCTCTTTTGGGTTGGTTTAACTCTATGTTTGTGTGATTTTAGTTATTGTGCTTTTGTTGTAGCGCGTTCGCGGGTTAACCTAGCGATACTGTGGTCGTTGACGTGCGCCTGTTTGTGCGTCTGTGCGAGGCGCGACACACCATTGCGTTTGGACTGCGAGTCGAGGTAGGTCCCCCATTGCACTTACCTTTAGATTTAGAATTTATTAATTGCTTGTTGTTTTATTAATTTTTAATGAATTAGAAATAATATTAGATAATAAAACTTTAAATTATTGTTTAGTGTGAAAAGAGCTGTTTATTTTATACCGAACACATGTGACATTTTCTTGATGGGCGGACACACGGTATTGAAAGAATGCCAGTTTGGCCTTTAAACATAATTCACGGAACTTAAAATGTGCTTCTAGTTTTAAAGATAAATAATTTCTTCTGAACAAGTGTTTTGAGCTTTTTGAGAAATGAGGTTTTACTCTAAAATTGGTGAAAGCCCGTTTGGCACTTTAATGAAATGGATTTTCTTGGAAATCCCACTCGGGGGTGATCTTTGGTGTGCGTTGTTTGCGTGAGATGTATGTGATGTTGGTGCATCGTGACTGATTTATTTACATTGTAGACGCACCCCCTTTTTACTGCTTGTGTTGACATGGGAACCTGGAATATTGAGTGAATTTTCTGAGAACGATTGCTGCACTGGTTTAGACCACGCACTGGCTAGTGGCCCCATAGCAGGGGAATACTGAGTTATTGCTGCTATGGGGATTGGGCCCCTCGGTTAGGCCATTCAGGGCTTTGCCGGGTAGTATTATGGGCGTTATGACGTCATCGAGTTATGGCATGCCCTACGATGAGTCACATGTATAGTATGTTCTGGATTGTTCACGATCTCCTAGGTTCAACCCATGTTTCTTTTAGTGTTTATTTGTGTGTGGTGGACGATTGAGAGGTCAAGTTCAGTTGCTGAACCTTGTGTGACACTTTACCATTGCCCTTAGTGTGTGTTGTGTGTGATTCTCATTTTGACTAACAACTAAATTTTGGATTTCTAAATTGCTCGTAAAATGTTTTGAAAATGCAATGCACCTGTTCTTTCAACATTAAACTTGTTCTAAATTAAAAAGGGCAATGGGCTGTTACTTGTTTTAGAAATGAAAGTGTGTGGAAAACATATTTTATATAATTTAGTTCAAACCTGGAATTGATAAACTCTTTATTTATTGGTATGTGCATTGGGATAGAATTATTCGGGCCTACCTACTGAGTTTTAATACTCACACCTATAGTGCTTTCTTGTTTTTAGTTCTGTTTCAGGTTCCAGATTCAGTTGTTCACCTTGAGCGATGTTGGTTGTGGTATTGGAGAGTGACCCATGGGGTCACCTGGAGTTGGATCGTGGTCAGGTTAGTAGTGGTGTTGGTTGCTCTTTCATTATTAATTTTGTGGTTCTGTTTTATTTTTCCCCTATTTAGTTTATTTTTCATTTGGGCTAAAAAGTCGTTCCCACCTGTTTACATTTGATGCTCGGCACTAGTTTCCAGCCCGTGGGGATCGGGAACGCCCTTCGGGCCATGTCGCGAGCCGGCTCGGGTGACCGGTTCAGGGTCGACCCGGGTTGGTTCGTGACATCTTTGATCAGTTGAAGGGAGCTAGGTGGTTCTCAGAGATAGACCATAGATCAGGCTATCAGCAGCTCAAAGATCGAGACTAGGATGTTCACAAGACGGCCTTCAGGTGTCGGTTCGACCACTACAAGTACATGGTTATGCCCTTCGGCATAACCAAGGCTGTATGAGTGTACATGTGTCTCATGAGCATTATATTTAGGCCTTACCTCGATATCATTTACGTAGTCTTCATCAACGAGATTCTGATCTACTCGACTACTGATGAGGATCATGCCTACAATTTATAAGTAGTAATGGACACACACTGAGAGCAACAGCTTTATGGTAAGATCTCGAAGTGACAGTTTTGGATTCGGGAGGTTCACTTCTTGGGACATGTCATCACATAGACTGGTGTTGCAGTAGATCCAGTGATGATTGAGGTGGTACAATGCATGGTAGCAACCCAAGAGTGTGATAGAGGTATGGGGTTTCCTGGGTTTGGTGGGGTACTACTGGAGGTTCGTTCCAGATTTATCCAGATTTGAAGCACCACTATCAACCATGATGAATAATTGAAAACACTTTGTGTGGTCGGAGAGATTTCGGTAGATCATTCAGGAGCTGAGGCAGAGGCTGACTAGTGCCCCAATCATGTGGCTTATAGAGGATGATGTAGGGTACATAGTTTACTGCGACGTATCAGGGACCAGACTCGGGTGTGTCTTGATGTAGGAGTGAATAGTGATCTTGTATGGTTTTTGATAGTCAAGATAGCATGAGCAGAACTATGCTACCCATGACCTGGAGTTAGCATTATTGGTCTTCTCCTTGATGATGTGGCAGCACTATCTGATGGGAAAACGTTTTACCGTGTACTCTGATCACAAGAGTCTTAGGTATATATTCTCTTAGAAGGACCTGAGCCTGAGTCAGCGGCGATGGCTGGAGTTCCTCCAGGACTATGAATTCGCGATATCCTATACTCCTGGGAAGGGGAACAGTGTTTCAGATGCACTCAGTAGGAGATATGGTATATAGCTTCTAGGAGAGGCATCATAGTAGCTGGATTCTTCAAAGATATCCTTTGTGGATAGAGATGGGCCAGCCATTCAATATTCTCTTACAGTATCCCCTATACTTCTTCAGTAAGTCAGGGAGGCATAGCATGGGGACACTGACTACGAGAAACGATGTTCTCATATATCCATAGGGAAGGCACATGACGGATTTTCTGAATGTGGGGAGCAAATCATCCTCTTCAGAGGACGTACCATTGTACCAGTTTCACTTCAAGAGGAGGTGTTGAGGATGTTCGTCACTTCCCCTCTAGTGGTACGTCTAGGACTGGTGAAGATTTACTAGGACCTTAGACGACAGCACAGGTGGCCAAGTATGAAGAAGGAAGTAGCGGAGTTTGTCGCATGATGACTCACTTGTCAAAAAGTGAAGGCAGAGCACCAGAAACCAGTGGGATTGGTTCAACCCTTAGAGTTTCCAGAGTGGATGTGGGATGGGATATCCCTAAACTTCGTGATAGGTCTTCCATGTAAATCCATGTGTCTTGACTCAATTTGGGTTATCTTTGACCAACTCACCAAGTTGACCCACTTCATACCGATCAGAGAGAAGGGCTCAGTAGAGAGCTGGGATGCCACAATGTGTAAGTGATTGTGCTGCTACATAGAGTACATTCAACTATTGTCTTCGATCGTGACACATAGTTTACTTCTTGGCTATGTAATGGGTTTCAAGAGGCTTTCAGGATGTAGCTTCATCTGAGCACCGCCTTCCATCCCCAGACAGACGGTCAAACTGAGTGGAACATTCAGTTCCTCGAGGATGTTCTACATGCTTGTGTCCTCTACATCAGCCACATCCAGGAGTATCACTTACCTTTGGTGGAGTTTGCATGAAACAACATCTATCACTCCACTATAGGGATGGAATCTTTCAAGGAGTTGTATGAGTGGCCTTGTAGATCACCCTTCTGCTAGACAGATCTTGGGGATTCAGCACTTGGGGGACTAGAGATGGTACGGTCTACCACAGAGATGGTGTAGATCATCCATGAGTAGATGAAGACCGTACAGAGTAGTCTGGAGTCATATGCTGATAAGAGACGAAGACCTCTTGAATTTGAGGATAGTAACCACGTCATTCTACAGGACTCACCTCAATGAGGTTTGTGAAGATTTGACCAGGGTGACAAGTTATCTCTGAGATTAATTAGTTCTTTCCAGGTCCTCAGAAGAGTAGGCAAGATGGTTTACCGGTTAGCACTTCCAACACAATTGCATTAGTTTCACGAATACATCCACGTATCTCAGTTGAGGAGTTAAGTTCACGACCCTTCCCTCAATATCGACCATGGAGAGCTGGATATCGATGACTGGGGACTGTTACGGAGGTCCTTGTGGAGATCGAGGATCAATTGGAGCCGGTTTTACATGGATGGTCAATACCTTTGGTGGTCATTCGCTGGAAGCACGAGATCCTCTACGATAGCACATCAGAGCGGGAGGCTTAGACGCATGCTCAGTACCCTCATTTATTCCCTTAGTTCGAGTACTATATTACAGGGACATAAATCCCTAAGGAGGGGGAATGTAAAGACCTAGAAATTCTATGGAATAGTTATTTTCATAAATACATTGGATTTTTACGAGTATGAGAAAATTTACGGGGCATGATTCTGAGGACCGGTGCACCCCAAATCAATTTCTAAAGTCTTGTTTTGGTATGTATAATAAATGTATGAGAGTGATTTTATAACCTTTGAACTTTTGCTCAGAACTAAAATTTACAGGCACCGTTGAACTTGCATTGCTGGTATTATTTTAAGAAGACATTCTCCTCGATGATAGATAGTCAGGAAGAAAAGATTGTTTTGGGGTTTTTATGATTTAAATTAAATAAAAATAGTGTAGTGACTACATTTTTATTCAAGCTGGTTAAAACCTCCAAGAGGTTGTTAGAGTTGGGGACACCACACCATAACCTCCCATGAGAGGTTATGGTGGTGGGGCCCACCCGAGGTCTAAACACCTCTTTACAATTAATGTGTTGGGGACCACCCGAATATGAAACCCTTTGAACTCCCCATTTATTTTTCCACCACAACCCTTGGAACCTTTTGAGCTCCCATAATTAATTTTATGCCTAAACACAATAATTAATTAAGTGGTTCCCCCAATTAATTGATTACTACCTTTTTGAATATTTTGTTATTAATTTAACAGGATTACAAAATATTAGTTTGGATGACATAATAACCTTGGGTCTGGGAGGAGAGGAGGATCTCATGGAGATAAAATTCCAAGGAGGAAAGAACTCTCCAAGGAAGAATGCTTCATCCGTCAATGACGGACACCTTATTCTTTCTTTAACTGAAACCAAGGGGGGAGCACTGTCCTTAAATAATATACACGATTCCATCCTCGACTTAATCATTCCTGACAATATTTAATCGACATTTTCTTTCCATGACATCGTCATTGATCATCGATCTGAGGTAGGGGATTAATGTTTGAAATTGATTTCGTTCATCATATTTAAAACCTTAGTTTACATTTTGTCGATTGATATCACCATAATGTGGATGTCGTGGTCCGAACAAACCAGACCTGACCCTCCCCTTTCGTTTTTCCTCACTTTTTGACGACGGTGGCAGAGCAGTGCCGGCAGGCGTTGGGCCGGTCACGATGGAAACTGGCCACAATGGAAACTGGCCATGATGGAAAATGACAGTGTAGGGCCGCCAGGTCATAGGAAGGTCACAGAGTCGTCGCACCCTGGGGAAGAAACAAGTCGTGGCTCTTGGCCGCGGCAGTGCACACATGCTGCCGCTATGCCCTAGGAGGGGCGCTGTTTCATAGCGTTGTGGGGAGGATAGAGCAGCGGCTAGGGAGGGTCGTGGTGGAGGAGTAGAGGTGTCCGATATCAAGCCAGCCACCGACGATGAGGAAGCGGCGTGCCGGTCGGCCAACCTGGATGAGAGAGACCCAGCGGGTCCTTTGTGTTGTGGTCCAGCTCCACCAAGAGCTGGTATGGATCCCACCTGAAAAGCTCTGCCGTTCAGGATTTCCAGGGGACACGCATACTCCCCCCTCAACATGGCTAAGGCGGACCCCCCGTAGGCCACCGGGCCGAACCCAGCGTGGGTCGGGCCACCCGGCACGGGCCAGTCCGCCACCCCTGGGTCGGACCATCCCTGCGGGAAGGGCCGCCCTCACGGTACGGGTCTGACTAGTCGACCAGGTCAGACCTGCAGACCAGACCTGTTGTCCCAATTTCACATTTCAAACATATCTTTTGATACGAGTGTCCGATTGATGAAATGCATGGGATGACAGAAATCATGGAGTGATATGGTTATTTTGGAATACCCCACTAGAGGATTGGAGGTTGTTAGTGTACGGTCAGCATGGATTGAACCTAAATCCAACAAGGCACCCAGAACGAAAATGTCAATAACTCGCAGAATGGGAATCCGAATGACGTGATGTCTAATGCATTGAGACCCCTATGACGAGGAGAACTTTGAGATACCTCTACATGGGATTTCAAGGAAGTTAGAGAATCGAAGTGTAGCTCATGAAGTGGATCCTCCATGAGATGATCGAGCCGAGTATGAAGAACTAGTAGCTGGCTGATACTTGACGACTATTGACCGATTCGACTTAGAGTGTTTCAAATAGCCTAGTGGGGAGCGACTCTGTGTGCGCCAGGAAAACCTATAGTGGGAACACCTCTGTGTGACATAACAGACCCACAGTACTCAACAAGAGGATTACCTCAGCAGGCTATTGGGGGGGGGGGGGCATCTCTGTGTGAGCATGACAGACCCATAGAGGGGAGCACCTTTGTGTGAGCACAACAGACCTATGATACTCGATAGGAGGAGTACCATAGCAGTCCAAGATAGTGGGATGTGCCTCTGTGTGATGCGGTAGGCCCACAGTTCTCTATAGAGGAGGATTACTCCATCATCTGAGGTTTTAGCAGTTTGACTGGGGATGTTACTAGATACAACCCCAAGAATAAAATCCAGGATTGATCTGAGTAAGTAACTTTGTGCTTTCATCATGATTTTGATGGATTACTTTATAACATAGGTATATGTATGGGCATATACCAATGTGGTTTTATCTGTTTATTTCAAAAATTTTGGTTTATCCTTTTTTGTTTTTGTGAGATATTGAGGGTCTCATGGTGCCTAATGAGTATCATTATACTCACCCCTACATAGGCTATGTCCGCACCTCATTGTGTTGATTACAGACGATGAATAGAACTGACTGAGGCTGAGTAGACAAGATTGGACAGTACCCAAAGGTGGAACATACGATGAGATGGAACACGGTGGAGCCTGATAGACACGGAGTTCTAAGGAGGCTATCATTACCTATCCTTCAGGCAGGGTTTCTCAGTCGATGATCCAGCTGTTGTTTAAATTCTTTTAGTTGTACTTTTACTTTTCTGTTTCCATGTACTTTACTATAGGGCTTGTCTTTCTGGCCACATTATATGTCGTCACTCCTTTTTGTATACAGTTTTAACCAAGTGTTTTGCTTCCATCATACTCTGATAGTGTGTGTTTACAATTTATAAAGGCAATGACTTCCCATCATAAGGATTGATGCCTTTGGTTCTAGTCGTCAACCCCTAGCCTATGGAAGGAAGGCTTAGGGTAGACATCAAATGGGTTCCGAGGATGGGTCGTGGCACAATCTGAACAAAACATTATGGCCAACATACTAACCCACTAAAGCCTAATTTTAGGTTACTTGAAGAAAATATCAGAGAATAAAAATAAAAAATGTTCATAGTGGTATTGATAACTGAAAATAAATTTCAAATATTATAGATAATTTATCATTCAGAATTCATGTCTCGTATAACTGATTCTATCACTATTCAATGATTAGTGAATATATTAGTATGGTAATGTTTATTAATGAAGAAATCTATAGACGTATTTACATTACATAATTTATCTTTCATAATGTGATATCTTTTATTAGTATTATCTTTTTCGAAAATGTGATATTGGATTCATAGACATATTTATCTATCTTTAAATATAACAATTTATTGGGAAATTGTAGAACTTATTTGAACAATATACCAATATATGTTTCCTCTATAAATTTTTCCCAACAATTAGTAGTATTTATAAACTAAAAATATATATAGTAGATAATTCCATAGATTTAAATTTCATACTATACCACTATTCTATTAACATGCAAAAAAATTAACATATTTTAGAGGTTCTATTTGAATCTATTTTACAACTACCAAAATTTTCATCAGAATGACTAACCAAATTAGTTAAATTTCAATTGAAGTAAACTATATTATATTGATGGTATTTTTTGGTTTTTGAAAATTAATTTAACAAGTAGTACATGAAACTATTTCATATTTTTTATAAAATAAGAACACTTACACACATCAAATTATATATTTTTTTGGCCTGATGTTATGTATAGTAACCATCCAATCATACCTATATATGTGTTTATAAATTTATTACCGATTTTCATGAATATCATAGTGAAAATGGTATACATTAGTGTTTGAAAAACTATTGTACTATCCCTGAAAATAAACTAATTGATATTTGGTGTACTGACTTTTATTAAAAAGTATTTTTAGTATAAAAAATTGACAAAAAAGTAGAATTTTTGTTTAGCATTAACCAAATTTAAAATTCACATTTGATAATTTAATAAAAAATAATAAAAAATTAATTATTAAAACATCCCAAAATAGTATTTTGATTATTAATTTTTACCACTATAACATCTATAGAACATAGTCTAATAATTAATATAGGGTAAGATACAATATTTTAAAAAAAATTTGAAATTAGATAATTTTTTATCCATTCATACCATGATCAAGAAACTTGTTTTATCCATATTACTCTCATGTTAGATTAAATAGACGATATGGAATGTGAGGGTTTTGAATCTAGAATTTATTCAATCAAAAACCCTAAAAAATTAAACCATTCATTATCATACTCTTGAAATCCATTGGATATGGTCTGAAATACAAATGTTCTCAATAAGAAAAGTAAATTCTAGTGTCCTCATGTATCACAGTTTTAGAAATGATTTCATTATAGCCAATAGAATATTTTGGACTATATAATTATGCATCCAATATATCATTGTTTCTAACTATTTTTCTAGATTCATTGACATATTCTAAAAACCCATTTTGTGAAATTGGTTTTTTTGTATATGGTGTTTTCAACTATTTCCCATAATACACTTCTTTTAATGTTAATAAGACATTATTCCATTTAAATTTCCTTGAATTCATCATTAATTACATTATTTAGGTTCTTATGATAATTTTGTGATTAAAAATCATGATGTTTTACTTGATTTCTTCCTGATATTTTTGTATGGAATAATTTTTGAATATCACCTAGAACTATAAATAAGGGATTATAATTTTTTATAGATCCAGGGATAGAATTATTTGGTAATTAATTATCTTCAACCGATCTACATCTAAATAAGTCACTAAAACAAAAATATATATCTACTTGTATATAATATTAAAAATGGGGTTTTCATTTATATATATATTGGAATTGTTACCCACAATATTTTTAAAAAGATTATTTGGATCATATGGATTTGTATTATCAATTATCAAATATATAGATTCATCCCAAATGTTTTTCATTTTGTTATTGTCCAAATATTATTAACATGATGTAGAATATTTGAGGAAAAACTTATCACCACCCATTAACAAGAAATATTCATAAATTCTCTTTTTTAATGATCATAAATACATTAGTGTCAAGAACTCAAATTTAAATAATGTTTCATATTATACAATTACCTATTTAAAATAGGGTATAATTTAAGGGAGGTGTTATTAAAAATATGATGGTTATATAAAAATATATATTTTTGTATTCTTTAAAAAAAGAAAACAACAAAACTATTCTCATTTAGCATGGCCTGAACAATTTCATGAATTGTTCTATAACTTATCTATACAACATGACTATTTTGTATCTTATTAGAAAAATATATTATATAACTACAGATATGTTTTTACATTAATGTTTCATAATATTTATTTTTAAACTTATATACATGATCAATTCTTAACAGCTTAATTTTATGTTCAGTAAAAGATACTACAAATTTGGCACATTTTGATAATCATGAAATCTAATAAATTTTATAAGAAAGAAATAATACCCATTTCTATAATGAATAATAAATCTATAATAGAATAATAATTTTATAATTGTAAAATAGAAGTGCTATAGTTTACAACATGTCCATGGGAAACAACACAAATGCTTGAGAAATCAAGAATTCAATGTTTGATATGAAATATATTTTTTTTCATTCCTATTAGAAAAATATTACATAATTTTTAGTTATGAATTAAAAAATTTGATGATCCTTAACAAATTAATTCCTAGTTATATTTTACAATGAGTTTATATTTTTCTTCTTTATTCTACAACTCCAAATTAATTAGTCATTTCAAAAGGTACATAAACAAGAATCATATTGAGAGAAAATAGTTTAAATGTACAACATAAAATATTCATTTTTTAATGTAGTAAAAAATAAACAATTTTTGGAATAAAAAACATTAAAATATTATTTTTTTTAAATTAACATAAATCTATTATCGATAAAATTGTAAATGGAAATATGGTATTAATTAAATATATCAACAACTATAAAAATATAAAAAAGAACAGTATTTGATGTACCAACATTTCCATGTTCATTTATTTTCCTAATGGGATTGAAACCAAAAGTAAAATTTTCACCACCCACATTTATCTTGTTTTTGATAGATTATTTGTCTCTAATCAAGTTCCATGAATATCCACTATACATTTAAAAAAAAATTTACTATAAATATTTAAATATATATCCTTCAAAATATATTTTAACCAATAATGATTTCAAAACCCATATATTCATTCATCTATATAAGATTGTAATAATTGATTGGGAATAATTAATTTTCTCAATGGATTCCTATAATGATACCTAAAAAGTTAATGAATATAGACTTTATTAAGGGTATATGAATTAAATCTATTAACAAAACACACTGAACATGATCATTTACTAAATATATTTTTAACAATTATTCTATGTCAAGGTTGATATCCTATTACAGTGGAATATTTAATATATTTATTTTTACCAATAATAAGAGTATGATATTTTCATTCATTTCTAAATATATTTATGTAATTCTATAATTTTTCATGAGATAATTTCATTTAATTTATTTCACTAGTTACTAGACTATTTTTATAATTTTCTACTAATAAATAAGTCTTCATGTGAGATGAATCCCATGAATCTTCTTTAATAATTTATATTTTTCAATAATGTCATTAGATATATCATAATAAATGATAAATAATAAAAATAATTCATAAGTGGACTATTTTTATGAATTATTTATTATTATTAATGTTTTTTATTTTGAGTAGGATATTCTAGATAAATATTTAATTAATCTATTGATTTTTTTATAACAAGAAATTTCATATAGTCACTTATTTCTCCAATTATACAATTTGTTTCACTTTAATTTTAAATTCTGTCACTTCAAGTATATTTCAAATATTTTTTATATCATTTACTATCCACATATTTCATGATATACATAATAAAAGGACAGTAATATTTATATTTTTAGATACATTTATATTTAGGTTAGATTATTTCATTAATAGAACCATCATTCATCAGATCACTTCTCCATTTTAATTTTTTCGTACTTACATTGGTTATTTGTGTATTGAATAATTTTTTATTTTTTAGAAATTTTTGAGACATATATATTGATTTGAAACATCCTAATCACTTTGAAAATGGTATTCTATGTTACATGATCCTTCAGAATTGATCATACTTTTTCAGTTGGTAATCATAAATTATATAGACTTTTTTTCAACCACTTTGTATTTGTCAAATTCAATATTTTTCTATACATATTCAAAATATAATTTTATGATTTACATATATTGTATTAATGTCACATGATTCAATTATGGACATATATGTTCCTATCCATCATTTTGGAGGCATCTAAATGTCAAATGATATTATCTTTTTATGAAATTTTCTTCCCTAGTTCATGAATCATGTTAGCAATATTATTTAACATGAGATACATGTTAAAGATATATTCATCAGATATCATCATGAATGTATCCTATTTAATATTGTAAATTTTTTAAATCATTTTCCAATCTTTAGAACATCATTAATGAGATATAGAGAGGGTATCCTAGATTTAAAATATAGTGGTATTTGAAAATAATCGGGAAAATTCATCTATGAATAAGGAACATAAAAATTCATTCATTTAATTAAAATTAAAATTATATTCTACTATAGTGGAATCGGTCCATGTTTTTATCGATATTTGATGATTTTTAATACTTTTCTTTAATTACGATTCATATATCAAATCCTATACACATTTAGTTCATTTTAAATTTATTTTTCCATTGACAGTTGTTATTTATATAATAATATTTATCATGACTAGTAGGAATTCCATATTTTATATTTTTATCCATAAAGAAATATGTTTTGATAAAAATTAAATTTATAATATTTAAATAAAACCATTTCATAGTTATGAATATATTTTTTGTATCATATGATACTTAATTCTAAATGTAATGTACAATTCATGTTATGGAGAATTGAGTTTCCAATTAATTTTTTATTTAACAAAAAAATAAAATTAAATCCCTTAATATTATATAAACGCCTAGTTAATTATATATTTTGAAATATTTAAATTTTATATTTGGAATAATTTCTTAGAAACACGGTGAATGACCATTTAAAGTTAATATTATATACATTAACATTACAATATATGTAAATTAATCAGACACATTTCATTAAATCATTTGAATAACTACCAATGAGATGTTTTTTTAACAATTTAGAAAGTAGAATATGGTTTTTAAATTTAAACCCAAAGAAGAAAATCAAATTTTGTTATTTAAACAAGGGTTTCAGTATCAAAGAAAGTAATATTTCACTCCACATAGAAATAACCCTCCATGAAACTTTATATTATAAAATAAAATGATCCATAATCCAGATCAGGTATTACATAAAATATTTCAATTTACTACATTTTAATCATGTCTCTTTAATATTTCTAAATGATTAGTAAATAAAAGAATGTCACAAAAAAATCTTCCATATATATTAATTCGAATAAAAATAAAATAATTTGAAATGATATCAATCATTATAATATTTAAAATATTTTAATATGTTTTTATAAAAAATAGTCAATATAAAAATTATATAAAAATTTCAAAAATAAAAATTACAAGGATATTATGATGTATTAAATGTAAACTATCAATATAAGAATAGAATTGTGTGTCCACAATCCATGAAACTATATTTAGATGATGCATGAACATGTTTCCCAAAAAATACTAGAAAATATTGAATCATTGATCCCTTTAATGTATGATTGGTGCACATATATAATATCTTCTATTATTATCTATATAAAAGAAAACATTTACATTACCAAATCGAACCTCTCCACAGAATAAAATATTCCTCTATAAAATATCATCATAAGAAGTAATGATTGTAGGAAAACTTTTCATCATTAAATTTTTGGACTAGTATGTAAATTTCCAAAATAAAAACTAGTTTATGGTTTAAAATTATACAGTACTATAAAAATCATGTTAATATATTATCACGTTGTGAAAAATTCATTGATCTTATAATATATTTCATTGTCCATTTGATATTGAAATGTAATATGGCTAGTTAGGTGAGCACATGAAGTGATGTGATTTTAAAATCAAAGTATTCAAAATATTCATTTTTTTACCATTACATGAATTCGGTTAGTAAAAAAATAAAATCAAAAAAGTAGAATATATTTTTATATAAATATCATGCAGGACATTCAAAATGTAATTTTTCAAAATGAAATATTTTCTTCCGTATAAATTTTTTTTATCATATTTAAACATAAAATTAATAGATATTAATTAAATTTTCAAATATATAAAATTATATAATTAATTTTACATTAAAAATAATTAAAGAAATTATATATTATTATGTAATTTAATAAATATTGAAGTGTTTTATAACAATATTAATTTTATCACTATTTATAAAAAATAAATAAATTCTGAAAGTTATTAATACATCAATCTATAAAGTTTTTAAATTTGGGAAAATAAAAAAATTATTTAATCATGTAGTTTTTAGACAATTTTGAAAAGTAATTTTAATATAATAATGGAAGATGTGACCATACATATTATTAGTGGAATTAAAATTTTAAAAATATTTATATTTTACCTAAAATTATTATTAAATTTATATAAATTTAATTAATATCAAATGAATATACTAATACATCAATAAAATATAAATCATTCATAATATTGTTAGTCAAATTCATGAACATCAATTTACTTCTATTATATACTATTATACTATGTGAGAATCTTTTGTAATCATGGTTTCATGTACCAAACACTAGAAATGAAAATAAATTTACGTAAACAATATATATAATATATTATTAATGTGTTAAAATTTACAATTTGGGTAAAAATTATACTATATGATGTTAAAAAAGAACATTGATACATAAATAAGTATTTTTTAGAAATTCATTTTTATTTTCATTTTTAATTTTAATATTAAATCAACTTATAAAATATTAAGAAGTTGAATCATGAATTATTAATTCATTATTTTGAACCTAGATGTTAATATTTATTAATAAGGATTAATATTTTTTCATTATGAATGGAAACATTGATAAAAATATAGATAACATAGTAAAAAGTGCAAGACTTGTAAATTAATGTAAAAATATTTTACAAGGAAAAACTTTTATTTATTCATGTTCCCTATAAAAAATTTATAGAAAAGTATATTCTTGAAATACCAATATTAGAGTCATTATTAGGTTTTTCAGTGGAATGATATTCAAGAACAAGTAATCATCCAACCAGAAATCATTCTACATATTTCATCATAAATCTATATCAAATATTTTCTACTATTCATAAAATAATATATTCAAAATCTCCAATATAAATTAATTCCATTTTGATTATGGACACAAGAATTCACAATCCTTTATTTTAGATGGGATGTGAAATTTTTACTCATGTATGCATGTGGAATAACACGTCTGCATATTGATATAAATCATTTTACATAATAATAATTACATTGTTTCATTATGATAGATTTAATGGATATAGTTTTTATTTGTGACATAATTATTATTCTTCAATTATTGTAAAATTTAATCCTCATTACCTATCAATACGTTAAAACATGATTATATCACTCATACATATGTGTGAACTATTATCTCAAAGAAGCGATGTGATTTGTCATTTGTTTTCACATTATATATATATAAATAATGTTATATTTAATTATTATATATGATATCTATGATATAATAATTATTATTTTAGGGGATTTATTATTTAAAATTATTTCATTATGACCATCGATAAGTAGAAACACCACTCTTGCATATATACAGACTAACATAACCAATGAGTTATATAATTAATTTTTAATCAAAACATTATATAAATAGGAATAATAGTGTATATAAATATTGAATATTTTATTTTTGACAAAATTATAATTCAAAAAATGATAGAGAAAAAATGAAGTTATATGAATCGTAACCTCTGAGACAAATGCTGTGAAAAAAATGAAAAAATTATCATTAAAGAATTGATAAAATGACAATTTATTAACAAAACAGTGATAAGTTATTTTAATAAATTTTTAGTATATATATGAATATGGGATTAAAATTAATTTTTAATAAAACTATATAAATTATATATGATATTTGATAAAATATAAAGTATGACAAGACATTACGTATGGGATTTTGCTTCATCCTCATTTAAATCAGGATTGACTTTCCCAGAATTTACATATAGGGATATTATATATACATCATCAAATAAAAACCTATAATTTTTCTAATATTTCGTTTATTTTATGTAATAATATATATTTATACCATTTTTTAATCTTTAGTACTTACAATTTGCATAATGTTTTTTAAATAAATGCTAATCCTATTCCCAATTTGGATGATGAAATTTTTCTCTGAACTTAAATTTATTCTACCAATGTTATTTCATATTAATGTAATGTTTCAAATTATTAATTTTCATTTCTATTTATATTATTTTTATATTTATAAAAATAATCATTTTAATGATATTTTATTGATACAATATTTTTTACATTTTACAAATGGTTGAAAACATGTTGCATTGTCATATAAGATGTGAACATATATATCTTCCATCATTATCATAATATAAATAGAATAATCCATTAAATATATCCATTGATACTTTTTATGATTTTTATCCTAAAATATTATGGTAGCATTTTAGTGTTGAATTTATGATTCGAAATTGTAATTGAAATTTTCTTTAAGATATAATCTAATGATCTAGTGTCATGAGTCTCATTTATGATAAATTCAGTTAATGTTAAAAAATCCTTATTAGGGATTCCATCCAACAATACCACCCTAATTACATCTCTAACTTGTTTATGATTTTGATAAAGTAATATTTAAAAAACATGTTAATTTCTCAATGTTTATTTTATGATGGTGTTTTGAATGTTTAATGACCTTATAGCATTCATTTTAATGCATTATGATTATGTAATTGTTGGGCCCATTTTTGAACTCCAATTCATTAGGAAATGATAAATAACACATGAGATAATTATGTAATATGTCATCATGATTTCATTCCCAAAAAATTATATAAAGACATTGTTTTATGTCCCTAGGTTTCTGTTTAGTATAGTTACCAGGTCTTTAAATTTCTTCATGTACATCGTTTCATATAAATAAATGTATGTGAAGGCATGATTTATATCCATAATGTAATGAGTGAACATATTTCTATTTTTTATATTTTCATATTGTTATAATAATATTTTTTTTACAAACCTATGTTTTTGTCTCATGAATTATTTCACACTAGTATTAATATTTTCATTGTTTATGTAAATTATCATTTCCATGTCTCCAGATTAATGTTATCAAATTGATAGGGTATAAATTTTGTATGTTATGATTAGTTTATAAAAAATGTAACATAATGTCAGATAATTAATTTACATATCATTTGTTTACCCATATAATGTATTTGATCTCTCTGGTTTATATGTTTTCTCTCAGTATTTTATAATTGACGGTTGTGATTATGATATATCTAGAATTCTATTTATAGGATGTAATTTGTTAAATATTTTGATGATAACTTATGAAATATGTTTTTTTATATTTATTATTAATATAAAATAAACCATTATTATTATAGTTCATGTGTAATTGTGTTAATTTTTTATATTAATATTTAATGTTGTAATATATATATATCATAGAACAATTCAGTATGTATTATAATGGGGGTTTATTTGTAATTGATGATTACAATTTTGTATCTATGTTGTAAACCATCAGATAAACATATGTATAATATAACATATTAGTGTTTTTTTCACATAGTTATTATTTGGTTTCATAGTTATACATCACATTCTTAATACTACATGTTTGAGATGATTTAGAAAATATTTATCTAGCGGAAATAAAAAAAAAAAAATTTTATAATATCATAGGCATTATTTTAGAGCACAATTAATGGGACCTTACTAAGAACATGGTTCAACACTCATGGAAAATATTTTGGAAATAATTCAAAATTTCCTTATGAAGTAATATAAACGATTTTAATAGATGTTGAAATTGAATAACATTTTTAAAACTAAGGTCTCATTGATTAGTAAGAATGTATCATAATAAAGGGAATGTTTGGAATAATTTTTATTTGTATTTGATTGTGGACACTGATTTTTTAAGATTGACGCTGACACAAAGTTTTTTGTATATTTTAACTATTATAACATGAAAAATTTATGTGATAAATTAATGTGGTGACCAGTTCGATGACCCTCCATATGAGAAACCATTTTAACTAGAGGATGTAATTCAATATATTTTTCCTATGATCACCCCACTCAGTTAAGCTATAAGAGTTAAAAATGATTATATTTTTCTTATTAATTCACCAAAGGGGGAGAAACATACCACTAAATCATTTCTGTTAAAATTTCCCTAGTCTTATTATGGGACATATGGTCCACTAGTTGTCAGGAAATGGATCAAAGCGACCAGAACAATGTCTTTTATTCATCTATATCCAGACTGCAAAGAGGTTGTCTTGGTAGTCTACATCATTGAAGGAAAAGAAAATTGTTGTTGGAATCTTATAAAGTCTTTTGGGAAACATGAGGAGATAAAATCCAAGGAATCATAAGAGATTAATATAAAATTATTGAATAATCATTTTTAAAAATGATTCGTTCTATAATGGTGAGGTAGATTATATAGTTGAAATAGAAAGATGAAAAATATAACATTTCCTATATATAAAAATTTAGAATTTATATGATTTGATGATTCGATTTTATTTTAGGACACATGTCTTGATTGACTATTTCATTAGTGTATTGAAAAAACATATTCAATAGGATTTATACATATGTCAAATTTTATTCAATGTTTAAATCATCCAAAGTATTGTAAATATGGTAATTGAAGATGAGAAAAACTACAAATTTTTATTATTGGAAAATGATGACTTATTTTAATGCATGCTCCAAGGATACTTCCCATGTAATTATAAATAATTTATAAAATCGTAGATGAAAAAATGTGGGAATACATAGGATATTTTCTAAAAGGAGCAAGAAGAAGTTTCATGTGTGAGAATCCTAGAAATAGAGAAACATAATAAACAATTATTTCCATGGGCTATTAAATGATATTATTGGAGATAAATTTCAATAGAATAATCCAGACATAAATAAATTCTTTTTATGAATGGAGTTTGTGATTTATGCGAATAAGTTCCCAAACACTATAGGTATTTAGGAAAATAATACTTAACAACCTCTAAAGAAAATTTTAAAAAATAAATTATCATGATATCATGACTATCAATGTGGGTTATGAGAATATTTTTATAAAAGGTAAAATTATGTTAAATAATAGAAAAATAGATGTTTAGTTTTATTCTAATTCTACTCACTCATTAATATAAAATTTACTTTCTAACAGTATAAAAATTTTACCTTAAGTATTTTGTCTTGATTCATTACTGGAAACCAAAAATTGATGGATGATCCCATCTCAAGTTTATATAACCTCTTTGATAAATGTTTTTGGGAAGGTAAATACTATATAACTTTTTATTCATCAATCAATTCGACTTTATCTAATTTTTTCTATTGATTCTCTCTCAATATATAGTTCACATATAAAATTTTCATTAAGGGAATTAACTTATGATATTTTAAATCAACCAATAATTATAATTGTGTCACTAAATATGAATTAAAATTCAATAGAATTTACATTCATTATATGGGTCTTACTTCCTATTCATGAGTGATGTTAATCTCGAATGGTTTGAAAAAAACTAAACATTTAATATATTCATATTGTTAATGATTTTGCTGAGGAATTTTCTAAATAAATTACTCATTCACCAAAATCATGAAGTTTACTTTAGAGTGGAAATTATACTTTCTCCTCCACATATTTTCATGAATCCATATAGAATCAACATTCTATATTTCATGGAATGAATAGAATTAGTTGTATCATGATAATGTATTCATACACCTAAATTTTATACAATTGGGACAATTTTTTAAATTTTTTTTAAGATTGAATGGTAAATTCAACATGAATTTATTATAGAAAATGTAAAAGCATCCCAATAATGAAAAAAATCTAATAAATATCATTCTGATGATATGATTCATGAATTATTTTGATCTCAATAATTTTCCTTGATTGATCTTTAATCTAGATATCAATAATTCAGGTTCATGAAGTGGAATATACCTAAAAGATCCATCTATATTAGGTATGGTCATTATGAATTTAATGAAAATTTATATGGGATTACATATGATCATTCAATTTTCATATATTTAAGGAATAGAGTTGTTTGATATTATAATGATCATTTGATAGTATTCATTATAATCAAATTATTATATATTCCTATAGAAAATATAAACATGAAAAAATATGTAATGTGTGAATGATACTAAGGAAGGGAAAATATATTATAAATATTCTATGTGTGAATTTTTCCAACAAGAATTCTTAATATTTTGACATATAATCAATGAAATAGTATATTAGTCGATATTTAAAAATATAAATTGTTGAAAATGTCTTAAAATAACCTTGGTAATCATAATAAAATTATTTATTGAGAATTAATTATTCAAATTGTTCTTTATTAGTGTTTTATTAAGCATATATAATCAATTCACCATGTTCAAAAAGAATATAGATAATATCTACTAATGATATGTATAGTAGGAATCATTCAAGTAGATGAAAAGATGGTTTTTTACACATCCATATAGTGTAACATGGTTTTAAATCATTATTAAATCATAGAATAATGGAATGTGATATTCCCCCATGATGAATTTTATAATAACAGCTTATTACTCATAAAAAATTATTGTTCCTGAGAAAAAGTACCTGACTTGTGATTTCGAGTTGGACTCAGTATTTTTTTAAATAAAAATATTGATGAAATATATTTATTGTGAAAGAAATGATATTTTTATTGATAATATATTAATTAAATAATTATTAACAAAAAATAGTTATCATAAAAAATTAACATTTTAATTCACTAATGATGATGAATACAAAATACACTACCACGATGGGAAGAAGGAAATGGTGTCTAATGATCTTATTGGTAAATAACATGAAATCATTTTCATTATGATAATATAAAGAGATCAAATATTAATATATAAAAATTGTTTGATTCATGAAACTAAGATGAAATTGGGTAGATCATATCATTATTAGATCAATGTTTAACAATACAATTATCTAAGGACTAAATTGGTGCATAAATCGGATTTGGATATATAGAATCCAGTGAGAAATGTTGGAGAGATTTTATCCTAGGATGTGATTGATTTATGTGGTTTTGGAATCGATTTTGTATCCCATTAATACTAGTACTAATAAATGATAAAAGGGAAGAATCCTATATCCCATCATTATATATTAATCCTATAATTTGAGGATTTATAGATATAAGATTGTGTATTTATAATGGGAAATCATTTAAAGAGTTATTGTACATTATTTACCCGCATTATTGGTATTGTTGAATGTTATTTTTTGGATATATAATTCTAATTTCATGTAAAACAATTACCCATACAATAACAGAAATGGGAAAAATTAACATTTCATTAATTTATCCAATTTCTCTATGTCTATAAATTCTATATTTATATTTTTGTTTTAGTCGATTTCTATAAAAACTCATAACAATTAATTTATATAAAATAATATTTTTCAATTTATTAAATTTTCACAATATATATTGTGTATGTCTTAAATTTTTAGGGTGTGCGACATTTTAATATATGTAGACAACATCCAAGGGCTGAATTGATATTCTTGAGATTTCTTCTAAATTATCTTGATATAGAGCTATATTTTAGTAATTCTAATAATCTATATATAGATATTGTTCCTGAGAGTGCCATTAAAAACATGTAGGATACATTGATATCCTTTTATCTAGATTACACATTTGGTTACATTAAACAACATCATCTTTTACTATTTTTATATTTAAATTGATTTTTCTAGAACATTTATATTGATCATTATGAATCCCTATATGAGGATAACCAATACACTCCAACTTCATTGGATTGATTTTAATATGTAATGGAATTTGGACATCTTCTAACTAAAAAAATTATAATAAAATTTATATCCATTGGAATCTCATCACACCAACTACGAGATGAAAGGAAGCATATATTGATGATCAATGGAGACATATAGAAAATAGTATTGGTAGAAAGGTATTAAAATTAATTTAATCATAGAAAAATGTAATGAGACTTTGTAATTCAGAAAATTTGGGACCATGGTGTGTTGGATCTTTTGAATTTCTTGATCACGTAGGGATGGTAGATCATCTCATGAATCATTAACAAATACACTCGCAAGTTCAGGTTGTGACCTATGTATCTCTACAAACAATGTACATAGAAGTTCCATCAGAAGTAATAAACATATTAGTTTTATCCTATTAGAATGATCATTCATATACAGAAAATCCATTCAATTTTTTAATCATAGAGAAAAAGTGTTGTGGAATAAGACTTCCAATCTATAAAATATTCTCACGAGGAATAAAAAATTTGATGAATCATCAATGGAGCTAGAGGATACAATAAAATTGAGATTGAATCATTTTTTTAATCGGAGTGATTGAATTTCATGATTAAAATTCATTTTAGTGTTGATAGAAGTTTTCGTGTATGGGATCAATGGATTTATTAATATGAAAAAATGATATTTTCATGAAATAAAAAAATATAACAAAATATTATAATATAAATATATCCATTATAAAATACCAAATACTTTTTTTGAAATGAATAGTAATAACCATATTATAAAAAATATGTAAAACATATTTTTATAAGGAGAATATATTTATTCATAAATACTTAAATTTTAGTAGAGATATTTTATACTTCAAAACATTTATTTCATAAAAAATGTATTTAGTGATTTTTTTTCATGGGAATTATAATTAATTTCCCCAGTTTTTATAAATTTATTCTGAAATAATTTGATTCATTTTATAAATAAAAATGTTAAAATAATGCTAGGGGGAATTTTAGTAATTTATTAAAGTATATGACATATCAATATATAGTGAAAGAACATATTTCATAAGTACTGTACATTTTCTATTATTATATTATAATTATAGAAAATTATTTAGAGTTGTTTTCAAATTTAATTATATTTTTTTGGTAAATACAATTGAATTGAAATAATTTTATCAAAATTAGGCACGCTCATTGTATAAAAATACATTAACAAATATAAATATTTTTCCCAAAAACATTTTCTAATGAATATTTTGTTTTAATAATATATACATTCTTCTATTTAGGGAGTTATATAATTTAAAAATGATTCATCCTATATATATTAATAATTTACATTGTCATTTGTAATGGATTGGATATGTGTGGATCAACCGTTTCTGTGTTTCTGAATACTGATGTATGTAAAGGAGGCTTGATTTAAGTCAAAAGGGACATGGATACTAAAATATGGATGAAATGAGATTTCAAACTATGTAAAAATATTATATGATTTGAATGTGGGTTTCATAATATGTATGTTTTCATGGTTCTACAATGAAAATGTGACATGTTTTTAGAGGAAACTAAATCCTGATGATTACATGACATGAAATTCTATTAAACATCATTTAAATCGTCAATGTTATATGTTTTAAATGTTATCAGCCATTTCAGTTGTCAAACCCTATGGTTTTATCTCCAGTATATCTTGTTCTAGGAGATCTAGAATCCCCCTCTTCGATGTTTCGAGGATTAATCTCTAACTTCAATTTGTCGATACATAGAAATCAATATCCGATCTGAGGTATGTTTAACTCCCATTCATGCGTCTTATTTGATCAATTTCCATCCATTATTCTATTACATATAATGGTTATATATCTCCATTTTTCTAAAGGATTTATGTCCGTTGTTTTTGGGAATTTTTATCACCTAATGTCATCACCTTGATGCAATTATTTTTGATGTGGAAATAAAGATCTACATCATTGTTTTATTCAAGTGAAGTAAAAATTTACAACCTTTTGAGATAGTGGATTCATTGATTATTTTTCATTTAAGTTCAATCATATTGTTAGAAGTATTTATCCCCATAGATCACAATAAAATTAACCTAATATTTAATTTAATTAGATTATAAAATTGGAATCAATCAGAGGGAAATGTTTCTATTTTTTACCTTGATAATGGGTTTCCTCTTTAATTTACCGATATTGTGGTATCTATATTATTCTTGTTATGTTCAGATTGGTAAGTGAAAATAGAAAAAAAAATCTTTTATTAATTGATATTTAATTAACTAAATGATATAATTAGAATGTTTAATGTATCTGATTTCCATTTTAATTTGATGTTAATTATATGATGAAAGTATATGTGTTTAATATATTTGGTTAATAAACCTGAAACATGATGATTATAGTTGATAAAATAATTAAAGACATGTTAAATTAATTTTTTAATTACATTTTGACATATTTTGATAGCTTTCATATTAGGATTTCTATAGCTGAAACATTTTAATAAAAAATAATTTAATTTAATATGGAAGAAGAATCAGTTGCGTGATAAATGATAATTTTATTATAGGTCCCGAGTCACACGCATTCTTATAATGCCTATGTTCATTGTTCTTGGATCTGTTGTCGCTTGTTGCGTTTGAAGGATTAATGCCACATTTCATGAACACGTCAAAGGTTTCTATGATTGTTTCCTATTTCATATGGAATGATGTGTTTATGGAGGAAATTTGTGTTTTATGGTGTTGGGGAGGCATGAATGTGATGTGATCTTAGGATGGTTGATCCTAGAGTGATGTTGTTTTTGAGGGGAAGAGAGGCCCCATTGAAGTAGAAGTAGTAGATTCTAGTGATAGTGAGATGTATTGGGATATGCATGTGAGAGTTTTAGTGAACACTAGGGATGATAGAATAAGTTCAATATGGCCTTACCCATTGAGAAAAATTATATATATATGTTATAAAATGTCAATATGATGATGACCATGTTTTTTATTTATCAAATTTCATTTCCACAATGCATGAGTCATATTAATGTGCTTTATTGTTTACATTTTTTTTATTTTTGGATGATTTCTTGGAGTACCTCGTATTATAAAAGGTAATAATTCTAATAAATGATTAATAGTTTAACCCATGTCATTGTAGCTTACTGGGATGCAATGTTGAGGTTATAATTCAAAGAAGTTGATGACTTGGTTTTCTTATGTATGGATTGAATGGAACTTTGTTGTAATTAAAATGTATTGTAATGTGGGAAATGATAGTATTAAAATAATGATTAATGAATTAATTACCGTAAATTAAAATTGATTAAAAGGATATAAATAATTGAATGTAGCTCGTTAAAAGGGTTTGTCCTTATAGAATATTTGATCTTAGGAGTGGGATCCAATTGTCTGAAAGTTATTAGATGTATTTGATTTTTAGAGTTGGTTATTGACATATTGAGGGTGTGAACATTATTATATAATGTACATTTTTTTAACATGGTACTCCACCCTATAGGTTATTGAAACTAAAACCCTGGGGATTCTAATCCTTGGGGGTTGGGGGTCCTAAACATCCAGGTGGGAGTAGGAATAACAATCTACCCCCATTTTCCCCCACTCTCATTTCTGTTAAGTAACATGTACTCGCATTCATGATGGTTATTTTTCCCTATATATGTCTATAGTGTTTTGAAAAAGCATGTCGTTATTTTTACACACATGTATTCGGGATATAGTTTACTAAGGATTACTATAGGTATAATGACGGTTTGCTATGATGACCTGAGGATCCATAATCTGTTTATGGGATATGATTGATTGAGTTATAATATCAAATGTAAAATAAAATATATTTGGGTGGTGGTTCCTCTTAGAAACTATAATAATTATTTTGGTTACAATGATGTGGATGTGTGTTAAGCAAGTTGAATTTTTTGGGTTTCACCAAGGTGCTTGTTGGGTTGGTGTTTTGGAAAGTGATACATAGGATGTTCGATGATGGGTAAATGTGACAAACCAACTAGAGAAGAGGTAGTATAGCACAATTGATATTTTTTATTATATTTTTTTTATTTCATGTGATACATTGTGAGAGTATCAATGGTGAGGCTAGAAACATAGAATAACTATTTATGTGACAAATCAATTTCAATTATTGTTCATTGTTCATTAGCATGATTTCTTTTTTTTTCAATTAGAGGCTTTAGAAAAGATCCTACTATGTATACTATTATACTCCCCCTATGTATATACAAATTGTTTTTCTGTCTGTTGGAACAAGATATATATCAAGAGGGTTACTACTAGATTTTTGTTTTTTCGGAGCTCATTCGACCTCATGATCACCACCATCTTAATAGTAATTTGGTAATTTATAGTTTTTACATCTATTATATTAGTCCATATATGTCATTAAATATGTTCTAATTGGATTTTAATTATATTGTTTTCTGATAAATAGTTTTTTGGTTTATATATTATCACTGTCTTCCCCATTAGTTCCCTTAGTGTGTAATGACACCCATCTATGTGTTTACTATACCCTCTGTTCAAGTTACCAAAATTTATCCTACTAGAGGTGGGAAATGAGTGTCACTATCTCTATTCTCCCATTTCTATCCATTGATTATTACACCTTGTGGGGAAGAGGTTAGGAAAGAGTGATATCAATGGTCTAGTTATGGGATATGATAGAGTTTGGATTTAGGCATAGGCGAGTTCGCATGTGATGGTTGGGAAACTATTTCACTTATGTATAGAAATCATTGTAGACATGGGATACCATCATATACATATGTATTTAGGGCCCCTTTTTATATAATCTAAGGACTATTAATCATATACTAGCTATTATAAAATGTGATATGGGTACATGGTGGATACTTATGAAAAGACCATGAATCATTATTCATTTCACCTATGAATGAATGGTTTTTCTATGATATTGGTTTACATAAAATGATGAAATGAATAGAAATACATTACTATTAAAGTCATATATTCCTCTTTTAGGATGTTTAACATCTTTTTTCATTTGTTGGAATGGATCTATGTCAATGTCCTAGTCTTTTTCACACGAATTAGGTTCATTAGGATTCACTAGAAGATTGTCACATGGTAGAGGTTTAAGATGATGACACATAGAGGAGTGAACTATGATAAGTTCAGAAACATAGTCTATAGATATATGAGGGTTCCATTTCAGATAATTTAACATAAGTCAAGTGGGATGAGGTAGAGATAGAATTCAATTTGATTGATGATCAGAAGAAGAATTGGGTATTGTTGGTTTTGTGAATTCTATGTGGTGTAGTGTGGTAGTGACAGTTCTTCATATTTGGAGATAAAGAGGAGTCAAATGTATAATTGAGTGATTTACGAGACCAATTCATAGCAGGGTTTCATTCATTGACCACGAAGATGGAAAATCACGAGGATCTTCTTACGCTAATACAGGTGAGATCCATGTGTGAGAGTTTGGGATCCCATTAAAGAACCTTCTGCGTTATACTTCTGAACTATTTCTATATGAAGAGTCATTGGAAATGAATTTCAAGAATATTTGTGTCTAGATATCTAGTGTTAGGTCACCCCATTTCTTCTAAATACGCTTCTCGATGTTCTAGAATATATAGTTTTCATCAAGAGAATATTACCCTGAATCATATCGTCGTGATAGTGGGGTCATCGGGATTCCTCACAAAGTGGAGTTGTGTTCCAAGGATCCCAGTTTTTAGGATACAAGTGCTCTCAGTCAGGAGGGGGAATGCACCAACCCTCATAGTCACATTTATCCTGGAGAAGCATCTCTTAGGCTGATGCCAATGGATCAGAAACACATATTTTTAATGGAGGATAAAGACATTAAAAGATACAATTACCCTCCTTTTTGAGTATTCATTATCTACCAGTTGCTCCGGATTAGGTTCATTCATTGAGGAAGATTCACCCGATGTAGCTGAAGTATGTTTCTAAACTTTAGATCATCATATAGTGGATGAGGTAGGATGAAAATATCCCAAATATGTCCCCCATATTAGTCTGTCCATGGAAGTGGTCATCATCAAGGTCATAGATACCATGGATCATGATACGGTCAACTTCATGACTTTATGTAACTAGAACAAGGGAATACATACGTTATTTGAGGTACCCTTTTTATGTTTTCTTCTTTGTATCATTCCTTTTTTGATCTAGGAGTGACACCCACATTCATATCAGCATCCCTTGTCTATTAATTTTTACTTGAGTTATAGATATGACAAATTCCATTGTGGTTGACTATGCTAGTTTGAGGTCTTCCTGACATATTTGTTGTATTTTGAGACTATGAGCTATTTAGGGGGAAAATCACTCTTAGGGAGATTCCCTGTACTTATCGATACAACTATATGATATCATCCTTAGCATGGAATTGTTGTATTCAGAGAAGGATATCATGGACATAATCATGTGGCATTTTTTTTTATTTGATGTGTATGGAGGACCATCATTGATTATTGGCAATTGAGACCCTCAGATGGGTAAAAGGAATGTTTCATCCTTATTATCATTGATGGATGTAATGATGGTAAGTTTATTATAATTTCAGTAGTCGAAATTACCCAGGGTCATAGAAGAGTACTGAATTGTCGTTCCAGTTGAGGTTATTGAATTACCCCCTCAAAGAGAAATCAATTATAGGATCGATCTATAATCATTTGTGTCTCATATTTCGATGTGTCCATATAGGATAGATCCTTGTGAATTGTGTGATCATCATATATAGCTCGATGGTCTACAAAAATATGGTTTTTTTCATTCATGTTTGTTTCAATGGGGATTATCATTATTTTATAAGGAAGAATGAAGGATGTTTTTGTTAGTGTATTGATTCTCAATGGATGAACCAATGGAAAATTAAGAAACACTATCCACTTCCAAGGATTGATTTTTTATTCTACCAACTAATGTGTGAAATTTGGTTTTTTGATTATTGATTTGCAATCAGGATATAATTTTATGTCTATAATAGATGAGGATATGTTGAAGACTAATTGATATTGTCATTAGGGGCATTACGAGTTTGTCATGATGTTATTTGGGGCGTTGGATTATCCAGTTCTGTTATTAGTGTTAACAATTGATGTGATTCTTGATTTCTTGTACATTTTCATCGTGTATTTCACCGATGACATAATTTTTTACAATGCATATAAGGAGGTGAATGTAGTGAATATTCCTTTAGTTTTGAGAGTTCTACACCATGAGAGGATTTATGGTAAATTTTCAATGTGGGATTTTTAGGCCCGAGAAGTTAGTTTCATAGAGAATGTTGTATCCTAATTGGAATTATATATGGATATGTCAATGATAGAAGTAGTTGGGTCTTGGGAAGACTCCACACTAAGAAAATGTATGATGTATGATGTTTCCTTGGTCTTCTATGCTATTGCAGGAGGTTCATGGCCGATTTTATTTGGGTTTTGACTAATCTGACCACATTGAATAGAGAGTATGAGGTGTTCTTATTAACTTCTTAGCGATTTAATGCATTGAGTGTGTGAAAGAGAAGTTAGTTTCGCTTTAGCTATTTTTATTCCCATAGTTGTAGTTTAATTTTTTTATTTTCTATGATTCTTCATGTCTTGTGTTGGGTTATGTTATGAGGTAGCAAAGATGTGTAACTATTTCACAAAATATATAGAGTAGGTGGAGGTTGGGTTTTCACTAAATGTGTGGATACATTTCCTCATTGGTGAGTGTTTTGTGGTCTTCAATGATCCCAAGATCCTGACAAATATTTTCTACCCAGATGAATTGAACATTATCCTATTTCAGTATAATGTGTTCTTACCAGATTTTGACTTCGAGATTTCGAATACATATAAAAATGGGAATGTTGTTTCCAATGTGCTAAGACGTATGTAACGAAGTGGTGTAGTGAATGAATCTAGTGATACCTAGAAAGTTATGGACCAACAGTAATCATTGAATATATATTTGGAAGAATTTGATGGAATGGGTTTCCTTATTTAGATGATAGTCTATTCATCTCCATAGAAATAGGTGGATGAATCCCAAATAGGGGATCCTGGGGTGGATGTATGAAGAGATTGACATATTATTATTTAGTCCCATAATGGTTGGAATATTTATGAACAACACCATGTTAGGTTTCATGGAATAATTTCTGTTCCATTGGAAACTAATGATAAGATTCTGAAAGAGTTCCTTAGATCTCATTTTTCGGTACATCGTAACATGAAAAATATGTACTAGTTATTGAGGGATCTGTTTTAGTGGCCTGCATTGAAGGGTCTAGTTGCAGGGTCTATGCCACAATGTATGGTATTTCCATGGGTGAATGTTGATAATCATGTTCCCAGTGGTTTTCTCTATACAATTGATGTTCCTTATTGTAAGTGAGAGGTCATCTCGATGGACTTTGCTATATGTTTACCTTTCATTCAAGGAGGCTATGATTCTATATGGGTGGTAGTGGGTCATTTGAAATAATCATCCCACATTATAGCTCTCATTGAGTAAATCTTAGTGGGGGTTTTGTTAAGGAATTATGTAGTAGAGGTGGTGAGACTCCACGTGTTACCAAAAAATATCATTTACAATCAAGATCCTCATTTTACCACTATGGTGTGGATAGGTCTCCATCATGATTTTGGTTCTCATCTATGACATATAATAGGTTTTCATCCACCAATGGAAGATCAGACAGAGTGAACCATCTATAATCTTGATGACATGTTATGCACTCGAGTCCATGATTTTGGTGATTCATGGATGAGTCAACTTATCTAGGAAAAGTTCTCCTACAACAATAGTTTTCACTATACCAACTTTATGGTGCATTTTTTATGCTTTTAAGGACTACAACTACTTTCCCCACTATGCTACACTATGGTTATAGAGTAATGAATTCTTAGACTAGAATTGGAATAAATTTGGATAGAGATGGTTCATGTGAATCGTGAGAGGATCATGGCAGCATATGATTTTTATAAATTCATTTTCAATCATAGGAGGAGACCATTGGGGTTTTTTTATCTAGATAATGTGTTCATAAAGCTTATTTCCAAATAAACGAAGTGATATTTTGTTCGTGGGAGTATGCTTTATTTCTGGTTGTTTGGCCTTTAAATGAGTTGTATGGTTTTGGAGACATGGAATATCCTATAGTGCTTCCCCCATAGATGTGATGGATATATGATGTTTTTCTTGTATCATATCTCTATTATAGTCCTCATGAAAACCTTAACATCAGTGATTGGGTAATGATAAATGTGGACATTGAAAAGACCTTTAAGGAGTGGCATGTAGATATTTATAACCACCATGAGAATGTACTAAACTTTTTTGATATCCCATAGGTTCAAATTTGTTTGAATAATTGTTGTGAAGTAGAGAGTAAATGGGAATTCGAGTCATAGATAATCTCTCAAAACCCTGATATGTTTCATGTTTATCTCTTCTATTTAAACACTATTCAATTTGTGGTAGTATCCATTTTTTATTTGTGAGTTGTCTTTTTCTTGATTGTTTTTATGGATAACTCACATTCCATGTGAGCCTTAGACCTAAAGTGTATTCCATTTTCATTACGTGTTTAGATACTTTTTGTTTTATTAGTTTACTCTCCGTTTACATATGGAAAATACTATATGTATAGTTCATCTACCCAACATGTTGAGCCCCATGTACACGGAAGAGGTGGTTGAGACTCTGTGTTGGTGAGAGCCTTAAATGTTACATCGAGGGGTGTATTTTTTTGATGAACCCCTTCTGTTTCCTCTTTGGGGTTGTTTTGGATCATGAGGGTGGAAATTTTTTGATATTTATCCAATGTAACAGCCCAGATCCCATTGGATTTACCCTATGAGTTTCTTTAAAGAAAAAAGTACTAAGACGATGCTCGAATGATTTATGAAAGGGAATGGATGCTAAAATGTAGAAGAAGGGAAATTTCATTCCATGTAAATGTTTTAACCAATGTGAGGGTTGGTTTAACTATGTTTATGTTTTCAGGATGAAATACTAAAATGGTGATGTGTGTTTTCATGGAAAATGAACCCAAAGTATTTAACGACGTGAAATCCTATTACACATCAGGTAAATCGTCAATGATTTATGTTGTAAAATTTTTCATCCGCTCAGGTAATGAAACACTACAACTGTACCTACCCTATCTTGTGTTTTATGTGACTCAATGACCCCGTCTTTTGACTTTTTGGGGATTCTGTCATCAGGGATCGATATCTATTTTCCCTTATTTGATATGTATATATCCTTAATTGATCCAAGGTATGTTATACAACTGTTATTGTGGGTTAATCGATCCATTACCTCGCATTTATCTTTTCTATGTGATGGTTATTGATCTCCATGATTCTAATTGAGTTTAGTTGGTTTTTCATGGGTGGGTTTTTAGCCTCACATCCTATGGTGGAATCATTTCTTGTGGGAGAGTTTGAGATGATCCATAGTAGTGGTCCATTATTTTTCAAAGAATGTTGAAACCATTTTGAGTTAGGGAATTCATTACATATATTTTATTTTCATGGAATCATGGGTCAAGAATGATTTATCCCCTTAGATCAAAATGAAATTATCATAATAATTACAAAAAACAGAATAAGGAATTTTTATTGATCACATGGTGATGTAGATGTTTTTCACCATTGTAAAGGGTTTCCAATTTATTGGATAGATAGAAAGATATCTATTTTGTGATTATTATTCATTGTTTGGACCATGGTATTCATGAAGAATAAAAAAATGTAATTATTTGAAAATTAATTGTTAAAAGGTAAAATATGTAGGTTTAATGTATCATGTATTCATTATAATTTGATGAAAATTAATTTATATAAGTATTGATGTTTAATTGAATTATTTACATAATATAAGTTATGAAAATACTTTTTGATAAAAATACAAATGTCATGGTTAATTAATTATTCAATTATTTTGTGATAGCTTGTGATATCTTGATGCAAAATTTTATCTTTATTGGAGCTTGTAAATAATGAATTGATTAATTCAATTAGTAATAATAAGTGGTTGTATGATAAATGATAATTCCTTGGTAGGTAATGATTAACACTACTCTTTGAAAATTATGTGTTCCTTGTTCATGGAGCCATGATGGATCATTGTGTGTGAATGATGAATTTATTATTTTAGGGACAAGTTCTCAATTGATATGTTTGATTCTTGATAAATGTGATATGATGTGATCGGGGAGGGTTGGTGTGGTTGATAGGTTAGGGAGGCACAGATGCGATGTGATCCTATAATGGCTGAGCCTAGAAGGATGTTTTTGTTTTTGGGGTTGGGAGGCCCAGTTTTTTGTAGAAGTTGAGGCTTATAAAAGAAAGATGTAATGGGATATGCATGTGGGTTTCAAGGAGGATATTAAGGATGAAAAAATATTTTTAATATGGTATTACATTTTAATAAGAAATATGGATTCTTAATTGAATTTATTTTTTGGGAAATGAATGTATTTTTTGTTTAACTACATTCCTTTCACCACTACATTAAGAAGATGGATATGCTTGGTTGTTTACATTGTTTGGTTTTTAATGATGATTTACTAGAGAACATGATTTTATATAATTTAATTTCATAACAGGTATAAATGAAGAAATGTTTAACCTATGGGGTTGGAGCTATCTGGGATACGACACTGATGTTTTAATTTTGACATGTTGCGGACTCGATTTTATTATGAATTGTGGGCATGAAACATTGTTTTAATGCAAATATAATTTAATCTGGGAAATAAAAATGGTCAATTAATGGTTAATGAATTAATTCACATAAATAGATACTGATGAAGAGGAATTAAGTAATTTAATTTAGCTCTTTCAATGGTCATGTTGTTATAGGATATTTGGTCTTACTAGTGGCTTCCTGGTTTCTGAGAGTTATTAGCTATAGTTGAGATTGATACTACTTTATTCTCATAGTTTGGTTCTAAAATATATTATATCATGTAAATTGTGTGTATATTTATTCAACATCACACTATTGTTGAGGGAAATAGACACCCCAGGTATTTTGAGACCTGGGGGTACCTTGACATTCAAGTGGGAGGACAGATGTATAATTATCCCCTTGGACACCCACATTCTTTTCTTGGTAGTTAATTTTTATGGGACAAATGATGGTAAATTTTAACCATATATGACTGTAGATCAGTTTAATGGCATGTGGTTATCATCCCAAACAACCATTATAGATATAATTTTCTATAAGAATTTTGTTGGTATGACATGTGTAGGATTCAATGAATTGATATTCCTTACTCAGTGCATGGTGTGTGATCGCTTGAGGAATAAAAAATGATGAATGATACATGTTATGCAGGTTGTGTTTGTAACACCTTGATATTTTGTGACACTTTTATTCGAGTAAATTTATCATATTTGGAATTTTAATTTTACACAACATTGATTATTGATTATTAAATATTAATGTACTATGTTTGGCTTGTGATATATTCAACAGAATGTTAATCATTAACAAAACAAAAAAACATTCTCTTTCTCTAAATGGAACATTGAGGATTACTTTTGATACACGCAACAACGACTAACCTTGATGACTTGAATAACACTCAAGATCATGGTTTACCAAATAATAATATTTTATTAAAATATGAATATTTTATATAATAATATAAAAATAATTGTTAAATTAGTGGTTATGAATAATATTAACTAATGTTTGAATGTACAATGTTTTAATGATATAATTTGAAGTCTTAGGTTATTAATTATTTAAAAATTTATATGAATACTGATTGAATATTAAACGAAATATTATTATGGTCACCAAGATGTTTTACACTAATAAATTAAATTAAATTAAATGAGTGAGATATATTAATGTAATATAAATTTTATATATTCAATAACATATTTTTTTATTCATCTAATGGATTGGATAGATAGAAGATAAGAAGAGAGTTAATTTTATATATAAAATGTTATATTTTTTATAATGGTTGATTTAACAGATTTTAGTGGATATAACATTTTAAATATAATTTTTGGAACGTTTTTATGTCAAAATAATCTTTATAATTGGATGTAATGAATAAAATTTACATTAGGATATTTTTTTGAATATTTCAATAAGGTTTAATATTTTATTGGATAGTGAGAATAATGGAATTTATAATAAAAAATATTCTTTATATAATATTTTTATAATGATAAATATTAATTTAATTTTTATTAAATTAATAATGACATAATAATTTTATAAATAAATCCAATTTAGGTCATTTAAACCAATTTCAAATTGAAATTGGATTTAAAAACGCAACATAGTTTTGATCATTTATATTTTAAAATCAATTTAGTTTATCATGATAGCAGGATTAATTTAAAATTAATTTCTACAACATATGTGACTATAATATGGAAAAGGGATACCATATTTGGAATCAGTGTAATTTTAAATTTTTAATAATTTCAACTTAGTGTTTGAAGAAAAATATTAGTTTAAGTGATTTAAAATAATTGCATCGGTTAAACTTAATCTCATCCTAATACAGAACTAAAAAATAACCATATGACCCTTAAGGATATATAAATTTGTTCAAACTCCATTTAATGGGCATATAATTAGACCGTATAATCCATTTTCTTAGATTTGGGTCATTATTGGTTCCACATGAATCCTAGAAAACATGTGTGGAATTTTCTCTTCAAATATTTACATGAATTATACTCCTCATTATCTATAAAAGGAAAGCACATATCAATATTCTTCACACCTCTAAAACCACATAGATTCATCCAATATAATCATAAAACAGATCCCAACATCCCTAAATTCCTACTATTTGAATACCATTCAGAATAATTCTATCCAACATATCTTTTTTGAAAAAATAATACGAGGTACCCAATTTAGATGTAACGTCTTCTCTTAAGATCCTTTCATTAATTTTACTTGTATTAACATCCATGCTATTAATTAAGTTATTTTATAACAACACTTATTTCTTAAATTCAATAGGATTTTTATTCTATGGATACAACCTAAACTTACACAGACCTCTAACTAATGGTGAAAAAAGTACAATTTATTTGAACAGAGAACTACTGCCTCACTAAAAGATGATTGTTCAATTTTTCTTACCATATATTATTGTATAAATTATTAAAGACACTCATTTATATATGGTATATTATATTTTATTATTTATTTATGATTATCTATTCCATTTAAAACATATATTTTTTTTAAATTCCATTTTTTTTGTAAAAATGATAATTTCATTTAAGGATGTGCGGACTACCGCCCCCTCAATGCAATATGATTCATTCATACAGTAGATGGAATTTATTAAGGATGAATTTATTAAAAATATATGATATATAAAACACTATAGACCTATTAAAATGATTTTATAAAGATATATACAAATATTTCATTTTATTTATTTATTTTAATATGATAATGAAAACAGAAACAACATTCATTCATACATTCGGCTTACTATCTTTATGACGGTATAATCCATTGCATATATATATACTCTATAGATTACTATAATACACATATAATTTTTTTCATGATATTTATAGATTTAATTTTTTTATGGAATCGTTATATATGTATAAGGACCACAAATATAAAAAATTAAGACACATGTGAAGAAGAAAGTAAATATTATCCAAATGAAAACCATAACATAAAATTGTTATTTTATGAGTTATATTATGACCTCATAAAACCATATATTGTATTATATATATTAATATAGTTCTATAATATATTTATAAAAAATTATTTATTTTATATGTGGTTTGAACGAGAATGATGAGACTCTAGGCATGGGGTGAGGGGATTGCATCTCACTATTATTTTTGTGAGATACTAGCTATGTTCGCCAATCATTCCTTTTATGTGGTGTGTGTACTATACGATGTTGTTTTATGAGTTCCTTATAATTACATATATGTGTTATCTCATATCAATTTTATTAACATTATTTCAATGTTTTATGTTTCTAATGTTACAAATCAGTAAATTATTTTTGATTCAATTTTCCTTTATTGAGAATCCTGTTTCTTTATGAACCTATGTTAATTTTAGTATTATTTATACATCCATTTTAGAATTTTTATAATTTATTTAATTATTATCAAGATAAATTTATATTCCATTAATTTTCTTTTAATACATGAATAGTATTATTCTATTTTACCATGTTATAAGTATTTTTGAGGCAATATCATCACATTTTAGGATTTTTTTATGTATTTTCTTCCAATAATGAAATATTGTGATCTATATCTCAACGAAAATAATGATAAATTTTATTAATGGAATTATTAGTTAATATCCATGTATTGTTACCACCTTTATTTTATTTTTACATAAAATAGTTATGAAATTATTTTTATCAAATCAATAGTTTACCCACTCTTCAGTGGAAAAACATTGTTTCTTAAAAGGGTAACAAGAATAACATTCAAATCTCCTAAAATATTAAAAATATATTTTTAATAATTGTTTTATTTTACAAATGATTTTAAAGAAATAATCATTTTTATTTCTGAATTAAAAATTATTCTAATTTTCTTTACCATGAAAAAGGAATTTTCATTTTTACCTCTTAAGACATATAAAAAATTACCTATTGTAATTTGTTTGATGACTTATTTTCATGATTAAAATGTTAAATTTTAATAAATATTTATTCAAATAAATTTTCATGAATTGGTTTTGTAACGTTTTTAATTCTACTTTTATTTGTTTTTAAGGAATTTTAGTTTAAATAGTTTTTTTGTTAGATGTAGAATATTCAATTAATAAAGGATAATTACCTCAATAAATGTTTTCAAAAGATCTTAGCAAGTTACATTACGTATAAGATTAAATAAATTGATGTTACACATTTCCTTCAGGAAAATTTTCTACATAATATACTAATATTATATATTCAATGATTTGTGTTTGGATGTAATTATTCTCATGACCACCATTTTTCTTCCACAAGGTTTTAGGATTCTAAAACATGATTTTTATTAATGGGTCATACTGTCATCGGGGGGTCTATAAATCCGATATTTTATCATAGGTTATGATGAGATGATTTTTAATTATTCCCATTTCATTTATTGTGTAATGGTTTTATGTTTATAAAACTTATCTATTATTGTTTTTCATGGGATGATTAATGTTTTATTATATTTATGAACTTGTATGAATGATTTTATACTAATATGGGTGGAACTTATTTCTCCCTCCAATGCATTGGGTAAAGATATATTATATTACATCTGAAAGGGTACATAGTTTATATTCCATGCTTGAATACAGAGAGGTAAATGGGTTCTATCCAATTCCAAAAACAAAAAGGGTACACAGGTTATAGTCGATGCCTAAAAATAAGATTGTAGATGGGGTGCTGCCAAGCACTAAAGTAAGAGGGCTCAATGGCTGATGCCCAAGCCTAAGAACAAGAAAGAAAATTTTTATAACCCAGTCATAAATCAATTAGGGTACACGGTTTGTATCCAATTCATGATAACAAGAAGGTACACGAGTTGTTGCCAAAGCCTAAAAGTAATTGGGTATATAGGTCGTTATCCCAAGACCACAATAGGTACATGGGTCTTAGATCGATATTAACATGTTATATAGGTCTTGTTATGTAGCCTTGAAAAAATATTTTATCTTCTTATTTGTATTCCAAAAATACTCTACATGAGTTCACCAGTATGATTTCATATCTCATGATGTTTATTTACTTATGATTAATGTCTAATTAACTACTAAAAGTTATCACATAACTCATGTTTATGATCATTGATATTCATGGTATTTCCACCGGATGTTATGATCTAATTTACATAACCCAATTTTCATGTTTATCCTTAAATCTATTCATTTTTTAACCATACTAAAAAATTTAGCTCACCACTTTTCATATTTACATTCCCCAGTTAATGAAGAATGGATTTATAAAGATGTAACAAAGGTTTAGAAATTTATGAGATATGTATAAGATCTTTCAATGGGATAGAATATTTTTTCTTGTTTCCAAATACAGTCAACTATTCAAACAAACAAACATGTACTTTTCTAATATAATTAATATTCATCTAAAATGATGTAATAATAATGTATTCTATGATAGGGTATTTATAATTGGTATTATAAGAATGGTTAAGTAAACCATTGGAAACTCTGAGTAGAAATAAATAGAGAGACCCCCAACTCTATTTATAATGATATGTATATGGATGTATGTAAGGTTATGTATAAGGATGAGAAAATGTTTAGGAAAATGTCCTTGAATTTTGGTAATGGATAGAAAAAGTGATTTCATATAAATACATCAATGAATGGAGAATACATGTGAATGTGGAACTATCACAAATGTACCTAATGATAACAACACTGATGAGATGTTATGAGCCTGGCTCCAGTTAATCATGTACATAACAATGGGCCTCTATGAACACCTGGTTGAACACACCAGGGGGATATTATTTGGATAATAGAAAACACTTTATAAATGATCATGAAGTATTTAAATTTAATTTATATACAAACATCATTAGAGGAAACTATGTTTTCATTGATTACAAAATTATGAACCATGATTTAGTCACACTTTATGTAATTTTTCATGATTGTATGGCTTCCTAATATGTTAAATGTTTCACCAATATCATTTCTGGTTTTAGTAAATCTATAGGACTAGAAAGAACATGGTAATAATTTAATGTTTCATATTTGGAAAGTATGGAAAATTTTTCAGATTGATTTGACAAGTGAAAATCTCATAAGGAGAATCAAGGAGGCATGATAATTCATTATACTTCTGATGATAAAGAGATATAAAATGACATGTGAAAGGTATGCGATGTTAATCCAAGATTATTTTCATTGATCTGAATAATCTTGATTAGATTGAGGTTGAGTAACCATAATTCCTGATTATTATTTCATATTCATAGAATGATGTGTTATGTAATATGTTGATGAACTATGAGTAATGTTTTATGAATAAAATTGCATTAATGTCATATTTATTTTTTGGAATTTAATGATTATATTATATGAATAAAGAATCGAAATAGTATTTTTAGAATTATTTTCCTTAGTTATTGAAAAGGAAATATTGAATGGTGATGAAGACATAAAAATGGGATTTTAGGTATGGTGAAATTTTGATTAAGGGAAGGTACCCCTGAATTAATTCCTTAAATTTAGATAATGCACATTTAGATAACGATATATTGGTAATGAATAAGTAAATTGAATTATATAGATTACCCAAAAATTAATTATTTTCAAAATTATCTAATCCATATAAGTAGAGTTTACTAATTAATATATTTAAAGAATATATCAAATATTCATAGGAATTCGGAAGAATATATGTTTCCAAAAATGATTGATGGTAAATATGGTTATTACCGTGTATCTAGGGAATATTCAATGAAAATATTCACCTGTTTCGAATGTGATAATGAAGTGTCATTGTGTTATGTATGGGAGATCAATTTTATATTGATTTCATGAAATTATTTAGAATGTTTGAATAGTCATACTCCATTAGTGTTATGAGGTAATCAAATTATGGAATGATAAGGTTAATCATTGGATAATGGTGGATTAAATAATTCATTATATTACTACAATAGGATTAACAAGTTTTGGAAAACAATTTCTAAAAATGTGTTGTTGATAAAAACAAATGATAGATGGGGTGAATTATCATGGATATAACAACTAGTTTCTAATTAGGGAATGAATAATTTTCCATACATTTTGGAGAAAGAGGTGAAGTGGATCAAGGAACAATAAAGGGTGATGTTTTCCTAAAATCATGCATGTATATATTTTCATGAAAAATTGTTAGCTTTAGGAAAAATGATTTTGAAAACAAATATTATATCATATTATATCCATTTTGATTGAATTAGATGGTCCCTTAGTTCTTCATAGATTTTTAGATTTTTTTTCTTATCTTTTTTATGAACTATTTCTCTATCACAGTCCATCAGAAATTGATGGTTACATTTTTTGTCGATGTCCATGTTTTCATATCCCACCTATGTTTTCTTATGATGAAACCAAATTATATTTTACTTCGGTTAACCATTATAGTTCCAACATTCTATTTTTATGGAATGTTTTAAAATTCATTTATATGATGTGGGTTTATGTGAATGAAAAATTCATTTCCTAATAATTTGATAACCCAGATGAATATATAGGGATAAATTCATTTTAAAGGTGGTATAATGTATCACCGATAGATTTTTTGAAAATTTATTCCCAAATTAATATGACCATTATGATACTTATCATTTTACGAAACAAAAAATATTGTTTATTTTTTATTGAAGAACTATGTTTGAATTGTGTTATATTCCACACCAAGTTATCCTATATCAACATGAAACATAAAATATATCTTGATCTTCACAAAACACTGAGTTCCACTTGCATTACATGCAAACATTGCTTTCCATTTCAACTTGAGTAATAAAAAACACTAAGGATGACCGAAAAATAATATACTATTAGAATATGAAGAATTGATATATGTATATGTAACCTATATTTTATATTAAAGGTTATGAAAAGTTTTAATTAATTTATTAAAAAGTATGGTTTATAAAATATAAAATTAATTAATCGGTTAAAAATTCATTTTAAATGAATCTGAAAGAACATTGTAAGTAAAATGATGTATTATTACGGTCACAATGATATTTTACCTTAATAAATTAATTTAAATACAAATTTTGAGACATTTTCATTTAATATATAGTTTTTATATATTCAATAAAACATATTATTATTCATATAATATATTTCATAGACATAAGATATAAACAATAATAATTTTTGGAATCAAAACTATATTTTTTTTATTTATGTACTTTTAACGCCTTTCCATGGATAACCCATTTTAAATTCAATTTTTAGAACTTGTTTTGTCAAAATAGACAGTATATTTAGATGATAAACATAAAAATTAGGTCTAGATATTCTTTTTGTATGTTTCAATAAGGTTTAGTTTTTTAATGAATAGATAGAAATGTGTGATTTTAATTCAAAACTACATTTTCATTTAATTTTCATATACATATAAATTCAATTTTAAATTGTTTAAAAATATTTATTAGAAAATAGTTTAACCAGTTATTAAAATTTATTTCTTTGGATCGAATTTCACATTTTAATTGGACTTAAAATCTTAACAGGTTTTTTAATCATTTTAACATTAATACATGTAGTGTAATCCCATCTGTGACATTCATTTTAAATAAATTTCTTTCACTTATATTAATGTAAATTGGGAATATTAACTCTATATCTGGAATGTGAATAATTAATAATTTAAAAAAATAACTTTTTTTTCAAAAAATATTTGTGAATGTGACTAAATTTAATTAATTAGATTATGTTTTCATTAATCATAATAATGTATAAACCATATACTTAAGCCCCAAAAGACATATATGCATTTCCAAAATAATATTTATTGACATATATATACTCAATAACCCCTTTTATTATATTTTTATGATTATGGGATCCACATGAAACATAAAAAATATGGGAGTAATTTTCTCTTGAAATATGTAAAACAGTGCCACTCGTTCTTCCCTATAAAAGGTAACAAAATACACCTCTTATTAACATTACTAAACCCTCTTAGGATCCGCCTATATCTAACCAATACACATCCCAAAATCCTGATATTACATTTAAATGCCTACCCTTGGGCATAATGTTATCAAATTATTCCCTTTTTGACAACCCAAAAATGAAATCCGATTTAGAGGAAACATCTTCTCTCAAAATCCATTCTTTAATTAAATATATCCACCCCGACACTCTCATGATTATTTTATTGTATAAAAAATATTATCTTAAATATACTTGGATATTATTATGATAGGGTTTCATAATAGACATTCAAACCCCTCTATCTAATAGATAAATAACTAAAAATTTATGTGCATAGTGAAATACCACCTCACTAAATAATGATTTTTCAATTTCTTTACTACCACTCATAGTGGAAATTATAATGGAAAGTATATTAATATAAATTAAATATTATGTTTATTATTTAATTAATCTCATTAATTCATTTTACAACACAAATCTTTTTTACCTTCCATATTGTGTAAATATAATAATCTTATTCGAGGAATTGTGAAAAACCTCCCCCACATAGCGATATGATTGGTTCATACACTGCATAGAATGTATTATGGATGGGTTTATTCAAAGTATATGTAATATATAAAATTATAATGCTACATTCAATATATAATATAAATATACAAATATATTTCATTTTATTTACTTCTTTTAATGCGACATTGAGAATTGAAACAACGTCCATGAATACGTACGACTTTCCGTAAAAAAAGGTATAATTATTTTCATACTTTTATATTATATAGATGATTATATTAAAAAAATAAAACATAGAAATAATATTTATATCATTTTCAACTTTTTAAAAAATGATATAAGTAGAAGGACTAATGATTTGAATAATAAAGTCATATGTGGAGAACAAATAGAATTTTAACTGAATTAATCCCTCAAAATAGAATGGTTATTAATAGGGTAATGTAATGATATAATTGAACCATATATGGTATTATATATAATAATATTTATCTTTAAATGATGTATAATAATTTTATATTTATTATCTATGTGTTTTGAATGAATACGATTGGAGTCAAGACACAAGGTATGGGGATTTCATGTCAGTTTTTATTTTTGCAAGATGCATGATATGTTTGACACTCATTTCGTTTGTGTTGTGTATGTATTGTAATTAATTTTATTCTATGTATCTTATAAATAAATTTATTGGTATTACCATATCCATATTATGATCTTTATTTCATTGGGATTAACATTTAATTGTTATCAACTCGGTAAAATAGTTTTGTTTTGATTTTTGTATTTGAGTCACTTATTTTTTAATGAACCTTAATAATGTTTTGATGTCTATATACTTCAATTTAAAAATTTATATAATGAAATTTACTATTAGTATGATATTAATTTCTTACATTAATTTCCATTCTTACATGGCGAGTATGATTCCATGTTACCAATTTATAACTGTTTTTTTAAAATCTCATCGCTTTTAGGGATTTTTTCTGTTTATGCTTCATTTGATGAAATAATACGATCCATATCTCAAGAAAAATCCGGAAATTTATTTTAATATTTATATTCATGATATATTCAATTATTTTTACCATCATTATAATGGTTGGTACATAATATAGTTATGAAATTATTATTATAAAATCTGACATTACCCTTTTTTTGGTTAGAAATATATGATTTCTAAAAAGGGTTCCATTAATATTCTTCTATTATCATAAAATATTTAAAAGAAAGTTTTATCCATTTTTTCTTTTAATAATTATATAAATGTAATATCCTTGTCTCCTTTTTTATCAGTCGTTTTTATTCCATTTTTTCCATGAAAAAGGAATGTTCTTTTTAGATTTTATGACATGTAATGTTTTAATCGCCGTCAATTCATTGGAGATTTCTTTTCATGTTCAAAAGCATAAATAAGAATAATTTTATTAAACATTATTCTCAATAAAATGGTATAATATCTTTTAATGAATATTTTATACATTTGTTTTTGAAAATCGGTTTCAAATGGATTTCGATTTTAAATATAATTTTTCAATGAATAAAGGATATTTACCTCATGAAATGTCTTTAAAATAGCCTTTCATGTTATTTTATATCTATGATGAAATCCATTGATTTTAATAATTAAATTATAGGAAATTATTCAAATTTTCCATTCATAATTTGTCTTGAATGGTTTATGTTTTGATGGAATGAAACTTAAGACACATATTTCACTTCTATAAGTTTTTATGCTTTTGAATCCTGCTTATATTCATGGATTATTCTTCCATGAAGTCATTATGAAACCTATGATCTTTCATAGGTTATGATATGTTGAAATGTTAATTAAACGAATTAAATTTCGTGGTTTATGATTGTATTCATATAAAAACTATATATTTTAATGGGTCATGATTTGATACATATTTTACTAAATTGTTGAACATGTATAAATGATTTTATTGTTAGATGGGTGGGACCTATATCCTCATCCAATGGGTCAGGTTAGGAATAGTTGAATACGAGGTGAATGTGTACATGTGTTATAACCCAATCCAAAAACTAATATGGTTCATGGGTTATATCCCAAGCATAAAATAAATAGTGTACATTTTTTGTAGAACAATACTAAAAACTAGAAGGTAGTTTGTATGAAGCCATAACTAAAAGAAAGAAGGTACCCTATTTGTACCCTAATCCCAAAACAGCGGGTATATAGGTAGTATCCAAAAGGATAAATTAAAAAGGGTGCACATGTTGTATCCCAATACTAAAAATAAAAAGGTAGATAAGTTATATCCCAAGCCAAAATTTAAGAGGGTATAAATGTTGTTATCCCAAGCCCGCAGTAAGTACAAAGGTCATATCCCAATCCTAACTTATAATAATGGTATTGGTAGGTATCCTTTAAACAATTTTTTTCTATTCATATATGTATTCCAAAAATCCTATGTCTTATTCTAATACTATAATTTCACATCTGATGATGTTTATTTTATTATGATTCAAGTATAGTGAATTTACATGATTTTTACCATAATTAATGATTATGATAATTTATATATAGGGTATTACCTTCAAATGATACAATCGCATTATCATGCCCCTTTTCTAATATTTAAGATTACATGTATCCCTTTTGACCCTTACTATGCACCCTATTTCACCGCATTTTATTTTTTCTTTCCCCAAGTAATGAAGAAAGGTTTTAGGATGATGTTATAAAAATGGATATCTTTATTAGAGATGTTGAAGATCATTCAATAGGGTGAATTATTTTTTTTCCATGTTTTCAATGATACAAAATTATTACATTCCAAATGAAATTATTTTTGTAATGTACTAAATACTCATCTAATATAAGGTAACATCCACATACACTATATCAGGGTCACTATAGTTGTGGCACCCAGAAAGTACTTGTTTACTTTCGGTTACATGGACATGTTTGTGTGTTGCTAGAGGTACATGTTGTGGTGTTTCATAATGGTGTAAGAAGTATATCCTTTTTAGAATGATATTATCTAGATGTGATACATTAGGGAAAATAGAAAAAATAGTGGGTATGTGGAAGTTTATTACCATTAATATTATATATTATATTATGTTCTCTAGTATGAAATACATAGAGATATTATCAATGGTGAGGCTTGGAACATAGTATCTATATTTATCTGATGAGTTAGTATATCTTGTTATCCACATCACATTATCATGATTTCATTATCATTTTAATGATATGCTCTAGAAATGATCCAAATTATTATACTATTATACTTAGCCTACACATATATAAACTATTTTTAGGTATGTTGATTCATGTTGGAGAACATGCTGGTAACAACAAGCTAGAATTTTTTCAAGAGTTATTTGGACATCATGGTCACTGTTATCTTTAATTTCATTTAGTACATGTTATTTTTACTTCAGATGTTGTATTTCATTGTTTATATTACATATATTAAAATTACAATTTTTGTATATTGTATTATGAGTAGTATTTGGTTTGTGTCATTATTATCTCTATCTTTCGCATGTTTTTTAGAGTGTAATGTCTCCCCTAGGTGTGCTTAATATACCCATTGTTCTCTACACCATCATAAGGCCTTCTGTAGGTGAGAATCAGGTATCATTGTCTCCCTTATATAGCCTAGATGGACTAAACCATGTATGGAGTGATTCATTTCATTAGTAATGATTCAAACTTCATATTTTTTTTATGATTAGTAAAAATGCAAAATATATTACAACCTCAGTAAAATTGGTAAAATGTGTAAATTTATTTTGAACTAAATGAAAAGGACTCAATTTTTCACAGTATTTTTTATTATATGATTTTACATAGAGAATTACCATGTTAGATTTTAAATTTAACAGTTTAAGTGTCACTTTTCTCATAATTTGAATTGACACTATTATATCCTTCAAAATATTAATAATTTTTCTTCCACCCACATAAAAAAGAACATCCTGACACTATTTCCATTCACTAGATTGAGTAACCATTCTCTATAAATCCTCCAGAAATTTACATCTAATGATCTATAGATATAAATTATTGGTTTTATTATTCTTAATATTCCATTTTTATAGTACATAGTAATGCTTCTAAATGAAATTTACTGAAGAAGAGTAAATCATCTAACTGGGCATCGTTCAATTTATATATTTATATATGTAAATTTAATATGGGTTAGACATCATAATGTAATAACTTAATCATACTCAATATGTTAGTATTTTATTATCATTATAGAGACACTATTATCTACCATTTTTCTATCTATAAGGAACTGAAATTATGGCTCATGTGTGTGTGTGGACTACTATTTTCGTGTAGTGATATGATTAATTTTATAACATTATAATTCATGTAGTGATTTTATGATCAATTTAATATATATATATATATACTTTTATGATAATAATGGAATAATTATAGTTGTAAAATTATGATACATTTTCTACATCATATCATTATATTTGTTGAAAAATGATTAAATTAACCATGTATATTTGTGGAGTTGAACCATTATAAAGTGATACGATTTGTATTTAATTTTCATATAAATTGATAGTAATAAAGATATATTTAAATAATATATATATATATATATTATATAATAATGATTATCTATCTTTGTAATATTTTAATATTTTTTATCTATTAATGGAAAAGTTTACAAATCTGATGTGCGTATATAAAATCTACCATCTTTGTAAAGTGTTTTCATTATTTTTTTTCATCATAAAATTATGTGAATAGTTATAAATGCATATATAATATTTACCTATGATAACGATGAAAATATTAAGATTGTAGAGATGTTGGAACCATAATAAAATTTCATGTCCGTGAACTACTGAGTCAGAACCTAAATGAACAAAAAACATTGGTCACCTGGAACAATGATTTTAATAATTATTTCATATTAAATGAGTAATGACATATTATATGTAAATAATTTATTGTATGATATTAAAAAATATCATTATATAATATATTTTTAATAAATGATTTTTCAATTTTAAGAGTTATTTATGTGTATGAAGGATGAAATTGCATGAGGAAAAGAATTAATGTTTTAATATCATATAAAATATGATTGAAGATGTGTCAATTTATATTGATTTATAGTATCTAATTATTAACTAATAAATGACTTGAATTGTTATTATACAATATTTATTTATATTTATTCTTTGTATTATTACCATTTTCCTCTAATTGGTACTTAAAATGTCGAAGATTATTTTTCTAAAAATCGGACTGTATTTCCTCATTGGTCAATAAACTTTTTATTCCATTTATAAACTCTTAATAATATATTTAAGTTATTGAATCAAAACAATATAATTATTTTAAGGTTGTAATATTAATTAAATTTTATATTATTTAGTAAATATTATGAAAATACCTGAAATTTAAAATGAAAAATAACATGATTGATTGTGTACAAGACCAGCAAAACCATGCTTAAATGAACCATGGAGTAATATTATTTTAAATATGACCAAGATAACTCTTATATTAATTATATGGGTATTAAAATTTGAAATTATGTTAGGAAACAGATTACATCTTTTATTATCAAAATATTTTTTTATAAATACATGTAAATAAAAAATCAATTTTAAGTAATGTAATTTTATTCATCAAAAATATGTTTTCATTAAAATATATCTTTATACCTATTTTGAGAAAATAATATAATTATTTTATAGATATTATATAGAATATATTTGAGAAAATTAAAATAAAATTTTTAAATAATAATATACAAAATTAGCTAAGAGTGAAATTGTGGGATTGTTTTAAAAAATGTATTTCGATTGATTGTTAATTTTTTTGATTTTTTGTAAATCATTCAATTATTTTCAATAAATGATATAATTTGAAATTTAAATTATGCAATTAATATGATTTAAAATTACATGTTTATAAATTATTAATATTTAATAGAAATAATTATATTTTAATCATCTTTATATTATATTTTACAATAAGTTGGTTTTTGGTTTAATAATATTGTTTCACATAATATGTTTTATTATTAATAACGTTTCCCAACATATATTAATTAAAGAACTCATAACAATTAATGATGTAAATTATATTTTTTGAATATCTATATATAAATTTAAATTAATATAATTATTTATATTATTCTTAGAGTTAGAATTATATTATATTATATTTGAAAAATCATTTAAAAACTATATTATTGTCACATAAGTGAGTTTAAATTATAATTTTATTCTACCTCATCTGGGAAGTGAAATTATAATAATTTATTAAATATTTTGAATCATATTTTTTCATTATAAAAATATTCATCTTTGCTTTTATAACAATGAATGTTGATGTCAGCTAAATAATTTTATAGTCTTTATGTTGAAAACATGTTTACCAAGTGTTCATCAAAGTTAATTTTTAAAATAGACTATATTATTACATATAAAAATTATTGGAATTTATTTACCCTAATATTATTCTAGATTAATATTTTTCCATTTTTTAACATTATTTCATATGAAATGTTTTTCTACAACTTTCTCATTTCAAAAATTACAAGTGTTTCACAAACCTAATATATAAAAGGACACCCACTCTTTTCTCTTTTTAGCACATCATAATCCATTTGAATTATCCCAGAACAAACTAAAAAGATATAAAGCATCCTCAAAATTGATATATTTCTTATGATATTAAAAAAAATCACCCATAGTTTCAATAATATTACATCTAATGGTTTTTGTTCTACAAAAATATAAATGCCTTTACTAAACTATTGTTTTTTAATTCTTCTTTTATAATCCTCAGTAATTGTGTAATAATTATAATATAAAACACCATCATATTAAATATATTTATATTTTATTATTTTAATATAAAAATCCACATACACCCACTCTTCAAAATATGTCATACTAAGCCCTAATTTGTTTGTACATAGGACTGTCGCCTTGAAAACATATGTAATTCGCTATTCAATATCACATATCATGGATTGGAATAACTATGGAATTAATGTATATATTTATATATTAAAAATTACTACACTAATTTAATAATTATTCAACATCTACCTTCTTAATTTATATTCTTTGGTGGATATTATAACATCGATCATGTAAAAATTAGACTACCACCTCACGAAGTGATGTCGTTCTTTTTTCAAAAAACACTTAACATGAATCTTAATAATGATAAATTTAATGAATATAAGTTTTATAAATGAAATAATTGTATTATTATAACATATTCAACATTATTAATTGATAACATAACATTTAATATCATACACTAAAACATTATAACCCCATGCTGAGATGTGATTCATTTGTCATAGACAAATAACATTGATGATATATAGAAGTACTTATAAAAAATTACTATGTTATTTATAATATAATGATAATTATATAATGATAAAATATTACTAAAATGTATATCATATTATTCTTTTATAATTGGAAACATTATTCATACATACGTATGTCCTAACGTCTCGATGATAGTAACATAGTTCATTTTTCATTACCATAATTCATGATTAGATGAAAATACATAAATAATTCAATAAAGTAATGATTATTTTATTATTATTATTGTTTATATAATGGGAAAATGATTTTTTTTACCTTGGTAATAATAATTATGTCCTTTAAAATGATGGAATCAAATTCTTGAAAAATGCAAGACATGGAAATAACTAACTATGAATTAAAATCGGTCAATAATATAAAAAAATAAGTTTTTTAATTAAAAATTATTTACCTGATACAATATTTTTTGTAAATAAAATAATTTATATATGTTTATTATAAAGGAGTTAAATGAAATTAATGGAATATATAGAATCATGGTATTATACTTCATCTGAATATTTCATTAATGAGGCATATTGTAATGATATTATCCTAATTTCAGCTATATAGTTAATATGATTACCAACTTACATGTAAAATCATGAATACATTACAAATAATTTTATTTAATATTTCAATTTTAATTATATAATCCAAGGGTATTTAACATGAATTTTACCAAGTGATAATGAATTTTTATAAATCATTTTTTCTTGGGTTTATGTCATTTGTTCATTCTTAATGATATTATGATATTATTTTTAGAAATGAGTTTTTAATATTTTAAATTTTATTTCAACTTATTTAAGGTCAATTTAAATTTAATACACACAATCGCTAAGTTGTTAAATTCAAAATTATGCAGCATGATTTGGGAAATAGTTCCTCATCAAAAATGTTATTCCTTGAGTTATATTCTATGTTATTATACTAATACTATTTTAGTGTATCCACTTAGTATTTTAAAGGTTATTTCATGAATCTTTTTATTTAAATGATATTTCATTTATCATTTTAATTAATTAATTCATTTTTCTTAGTATTTAATAATCCCATTGTGGAAAATCCTTTATGTTATAATCTCATTTTATTCAGCATAGATTAGGTTGATGGTAACATTGGAGAAATTGTATGAAATTATTTTCTTAAAAAAATTTATCAATTCTCCACTAGTTATTAATTTGTATAACATGTTTTATTTCAATTTTATCCCTTACTGTTAACGAAACAATTTTGAATTCAGTTGTATGTGATAACAATCTTGTATTTTATTTTAGAAAGACTATATTTCACTTAATTTTCAATGTTTTCTAAAATGTTTTACTAAATTTTTTTTGATTATATGTTATATAATAATGTTATTTTACCAAATTATTGACAATTTTTTAAAATATTTTAAATATTTATTCCTTAACACCATCCAAATGGGTCACATTGAATCTTATAAAATTTTGTTTTTTAACAGAATGTTTATTTTTAACATTTAAAACATGAATGGATTGTATGTTATTAATGAACACTCAATGTGATAAATATTCATTTCTAGGTTTCTATGGTTATATTCAATAAAGAAATCATTAGCTTTTTATAATTTTTTTGGACATAAATAAGTGAATTTATAATTGAATGGTTATTTTCATCATGAAACGTTCTATTTGATTATTTAATAAATTTTATTTCTATGATTTAATCCTTTTATGTAAAAAATGTCAAAATCACCAATTTTTACATATTATCTACAATAATATTGTTAAGTGATGTAAGCCTTTTTCTTTCTCTAGATAGATTATGATGGAAAAAAATATTATCACAAAAATATTTTATTTTTTCTACACAAATGAAGTTATTAAATAAATAAATAATTTTTCTATATCTTTATTTAATTTGATTCATGTTATATGTAATTTATTTATTTAATTTTTCATGAAAACAGTTTAATAATTGTTGAGAACCATTATATATCAATTTTTTTCCCAATTTAGATTATAATAATTGTGTAGAACAATTGTTGATCATAAAAATGGTGGAGCATGATATTGATAATAGAACCGATGAGATATACTATAGCATTCTAATGATTTTTTTAATTATTATATTCCGCGGATAATTATATTGTAAGTCATTCATATGGTTGTTATATTTATAATTTGATTTCAATGGTTTTATGTTGATTATGTAACAAGTTTCCAAAAAAAAATATTTATGGTAACATTTTATTTTTAATGGTTATGTTAATGAATATTTAAAACACATGGATTAGGATTATTGATTCCAATGAATCATAATATTGGTATATAATTATTTAACGTTTTATTTTTTGATTCTCCATGTATTTTTTTATGAATATTGTTAGGTAATGATCATTGAAATTCATTTTTATCATCACACCCTTATTATACCCATATGATCATTGATGATATTCAATTAAAAGAGATAATCTTACCCATTCTGATCATTCTAGATACCCTTTATTATGATTCATCTTCCCATGGATATGAATATATATGAATAAATTAATTTTCTAATGAAAGGAATATTACGTGACGAGGTTATTGGGAGATGTTGGGGACAAAATATAGAATATGATTTACAAGGTATATGTTGAATAATACTCTATTTAATTCAGGGTATTTTTTATGTAATATTATTCCTAATTATCAACAATGATAAACCAAAAAGGTCTTTAGGTATATATATGATAAAATTGACCCATTTTATTTTGTATGTTTTGGGTGGTGAAAATCAACACTATTATGTTTATTATTACTAAAAACTCAATTTATATATTTTTATCAATAGATCTGATTGTGAGACTTTGGAGATGTTATAGTTTATATCAGATAGGGATTTAAGATAACATTAGATGTTATGACGTTTTCATGAATGTTTCTATTAAGAGATATTTATAAGATCATGGTTGAAATAAATTTACATTTATAATAAGTTTAAATACAAATACAAAAACTTTTCAATTTTAGTGATTGTCCTTAATGAGACTAATGAAATTTTTAAGGGTGTTTCATCAGGTTAAAGTATATTTAAACTTTTTTATTATGTGAAATATTACATTACTTTTTTTGGTGTAATATTTTATGTGATTGATAATATTTATGGTTTAAATGATCATGAATATTTATATAATTATTTGAATAAATTATTTATCATTCAAACAGGAATTGTATTGAAAAGTGTTTCAGTGACTATGTGATTAGTTTGAATTTTGAAGAAGATATCTATATTTCTACTATTATACCGTAGATGATATGATATTGTAGTTGAGTTTAAATAACTATTTATTGTTGAGGTTATTGTGGTCATATGGAACATATGTTAATTTATTTATAGATTGACTTAGTTTGAGATCTAGGTTACACTATTGAAATTTTTTATATTATATTTTTAATGAAAATGTAGGATTATTAATTTTTTAATTTTTTTGCTATTTTATATGAATAATGACTTTATTCTACGTCTAAATATCAGTGTTTTTGGAATTTGTTTCCAATTATATGGTTTCATGGCCTATTATAAGTTGACATCTGTTCATTATTAATGAAACATTTATATTTAATAATCATCATTTGGATAAAAAGAGTAGATATATCTAGAAACTGGTAGAGGATAATATTAAACTACTCATGTAAGTACATGTCTATATGTAAATAATTAATATGGGATTTGAAGTCCTCAACTCTATGAAAAGGATCATGAAATATAAATGAAATTCCGTAAATCAATGGTATCTTCTCTCTTAGTAAAATATATTTTTTCCTCATAAATATATATTTGTTCAATTAAATGCTTTCAAATCCATCCAATCGTATATTCAATTAGAGTCATAGTAATTTTAATTTCATATTAAATTTTAAATAATATTTAGGTTTTTATAGAAAATGATTTATTAACCATTATTGTGAAATAAGATTTAAAAAATCATTTAAAAAAACATTGATTACCGAGTTCATTTTAAAATGGGGAAGATACAATCTTTGTAATTATCGGAGAATGTAACACCCCATGTTCTAAATAAAATAAAATTACGATCTATAGAATTAAATACTCACAACACCAGGCATACAAAATTCTGAATTAAGATTATTGGAAATATGAATATTATTGACTTTTTGATAAAATGAAGGGTATGAATTGTGTTATCTACTTTTTTTAAATATATATATATATATATTTATATATTAACAAAATATAAATCTATTAATAAATTATTTGTAAAGATGAAATTATATTTTAGAAAAGTAATTTAAATCTTCAATCATATGTCTTCATTATACATTCATTGGGTTTTCAATGATTCCATTTAACATGAGTAATATCACAAGGATCATGATTATATATCCATAAAAATATTTTTTTTGGTAATTTTGTATTATATGTTTTTTATTTATGATCATGGTATTAATGTGTGTGAATATTCATATGTTATAATAATTTGGGTTTTTTCATCATACCCTTATTCTCAACTTATTCACGCTCAAGTCATTAAATTTATAATGATTACATTTACCCCAACTGATAATTTAATTTCACAATTCATATGTTTAAAATTTACAAATTTTTTATGATTTTCCATTAATTATTATTATTATTGTTTCAAATTTTATGGAATTTGAGGAATCTGTTGAAGATTTGATATGGAATATAAAAATATGTGTGATGTGGGAATATCCATTTAAATCTTGAGTATTTCATATGTATTATTTAGATCTAATATTGAAAACCCACAACCTAAATTGGGCTTCATTTTTCATGATATATAATAACTCTTTTTGGTTTTTTTTGTTTAAGATAAAAAAATAGTTCTCCTTCATCAGTATAGAAGCTAGAAATTTAATGTTATTGAATTTATTACCAGATCCAAGAGTGTGAATTCGAGTATATCATTATTGAAAAGGAGTATTCATACTTTAGAAATTTCTTAATAAATCACTTGTATCATGATGAAAAAGGATGAAATTAATTTCTTCTTTTAACATATGTGAAAGGAAAAAATATTCAAGAAATCATGTTTGGTCATTAATATGATTCTAAAATTATAAGTTTACATGGTTATATTAAATTAAAATTTTCTAAAAATATTTTGTAAATATTAATATTTTAGATAAACTAATTCAAAATAGGAAGTGTATTTTCCTTGAGAAATATTCAACTGATCTATTAAAAGTATATTATATATATGATAAAATGATTTATTTTAAATTCATTATTTTTGGGATATTATCAATTGATTCCAAACATATTTTATCAATTGATTTCTAATGATTATGAATTTTAAATTTTTATGATACCAATTTATTTTACATGGATTATGATTTGAGGATATGAGAGGTATTTATAATATCGTATCATTTTTATTAATCAATTATGATTATATATTGGTTGGTTCTTTTATTTTCCTCTAATATATTCAGTAAGCTTTGAAAATTCTTGAAATAATTATGTTATATTTGGATCTGATTTCAGGTTCATTATATGATTTCTGGACATTGTTTCATGGTTATAGGTTCAGGTGGGGTCAGTTTTTCATGTCCATAAAAATACACATGCACCTTTTTTTAATTTCCACTACTTTATCTGAATAAATTATTTCATTAGCTTAATATAATAAGTTTACTTGTTTCTATTAGTAAATGTTCAAAATCTAATAAGATTTTGTGTCTACCACATTTCTATTTTATAGATCCTTATTTATACCCACTATTTTGAATATTTTCAATTGTTTAAAAATGATTTATTTAATGAATCAGGACAAATGATATTAAATTTTTTTTTCATTTCATCCTAATGCAATTATATGGTTTTCTTTTCAGTTTTCTTATGTATAATAATTTGTTGAAATCTCTTATGATTACCCTTATATATCATCTAATATCACACTTTCTTATACACTCCTTCATATAGTTTACACAGAATGATCTAAGAATGATATTCCTGTATGATATTAAGAATGATAAAAATTTAGTATTGTTAAATATACATTGTAAAATAAGACATTTATATATCTATTCTCCCTTGAAACATGAAAATTTCATTTTTTGATTTTGTGTAAATTTATTGTGATTTTTATATTTATTTCAGATGATGTCATAATTAAGAATTTTATTCTTGGGTCACCTAAAAAAATTATAAAAATGTAAAAATATTTTATTGAATATATTTTGTTAAAAAATAATTTAAATAAATAATAAATATAGATTAATTTAATTTATGATCATAAAAACAATTATATCATTAAAATTGTTAGAAAAAACAATGTATATATCATTAAGTTATATTAATATAAATTTTAACCCATTATAAAAATGAATTCATATTATTCATAAAATATACTAATTACTCATAATATAGTTACTTATTCTTATAGCACCTAATATAATGGATGTGAAATAAAATTCTCATTAAATTAAAATACTATAGTTTTATATCACAGGTCATTTAAACTCTTTATTGTATGTAAATCAGTATATGAATGAATAAATGATTCTTCAATTTGAGAGATATCATATTATATTGTGGTATAAATTCACTATTGTCCTAAAATATCTTGAACTATTTAATATAAAAAACATGGGAATCCCTCACATGTTGCATATTTGGGTTATCATTACCACTCTTAATAATGATTTGTAATAATGATATTTTTTCAACTCAATTTTACAAAATAACACCAATCTATATAAGTAGTCCTCCATAGAGAGTATCTAAATATGATTTTATTAGTAATACCTCTAAGGAATTATTAACAACTAAAGGATCCTATAGGATAAATATATTCCCCCATTCAACTATTTTATGTAGTGGTAATGATCACAGAATCTAAGACTGTAGTGAGTAATGGTTCGTATAAACAACTATTATTACCGAATTTTTTATTTACTTCACTGACATATATATTCTATATGGCTATTTCCATTTCCTTACTATAATTCATATATATATATATAATATACATTACTATTGATTAATTTTCAATATAAATTACAAAGGCCTGGATTTTATAGAACCAACTCATTTGGGGGACATATATATTGAACCCTCTAAAAGTCATTTGGTCTTATATTATATGTTGGTCCCTATGGATTGGACTTGGTTTAAAAAAAGGCACCCTATTAAAACAAAGGGTGTTTTCGTGGTTGTGTTGGAAGTCTAAATGATGATATCCGAGACCCCCCTTGAAATTAATGGAAGAATATTACATCAATTAAAATATTGTTAAGTCACATTAGGAATTTTATTATATGATTATAATAAAATCCATTTCATAATTACTGATTTGAAATGTTTTATTCATAAAATGATTATAATATTGTCTATAATAGTGAATATACAATACAAGTCCATCATTTTCTTTACATAACAATGGTTGTGGTGGAATCCCTTAAACATGTAGGGTTAATATTGAAGTGGCATGATCCGTACATGGAGTAGTGGGGCATGCTAAAAATACTATATTAATTGTTAAAATAACTTCTCTAGTGGTCAGATTCTACTAAGATTGAAACCGAGGAGGAGGAATATCTATATAAGAAATATAAAATTGAATTTATTGTTTCTTATTGATGGGTGGATACTCTATACCATGTTAGAGTTGAAGAAAATGTAATTCTTGAATAACTATAATGAGTTATAAATTATTCTATCAAATACTATTCCAAAATGATGTGATATTATGTGAATATTATAATATCATTACTATTCAATTGACACATTTTATAAGGTGAGATAGATTCCCTTATGTGGATTATCCTCTGTTATTCTAGCAGATAAAACCAGTTATATTTCTTCTCAACAATCAATATGTTGGCTCTGGAAAATGTGTCCGTGTAATTTCACCAAATGCTACCGAACATGATATCATAGCATAGCTCATTTTTAAATCCTCGATTTGACTAGTCGTAGAGCTGGAATAGAGTTATAGATAAGATGTTATGGTAATTCAATTCCAGACTACTGGAAATGACCATCCATGATGTTTTTGGGGAAAAGTAAGGATTGCACACAAAAAAGTATATTTTTCAAAGAAAAAGAATCTTGGTAAAAAATGGAATCATTCATTCAAAAGGGATTTGCAATAAATAGTGGAATGAAATATTATGTGTACCTACATTCAATGTTTTTCCAATAAATAAAAGTACACCCATTCTTCAAGGAGGACCCCATGGAGGTCAGCCTCCGCTCTATTGTGCGTAAGTCCGCATCTTCCACTTCTGCACGCCAGACCCCATCATGCGTGAAAACATTAATTTTGCATGAAAATGTGCCAATGTTCCCAGTTTTCCACACAAACCATCTTTTTTTCACCCAAAAACACCTCTTTGCCAAAGTCAGCATGCACCAGTGCTGCACCTGTCCAATTTCATGCACTCCTTACCTATTGTGTGCAAATATCCCATATTGCATGCAACCCCCCTATTATACACAATTCATTCTCTATTGTGTACACATATCCCATGTTGCACACACATCACCAATATTGCATTCACTCATTCACTATTTCCTAATGGTCTTCCCTATTGCACACAATCTCTATTGCAAAAAACTTATCTTATATGTGGTTCATTTTACATGAAAATGTTCCCAGGACTACACCCTGTTGGTCTATACCGTGAGGGCTACGCCCCAGCACCCCCGATTGGGATCAGTTTCGTGCTTTGATCCTGGCCTTCTGGGCAGGTCGGTTCTCTCCCATCACTAACCCCCATGAAAAAATGAGAGTCACAGCGTGAAATTTTCATGTTGGGACGTCGATATTTTCCATTGCTCCCATATGCATGCCTAACTTCCACCTCTAAAATACCTTGATTTGAGATACACCTCCAAACTCCATGAATGACTTTTAGTTGATATATTCCTCTTTCTTGGTTTCCCATATCGCGAGTTGAGATTCTCAACATCAATTCCCCAAGTATCTTCATTAGAACCATTCTTCAAGAAACTCATCCAAAACCCATCACGTGACTCATATTCTAGTTTGAACCAGAAATTTATATGTTTTCATAAGTCCCTGCAATAACTATTCATACGCATCTTATACCTTATAGTACCATAAATATGACATTAAACTATAATGCACACTATATGAAAAATATAGGATGAATCATGTTCAAAACATGATTTTCCCTATACACCAAGCATAAGATGTTAATAGTCCTCTCTAAATAACTATAAACTGTAGTACTCACTATGTGCATATATAGGATGTATCATTCCCTAAATAGGACATGTCATATGTTCCAGGCATATGTTGCTAACAGTCCTTTCTACATGACTATAAACTGTATTATGCCCTAACATTCTGTAATAGGATTCCTCCTATTTCAAATAAGATATGGTTTAGGTGACAATCATAAGATATCTCATGAAATTATTACAATGGCATAATTTCAAGAGAGTTAGAATCAGTTCGAGCATTCCCTCACCCCAAAACACGCTTCGTGTGTCCTTTATTAAGATCACCAAGCTCATTCATGTATGAAGGGACCCTCTAACAGCCTGGCCCCATGCTATCTCGACTTACCTACTATTCTGGGCCAATGTTCTAGAAGAAATTTAATGACACATCGAGTTAGGTTCTATGTTATGAACACAGTCTATAGTCAAACCACATTTATTTGTGCCCATTTCAGGCTATTGCGATACAGATCCAATTTTTCGAACATAGTGAATAGTTATCCTCCATCGACACACTACCCACACCCCTTTTTTAATGTCTCGCATATGATTTTCACTTTTCATATCTAATTGTTTGGAAGGATTCCAACACCCTTGGTGATTTCTCGCTTGTGAACTAGCGCATAGGTGTAGGACTCAATTATATGCGTCCACCCACCGGTGTGTTGGGATTCCCTCATGGACCGAGATAATGAATACAATACGAGAAACTTCCACGAATAAGTCCAATCCACCATTGCACCTCCATAGCGGCATCGAGGCATCGTCCATGCGTAACCCCCATCCACCATCGCTACTTCATAGATGCACATGGGAAACATCCTTGTATAATTCCCATCCACTGTTCCCGCTCTATAGTGGAACTTGTTAAACATATATGTGTAAGCCCCATCCACCATTGATGCTCCATAGTGACACACGTAAAGCATCCATGTGTATGCCCTAACCACCATTGTCGCTCCATAGCTGCACCCAAGCTGCTTCCATGTTTTAGCCCCATCCATCATTGCCTCTTCTTGGTGGCACCTGAGCAGCTTCCATGTATGATCCCCAATCACCGTTTCCACTTCATATTGTCACTCGAGAAACATTCATGTGTAACCCTCATTCCACCTTCCCACTAAAACATCATTCGTGATGTGATCATCAGGTGTTTACTGTCTCTTGTTTCCAACACCAAGCACGAATCACATGGGCATAGAATAAGCATTGACCATGGAATCCATACTAGGCATCCTAGAGTGTATGACCCACACAATTAAGATATATGTGGACTGTGATCCTTGCCACTACAAGGAATGTAATAAGAATCCATGAGTTTCAAGTTGATCACATATTTTTTCTGACCCCCTTCACTTTGGATCACCTTTATCTCGCATGGCGTTAAACAATATCCTCTATTCTAAACTATGTGAAATTTGATCCTTGCCACAGTGCTGTAAGATGGGAGCCTCCTTGAGGTTCAATTACTTGAACTATTGGTCACCACCACCATCACATCGGTTCCCCAAACCATTCCCCATTGCATGGACATTGATCCCTGCCAAAACAGGGTACATCGGATGTCTCCACGAGGTTCAAGACCTACAACCATCAGTTCTTCCAAACCATGTCGGTACACCTGAGTCCTGCACGACATTAAACTGTTCCCATTCAAACTATGTGTGTTTTGATCCCTACCTCTTTGGAAGGGAATGTAGGATTCTTTTACATGGTTCAACCCCATCCAACGGTAAGAAGTTGTGACCCCATCCAACAGTAAGCCATTGTGACCCAACCAGCAGAAAGATGCTGTATCCCTCAACCAGTGGTAATCCATTGTAGTCTATAATCGATGGTATGATTTTTTTCCCTTTTTTTATTCCCACATCCATAGTCATCCCATCGAGTGTTAGACTGACCTTGGATGCTAACCATGAGTATGCCCCATAATGTGATGAGGTTGTTGTCCTCTAAGAACACCATGATTCAATACCCCATTGTGAACTATGTGAACATTGATTCTAAGACCTTGGGATACGTAAGAAGCCTCCATGAGGTTAAATACAAACATTCATGTCCCATACTTGTCTTTTCATTGATCATGTATTCTTTGGGAAGGTCATTCCCTAGCCTGATATTTTTACATCCTTCGAGAACCATCCTTGCATCCATTCTCAAAGGCCACCTCCTCAGGAATCCCATGTCCCCTCCGAACTATATAGACATTGTTTCCCTACCATGAGGATAAGTAGGAAGTCTCTTCAAGTCTCATGTTCAACATCATCATCATGCTCACGTCGGTTCCATATAATTATCCTTCAATTTTACTCAATCATAAGTATCCATCATGATTCTAACCTGGGACGCCACATCCCGGTAGGATGACGCCACTCCCACAAGTATCTTACCACACATGAGCCCCACACAATCCATAATAATTCAATAAAGAGTGTCCCTCTTGTGATGGGATGGTATCCATGCATAAGCCCCAATTTTTATTTAGGTTGTTGTCCTTGGTGTACACACTGATTCATCACCTCTTAGAACTACTTGGGTTTTGATCACTATTTTCAATATAGGGTATGTTGGATTCCTCCACAAGGATCAATCTGAAGAAATACTAAAACATGGTGAACCCTATTTTTGGGTGAACTCTCCATGATACTCCCTCAGTGGTGTCTAGATAAACCTTCATGGTATGACATATTCCATTTATGGGACACACATCCCAACATAAGCACTCATTATGAAATATGACCTATCCATCCTGTGTTCCCCATTATGAGGATTGCTCTTCTGGATCTTCCATCAATGGTGTCCAGAATATCCCTCACGGTGTGATATCTTTTTTCTACAGGACACACCACCTCGTATCCATCCTCATTGGGCATTCTAATCCATCCATTAGAAAAAACATCAAGTTTTTCCTTCCCATGGGTGTACCAATATGATCCGTCTCTATGGGATGTTCTTATTACTCTCATTATATCTCGACAAGATATTAAACTCGCCTCCTACAACCTCTTAAACATGAAATTCCTTAGGAAAACATTGAAAGACATGACTTTGGCGTAACTATATCTAAAGGATGTTAAACTCGTGACATACCCCATGTTAAGCATTGTAAGCTAAGGAAAATCTCAGATACATGCCTCTGGTGTACAATACCCCACGATATAAACGGGACATATTGATTTTTTCCCAATTGAGAAGCCCTATTTTGAGGAAGACTAAATGTTCTCCAATATCCACACATCCTAAAATGCCCCAATATGCTTAATATTTTCATATACTCCAAACAAACGATTCTACCATGTCAAGATCCCTCATAAAGTACTGAAAGAAGTAATTTAATTAACCAGAGTCAACCAAGATATGGTACAAAGAATGATATTCAGAAACCACAACTCAAATTCAAAAGGTATACCTAGACTAAGTGATGGGTTCTGAGGAGGAATACACGGATGGGGAAACTGACATCACATTATCCCATTTTGATCAAGGATAAACCATTACTGAATACCTGACAGATTCTACCTTTCTTTGGAATGTGGGAATACAGGGAAACAGTTAGTTTGTCCTATATAGATATATGTGCACCCTAGAAAAAGCATCAGAAACACAATGCATAGAAATTTAGGAAACACCTTGGACATAATTTCATAAATGACCAATTATATATTCACATTATATATAGATGTGTAATAAAAATTATAATACATAATTGATCATGGAAAAGAATATATTTGAAAAAAAATTATATTTTGAACATGAACCATTAGATGGATATATGTTGGTGAAATATGGAGTATAATTTACCATCATTGCATGCATGGGTGTGTCCCTGAGATAAAAATTGTTGTATTTGGCATAATTTTATATTTTACCCCCTATATCAATGTATTTTTTAGTAACAATTATTAGATCATTGATCAATAATGTTTATGGTCAAACAAGGTTAAAAAAATAATATTAATAAATATGATCGGGAAATGAAAACCCAACATAAATATGGAACCCAATTATAGATCCTTCAATATCCCGAGTTAATGCACATTGTTTATGGTCATTATAACTACAATAACATTTCATGTATTATATGGACATTTAAGATGAATAAAATGGTGTATTAATACGATGTATGATCCTATAATGAAAATGGATACCATTCCTGAATTTTTAACTTTTATTTTTTCCATATCCACTTGACCAATATCATTATAGAATATATAGAATGTAACATTATATGGTTTAATCAAGTAATACTATGATGTAATAAGTATATCTGAGATTTTAGTTGACCAAAATATGAATGGTAGTTTCCATGAAAATTATTTTTGAGAATACATATTATAGAGGCCACTCTCTATTGTTTGAAATAATCCAAATTGTTGTGAATGAAAAATATAGAGGCATGGAAATAATTATAATGTAGAGGTGTATCATAATGATAATGGAACTTTTTATAAATATCATGGGATTATTATAATTAATTCAAATTCATGTAGGATAATATATGACTATAAGGGAATATATAATAAAGAATGTATGAAAGAATCTTACAGTTACTGACCACCAAGATGGAATCAATAATTCCCTATAGAGCTATAAAAATAATATTATTTATATTATGATCAAATATAATTAACAAACTAATTTTATTAATTGGAATGATCAAGGTAGAGTGCATAAACACATTCTGAAATAAGGAAGGAAATTAATATTAGTGTTTTTTTATTGTTATTGAGATCTTTATTATAGAATTTGAAGCATGTTTTGGTTTTTTATAATCATCTTGTAATTAATTACAGGGTTTTATAGAAATGTTTTTTGGAGAAAAAGTAATTTGAATGTAAATTGGATTGTTCATTTTTTGTTTCAACGTCATGATGTTGGAAGACTAATGTTTATGTTTTCCCATCCTTAACACTTAATTCCACTTTTTCCTTGGGCTTGCATATTAGGGTATACTAGAATAATATTTTTCCCTATAAAATTTTTAATCTTAAATATTAAAAAATTTAAGATAGATAAAAAATATTTTATAGTAATTAGTTCTGATATTATAAATTTGAATTTTTATAATTTTTTTTAATATCCATGTGAAACTAAAGAGTATTTAAATATAATTGAAGCTTTATTTTTTTTCATTAAAAAACATGAATAAAATAATGAAATATAAATACAGTACACCGTCTTCAATATTCTATATTGCACATAAAAAATATGATATTCCCAATAATTTCAATAATAATGAAGTAAGAAGGATGGATAAAAAGAATAAAATCACAAAAGTGGATAATGAGAAATAATGAGGATTTATTTTCAGGTATATAAAAAATCTCACAAATTTTTGGTCATTGAATCAATCATTAAAATTAATAGATTTTATATTTTCATTATAGGCATCTAGGATTCTTGGCTTTTGATTTATTTTCATTTTATATGATCATAATTGATTCTTATTTTAATATAGGTGGTAGATGATTATTCAGGGACATTAATATTATTTTCGTTTAATGATATATTGACCCTAGATGAATAAGGAAATATCTAGAGACATACACGGTGTGAAATATTATTCTAGCTTGTGAATTCCACTAGAACTCCCATAAATGTATTTATTCAATGGGATCCGTCACATCGTGAATCATATTGTCATATTAAATATTTTTCATGAAATGAATCTCTTTTGTCAGTGTCTTTAACTCTTATTTAAATTGTTCATTCAGTTATGAACCTATGTACTAATCATTCAGTTGTCGTATTTCATAATACTTCTTTTCCATAAATAATCCAATAATGTATTTCTAATTTCTTACTTCTTCCATATATATTCATTATCCTAACAAAAGTGAATAAAATAATTAATATTTTGCATAAAATAATCATGTAATTTTTGAAAATAAATATATTTAATATCAAAATACTTGTACATGAAATAGACATACAAAATCTCCCCACATGTGAATTTTATATTGTCAACAAAACATGAAATACCAACCTAATATAGTGTATTGTCACTAAAAAATTATTGAAATTAATTGTAATTAAATGAAAATAATAAAACAGGGAATTGAAAAATTCATGCATTATAAAATAAATTTCCTCAACATATCAATTTTTAAATGAATAGATAAACTAACTATTTTAATTTTCCTCTTTTAAAAAAACTCATTTTCATTTTTCAATTTTGACTGTTTAATTTAAAAGTAATTTGAAATCCATTTTATATTTACCTCTCTTTTTATATTTTATTATTATTTTCATTGAAAAAACATTAACTAACAAAGTATGTAAAAAACAATAAGATATCATATCCCATATAATTTCATGGAATCTATCATCTCCATTATATATAAAAATATCAATTTTCATCCTACAGACTATTAATTAAGGACCAAAAAGCTCTAATACTTAAGAAGGGTGGGTAGCGAAAAAAATAATTCTATATACTATTTTTTTTATAAAATGGATACA